>JAUNZM010000054.1:0-1200000 GCA_033459285.1 Clamator glandarius
AATGCTTTGCTCATGTGCTGTATCCGCTTTTCTGTCTCTGGTAACAGACTTACTCTAGGAGCCATCACATGTCAACTACATTTGTCAAACTGTTTTCTTTCTCTGAATATAGTTTTCTTGCTGTCAGCTGCAGCGCAACCCTAGTCAACAGCACCATTGAACACAGTGCAGCCCTCATCCTAAGTGAGACATCCCGTGGAAAGCCAAGGTTGATCTCTTTTGATATGTGTCCTTTGCTCTTTGAATTCTCTTCTCTCCCAATTTGCCTGAAACCTGCTTTGTTTTTTTCTGCCTGCACTCTCACCTCCACAAGTCCTCGGTTGCAGCGTCCTGTCCTGGAAGAGAGAGTGTGAGCTCCCCATCCCAGAGCTGCTTCCCTGCCAGCTGGCTTGGTGCTCTGGGTGGATGTGTGTGACGCTGGCCAGAGAGTGGGAAGACCAGCAGTTGAATTCTACTTGTCCTTCTCTTGCGGAGGCAGGAGTTATGGTCTCTGCCCCTTTCCAAACGGCTCGTTTTTAGAGAATGTACAGGAATCAATTTTGTCTTTCCAACTTCTTTGATCAACATGAATCAAAAATCCTGAGGAGTGGGAAGTGCGCAAACAAAACAAAAAAAAGACAAACTCAGTATTTTAATACCAAAAAAGGCTGAAACCTATTTTCCCACCCATTCATTTGCAATCAAAACTGGAAAATTTAAGTATTAATAAAAATGGCTTTGGGACACATGGGACACTTAAAGCAAAAGTGATCAAGTGTGGTTGTACCAGTTAGACCACTGTGAAGAATGTCTGGTGGAACAAGGAATGAATTCTATTAGCGTAACTGCCTACTTGGTAGGGATGTACAAGTATTTCACTATAGTATTAGTAAGCATAGTGATGCGACTGAGAAAACAACAGTGGCTGGTGCGTGCTGTGGGTATCTTTACTGTTCAGTGTTAGCTGACCTCGTTAGAAATAACTCCATTACCAGTCCTAAGTATTTGTTCTGGTCTGACATGAAATTCCATAAAACTGACTGGCAGTATCCTTTAAAAAGGTTCGAGGTGAAGATGTGCTGCTATTTTATCCAACAGCCTTTGAAAGTTTTGTGCTTTCTAAGTCAGGGACCGGCTGTGTCTATAGTTTATTATTGTAGGGAGTACTAATACAAATATACATTTTAACTGGTTTTCTTCCTTATTTCTAAATTTTATTCCCCTTATTTAGCCAAAAAAGACTGAGTGAATAATTCTTTGTATTGCTGTTAGTACATTCAGCTTCTCATGGTTGTGTATCATGTTCTAATCCGATTATAGTCTTCAGGTATTACTGTAATGGAATACTCAAGAAATACATTACTTTGGTCCTGTAGTAGGAATGTACACCTGTCTAATCTGAGGGTTTTTCCTTGGGTTTTAGTGAAAACTTGCATAAACTAGAGTGAGTTGGAGTTCAGTCAGCAGTGGTGTCAGCGTCCTCCGATTTGTTCATCTAGAGGATTTTTGTACAATTGAATCAGTTCCATGGTACCATGGGTTGCTCCTGTTTTGTCTCTGGTAGAAAGCCTCTTCTGAATTGTTGACAAAACTGAAGCAAGTTTGATTTAGAAACACAGAGACCTCATTGCTACTAAACATTTTTAAACATTGCTGACAGTGTGGGTGTTTGAAGGTACTTCTGTACATCCAGCATTGAGCGATTCTGTGAATCCTGCTGAGGGTGGTTTACAGCCCTTTGCAAGAGTGAAGGCTATAGAAATGCCTCAGTTGCATTCTTTTTCTGGGGTGGAGTTAAGAGTTTAAGAAAGAAAGGGACGTCACAAGTTCATAACCAATAAAATACTTTTCAGATGCTTGAAATACAAAGTCTGGAGCTGTGGAAGGTGAAATTAAAGCAGCTTTTTTTTTTTCCATCCAGCTAAAATACTGCAGTAGGTTTTTTTGGTTTGTTTTAGGCTTTGTTGTTTTTTTTTTTTGTGAATGTCCTTTAAAAAATGTGCTTTTTGGCTTGGTTCTGCTTTGTTGTAAGTATGTGTGTGTTGTAGCCCAAGGCCAACATTCAGAAATAGCGAATTCTGTTCTGTTACTGGCACATTAAACTTGGAAAAGCCACTTAATGTACAGTTCAGTTGTTCCACCTATAAAATGGAGATGCACTTTAATTATTTACTTGTCTCATAAGTCTTTTAAAGGGTCTGAAGCACAAATATTAAGTATGTATAGAGAAAATACAGTAAATGACCATATGTGTAAAGAGGTTAAACTAGAGTGGAAAACAATTTGATAATGAGTTGAAGAATTGGCTGTAAGCAGATTACCTTGATCAAAGTATTTAAACACTACGTAAGGAAAAACCTACCATATGCTGCTTTCTTCAGGCAAAGGTGCTTTTAGAAGTCCTGACAGGAGTTGATATATGTCCTTATTGATTATGCCCTTAAGCTCTTTTCTGTTCCTGAAGGAAGATCAAATAAGGGCCGTTCTTCATCCGTCTCCCCAGCTCCCTCCTTGCTGTCGTGTGTTCTACAAGTCTCGCATTGGATCCCAGCGCTCTTCCCTAGGGCGTGAACAGATTGTTTAAAATCTCAGATGCCCATCAGAATAATTTGCGAGAAACTACAATGTCAGAATTACTGTATCTTGGCACTGGCAAAGATTTCTGGCCAAGTCTAAAAGCTGGGAGCATTATCTGGTATTTCTGAACTGAAACAAACTAGAAATGACCCCAAAGAAAACAAAACACTTGCTTCTTGGAAACTAAAAGATAATGTTTAATTGGATATGAAAATTTATCCAGGAAGACAATCTTGGGTTAATTAGAAAATTCTAAGTGCAGTTAGTATTTCCCTTTTCCTGCAGTAATTTACAATCTCGTAGTATGTTTAATATCCAGTTCTTTCTTAGCACCAAATAAGGGATTTTTTTTTTCTGAATTGTTATTGGTAGATCAAAATTCAGAGTAGTAATTGACTTTAGTAGTGCAGATTTTTGTTTGTACTTCACTAAAATGCCAGTAGATGGTAGTAAAACCAAGAATTGCTCAAACCCTCATGGTTACTGATAGGCACCGGTTCTGTCGCAGCTCTTCGAAATGATAACACAAGTTTGCTTTAAAAGCAGATGTTTTTCTACATATATTTTAGCCATGATTTGTTATGAGAAGTGTATACTCCTTCGCTTAAAACAAATCTTGCCTGCACAACAAATAATCATGATTTCTAATATTAAATTTAACTTACGGTACCTACGTTTTTACCTTCAAATCCCTCAAACTGATGTTGTTACTGTGCTTTTTATCATACTGTGAACTAAAGAACTGTAAAAATGCAGCTAGTTTGGGGAGTGGGAAGTGATGACCATCAGCTGTACAACATTTGATCAGTTGAGAGGATGTTACTTTTTAATTAGGCATCAAAGTACACATCCTTGCAAGGTACTAAACGATCACTGTAAGGCAGGTATAGCTGGCAAAGTAACCGTTTTTATATCAAACAATTTCTGTGAGCATCCAGATAATAAATTACAGGGACCTCTGCTGATTTTATTTAAAAATTACAAATAAGTGCTTGCTGCAGATTCCCATTGTTAACATGTGTCACCTTTGTCACCTGCTGCCATTATAAAACTATTTTCTATATAGTCAGCTTTTTAAACAATACTGAATAGAATTGCATTAGCAATCTAGCAAGTATTTAAATAAGGGAGAAAATTATCGTCGTAATAATAATATAAGTGTTCTGAATCCATATGTGGTTCATGCTAAAAGCAAGTAATAACTATGTAAATGTGTAGGGTTGTCCGAATACTATGGGAAACTTTGAGTCAAAGTTGCATGAATTTATACATATATATAAATAAATGTGGAATTTTTATTATGTCATTACTTCAGAGCTGATTAGATAAGGTTGAAAAAGATTAAACTTCAGAGTGGCAAGGACATTCTCCTGTTTATTTTCACTTGAGGGGATAGTAGCAGTTATACTGCTGTTGCCAAGTCTCTAGCTTAAGAGGTGAGAAAGTGCATTATAATTATGTTGGAATATTAGATAAGGGACGTCCAACAAATAGTGCACAGCCCTGTTTTGTGACACTTCTTGCAGATTTCAAGTTTGTGTGTAAATTTACTTTGGATAGAGACACTTAGGATGAAAATTCTTCCTTTTTGTGGATAAAACCAATGGCAGAAAATTTTCCTATGCGTTTTTAAATGTTTGAGCATTAATACTTCCTAGGAGGCTTTTTTTTTAAGAGGAAGCTTGGCCTTTTTGTAGCGGAGTGTTACCAACAGCCACTTCTACATCTGCTCCTCATGTTGTTCAGCAGGGGAAAACTGATTCTTTGCATTTATTTACTGCAATTTAACTGAAAAGCTTCACTTGTTTGTTTTATTCCATCTAGTAGTTTGAATTAGCTGCCTAGAGGTTAAAGTCATCATTTTGTAGCATCTTTTTCTCCCATCACTCAAGCACTTAAGGTTTAAAGTACAGTGAGTTCTTCTCTCGAAGGGAAGAGAAGCCTTCAGTCAGCATAGGGGATCTGGCTGACTGTGATTTTAATCAAAACATGCACTTTTAGTTCTGTGAGTTTGTTTTGCTTTGGCAGAGGGTGTGAGGTAATTTTCCATGGTAATTCCTCACAGATCTTTTGGAGAAAGTTATGTAACTGGATAACTTAAGAGGTTGTTGCTCTTCTGTTGCTTCATTGAAAGAGACCAGTGAGCAAGGTTCCAGTCGATTTCTCTTTAATAACATCACAAGGCTTTTTCAGCTTTGGAGAATGTTAGTCCAGCTGCAGGAGGTAGTTTCCATCATAATTGTAGTGCTTACTTTCAAAGAATCTCAAAAGAACGGTAGTAACATTATTTTATTTTCAAGTAGCTCTGGAAATTACGTGCACAGTATCATTTGTTTAATGCAGTGGAAATATTACATTACTCTTTGAGACTAAAGAAGCCAGACTGACAGAGGCTTTGGAAAAGTTCTCAATGAGTGCCTTGTTATTTACCTTTTTCTGAGAAGTACTTGGATTGATTACAGTTGTGTAGAGTCAGAGAGCTGAAAGCCTGTAGAAACCTATGAAAACAGTAGTGGTCTAAAACTAAAAAGAACTTATGGAGACATATTAAACTACAGTCAGTTAAAAAGTCACATTGGAATTTAAGAGGCCATACAGTGCTTTGGGGAGAGTGCAGTGCTGCATCAGATCTTAAATACCTGAACGTGGACTGTGCAAACTACGTATTTCAGCATTAGCATTCCCCCCTTTTTTTTTGGCAGTGCAAGACCCCAAAATGCACATTTTCATGCATTTCAGTACTACTGATATTCACTTGATAAAATTGCGGTCTTGTTCCTGGGCTTCAGAATATATCCACTCATAAAAACTGAATGTGGGAGTTAAGTGAATAGCTCCAGGTTAATGCATTTCCTTAGAGGAAGTACAGAAAAGTGCAGGGAGACCTTTTTGGCTAAACAGTTTGCTCAAAACCCGCTATTTCTTTTTTTTTAATCGTGGTAATAGAGCTACATAGACACAGATCAACATCACATGATTTTTTTTTTTTTTAAATTGTCCTGACATTCTTGTAATACTTTATGTATTTATATGAAGACCAGAGGTATCATTTCTGAACTATTTGTCTTCAAGTCTTCAGTGAAGTCACATGAAAGTTAAGGAGGGAAGTACTTGCAGGTCAATATTCTTGTTTGGTTTGTTATTTCTCCCCAAATGCAATTTCTTCTCTTTCCATTCAGACTTAGTTAAGTAAGGGCACCTTATTAAGATAATTTCTTCCCCTATTTTAACCATGTGAATCATTGTTGAATTAGTACTTCATCTCCATCAACAACATTTGGTTGCTTTTTTCCTTCTATATATGTATATGTTTTAAATTGAAATTATTATTTCCTTCCAATGCCATTTGCAAAAGCAATTGCTTAAATACAGTTTGAATAAATGAGGTGAAATGGCTCAAGAAATGAAAGGCAGGTATTTATTCAACATTATCTTATATGCAAATTCTTGTGCAGGTGACTGAATGTCTTTATCATGACTGGAGTAAACTCCAGTCTTGTATAGAAACTTTGGTGCCTGCTGATAGAAAAGGCTTTCTGTAGTCCTGGTTAAATAATCTCCCAGATATCGTTAAGCTCTTCTGTGTTGTTGCAGCTGCATCTACGTTAATGGGGTTAGCAGCCTGCTTATGTGTCATTTCTGTGGAGCGTGCAAGGCTACTGTGTAAGAAATCCACTGGGGGCATGGACAGAGGTTGCTCAGCACAAAGCCAAGCAATAACCTGATGATGTTTGCAAAGACTAAGTAAAGATCTCATTTCCACATATACCCATTCCTGTAAACATGTAACAGTCTGGACTGCAGTATTGTCTCAGGCCGAAGTTGATGTACCATCACTGTGTCTGTAAATCATTCCTGAAGTTCGTTTTTCACCAGCTCAAGAAGAGTCCTCTCAATGATCTTGCGTTATGCGAAGTTATTTTGTTTAGAAGGAACTGGAGCTCTTTTCCAATTGTGAAAATGTTCCTGTACTGTTCCGATATTAATGGCCTGTTTAACAAGTGTTTTGGGTTTAGTTGTGTATAAACCTGAATATGTGCAGGCAAATTTAAATAATAATGACTTCATAACAGAATTGCAACTTGCTGTTTCTGAACAAGCTCAGTCTTTTAGTTTCAGACTTCAGGATGCTGGACTATATTTTATGTTTTCAAATACTGCATTTGAGTGGAATGAAAATTACTTTTTTCATGGGGAGTCGGCAGTTTAATATCTAGGTAGGAACTTAAATATTTGGTGGAACGAAGCCTGTATTTTGCCTTGAGGTTGTTTACTTCCCTCCACTTAAAGCCTTACTCAGTTACCAGTGCAGTCAATTGAAAAACTTGCATTTGCTCAGTAACCCCTGAATCTTTTCTGTAATACATGTGGAATTCATTTTGTTGGGCTTGTCTCCGTTTTAGCAAAAGGGGATGAAAATTTACTGTAGTAGTGAATAGATCTTGCCTGATTTGAGTATACTTTATTTTGCATTTTGTGCTGAACTAAATTGCGGTTGTAATATTAAATGTCAGAAAACATTTTCATGAAAAAAGTTGATGCACAATAATTTGCAACAACAGGGGCTGTGGGTAACTACATGATTCAGAAACTGAATTGGACGGCTGTAACTTTAAAGCTAATGAAAGGTATTAAATGCAGTTACCTGTTTTTGAAAGGCTGTGTTCCAATATTAAATGGTTTCCTGACTCTGAGCTAGCTTTATAGAAAACAGTTTGGGAAGCATGCATTAATCAAAATCGTGTGTCAATCTGGGACAGTAGGTTTGAGGGAACGCTGACATTTTCATTCAACTTCTGTGTTCTTAGAGCAATCTCTTTTGTATATATTTGTTTTGCAAATTACTTATTCCTTGGTTTATTGTTATGTTTCGTAAATGATACTTGTATTGTGCTCTAAGGTGAGGCTTCCATGAAATGTTTAGATGCAGTTTCTAAGCCATTCCTGTCCACCCTCTAGGTGGCTGAGCCAAAGGTTAAGATGCTGTGGTAGAGGCATTAGCATTGGAGTAGAAGGAAGCCGATTTTGAACTAGAAGAGAAATTAGGTCATTTTGTTTGTGGGTTTTTTAACTTTCTAAGCAAAGCTTGTGGCTCATGGCTATTGAGAACATCAGCAGGTTTTCCCCAATACCTTATTGTTTTAGCTAGGATTGAATTTACATTTGAAGAAAATCACTGAAGGGATTATTTTTTAAGTGGTTTTATTATAATTCAGTAAAATTTTCTATGAACTGTGTGAGATAAACTATGAAATCTGATAGGTACTGGTAGATAATCATGGCTAGAATTTAGATGGAGGGGGTAACTTTTTAAGATAAATTTAGTGAGTTGTTTTCCTTTGTCTCTGTAGTTATCAGAGACTGTTACAGACGATTGCTGTACTCGAGGCTCAACGTACTCAAGCAGTTCAAGACCTTGAAAGTTTAGGCAAACACCAGAGAGAAGCACTGAAAGATCCTATTGGATTTGTGGAAAGACTCCAGAAGAAGGTATTTCAATGGGCTTTTCTTTAAGTCTTATTTGGATTATTTTTTTTTAATAACTAGTAATTAATTGTCTGTAGAAATCGGAGAATTCTATATATACTTGAGTAAACATGAGTGTAAAACCCTTTATCTGCTGAGCAAAAATGGCCCTTTGTTTTCTTGTTAAATCTAAGACGTAGGTCATCAGTGATTTTGTTAGACATGCTTTCTTTCCTTTTTTTTTGGTATGTAGGTATGTAATCTTTACTTTTCTAACTGTAATGTAGGTATTTTGAGCCAACTTGAAATCTATAGGTGATTGGAAGTAATTCATAGTAAGGCATCAGACTGAGAATTCGTAACTTCTCATTATAGAAATTAAATATGCTATGAGCAAATTTGTTCAGGTGCTTTTTAAAAGGCAGGAAGTGTAGTTCATAGCCTAAAATCAAAATGAACGGTAGAAAAAATACCTGAGTTCAGGATAACATAATAGAATGTTGTCTGATGGAGGAGAATTAATTTTGATGAGCAAACATTTTCTTTTCAAGCTTCCAAAAGAAATTATAACAAGAGGGATACTGAAAATATATTTAAAGCATGAATAGTTTCTTGCTGCCATGTCTGTCAGTAATGAACATACTTGATTTTCTAGTCTGGTAGCAACATGTTGTATTTCAGCGAAGAATCAGGTAGATATTTGATAGTGCTCTTTTCCTAAGTGTGTAGAAACCTAGATTTAAAGACAGGTCTGCTGTAAGCCTGTTGGTTTCAGTAGTTGTCTTTCCATTATATTTTGAGTTGAGTTAATAGCATGCATGATGTGATAGTGTTGCATTTGATAATCATTGTGTGGGGAAATACTATTGATAGTTGAAAGTATCTGGTGTATTTTTATCTCCAAAAAGATACTCATAAGGTTGACCTTTAAATAAATTGTTCAGCTTTGCAACAGTTGTGTCCTAGACAGAGGATGGCAAAATGAGTGTAAAGTAATGCATTGATTTCTTTGATGGGACAGGTTTAGGTTGATCAGATGATAAAACTCTGAATCTTATAGTTTCCTGTGTTAAGAAAGCTACAGATCCTGAGCAAACAGTGTGTTTAAACAGAATTAAAGACAGATAGGCAATAATAGGATATTGAAGGCAGAAACGGCTGATTTTGTCTGTGAAATGCACGCTTTAAAATTTTATGCTCCATAAGCCATCATTGACCGTGCCACTGCATATTTTATATGCACTGTTGTGTATTATTCTCAAAAGATACTTTCTCCTTAAAAAGACTCTGTGCTGCATGGCACTTTAAAAATTCCCATTTTGAATTCTGTTAGCTAAAAAGCAATATCAGGTTTTCGTAACTTCTCAGGATTCATATTTTTTTGTTTGGATATACAGCAAATGCATTAAATGTTGCTTTTCACTTTTCATTCTTATTTTTTCCAGGTTGATATGGGTCTTCCATATCCTCAGAGAGTTGTTCAGCTACCTGAGATTGCCTGGGACCAATACACTTCCAGCCTTGGGAACTTTGAGAGAGAATTCAAAAACCGAAAACGTAACAGTAGGAGAGTGAAGCTGATTTTTGACAAAGGTAAAAGGAAGGTGCGTGTACATTACAAGAAAGAAATGACCAGCATGGAGGCTTAATAATTCCTTTTTTGTGTTGATTACAGTAGGTATACCTGCAAGACCAAAAAGTCCTTTGGATCCTAAGAAGGATGGAGAGTCTGTTTCGTACTCTGTCTTGCCTTTAAGTGATGGTCCAGAAGGTTCTGCAAACAGTCGTCCACAGGTAGTTGTTATAAAAGGAGAGATAAAATTTTACGAAATAGTAATTTTAAATTTTTTTTCCTTTTTAATATGGGTATGTGGATGATCTTGACTGTTACTTCAAATGTTAATGTTGGTGATGACATTTCATTCATGTACCCAGAGAATCTATTTTTGCTTTTTATTTCAAATTTTAATCAGAATCATGGAATGATTTGGGTTAGAAGGGACTGTGAAGACTGTCCAGTCCAACGCCCCTGCAGTAAGCAGGGATACTTTCAACTCAGTCAGGTTGCTGAGAGCCCCATCCAACCTGACCTTGAATGTTTCCAGGGATGGGGCCTCCACTACCTCTCTGGACAACCTGTGCCAATGTTTCACCACCCTCAGCATAAAAAATTTCTTCCTAACATCTAGTCTAAACTTCTCTTTGTTTAGTTTAAAACTAAACCTTTGTCCTATTGCTACAGGCCCCAAGGTTTTTTTCCCCACCTTTCTTATAAGCCCCCTTTAAGTACTGAAAGGCTGCTGTAAGGTCTTCTCGGAGTCTTCTCTTCTCCAAGCTGAACAACTCCAACTCTCAGCCTGTCTTCTTATGGGAGGTGTTCAAGGCCTTTGATTATTTCAGTGGCCTCCTCTGGACCTTCTCCAACAGGTCTTTTCTGTGCTGAAGGCTGCAGATATGAACGCAGTAGGTGTGGTCTCAGCAGAGCAGAGTAGAGGGGCAGAATCTCCTCCCTCGCCCTGCTTGTTACGTTTCTTTTGAAAGAAAATGCGCAGTATGCAGTCGGCTGGCTGGTCTGCAAGCACACATTGCCAGCTCATGTCCAGTTTCTCATCCACCAGGTCCCACAGTTCCTTCTCTGCAGGGTCACTCTCAATGCATTTATCTAAAATCTTAATGCTTTTACTTGGTTTAATTTTGATTTTACTTATGTAGGAAAAATCAGCTTGTTCTAACTGTACTTTTTCTAAACGTATATTCCGTTTCATATACTGTATTTGAGCAGATGATAAGAGGACGACTTTGTGATGAGACCAAACCTGAAACTTTTAACCAGCTGTGGACTGTAGAGGAACAGGTAATGGGCAATTTTTCCATTTTGCAGTGGTGTTAACACACATAAGAATAAAAGCAAACTGTGTAATAATGTTTAAAGCACGTGGATGTTCGAAGTCATGTGTATTTAGATGCTCCTGTTCTGATAACTCAGCTCTACTAGGAAAGATGTATTTATTCTTTTTTTCCCCCTGTTCTTCCAGAAAAAACTCGAGCAATTGCTTTTGAAGTATCCACCCGAGGAGGTAGAGTCCCGGCGATGGCAGAAGATAGCTGACGAGCTGGGAAATAGAACAGCAAAGCAGGTAACAAGCAGAACACTTCAAGAAGTGGTTCCTTTCCTTGACGTTTTTAAGGTTTTTCGGAAGCACTGATGAGAGATTGTATCCAGGTTTCTCTTTAACACTCAAGTAATTTATTTCTAATTTGACTTTCTTTTTCTGTCAAAAACCCCACAATTAATAAAATGAGGGATTAAAAAAGAGGGTTTATTTTTTATGATGCTCATAATTAAAGCAATAAAACTTATTTTGCTAGAAAAATCGTTTTGCCTCTTGGGCATTTTTTAAGTGCTTGTGCCATTGTAGTAGTGATGTCAGTCACTGAATCCTAGCAGCTGATACAGGTTCACAGAAGATTTATTTGTAGATGTCTTTCTTTTGGTTTTGAATAGCAATAAATAAAATCTAGTATAATTTCATTAATCACTTTTACTTAAAAATGTAACAGCAGAGTCCGCATTTCACTAATAACAATGCAGCTCTTACTCTTGATCTCAAATATAGAATTTTAGAAGTGCCCCAAAGCCTGTGACAAAGCTGCCAGTCCTGGTTGTTCATTAGATTTTGACAGCATGAATTTAATTGTATATAGCAAGCACAGCGACACCACCTGTTCTCAGATTGAGTTACAGGGAGCGCTGGATTTCCTGTGAATGGTCGGACCTGTGAGTACTCACGGGCAGAAGAGGTAGTTTTGTACAAAGTCTGACATTTACAACAGGACAAACCGAGTATTTCTGTATCTGACTTGTGATTTTTTTTTTTTTCCCCTAAAACGATGTCATTTCGCCATTTTGACCAGATCTAAAATTGCTGATGTTCTGTGTTTATATTGTTTTAATTTCTCCTGTTGTGTGCTTTTAGGTAAAAGTACTAAGTATTTCAATAGACAAGATTACCTCATCTCTGATCAATCTATACGTGTAGGTGTATTTCTCCATACCTGAAAAAAATTAAAATACATGCTTGCTTGTTTCATAAATAAGATGTAGAAGTATATCTGTTATTGTAAAGAAAGAGTAAGTTTAGCTTCAGCAGGTAACAAACTACTAAAATTCTTTCTGTCATAATTTTTGCTAGATGTTCTGTGTACTTCTAAACAATAGGAGGGGTTTTTTTTCTCTTAAAGCCTTGGAGATGCCAGGAAATATTACAAATGCAGATTGCAATATTAGTAGTGGATTTGTTGGCTTGTATTCTGAACCAATGTAGCAATGCTTCATTTGAAGTGAAGGCCTGTTATGTTTAAATTTACATTTAATTGTTGCATGTTGTTTTTTTCTAGGTTGCCAGTAGAGTGCAAAAATATTTTATTAAACTGACTAAAGCTGGTATTCCAGTCCCAGGAAGAACTCCAAACTTATATTTATATTCCAAAAAGGTGAGGCAATAGGTTAGCAGAAATTCTGTATTTCTAATTGCATTTTTGTGCATATTGAGTCTACATCATTAATAGTTCCAATAGATCTGAGTCTTGATCAGTGCTGTCTTACTAACTAGTTCCACTTCTATGATTCAAAATGTTACACACCCCGGTTGTCTCCTAGTATTCTCTGAGGTTACTGCAAACAATAAATGCTCACATTGAAGGCTTTCCAGTTTGTCATCCATCCAATGCCATTTTACTTTCACCATGATTTTACATCTACTCTTCTGCCCTATAAATAGAGGCAGGGCAGGTGTAGACACGACTCTGTCTGTCACCTTATCTATTGGAAAAGCACTTTCTGGCAGAAGAAACAAAAAAACAGCTGCAAACACTGAACCTTAAATACTGTGGCGAAATTCATCTGTCAGAACTCTAAATTACTTACAGAGTTTACCCTTATGTAGTTTGAATTTCAGAAGGGGTTGAAAATTTAGTTCTGAAAACTGTAATGCTTTGAGTTCTTTATGCGACCGTAACATTTGAAATGACCTTAGTCACATGCCTTCTTTCCTCTTAGTTTTATTTGGAAAGACACTTTTTACAGAATGTGACCCATGCTGCCAGGCAGCAGGTCACTGCATTTGATAAAAAGTGAGAATACTTAAGCAGTACTGTATTTTAATCATATATTTCACTAATTTGAACAGTGATGCATGAAGTTCTTTCACCCCACTGCTCTGTGTGCAAACACAGTCTAACTAAGAATGATTTGTAACATTCTCATACCACAGTGGTAATGCTACCATCCCACAGATTTTTCTTAAGCTCATATGTGGAACAAATCTAAAACTTACGTTTGTTTTCACAGTATGATTCACATCCTTATTACTAGGTCGTAAGAGAAAGTCATTGTGACCTGGTGGTTTTGTTAAGGTAGCATCGTTGTTTTATATTTATACCCCACGTAAGAAACAGAGCAGATGAAGAATATGAAACAAATAGCGCTCAGTTCCCCCGTGTGTGCTCAGTCTGCTAACATAGCTGTCTATTTAGAGCACAGATGGACAGCACTGCACCAGGCTGTAGGTGTTCTCAGGTGTCCAGTGGAGATACGTAATGTGGCAGAAAAGAGTTGCAAGGAGTATTGGAAACCTGGGTTGTGCTTCTGCCGCGCTCGTCCTTATTGTGATACTGAGATCACGCATACTGAGGGGAGACCTTATTACTCTCTACAACTACCTGAAGGGAGGTTGTGGAGAGGAGGGAGCTGGGCTCTTCTCCCAAGTGACAGGGGACAGGATGAGAGGGAATGGCCTCAAGCTCTGCCAGGGGAGATTTAGGCTTGAGATTAGGAAAAAGTTCTTCACGGAGAGGGTGGTTAGGCATTGGAACGGTCTGCCAAGGGATGTGGTTGAGTCACCGTCCCTGGAGGTGCTTAAGGTTAGGGTAGATGAGGTGCTTAGGAGCATGATTTAGGGATTGGTGGGAATGGTTGGACTCGACGATCCGGTGGGTCTCTTCCAACCTGGTTATTCTGTGATTATTCTGTGATTATTCTGTGATTATTCTGATTCTGTGATTATTCATACACTGTGAACTGTAGCATGTGCTGTACTGCCAATAATAGAGGAATGCAAATTGGATGCTGATGCTTGTAGCGCGTATCTGTGAGAGAATAAAAATGATAGATATATTTAATGTAAATACTTGTGTCAAAAGGAATGCTTCACATAAGGGTACTTATATATTACTCCATGGGGTTTGCCCCGGATGCTTGTTCTAAATGGTTACCGGGAGGTGAGAAGCCCATTCAGTTCTTGAACATCTTGTTGAAGTTACTGTTTTATCTTCTCAGATGATTTAATATGTCTTCTGGTAAGTGAGAGATGAAATTAAACAGGGTGCATCAGTTTATTTTCCTGCATAACCACTATCGGCTACTAGTGAAAATAAAACTCAGTCAGAGGTTTAGGACTCTAGCATTCAGTTCTTCAGTTATGGCTTATAATTTTCAGTTTAATGCTTGTATAATGTCATTAGTACACTTGCTTTTAAACTTAATCTAGAACATGCTTTTCCCACAGGAAAAATGATTTTTTAACTGTCTGCTTTTATGTAGTATTGTAGTTTATTCTTCACCAGAAACAGAATCATGTTTAAAAGAGAATTCAACCCCCTAGTTAAATTCCTAGGCCATTACTGCATGCCTAACAATGCTACTGTTTGAGTGTAGACACTGTTTCCCTTTCTTGATTTCAAAATCTAGTATTGAGTACAGATCTGTTTGATGTTAACAGAGAATTTAAATCACTGTGTCAACACAAGCTGAAATGCTGTCTAATTCTAAGCGTATTTAGGGGTTTGGAATCTTAAAGGGAACCAGAAAAGCAGGGACACACAGGAAGTCAGTGATCATAAGGCAAAACTTGAAAAAATTTAACAAAGTGGATAGTACATTATTAGACAAAATGTTTGTTTTTATTTATGTGCTGTAGTCCTGCAGATCTGAGCTGCCAGCTTCCAGTCGTTAGTACAGACTTTCTCTCTTTCCATAAGAGTGTATGGTGCTCGTTTCCATTTCTTGTTGTTCTCCTGTCCACGTAGCTACATTCCATCTATGATAATTCGTGTGATCTTTGCCTTTGGAACTGTGCACAGCTGTAAAATAATGCTAGGTCCCTCTTTAGAGGTCGAGTCCCTCTTTAGAGGTCGAGTCCCTCTTTAGAGGTCGAGTCCCTCTTTAGAGATAAATGGTTGTATCATAGTATTACAGGTTGTATCGGTTATGGGAACTTTTGGGATAAACATCTTGCATAAAAAGAGAAAGTATTAACTGTTGTAAATATTCCTCATGCTTTATCTGTGTGACAGAAGGCAGACACAGTGTAAGACACTCTTCTCTTATGATTATTAAACCCCCCACTTTTTATACTTCTGCTTTTTGATTCACTCTGTTTTCTTTAAATTGAGGCATGAAAGATTTGACATTTAAGATGTCAAAACGCTGGTCTGGAAAGTAGCTGGATAAAAACTTGAGTCAGTTTCACTCACCCTAAATTTTTCGGTTTTGATATTTAATATTCTCCCATGGGGAGTAAGTAATAGGGGCTGAGTGCTGTTAAGTAATCTATTTTAAAACTGCCTTGCGTTATGCACCTTCAGGCAGCATTAAAGTTGCAAGGTTTTAGGTATTCACTAATGGAGTCATTTGTCTCATCTAACATTTTTTTAGGTTCCTTTCCCAGTCAGTGGCAATGAAAAAGAACCTTCAGAGAGCAATTCTTTCAAACTCTTAGATTTTCTGAGGCACAAATTAATACGAAAAGTTGATTATAAGCGTTGAGCATGGACTGGTCTCTTGGATCTTGAGCCTGTGCTAAGTCACACCATTCATGACCCTTTGAAGTCTTTTAATATCTTTGCATGTTGGTTTCAGTCTAGAAAATTTTAATAGCTTTATTTTCTAGTTTTCTGTTGCTGCCAGTCTTATCTGTTTAGAAGGCAGAGTTTTTATGTTAAGGACTCTTTCTTCCTGTGCATTTACCAAAGAAGTGTTCCATTGTTTGTCTGACTTCACTTGTTATGGGAGAGAAAAACCCCTGCTGTACGAGACTCTGATATAGAGGTTTAAGTAAAAATAGTTGGCAAGATGATAGACTGTTAGTGTAAAAGAGCAAACTTTTGGCAAGATTTTATTAATGAGGATTACTTACATAATAGCCAAGGAATGTTTTTTAAATATATCATTTTTTTCACTGTAGTCATCAAGTAGACGACAGCATCCTTTAAATAAACATCTTTTCAAACCTTCAACTTTCATGACATCTCATGAACCTCCAGTTTATATGGATGAAGATGATGACAGATCCAGTTTTCACAGCCATATGGATACTGCAGCAGAAGAGGAAGTATCGGTATGTCATTTAAAACAGTCAGAGAATGTCTTGCTTATTGTCATTTTAACCTTGTTTAATGAATAATATGAGGATGAAATGTCTTTGCCGTAAAATAAATATCATCAAGTAAATGTCAAACTGTGGTAATATTTATGAGGCATGATTAATATAAAGGCCTCCAATTGCAGAAAATTTAGACCTAATCAGAAGGGAAGTATGTAAAAGTAGTAATAAACGGGTTTGGCCTGGAACAGCACTGAAAATTTTAGCTGCGTATTTTCACAAAGTAACCTGACATGGGATGAGTTTGAAAATCATGTAAAATATATATTGTGATTCCAGTTAAAGATGAATTTCAGGAAAGTTACACAGGGCTCTGATAAAATGTGAATGCTATTGGCATCGCTGGTTTTGTCTTCCTTCACTGGCTGAGTTAATTAGGGTCTTAGTAAAAATCTGCTTCAAAGTATGCACTAACGGACTGAGTTGTCAATCAGCAAGCAGATTTATGTGCTTTTTTTAGGCAAATTCTAGTAGACATCCTAACCCAATGTAGTGTTGCACTTTGCTAATTTATCGCAGGCAGTAGTACTACAAGAATTTAGACACTGGTCTTTCCCACTTCCATACTGGGGGGCTGCATCCTACTACGAGGATAATTTGCTCATCTATTACTCAGTCTTAAATCCCATCTTCACTCATGTTCTCTATTTTCTGTCTGATGATCTTCTGGTTCATCTACAGGCTGACCCAATAACTTTGTGTGTTCCAAGAAGAACCTTAAAAGGTCTAAAAAAATGCATATTAGAAGAAGTACAGATTACTTTTATCTCAGTAGAACTCTTTTCGAGCAAACATTCTTTTGTTCTGTATTGATTTTAAATACTTATTTTCTAACTCTTCTGAATATTTTTTTAAAAACATTTTGATTTTGCCGTAGTGTCCTAACTCTGTTAAATATGGGCACCAGATAGAATAGTTGCTGGTTTGCGTTTTTGCAAAGATTAGGGTGGATTGGTGCCCACTCTTTTTTTTTTTTAAAGTTTATTTTGGCTTAATCTTTTCTTTCTTCAATAGTGCAGCATTTCCTGATGGATATATTTCTGGCTTGCAGTAATGTAGAGAGACACAGGTGAGCTTAGTTACCAAAGAGATCCCCGTTATCAGTGCAAAATAGAAGCAATTTGGAAGAAAAAAAGAGAACATGAACTATATTCAAGATGAATGTACAGAATTCTGTTCAAATGTTAAAAGTCAGATCTCTTAGTGACAGTTGCTGTCGTGGAGAACAATACATTAGCATGGTGGAGAAGAGAATCAGTGTAGCAAGGAAATTATATGAAAGGTTTTTCTTTGACCTTTACAATGGAAGAACCAGGTTCTCATAAAGACAAAACATTTTGCCTGGACATTACAAATCAGCTTGGCTGGCATAACCATTCCTGAGAAGTTGTTTTAGTAAAACTGAATTATTCCCAAGTGAAGACGATCTCTTCCCAACAGAGGTTTGCTTTTTAGTTATGATTACCTTATTTTGTGAGAGGTCTCATTATTCTAGAATACAGCTACTTACTATTCCAGAATGAAGTGTCCATACAGGGAGCAATTATAGCCTAGTTTAATCAATATACAGTTATTTCCTGCCAAACAGTTTTTGTCAGAAAAACTTTTGAGATTTGCCTGGGAAGCGAATTCCTGTTTCACGTTAAGAGAATGTAGCTTATCAGCACACAATTTAATCACATCATTTCACCTTGATTTTCTGAACATTTGCAGTGTAGTCCTTTATATGGGTTTATAATTGCAGTGAAATAATCAATAAGGCTTTTAGAAATTTGACATTAAAGAGCAAACTGTCACTTCCTTTAATAAACTTACTAATACAGATTCTTTAATTTTCATGGATTCATATAAAGAAATTGAAATTACACATGTAGACTACATTAGAAGACTTTAGATTACTATCGTGTAGTTGTTTTCCGTAGCTGAATGTTCCTATCAGCGTAGGATCTGAAAATTGCACTACATCAATGAAGACTTGTCATCTTCGCAAACCGCTGACATCTACCAAGTACAGCTGCTACCATTAAATTGCCATCTTGAAACAGGCATCTGAATTAAAATGAGAGTTTCTGTCTTCTCATAGCATAGAGGTCCTCAACCTTTATTGAAGAAAATTGGATGAGAAAAAACAGAAATGGTGTTTTTCTTTAAGAAGAGAGAGCTGTGACGAAGTTGAATGCACCATACTGTAGGGAGACAAAACTTTTTCATCATTTAGGAAAAATAGCAGTTCTTTTAAGGTGTTAGGAGGTAGCACAAAGTAAATGGATGAAGAAGTTGGATAACTGTGAAACTTGTACTCTTCCAGTCATAGCATGATGCTTCTTATTACTTTTTGTTCTTACTGGTGAAGGTGAATAGTTAATACTGTTACAACTGACTGTCTTCAAATAAAAAAGCATGGTACTATCTTGATTTATGGGTGTCTTGAAAATCTGAGATTGTACAAAAATTCTTAAAGCATAAAAATGTCTTGGTATCATTTGTTTTTAACATTCTCACAGCTTTCAGAGCGCTTCAGAACAGCAGTCGTAACTATCCTTAGGATAGTGTAATTCCATACAATTCCACAGAATAGTAAAGAGCAAGAGCCGTTAACTTGATTAAACTGACCTGAAATTTCAGTTCTCAAGTATAATATATGTTGCCAAGTATTTTAAACTAAAATAAAATGACTTTGTCTTCAACAAAACCCAAGTCTTCTGCTGCAGCTGCTATTTTCCCCACAATGTATGGGCAAGTGGATTACATACAAATTGCAGTTAGTCCTCTAAGATGAGAAAAAAAAAACAAACAGAAAGTAAAGTTAGGCTAAGCTTTTAATTAGAAGAAACTTATTTGTATGATAATGTTTTTTTTTTTCATTTAATGCAAATAATAAGTATAAATAATACTAAATAAAATGTGAGTTAGCTGTACATGCTCTTTCGTTTTGTATTTTTAAAAATAATTTCCTGGTATGTTTCTTCATTAGAATATATTGCCAGCATTTTCTCAAAGATTATCAATCATATATAGTGATTTATAGAGTATGTGTCTTACTAGTTCTTGTATTTCTAAATAAAGGGTGTTTCTCTCTTATCTATGAACAGGATGAAGAGAGTATTCCAGTAACGTACCGAGAGTTACCAGAATACAAACAACTGTTAGAGTTAAAAAAAATGAAGAAACAGAAACTCCAGCAGATGCATGCAGAAAGTGGGTTTGTGCAGCATGTGGGATTTAAGGTGAGTTGAGGAAATGTTCTTCTGTTATCTTTTAAAGGTAATGTGTTTTGGGTTTCCCAAAAGAGCAAATTTGGTTTCTTAGTTCTTGTTCACTGTATCTGCTTTCCCTCATCATCTTTAATAAAAACAACCCAAGTAATTCACTCTTTCCGATAGCTCAGGTTTCACTGAATACTGATATTAGTAAGCCTCTTGCCTTTTCCTCATTTATGTTATGAAAATACAGCTCTGGAGCTGTGTTAAATCATTATAGAATCCCATTTGACACTACGTTCTGCTTTTTCAAAGATCCATTGATGATAATTTTCTGATTGTGAATTTGGAGTCATTTTGCCTCCTGAGGCAAAGAAGGGACAAAGGTTTTGAATGAGAACAGCAACAGATGAATGATTTTCTTCCCTTTGTCGCAGCTTCCTAGTGCTTTCAACTCGCAGAGGTTGAAGGAAGGGCATGAAACAGTAGTTACATGAAATTAAGAAAATAAACAGTTAAACTACTGTGTTGTCCCGATATCAACCACTGGCAGGTGATGTGAAAGACAGGGCTTTCTCTAGATGATATTTTCTGGTTTGCATGGGATTTTCTGTGATTTTCTAGTTGCTATATTCACACAGAATCACAGAATGACCAGGTTGGAAGAGACCCACTGGATCGTCGAGTCCAACCATTCCCACCATTCCCTAAATCATGCTCCTAAGCACCTCATCCACCCTCACCTTAAACACCTCCAGGGACGGTGACTCAACCCCCTCCCTGGGCAGACCGTTCCAATGCCTAACCACCCTCTCTGTGAAGAATTTCTTCCTAATCTCAAGCCTAAATCTCCCCTGGCAGAGCTTGAGGCCATTCCCTCTCGTCCTGTCCCCTGTCACTTGGGAGAAGAGCCCAGCTCCCTCCTCTCCACAACCTCCCTTCAGGTAGTTGTACAGAGTAATAAGGTCTCTCCTCAGCCTCCTCCTCTCCAGGCTAAACACCCCCAGCTCTCTCAGCCGCTCCTCATCAGGCCTGTTCTCCAGCCCCTTCACCAGCTTCGTTGCTCTTCCTGGACTCGCTCCAGAGCCTCAACATCCTTCTTGTGGTGAGGGGCCCAGAACTGAACACAGGATTCGAGGGGCGGTCTCACCAGTGCTGAGTACAGAGGGAGAAGAACCTCCCTGGACCTGCTGGTTACGCCGTTCCTGATACAAGCCAGGATGCCATTGGCCTTTTTGGCCACCTGGGCCACTGCTGGCTCATGTTCAGTCGGTTGTCAACCAACACCCCCAGGTCCTTCTCCTCCTGGCAGCTTTCCAGCCAGGTTTCTCCTAGTCTGTACCTCTGCTTAGGGTTGTTGTGCCCCAAGTGCAGGACCCGGCATTTGGCCTTGTTAAACCTCCTGCCGTTGGACTCTGCCCAGTGCTCCAGCCTGTTCAGGTCCCTTTGCAGAGCCTCCCGACCCTCCAGCAGATCCACACTTCCACCCAGCTTGGTGTCATCTGCAAACTTGCTAAGGGAGCACTCGATGCCTTCATCCAGGTCGTTGATAAAGACATTAAACAGGACTGGACCCAGCACTGAGCCCTGGGGAACCCCACTTGTCACTGGCCTCCAGCTGGATTTAACTCCATTTCCCACCACCCTCTGGGCCCGGCCATTCAACCAGTTTTTCACCCAGGAGAGTGTGCGCCCGTCCAGGCCAGAGGCCGACAGTTTCCGAAGCAGAATGCTGTGAGAAACTGTATCAAAGGCTTTACTGAAGTCCAGGAGAACCACATCCACAGCCTTTCCCTCGTCCAAGAGTGTAGTCACTTGGTCATAGAAGGTGATCAGATTAGTCTGGCAAGACCTGCCTTTCATAAACCCGTGTTGACTGGGCCTGATATTAGAACAGTTTTTTCACCTTGTTAGTGTCACACAGCCATATGTATTTCCTAGTACCTACTTATATAAAATGCAAGGATATTCAGTTTAAAGTTCAGTTCAAAATGACTGAAAAATTTAAGACAGCCTCGTTATCTGACACTGAGAAACTTAATCATCTTGTTACAGCACCAAGGTGCTCTTTATTGACCATGTAGTGTGTGTGGTTTTTTTGTGGTTTGGTGTTTATTTTTTATTTAGTTAAAGTTAGCATTTTGTTCACCCCCAAAATCCAAACTTTCATCAGGCAGACCAGACTTCTGGGTAACAAACTAATTGCTTTTTCTACATAAAATTACGCTGAAAAGTAATTTGGCGCTATGCAGTGTCGAATTTTCAAGCATTTGAAGTTTGAAATTTTCTTTGCAATCTGAATTTGATTTTATTATGCATCACAGTAAGCTATGAAATTACATGATTATACACTATTTTCCCTCAGGAGTGCTGCCTCCCCAGCACACGGGCAGGATGAGGCTCACCTAATAAGCAGCCATTCAGAAGGCTTTGAGTTCTGCGTGGCCTTCAGCCTCATTTACTACACATTACTCAAATTTCACTCTGAATATTGAATTATTGAATCCCTTGTGGGCTTTTTATGGCTTTCATTGCTGT
The DNA here is from genome assembly GCA_033459285.1 of Clamator glandarius. Taxonomy (NCBI): domain Eukaryota; kingdom Metazoa; phylum Chordata; class Aves; order Cuculiformes; family Cuculidae; genus Clamator; species Clamator glandarius. Next base: position 22,202 of record JAUNZM010000054.1, read on the forward strand.
AATGTCAGAGCACTTTCCAAATACTTTTTTTTTCCCTACGAAACAGAAGACATGGTATTATTTCTGTTCTGCAGGGAAAAGAGAGGGAAGCTGGAGTGCAGAAATGAAGGTCAAGGGTTTCCACTATCTTGGTTCTCAAATTGAGATAACTGGAACCATTTTTTTTTTCCCTTTTTAAGTACTTAGCATTATACCGAACTTGATATTTTCAGAGAACAGCTCGCTCAGTTTGCTTAGTCCCTCGTCATTATCGGCTCTCAAACCCTTGACAGCCATCTGTGGAAGGAAGGGATACAGCTGTGCCATATCCATAAGGAGTTTGTAACCCTGAGGGGGTTAGTTGTGGCCGGGAACAAGCTGCTCTGTGAGTGGGCTTCATAGATGCTGTGAGAGAACTTCAGGTTCTGAAAGAGGATAAGCTGTGAGAGCACAGGCTCGTTTCCCACATTTCTTTCTGCTTTTCCATCCTGTCTCTGCAGCGCTCTTCAAAGTTTAGATTTCTGCAAAGTTCTTCTTGCCTCCAGGTCCCGTTTTCAAGATCTCCTTTCTTTTATCAAATACCTTTGCATTTTTGCCCCTCTCATCTACCGTCAGGATTTTTTTCATCCAGTCTTGATGTTTCGTTCGTGTTTTGTATTGGGATAATCTCCCCAGGGAAGTGGTGTATTCCTCTACACTGGACACTTTTAAGCCTCAGCTTGCCAGGGTTCTTGGCCATCTCATTTAAACTGTATGTTACCTAAAAGGTTGGACCAGATGATCCCTGAGGTCCCTTCCAACCAGGCGTTCTGTGATTTGTTTCCTCCTCTTGCATTTCGCTGCTGTTGAGTTGTCTCTGATTCTTCTCAGGAGATTCATTCTTGTTGTCTTGCTCAACTTTGGTTTTAGACTTGTATTCCCTTCTCTGAGCATGTTGTCCCACTTCCTTCCCAGCCACCTGACTTTTAATTCCAGCCCATCTATAACGTGTTATTGTGTTTCCTGAGTTTGAAAGTGCATCAGTCTGGCCTATCGTGTCCTGGTCTGCTGCCCATCGTGAGCCTCCAGCAGGGTTTAGTGATCTCGGCTCGCAGCTTTCTCCTGCCGTGGAGAGAGAATCTGTACTGAGGCATCTCACATGATTGGACTTAAACTATGGAAACATCACCTTCATGCCTTGTGTTGCACCAGTTCTTAGAGCTGTGTGAGGATAAGCCCTGACTGCAGGCAGGATTAGACCTGCTTGCGTTGAGCAGGAGGATAATGTCAAAAAGCAGCATTTGGGGAGTGGGAAGCAAAGCGAGAGAAAGCCTGAGGCTCTGGAAGGACCTCTTTTACGGTCTTTATCTCTTCGTCCATTATGGTCTGTGATGAGAATTCGGCTGGAGGGCTAGGAGTAGCCAACCTCCCTACCTGCCTTTCTGCGTGGTTGATTGGTGTGTGCTCATTAACCTCAGTGCCTACAGCTGCTGTTTGTTCAGTGCTTTTCCATCTGCTTCACAGTGTGATAACTGCGGAATTGAACCTATCCAGGGTGTTCGGTGGCACTGCCAAGACTGCCCTCAGGAAATGTCCTTGGATTTCTGTGATTCTTGTTCTGACTGGTGAGCAGCACACACTTCTACTTTTATTTGTAATTAACTCAAATATCTCTACGTGGCTTAATTGCTGCGTATGCTGGCAGTCTTTGCTCCAGCATAGGACACATCTCCTGTGTTTGGGTGAAGTGGAAGATACTTAGCACATATTTGTAGAAGATCTATTTTGTAAGCGTGTTCTGGTCGTATCGTTTTTTATTTCTTCATGCAGTGGGCAGGCGGGTTTGATACAGTTAAACAGTAGTGGAAATGACACTTTATGAATTAATTGTGTCAAAATTGGTATGAATCTGTTAATGTGATCACTGTTTCTGAAAGTTAATATTTGACTTTTAAACTGTTCTTTCTCTTTCCCTTGCAGTCTGCATGAAACAGAGATTCATAAGGAAGATCATCAGTTAGAACCTATTTACAGAGCAGAGACATTTTTAGACAGAGACTACTGCATGTCCCAGGGCACCACTTACAATTATCTTGACCCAAACTACTTTCCAGCAAATAGATGACATGGGAAGCAGATCTACCATCTTGGGCTTTACTATCCTCTTTGAAAAATAACAATGGCACCATTGTTAATTCTGTGCACATTTTGGAAAGACTCTGCTTTCCCTGAAATGTCGCTCACAGCATGACAGCTTCCTGGGTGTACTTGTCAAACTACAGCTTCGAGCTGTCATGGTTCTAGATCACTGAACAGCAGCCGAACATTCCTAGTGTGCGGAAGGTTTCACTGGGAGACTTTTCTTTCACCACATTAGTCATTTGTAGGTGGTGAGTCTAAACACAACAGCAAAACATACAAAAGGGGGAGCCAGAAATGAGAGCACACATTAAAGATAGAGTAAATTCCAAAGGCTTTGACGCGCTTGGTTATAACGAGATCCAGAGGAGATGAAGTATTTATATAAAAACATTTTAGTAGCTTGCAGTTTTGTTGTGGAATAGTTTTCAGCACAGTAACTGACTTCTTTAGGCGAGGTTTTAACCAATGACAGTGTTTGCTTCTAGGATGTACTCTAAAAACTGCTCACTGTCTCGGCGATGGTTGGTTACAGGCCTTTATTAAATCGGAGCTGCTTAATCACATTGACTTTCAAGTTTTTTAATTTTGTTTTTTTTTTTTAAACCACGATGAACTCTATTTACCAACAGTGAAGCACTACAGGGGGCAACTGTGGCACTGCTTCCTTAACCAGCTCATGGTGTGTGAATGTGATAAAATTGTCACTCAGATCTATTTTTTAAATGTAATGTTATATAAGATGATCATGTGATGTGTACAAAATATGGTGAAAAGTGCCAGTGGTAGTAACTGTGTAAAGTCTCTAATACTCAACATTAACTCCTTTAAAATAAAATACACAGCCTTCTGCCTCTGTATTTGGAGTTGTTAGTGCAACTCATCAAAGAAAACTGCCTAATATAAATCATATATATGGTAATAATTTTTCCTCTTTTGTAGTCTGCACAAGATCCATGAAAGATTGTATTTTTATTACTATTTAAACAGTGATTAAATTTAGCCTGAGCAGTGAGCAAGGGTTCACATGCATTCTTTTATACTGCTGGATTTTGTTGTGCATCATTTAAAACATTTTGTATGTTTCTTCTTATCTGTGTATACAGTATGTTCTTAAATAATGTTCGATTGTCAGGAGAACTGTGAGAAATAAACTATGTGGATCCAGTCTGTTTATATATAGAATGCTTGCTGTGACTTCCTTTCTGTGTAGTTCTGAGTTTTTAATCCAGATGGAAAATGTTGAGAGGACATTTTAATCCGTCACCGCGGTCCCTGTGCAGACCCGCAGGACGCCCAGCGCCCTCCTCTGCTCTTCGTGGCGCTGGAACAGGTGCTGCTGCTTCGCCTTTTGCAGGATTCGCGTCTTAGTTCCCTCATCTCTTCCTCACAAACTGTTCTTTTTTCAGATCGCAGAGGACTCAGATTTTCGTGGCCCTGGCACGCTGTGCACCGTTGTCTGAGCAGCTCTGTAATGATCGTGACATATTTTACTGAATATATTTTCTATTGAAATGCATAACTTGTGATGCAGAAACACTTGGTTATTTTATAACTGTAACAGACTTCCAGTTGCTTTGAAACTTGAATACTCAGAGTCATTAGCTAGAAAAGAAACTAATTTGACTTAAAAAGATGGCAATAAGAAGGATAATTGGTTGGCTGCACCTAATAATTTTAATTACAAACTGATCGGTAATGGGTTTTACAATAAATTTAGGTGCAGTTATCTTTTACTTCTGAAATACATTCTTTTAAGCATTCAGTCTGTTTGGAAGGTAGCGCAGTACGGTTACTGAAACCCTGAGCAAGCATCATACGTAAACACATCTCGCTGTCTCGCGTGTTAGAGAAATTTAATACACCTTAAGAAATACAACACAAAAATCAATACAATAAAAATGTGCTTTCCACAGCATTTGTAGGAAGCAAGAGCTGGTGAAAGGGGCATCACCAGGGAGAGAATCGGTGGGAATCATTATTTTCTCCTGAGGTCCTGAAAAAATTACTGTAAGAAAATAATGAAAGTACATGAGGGAAATACGAGGAAGTACAAATAGTCATCGCTTTAGGATAACCTGGGAAGAACGAAAGAGCCATGGTGTGATTCGAATGAGTTTTGGAGCAGAAGGAGGATTTCAAGTCTGAATCACTCAAGGAAGAAGTGTCTGGGCTAAGTCCTCTTTTTATTGAATATGTATAAATATTTATATTTCCATATGCATGCATCGACAGCTCTTTCTCTTGCAGACATTATGAACATACGCAAATAGATAATGCACACGCGCCCAGGCAAGCACGGGAGCTTTTTTGGTTCGTTCCACAGAAAAGACCAGAAGGAGCAGAAAAAAAAAATCAAACTGAACTGTATGTTAAAGCATTTTTGTAATTTCTTTTTTTTTTTTTTTAAAAATCAAATCAGCAGCTGCTCGTTGCCTTTGTTCCCCTCCCGCACAAGGCTGGTAGTGCACACTTTTAAACTTCTAATTAGAAGTAGTATAAAAACTACCGCCGAAGACCTGTGCGGGCGAGTTTGCAGCTTTGTGGTAACTCCAAAATATTTTACTTTTTGAGAAGGGAACTGCTGGTGCTGCGAGGCCGGGTTCAGCAAAACCTGCCTCCCCGGCTGCTGCGCTCGGGAAGCGCCACTTAAAGCCACGGGACTGGGTCTGGAGCAGAGGAAGCGCTTCCTAGAGCATCGGAGGTAAAGTGTAGGCTATAAACGCACCCAGGGAAGAAGGAACATCCAGGAGATGGAGGAAACAGATCTAAACCAGTCCCCTAAAAGATAACTGGATTAGCATTTACAGGGCGATCGCTGACGAGTAAAAAGAAAACGGAAGAAGCTGCTCTGAACGGCAACGGACGTGTTCTGTAAGCATGCTGATCTGAGCTATATTTTCAAGACATGTACTATGCTTTAAAAAGAATTAAACCACGTATACTGTAACAGAAATCGCTGCTCCTCCTTTTTGTACATTTTATTTGTATTGTGTCTTCATTACAAGAAAGGTAACTTTAAAAATACAAATCTGCTGCATAAAGTACAACTGTGACAGAAAGAGCAATCATGCAACCCACTTCCACTGTGAATTCATCCAGTAGTTCCAGTAAGAGGATGCAATTACTTTACAGGAATGTCAAACAAGCGTTTACTTAGGATACTGAAGGAACTCCACAATATTTTGGTTAACCTAATGGAAAAAAAAATACGATTTTTACAGGTTTTTCTATTTTTGTAGATATTACAGATAAATGGCTTACGAAAGATGCGAACAACAGCAATCAAATAATCCTCAACATTCATCCCCCTCCCAAATTTTGGCTGAGCCAATGCACGACAACAGGTGATGATCTGAATTTTGCATTTGAAAAAATCTGAAGTGTGATGCGAAGGCATTTTCATACATTCTGGCTGGTAGTCAAGTTTGTAGGCAGACTAATTAATGTAGTGACGCTGCTGCTGTTGGTGTGGATAATTCCTGGATTGCACATTTAACTATACGATACAATCATTTTCCGCTCACAAAACAGGGAAGTTGTAATTTATAACATCCCGCATTTCCCAGCAGAAGGTAAGGCTGTCTCCGAAATGGTGTCTGCTCCGCAATAATGGATGGACAGACTTCCACAAGTCATTGATTAATTTTTCTGCTGCCTCTTACAGCAGCTTTCTGGGGGCGCGCAAGAAGTTTATTTTAACCTTGACTAATTCTAGCTGCCCTACAGCTGCTGCATTACAGATTTTAGTCACTAAAACCTAAGAAGCAAAGTGATATGTAGTGATACAAAAAATAATACTGTTAATTAAAAGAAAATATTAACCTATAGAAAATAATAACCTATGGGAGACTTGCACTCACTAATCTTAATGTGCTAAATGGTGAATGATGTGTCTGAGTTCCTCCCTGCTGGCCAGGCGCTGTCTGACCTCCAGTCAAATGTACGAGATGATGAAACACAAACCAGAGCTGCAGTTCATGCTGCTTTTAACCCGTGAAGAGCAACCCACCAATGAAACAATAAACAGCTCTTGGTGCAGCATTAGCATACAGAGCGCTTCCTACCGAGTGTGTTGTGAGAACAGAGAGCAAAAAAGGTTTCGCCTATAATAACAAACCACATGCACAAAGTCCAGACGCCTCTCAAGAGCGATATTGCTCTGAACAGCATTTTCATCGTGACTGCTGAGTGCACGGGAGGTGAGGCGCGGTTCATGCCGTTACTGCGCTTCTGTTGAAAAGGAAAATGCTGCCTCTTCCTTTGCCAGAAAAGAGTCAATTGCCTTGCAGAGTTCCAGAAAAACGTCCTCCTGTGCTCCTTCGGCATCGACCTGTGAAGCAGCAAAACTCATTAGTTTTGGTTAAGTTACAAAGGGTTATCTCAGGATCTAAACATTAGCACAAAAAATTGGTACAATATAAAGTGAAAATTGTTCTGTTTTATGCTATAAGCGCACTAACGTAGAGGAGCAGCTTCCATAAATGAAATTATTCCATGTCTCTGCAGATTTATGAGAAGATTTTGTCGGCTCCATCATCCGGAGCAAAGTCCATCAATCAAATGAGGGAGCTCAGGCTCTTTCTCCCAAGTACTTGTGTTTTAAGCAAAATTACCCTTTTGATATACAGAGTGTTTTCAAAGATTACTAGATTTAACGTTTAATGCGCTCCAAAAGAAACTTAATAGAATCACTTTGATATCGTATGATTACTGAGATGAAAAGCAGGGACTTGAGGATCTGTTTCTTGTCATCCGAAGTGTCAGAGCACGGAATGCTGTGGCTGTGCCTGACCTCAGCTTTCAAACGGCAGCAGTGCCGCGAGGTTCTGTGTTTCTGTGCACTTGGATTTGCCGCCTTGGTGAATCGGATCTGGTTTTATGACAACCTCTGCGCAGCGCTCGGCTCCCAGCAACACTGGGTTTGTTGTACAAGAACTCACTTTCATTGAAGAATATTTTTCCTTTAACGCCCCAGAGATTTCGTTTTGGCCAGCGGTTTGTCTGGCCCACGCAAGGTTATTTTTTCATGACTGGACTTCAAAAAAACAAGACCAATTTATTCTCCTCTGCTGAGGAAGAGAGAGCTGTATTCAGGCTAAGAGGAGCAATGTTTGTAGCCTGTAATATTCCTGTGTGTTCCCTAGGAAATGGAGCACGGAGCTTTCCCGAGTGATGAGTTTCTTGTCCATCCCATGCAGTGTGTGTTGTGCAGGTCTTGAGGAAGGAAAGCTGCCTTGTGCCTTCACAGCAGTATCAGAAAAAGCTTTCACGCTGGCTGCTTACACCATGCAGATTGCATCGGATGGATTTTTCAGTTCCTCTCAAATACCCAGTGAGAGCCTTGATTCTGTACTCAAAAGCGAGATTCCTCTCCGCTTCTCCGTGTTTGATCTTTCATAGGTGCATCCACAGAGTTTGCACATATTTAACTGGACCCACGACCACTTTGCTAAAGCCTTTTTTTCTGAACTCTGCACTGCATTTTCATCTCCAAGTTGCTACCTAGGGTGCCAGACAATTGTAATGTTTGAAGGGGACATTCCTGTCCCCTTCTGCCATCTCCTTGTTCTGCAGGAGAATAAATAGTCTCAAACTAAAAAAAAAATATATATACAGAATCACGGAATAACCAGGTTGGAAGAGACCCACTGGATCGTTGAGTCCAACCATTCCCACCAATCCCTAAATCATGCTCCTAAGTACCTCATCCACCCTCACCTTAAACACCTCCAGGGACAGCGACTCAAGCACCTCTATACTTTTGAAATAAGCTACGAAATTCTTCTCAGACACAGTGTTGACTTGCAGCCAGCTCCTGCACAGTCTGACTGCACCGAATGTACATTTAAGTCCCTCGGTGCTAAGTTTTGTGTGGGAGTCACCAGCTGCTCCTTGCAGAGACCCAGCGAGGGATCACGTTCATAGCTTGGTTTAGCTCTTGGTGGCACCCACAGAGGCTACAAACTTTGGTTGCTCATTGAATCCTGTCAGTACTGCCAATCCCAGCTTGTCTCTCCCCTCCCCACCCCCCTCCAGCAGCTCCAGCTCTGGGTTAAGGTACCTGACTGGCTCCAGTCCCCTTGGACTCCCAGTCAGAGCTGAACTACCCTCCTGGCAAGTTCTCAGAAGCAGGTTTTCCTGCTTCCCTCGTGCTCTGTCCCGCTGGTATTTGCTGACTTCACTGCTTTCTGTGATACTGATGGGATGGTTTGTGAAGCAGCAGGTGGTGCCTTGGAAGGTTCAGCTCTCAGACAAGGCGCGTGTCTGTCAGAAGCTTTCTACGCCACAGAGACAAAGGCTCTAGGAAGGGGTTGCTAACGAGCAGCAAAGAGAAAAGGGGAATGGCAAACTGTTCTGGACCAAATGCCCATCTTCTCCAATTAGAATCAAACTAGCAACTCCCAGCTCAGCTGCTATAAAGCAGCTTGTTTCGTCTGTCTCAGCTGCCAAGACGTTTATTTTCACGTGGCTGTCCCACAGGAAATACACTTCACACAGGGTGAAGGTCACAGCCACTTCAAAGCTCTCTTGTCTTAATGCTTTTTTATTCTCTCTTTATTCCATAAGCACATCTGCTCTGGGTAACCCATCGAACCTCATCAGCACAGCTGATTGCCACTGGCTTTCTGGCAGCCACATCTAGAACTGGCACCGAAACTCAGGTCTGGGTTGAGGCAGTTGCGATGAAGAATTAACGTTTGTGAGCATGGAAATTGCTGCCCTTTATGACTGGCTGGAACGCTGCCTTCCTCCCAGTCAGTAAAATATGGATGAGCGTGACTGATGACATCCCCAGTGCTTCCCATGCTGGCCTCCTAAATAACAAAGGTCCAAGTCATAAAACTAACTTAAAAGTCATAGCACATACTAACTTAATGTGACAATAATTCACAGCTAGAACCCCAGTATTTCAATGACATTCTCTCCACATTTCCTGCAGCTCCAGGAAAGCAAGATAACAATTATAACAAATCTCATAAACTAGGGCTGTTTTCAAGGTTATTCAAGGCTACTATCTTCTCCTAAAAGCAAGATCCAGATACAGTTTTCCACGATGCTTCCACTATGGCTTCAGGGAAGTTAAAATGCAGAGAAATTTAATGAGCTCATATGAAAAATGACTGTGGTAATCATCCTTATAGTACAGTGTTGCTCCTTTCTAGTATTAAAATCAGACAATTAAATTTTCTGTCACCAAATCTTCATTTGTTGTAGATTTTGGGATATAGAACAGAGAAAAATCCAGCTGTCTGTAGAGAGGATGGCTGAGCACTGCCGTTTTCAGGAAGACAGACTGAGACTCTGGAATAAGCTAACTAGTTAGAAGCTTCACTTACCTCACTACACCCTCCTCTCAGGTAGTTGTAGAAAGCAATAAGGTCTCCCCTCAGCCTCCTTTTCTCCAGTCTAAGCAGCCCCAGCTCCCTCAGCTGCCTCTCACAGGGCTTGTTCTCCAGCCCATTCCCCAGCTTTGTTGCCCTTCTCTGGACTTGCTCCAGCACCTCAGTGTCCTCCTTGTGGTGAGGGTAGGATCAAGTTTTGTCTTGCTTGACTACCAATGCATTGCTCTTTGCCATTATTTATTTGCCTCCTACCTGCTGTCACTTGAAAAAAGCTTTAAAGGATGAGTCAGATATTAAAAGCAATAAGGGTTTCTCTCTCTCTTTCTTCTCAATGACAGAGGGCCATATATTCAAAGGTATTTACGTTTAGCCACATTAAAATACAAGTAGGTGCCTACTAAATTTTCAGACTCATTTTTTTTGTCCGCCTGCCTCGGAATTTGCTGAGAAATAAATTAAAAACCAACACTGTCTACCTTCTCACTACAGCTATCGCAGTGGATTTTGTATAATTTCATTTGTATGAAACATCGGATTCCCTCAGAATCAAGCAACTCGCAACCATTGTTTTTTGCGAGCAGTGCTTTTAGTCCTTGCATTTCCAGTACAAGGTCTTTATTAAAAAGTACCTGCTTGCTGTTCTTAGCAGCAGATGCATGTTCTGTAACCAACTATGAAAGAAATTATGGAATATTAAACTATATCCCCAAAACATGATGTTTAAAAAATAATAGCAAATTTCTGTCTTATTGTTGCAACTACTTTACCTTCCAGAACACAATTTAGAAAATCGATGCCTTAGCAGAAAAGTCAGCAGAGGACACTGTCATTCTTTGCCCTTTATTCTTCAGTCAGTTTATCTTCCCTTGTAAGCACATCCCCACGAGTTAGATCACAGTTTTTCCTTTCAGCTGTAACGATCACCATTACTTATTTCTGTCAGGTTCACAGATGTTTATTCTGCATCCAAATTCTCAGCCCTCTGTGCATGCCTCGTTGTTTCCACTGCTGAGCAGAGAGACTGACAGGTCGTCCTGGTCAAAGGGAGATTTCAAACACTGTCCTGATCTTTTGGCAGCTTCATCAGGTGACTGGTTTTGTTCAGAGGTCAGTAGAACGGAAAAAATGTTCAGTTTCCAAATATCATATTAGTTATTTATCAATGCACCTACACACGGCAGCTCTAGATTTAGAGAAGGTCACAATATTTTCATTGATTAAAATGGGAATGCTGTTAAACCATACACCTTTGTCTCTTCTGTGACAGGTAAAGCAAAGAGAGAATTCCTAATGATTGCACGGGAAGCTAGGTCAGAAATATTGTGTCTCCGCTGTGTTCATTAGTCTCCTTCCATCTGTGCCATGAAGCTCATTCCAATGCAAAGAATGAGAAGCCAGTTTGACAATGCAATCTCAATGCCTTGGTGTGGGGAGACAGATCGGCTCCTCCTCCACTGAGAGCCCATCCAACACCTAATCCCATGCTAGATCTTCTTCCAGCCTTATGCCTAGGACTGACTTTCACATTTGTGTATTTAAATTGCCTGTTTCTGGACTGAAAACTTTAAGGCTGGACAAGACATGGAGCATGGTTGTCATGTGCTGTTCCCAGCCTGTGGGAAACTTTGTCCAGCCCTAAATACACTTAAAACAGAGATAATCAATTAATACCAATATGCCAAGCCTATTTCCTTGTTCCAAAAATCTATGTAATGTTTCTGATTTTCTTTTCTGTGGCAAAGCAGGGACTGGGTGCTACAGTTAAGCCCTACAAGACATGATCATTTATACAATTAAACATTATTTCACCTACAATGATTAAACATTATTTCACCTACAATGATTAGTAGTGCTTAGTAAGCTGGGTAGGAAAGGTTAATGCTGAATCTTCATAGCAGTTATGTGGGATTTAGACTCTAATATTCCTCTTAAAATCTCAGCATCTGCCCCTCTGAATTCTTAAGAGCATGCACTGTTGGACTCTCAGTGGACATAAAGCTCACAAGGCCCTTCCACTGGAGAGCTGCTTCTGCTGGAAAAACAACACATTTCCAGAAGCAGGAACACATTTCCAGAAGAAGACAAGCAAAGATTCTTTTAGGCCGTTCTTCTCTTCCTCTCTTAAATATCTTCTCTTCAGATGTTTTGGCCATCGCTTATACTGGGGTCACTGGTTGATCTGGATCTGCAAACAGCATCTTCAGGTAAGAAACTATTGGATCCTATTATCTTTGCCTGAGAAAAAGAATGCACGAGCCCCTGGTCTATATTTGCATGAAAGGCCACGGATTATTTGGAAAAGTTTACGAATATAATGAGGTCATTCATTTTAAGGGGTCTTCAAATCAATGTTTGTGATTTAACTTTGGTGGCTCTGCCTGAAATGGATTAGGAAACTTATACACACTTCTGGCAGGGAGCAGAACTGCAGAGGCAGCAGCATTTTAACAGGAGCATCAGCACCTTCTGACAGCACCGTCAGTGCTGGAGAGGAACAAAACCCACTGATTCCCAAAGCTGACAACAGGTGGTGTTATAATTAAAACCAGGAAGAAAATATAAAACAAGTTAGACTGCCTCTAGGTAAAGTCTCAGTCTTCTCTGTGTGCATATGATATTACAAAAACCAGAAAACAAGGACTGTTTTAGCATAGCCCCCATAAAAAAATGCAGTCGGAAGTATTACTGATAGTTTTTTCTGCTTTCCACCTGAATTTCCTTTTTTCATTCAGAGAACATCAGAGTGGCTGCTAGTGTCAATGCTTAGCAGTCTGTAAAATATGTTGCTATAAATAAGAAACCAACCCCGTGTCCTGGGAATTGCAAGCTGCTCTTTTACTCTCTGACTTCTTCAACACATGCAGCTTAAACATATTCACTGATAAAATAGATTTAAAACTGTAAACCTAAATGTCTCTTTTCTCTTACTTTCCCACACAGCTAACAGTGACACATTTGGTGTTATCGAGTTCTCTTTGTTTCAAAACAGCTATTGACTAAGTTTTAACTGTTTTTTCTTTGTCTTTATTCTTCAAATTGTTGAGCCAAATCATGTACAGGTTTGTAAGATGTGCATTTACAGGGTAATAACACAGGTTGGAAAGAACCTCAGTGGCTCATTTAGTCCAACGTCCTGCTCAAAGCAGGACTGGGCGCTGGGAGGAGGCCGCTGTGTTTGTGTCATTGACCAAGTCAGACTGAATGATTAAACTCTTTTGAGTTCACTTATCTAGGAATATTGCCTAGAAAAAATTTCCTAAACAGGCCTTCCTTCCAGAAAAGAGATTATTTTCTTTCACAATACTTACTGTATTTCCAAAATGGATACTTTTTTTATTCCAGTACTGTCCAGTGCAGAACCGCGAGGGAATCTTTGGATCGGAACGGCTACTGAGGTCAATTGCCCTGCGTAAAAAAGTGCTCGGACCTACTTTTCCTCTTTGACTGTAGCTGCAAAGTAAACTTCAAAACAGATTCCCACAACTGTTCAACCACACTTGGTTAAAGAAAGAAAAGACTTCTTTCACCGATGAGCAGTAAAATTGTAGAATTATAGAATGTCCTAAGATGGAAGGGAACCACAAGGATCATCGAGTCCAACTCCTGACCCTGCATAGGTCAACCCCAACATCCACACCGTGTGTCTGAGGGTTGTCTACATGCTTCTGGAATATTGACTGCTTCCCCGGGAGCTGTTCCAGTGCTCCACTACCCTCTGAGGGAAGAACCTTTTCCTAACATCCAGCCTAACCCTAAACCTTAGAGCTAAAGAGCTATAAGCTTTCAAGAAAAGACTGCGTGTTTTGCCATTGCATACACTGCATGGGAGATGGAGCAGAAACTTGCAGCAGAAGCATTAAGGAAGGGCTAGGAGAGTCCACATGGAGTGAAATAAGGCAGACCACGAATGCAAAAATTGTGTGAAAGCATTTAGTGTAGTTTCACTCTTTTTGGAGCTGTCGCTTCCCTGATGCTTCAAAAAGGGAAACACTGTGGTAGGCACAGCTCCCTGGAGTAAGATCTTAGAGACACAGAGCGCTCTGTTTGCCTTTGCATCATACTGTGTTGGTGTATTATGTATTGTACTGAATACTTAATTAGATGCATCCGTACAATGTTGGCAAAGCAGCTCATCAGAGAAAATACAAACAAAGCCAGATAATTGTTCTAAAGCTTAAAAAAGAAAAGTAATTGGGGATTTTTTTCCTGCCACTCTGGAGTTTTCCTCCTGTGCACACATTGTGGGGCTTAAAGGATATAAAACAAGACTCTGCCCTTGAGTATCTTTTTTTTTTTTCCTCAGGACTATGTGATTTACTCTGTTCTCAGGTCAGGATATAGGTGCATGAATTAGCTGCGTGTTTCTCTTTTGGGAACTTTGCAGAGGAAAGAAGTTGGGGATATGAGATTTGCATGTTTGCTGCCGCCTCTAGAAAAAAAGTTTCCATAATATTGTCAGAAACTATCATTGGATTCTTTCCCTTTTAGGACAGGAAGAATCATTAGGACTAGATCTTTCTCTAGTTGAACATAAGGGACACTATGCCATGACAGAGGAGAGGAATATATAAGAAGAAATATAAATCTACCATGTAGCTAAGTGTACAGATGTGCCAGCTTACGTATCAGTTAATTACTGCACTGATGGAAGTTTTGTTGCTTTTCTGGAAAATATTGATTAGAGAATAAAAAGAAAATATCACATCCTCAAATATCACATCCTCAGCAGGTGTAAACTGAGGTAATTCACTGAAATTAATATAAATATGTCATTTATTTCAGCAGAATAATCTTTCTTGTGTGCAGGTCTATTTAATTTCAGGACATACGCTGTCAGTTTTGTAAATGTAACTAAAGGCCTTTGGATTAGCACAATCTGTCATCCTAACTCTGAAAGCCATTATAGAGAAACAAGTCCTAATCCTTAAAGAAAAACTTTCAAGAATTAACCTTTAATAAGAGATTCTGTAAGGATGAGGTAGTGATTCAGGATATGTTCTCAGACTCATGATAAATTTGTGGTTTCATTTTTTTCAAATTTTACTGCGGAACTCAGAAGCTTGTAGAAGCTGGAAACAAACCAGGAAAGTGTAAGATGAGAACAATTTGGAAAGTCCAGAAACAAATACAGTTCAGAAATGGTGTAGTGTCGGTATTTTACAAATAGTGCTCAAATAATGTAAGTAAAAAGCAATCATTTAATTCAAAAGGCCAAGCAATTTACCTTGCATAACTGTGTCTTCTTTTCATAGTATGCAATCATGGGTTTTGAAGCTTGGTAATAGCTCTCAATTCCTTCCTTGATGGTTTCGGTGTTGTCAGGGTGCTGACTGCTCTGATGTCTCATCAGAAGGTGACTGCTCATGGTTTCCGCAGAGCAGTCCAAGCAGAACACAAGTTTTGGTTCCCCAATCTAGAGACAAAGACAAATAACAAGAATTCGGACCTCTGGCCTGGTAAAACTGATTTTGTTTGGATGACTTTAAAAAGAAATGCTACCAAAAAATTATTCAAGGCATTTGTTAGCAAATTACTTTTGTATTTGTCTATGCAGAAATGATGCTTATTAACAAACAACTTTTATTATAGCAGCACTTGGAGATCCTAGTATTCAGGATCCAGGATGTGCATGACCGAACTCTACACATACAAAGAAAAAAGAGATATGAACAATTCTGTCTATTTGGACTGAAGAGCATCAGTTTGTTCATTATTTGCAGTTGTTTGATAAAAGCTTGATGCAAACATCACTGGACCCATGGAATGTTTGATGGTGACACAGTTATTTTTCCAGCCTTTGCTTTATTTGGTCTGTGAAATGTGTATTTTCACTCAGGGAGTGGTAAACTCTAGCTTAGAATTTCAAGAGGCAATAGAAGGAAATATCCAAATAAACGTGTGCCCACTTGAAATGGAAATGAGTAGCAATGGACAGGCTCAGGGACACCATCAAATGCTTGTTATTGGATGTACTCACAGGAATAATCCTGTAAATTACTTTATGCCACATGCTATTTTATGTCAGTATTTACAGTGTAACTCTACCTCACTATTACCTGTGACATAGAAGAAGGATGTGACATATTTCTCTGCATTTTCAAATTGGTGAGCCATTTCCAAATTGTATGAGAAGCTCATTCCTTAGTGCTTTTTGGCTAGTGTCAAACTAGTCACAAGGGAGATTCTGTCCTTTTCTATTAAGAAAATAAATAAGGATTTATCAATTTTTATTCCTAAGCCTTGGCAAAGATAGTAAATAATTGTCTCTATCTGCATTTAATTGTAGATATTGCAGTACTTCATCGGTGGAAAAGAACTGGCAAGAAAGAGCAGAATGTTCCTTATAATATTTTAGGAGGGAGCCAAAAGTTCTAAACAAAAATCCCCATCGTTCTTTCTTTGAGATGCTGAAAAATACGTACGTCATTTAGCATAAATCCTGCAATATGCTCTGTCAGGAACCCTGGTGAGACAGCGCTCTCTGACACAAGGTTTTGTCTGAGCAACAACTGTTGGGCTGAGTCTAAAGGGATAAACTCTCCTCTATTAAGTAAAATAAGGTGTCCCAGTCTCAGAGGAAAGAAACATGATATTTTTTTCCATGCAGTTGTGTATTAAATCCTTCAATAATGCTCTCAGGTTTTTCTCATTCCTTCGCATTCCAGGAGGGATTTGAAGGTCACACTTTAGGAAAGAGTGAGACGTCTTGAGAAAAGATGACTGTTCTTCACACTGGTGACCATTAGAAATTCATGCTTTTACCATGGCTACTGCAAGGTCTGAATGACTGATGCATGGAAATTGCCTTTGCTACCTTTGTTGACAGCCCTTAATGGAAGAACTTTTCCAAAGGTGGAATATTTCATGCTAGGCCTTCTGCATTGGACTGTGGATATCTGGATTAAATTGACCTTTCTACTAATTTAATCACTTTCTGAGGGACAGCAAAGGGCTTATGTTGGGCAGTTCAATGACAGGCTTTTATCCATCCATATTTTCCACACAGCTCAGGAAATTTTAATGTTATTAGCAGAAACAGTACTGCATTTTGGGATTAAAAAAGCCAACAAGACAGTTCTAACAGTGCAAAAGACTTAAATTAAGAAGTTAAAAAAGATATGGGATTAATCAATGATTTAATCAAATGTCCTTTTTGTATAATTGGACTAGGACAGTGAGAAGTTATTTCCTCCCACCTCCACATGAAGAATTCTAAGGCCTGTTCTAAATTAGAATAAATGAGGAATGATTCCTTTCATCAGTTATAGTCATATCATCACCTTACAATGAGGATATAGATCTACTGATTGGTAGAATCATATGATGATATCTTGTTTGATAGACTGGGTCTGATTTGCTTTTCAAAAATCTATTGTGGTTCTCTTAAAAACTTCAATGTTGCTATTCTCTGGAATTAAAAACATTACAGAAATGTCATTTTTCCAAGTTAAAAATTGCACTAAGTAAAAGTAATGTCCCTATCAGATTTTACAGCAATTCTTACTACTTTTTTTTAAAAAAATTACTATTTTCCTGACACAGTTTAGCTTAAATAATGCATGCTGTGGGGACATCTGCAGGAAGCCAGACAAGTCTAATGTATTAGGTCTTTATTCTTTTTTATTGGATACCTGGTGATGCGGAACTTATGATTTAGTTTTGTTTTCTACTTCTCACCCAGCAGAAAGACCATAGAGGGAAGAGAGACATGTGCTTCTCTAGAATTGTGGCTATGTAAAAGTACAATTGTATCATTAGAAGGAATTGGACAAAACTGGCTAGAGAATAAGCTGTTTCTACATAGGTAATTCCATTTACAGCTCTCAAGCTTTTAAGTATAAGCTGTATTCCTGATGTCTTCTCAATAGAACAGCACTCTGTTAACAATCTGAATGCTTTTTACACATCATGTCAGTATGTAGCATTATTCATTTGTACTTCACCACCATTAATTAACAAAGCCTGATGTCCTCCTCTTTTCATTCAATTACACGTAGGAAGAACTGATCACCCTTTAGAAAGAACTGCAAAGCATTACCTCAATAATGACTCATTCAAACAAACTTCACAGACTTACTCAGCAGCTTACAGGCAGCTGAGTTTATCCTGCAAAATCTGATCCATGGATACTACACGGATGACTTAGGACTTTCAAAATTATTAACTGAAGTCCTTGTATTTTACTCCAAATGTCAAAGGGAGCTCAGGACTACAGGATCTTTTGCTGCAACAGTGTCTATGGGAACTGAAGAGAGCTCCTTTTTTGCACTGAGTGCATGAAGACTCATTTGCCTGTCAATGCCTATCCAGTCTCCAAGTCTTACTTTATAGTACACACCAGTGCTCACACGACATGGCACGTATGCCTGCCAGAAAAGCACAACTGCTAAAATAGTTCCTCCTTCTACACAAAATGAAAGAAATCTCCAATGGCTTTTTAATAGTCTGTGGCATTTTAGTAAAATAAATAACAAAACAACGGTTCTGTGAACAGCTTCTACAGAAAATCCTACAGTCTATTATTTAGTCTAGCTCCTGATGCCTAAATCTTGTTAGGCTTTTGTGATAATCAACTAAATATAGCACCTAAATGTTCAGGGAGAAAACAGATGAGTCATTAAAGTTTTACTACCTTTCAGATTTGTATATGACATTTGTGGCATGTCATATAATAGAATATACACTTAACTCTTTCCCCTAGTTTACCACTTCTTTTCTCCCAAACCCTGGCAAATTAATTCATAGCGTTTATATACAGTATTTGCTGCAGATTGAGAAATGTACAGCTGAGACTTCTCAGTAGGTCTTAGCACATACTGAAGAAATCGATAACACTCTGAAGTGCCGTGCAGTCACTTGCAAAATGCTCTTTTTACGGCTATACCACCTGTTACTCACCACAAAAATGTAATTTGTACTTTGCTGTTCCAAACTGGCAGCTC
This sequence comes from Clamator glandarius, assembly GCA_033459285.1. Lineage (NCBI taxonomy): Eukaryota > Metazoa > Chordata > Aves > Cuculiformes > Cuculidae > Clamator > Clamator glandarius. The sequence continues at coordinate 40,587 of JAUNZM010000054.1, forward strand.
AATGGTAAGAGACATTAACTGTGAAGATACAGGCTTTCATGAACCTACATCAAATAGTGCCTGATGAGATTTTCATGAGAGGTGTAGCAGCCAGCCACTAGAATTAGAAAATCGATTCTAAAAATGGTGCTTTCCACTAAATGTGATTTTTTTTTTTCTGGTTTATATTGGGAAAAAAACCCCAAACCTTTACTTCTTCTGGTATTACAGAGTCTGCGTAGGGGAGGGCAAAAGCTGAAGTTGCTGTATTGGTGGAGTGCCAAAGTTTCAGTGATCATCGCACAGCGTTGTTGGATTTGATCTTTACAAGTCCTTGTCGCAATCAGCTAAAGATGTGGACCTAAGCAGCACCAGAAATACAGTCATATCTTAACAGGAGTTATAACAGCATTTAGGTTTATATGGTCACCTTGCTCTCAAACTCTTCTGCTTCTTTCAGATCCTGGGGATACCCATCGATCAGGAATCCTTTCGTGTCTCCTAACTTAGAAACCATGGCTTCCTTCAGTAGCTCTAGGACAATGCCCTGCATTGGAAAGAAAGGGAGTTACTTAATTAATAAGAAAGATCTATAATTTTGCATCTTATGCTGACTTTAGTCCCATGACCTTGATAAATGCTTTGTTTGCTGAAAGAAGATCCTGTGAATGCAGCTGTTATTCTTGCCCTGATGGTAGTAGGGCACCCTACATTTTCATCTCTCAGGACAAGCTGCGCCACACAAATCTACTGTTGTAACCCAACCAAGAGTTCCTAAAGTGTCCTCCAGAGAGCTGGGATATTTTTAATTTCAAAATTAATTCTATTACCTGTGGAACCTCGGAGTACTGCTGCAGCATTTTCCCATCCGACTGCATTTTGCTATGTCATTGATATAATTATATTACATGGAAAGCAATGAGAGACTCATTTCACCAAACACACTGAAAAGCAAAGCAATCAAAACCAAGCCTTAGCACAAATTGAGAAGCACTTTTCAGTATCTTTTCTTAACAAATGTATCCTACCATCTAACTGTATTTGCTGAAGACCCACCAAGAGCTGGGGCCGTGGACCAGCCATGTAAAACTCAAGTCCAGTTGAAAACAACAGACTCTGCCTCCATAATCTCCATTAAACTGCAGTTCAGCTCCTCTGGGATGTCAGCCAGATCTGCAGGAAAGTGCCGCAGATATTGTAAATTAGAATAGCTGCCAAGAGGACAAGCTCTGAATCTGAAATGCAAAGCTATAAAACGGACATAAAGTTTCTGCTTCCTGTACTTATTCTTGCATTTTGCAATGCATAGCACAGCATCTGCCTCACTGTATTTCATGACTAATTTGTTGCCTGTGTGAGCCTGAAATGTAAAGAAATACTGGCACAGAAAGGGGAAAGAAGTGCCACAGATCTGGCAATGAGGAAACTTCTCCCACAAGCTGTAAGTTGATTTTACTTAAATGGGAATCATCAGCTCTAGTCTCCCATTCCCACCATTTTAGACAATCTACCTGCCACTGTCATTGTTTAACCATTAATACCCCAAATAAAGCTGTTGCTTACGCCAGGCACAGGTTCACCACAGTCCATGATGTCTTTGATCAATTTACTTCTCTCTGATAATGATGATAACTCATTTTGGACAAGGTTAGCAGTGGACAGGTGAGCAAATCCGTATTTCTTGGCTAACTGTTCACATTGGCTACCTTTGCCAGAGCCAGGCCCACCTGCGTGAGGGAAAAATATCTGGAATTAGAAAACAACAAAAAAAATCTGCCTTTTTCAAACTACAGCAACCAAGAAAAAGGGAGGAAAGTGATGAGACTGCCTATTTTGCTATCTTTTTGGCAAAGGCACTCTGTAAAGCAGAACAATTCATGTGCTTCCCTTCTGATACACAACATTGCTGACTCAGAAATGTGTTCTGGAGTTGAAGGAGCCACAACAATGTGAATTGTCCTGCAGAAGAGAACCTGTTCCTAAAACACCACCACTATGTAAAGGAAAAACATGAAACAGCCAGTGGGGAAGGGGATTTGACTCAGTATGTGTTCAGCTTGATAGCTGCAACAAATATCAGCAAAGCAATGTTCACTGCATCCTTGGGAGGGAAATGTTTTGCCCCCTTTCATGGAATGGAAAGGTATAGGCAAAGAGATGGTGAAAATGCCTCTATTATGTGGGATGCACAAAGGTACAGAGTAACTTAACCCTTTTAAACTGCAGTAAATGTAACAGTAAAATTTCACTGTGCTTGCACCCATTCCCTTTGAGCTGGAAAGCTCTCCACACAGGTGTGTCTGCCCGTAACTGAGAGTCAAACTGCTGAAAGTGGCTAGAAAGCTGCCAGGAGGAGAAGGACCTGGGGGTGTTGATTGACAGCTGTCTGAACAAGAGCCAGCAGTGTGCCCAGGTGGCCAAGAAGGCCAATGGCATCTTGGCTTCTATCAGAAACAGTGTGACCAGCAGGTCCAGGGAGGTTATTCTCCCTCTGTACTCGACACTGGTGAGACCGCCCCTCGAATCCTGTGTTCAGTTCTGGGCCCCTCAACACAAGAAGGATGTTGAGGCTCTGGAGCGAGTCCAGAGAAGAGCAACGAAGCTGGTGAGGGGGCTGGAGAACAGGCCTTATGAGGAGTGACTGAGAGAGCTGGGGTTGTTTAGCCTGGAGAAGAGGAGGCTGAGGGGAGACCTCCTTGCTCTCTACAACTACCTGAAAGGAGGTTGTGGAGAGGAGGGAGCTGGCCTCTTCTCCCAAGGGACAGGGGACAGGACAAGGGGCAATGGCCTCAAGCTCTGCCAGGGGAGGTTCAGACTAGATATCAGGAAGAAATTTTTCACAGAAAGGATCACTGGGCACTGGAACAGGCTGCCCAGGGAGGGGGTTGAGTCACCATCCCTGGAGGTGTTTAAAAGACAAGTGGATGAAGCGCTCAGGAGCATGGTTTAGTGATTAATAGGAATGGTTGGACTCGATGAACCTGGAGGTCTTTTCCAACCTAGCGATTCTGTGATTCTGTAAATCATAGAATCATAGAATAGTTTAGGTTAGAAGGGACCTGAAAGATCATTCAGTTCCAACCCCCCCTGCCATGGGCACAGACACGTCCCGCTGCATTAGGCTGCCCAAGGCCCTCCAATCATCCTTGCAGCCCCCTTCTGGACCTGTTCCTTCTTATGCTGAGAATTCCAGAACTGAACACAATCCTCCAGATGACGAGGGCTCAGTTGTGCCACTCCCTGAGGCTGTGGCCCTGGCTTGCTCTTGGTGGATACTGCAGGAAAGTGCAAGAGTCAAGCGCTCAGCAACCGAGGGCACATGGAGAGCTTGGCACCCCTGCTCCTCTACACCCACAGGTGTAGCCAGTCAGGAGCTGGAAAATGGTACCTGAACGAGTCCCAGAGCCAAACAACAGGAGGGAGGAAGGGCAGTCTCGGTGGGCAGGGCGCTCAGGTGAAGCTGCTCAAGCAACTTCTCTACAAGGTTAAGGCAAGGCACTGGCATTTTGCTCCTCCCTCAGCCCAGCTGCAGGCCGGGCGCTCCCATCTCCTGGGGGCTGTGGGGAGGCACGAAGGGCAGAGACCCAGGGAAATGCTGCAGGTGTCCTGACATAAACAGCGCCTCAAGCCTCCCTGCTTACTTTGGCAGGAGATCTGCCTGGCCTGTCTCATAATTTCCAGACATCTCCTTGCTCTCGAGGTGCTAGCGTTGTCCTGTCTGCCTTAGTGGAGATGGCTGCCCCTGAGGGCTGCCCCTGAGGGCTGCTTAGCGCCTCTTCAGCCGCTCGCTGAGCTCCAGCAGCCACCCCAACCCAGCTGGAGAGATGGGCAAATCCATGGAAATTGTTGAAAACTATTTCTCGGGGATCCTGCTTTTGTCGCTGTGACCTGTGGAGCCAAGGTGAGCCCCCTGTGAGGGCTGAGGGGCTGTGTGGGTGCCAGGGGAGGCTGGGACAGCAAATTTCTGTTGTGACCATATCAGGGTTTGAGGAGGCGTTTCAAGGTGTGTAGCAGCTGATTTTACAATTTCTGGTGGGTCTATTCAGAAGATCTAGTGCAGTAGGAGGTAATTATACCCTTGTAGGGAAGCAGTGCTCAAAATCAGAAGAAGAGGTAAAGCCAGAATACCAGCCTCTTTTCAGTGAAGATTTTTAAGCACGTGACTTGTGTGTTTATTGACTATTGGCACTTGTGAGTATGACTACACAGCTCTGTTAGGTGTATTTAAGATGCTAGAAAAAAATGTGATTTTCCTTTTTGTTCATATTTTTAAAATTTTTGTTTATATCTGTTCATTTCCATGAGCAAGTATAGGAATAACGTGTTCTTGCTAGATTAGCACCATCTCCTCCTGACTTGAACTGACTTCAACACTCACATTCCATTTAAGAAATAATTGCTCCAAGCATATAATTTTTCTGAGGAGTTTGAAAAACTGTAGGTGAGAGTGAAAAATGGGTCATAAGGCAATGGCATGGAAGGAATGGTTTTGTCTGCTGTAGCCTGGGGTCTTTTACTTCAGCTTCACAAAGACAATTATCAGCCCATGGTGCGAGAATCACACTCGTGGCAACAATTTTGACTAGAAATATCTCTGTCGCAGTCTCATTTTCTTTCCAGTTTGGGTTGCATGTTGCTTTAATTAGAAAAAAATGATTCTTTTGTAAATGGATCAATTGAAAGAAAACAATAATAGGAGTGGCTACAGAGAAATAGGAAGTACAGGTGAATTTTCTGTAATGAAACCATTGCGTGTTGGTAGTGGCAATTAATTTTCTTTTTTTTAAGACCAGTAAGCTTGTGTGTGCCTGTGCTCGTTTACATGTTCTGTCTCCTGGCCTTGAATATACTAGCAATGCAGTAATTTAATCCTGTTTATCTGGCATATATACATAGGAGAAAAAAAAAGGGGGGCGGGTATGAAGAATACTTTTTTTCTGTTTTTATGTAACTGTTTCTCTTTATGAATCCAGAACTGAAATAGAAATTACATGATGTCCACCTTCTAAATAAATATACAAGGGTAAATAACAATACAAGGGTAATTTTTGGTTGTTTAGCTAGCAGGTGAATATTCAGGAAATCTGATGTGTTTCTATAACAGCTTTATCTCTTAGTGCTTTAAAAGAGAATGCTGTCAGAATGGCCCATTATGCGGGGCATATACCATAATAAGCATCGTTATGCCTCCAAAACATTGATTAAGATTGACCATATCTATTTTTTACAGAATAATTCTGACAAAGCCGTTATTAAAAAGCTGAGCTCTTTAAAGAAGAAAAGACATAATTAACTAACAATTATGTGCTGAAAATGGTAATTTGTAAGGCCATTGCTATCAGATTAGTATCACTTAATGAGCAGCAAATCATCCTATTGATTGACCAGTTGGTATGACCTGCTTTACCAAGTCCTGTGCTTTCTTATCACTGTATGAGATTGCAGTTCTTGCTTGGCCTTATCTGATAAAAGGCTGAATACCCCCAGGAAATTCAGCATTGAAGGCCAAACACATGCTCAATGTTCATGCCAGCATTAATTTACATGCCTGAAGTTTAAGTATTAATGTATGTCACAACTCCTTCTGAAAGCAGGTATTTAATTTGACTGAAAAAGAGCTATTTAAGCAGGAAAGAATTTGAAAGTGCATTTCCTTACTTATGAGATTCTTCCTTACAGCTGAGGTTATGTATTTGTAGCACTGCTACATAAAGAGCTTTAAGAGCAAATTAAATGCAGTCATGAAGTTTATCATCTTGTAGCATTGCAAAATCTGTATTTCATTCTTTTTAGAGGGTCTCTCTATTAAACCTATGTATCTTTCTAAAAAAAAAAAAGGAGAAGAACTTAATTGAATAAAGTTTATAAGGAATAACAGGTATATGTTAAATCTAACAAAAGCTAGCACAAAGATATTTTCAGTTAAGAAGCCTTCCCTGCAACTTTTTATGCTCTTTCACACAGACAAAAATGGAGACGCTGAAAAAGACAGCGAAGTTTTCCCAATAGCTCAGTTGTTAGGAGGAGGAAAATGCCTCCACTTCTATTATGAAGGCATAAGATTGTTTGTGAGCACTGTATTGTTTTCCGTATGCTGTTAAATTTTACTCTGCCTACATATACTTTGGAAAAAAAATTATGTTAAGCAGTGACAGACTGATTCACGGTAGCTTGCTGTTCAGATGAATCATGTTGTCTTCCAATTGTCATATAAGGCATAAAAATAGAGTTAAAGCCTAGAAAATGGCCAGAGGAATTAGGATAATGCTGTGACTTGTAGGAGGATGGAGTACTACCGGCAGTTCTTCAACGTTAGCATGCTTTTCCATTATGCCAGTACTGCTAAGTGCAGTACATCTTGCTTTAAAGATCATTCATTAACTTGATAAAAAGCTGCAGGCTGAGAAGTTAAGCAGGTTGTATCAGTCAGTGAGGTCATTCTTAGAAACTGAATCCTTTGTGTTCCTTTGTGCTTTGACAGGAACAGTAAGCAAGTATTGGGAACCAGTGTACTAGGAGAGCATACAAATTAAATACAGTCCACCACGTTGCTTTTCTGTAGACAAGTCTGGATTAAAAGGTCTACGTGCCCCCTTAGCACAGTTTTTCCTTCCATCATGTTGATTGAGCTGCCTGTGAAACTGTGTAAGGGGATCCTCTAGAAAATTTCTTTCTGGCAGCACTGCTAAATTAGGTGGTCACCTTCCCCCATTTAGTTATTGAATGCAGAAATGCTTCACAGAGCACTTGGAGGCAGAGAAACCGAGTGGTCTCGGTGGGCAGGGAGAAATGACAACTGCCCAGGCAGCAGTCTGAATGTTTAACTGCTGTCTGCCCTAGATAGTGAAAGATCCCGGATTAAGAAATGGATCTCTTGCACCTGATGTCCCTCGTGCCCTTATCCACACCCTTGATCCCTTGGCTATCAAAAACCATAAGTCTGGGCATGTGATTCAAATGGACCAGTCTGGCCTCGAGCACAACATCACAAGCAGATGAATTAATGATGCTAGAGAGAGCTGGGACTGCCCCTGGAAGTGAGTAGGAACAGCTGGAAGCAGTGTGAGCAGTTCATGAACCGCCTTTCCTTCCAGAAATATTAATAAAGCAGAAGTGGCACGCAGGCTTACTGAGATGTATCTATTCCAAACTTTCCAGATCTTGTGAGTTTAACATATACCAAAATACTATGCACGCTTACATAAAATGCCAGCAGCAGGGATCACAAGAGAGTGTCATCATTTGTTTTAAAATGTTTCAGTTTCTAGACCTTATTTTCATACCATGTCTGTATCATGTAAATGTGTTTGAAGGGGAAATCTATCTGCACAATGGAGCCTCAGAAGTCAGAATAGAAATCAAAGTATCCCCAGCCAAGCTATCCTTATATTCAAACTATGATTTTGGAGGACTCGATCCGTCTGGCAATTCTATCAATGTTACTTGAAATATTTGTACAAATGAAAATAAGCCTTAGCTTCAGAATATGGCATTTGAAGGCTTCTCAGTAGCAGCTCATCTGTTGTTCTTGTATGGTTTTAGTCTGAGTAAAACCATGTAGGAATGATGCTTTTATTTAACAATAACAACAAAAATCCCTCAATGATTTTTTTTTTTTCTGTGAGATGATTTCAATCAAAAAACAACCTGGAGCACATATCAGCAGAGTGATGTGATGTCCTGGGACACCACTGGATTTTCATTCCTCTTAAAGAAAATGTGTAGTTGATTTCATGGGAAGTCAGAGAAAGCAGCTTTCAAAGGCTTTAACAGTTGGTCTGACTGGGGTTGCAGTTAGCCCCTGGACTGATTGAGGTTTTAGTTACTTGCTCCTCTTATGCCTATCTGATTGCAGAAGGAGCTGTACTACCAGTATTGTAGAATAATAAAGGTTGGAAGGGACTTCATCTGGTAAAAACCCTCTACTTGGAGTTGTTCAAGGTCTTGCATACCTTGGACAAATAAAGAAGTTTGGGTTTTGGGGGTATGAGGTTTTTTGTATTCCCAAGAAGCCCCTGTCTGTGGCTGATAGTGTTTTATCTGCAAGCTCAAGTGCTGATAATATCTTCAGAGTGTCAGCTGGAAAGCTGGTCTTATTTACATTGAGCTTAAACCACTACCAGCTTTGGTTCATAAGCAAGAATAAGACAAGGATTCTGCAGAAGTCACTGGTCACATTGACTAAATTTTAAACACCACATTTAAGAGTAAGTGTGGGGTATTTGTCTCTGATCTGAAGTGCAGAAAGATTGCTGAAAATTTTCTGCTTTGGCTTCAGCCTTAACCATGCCAAATGTGGCTCTGTTTTATGAAACCCCTGTGGAGGGAGGAGAGGCAGGGGCAATGCTCGGAGCAACTTTATGCATGGCGGTTTTCTGGATGTGATATAGATATCTCATTAGTTAAGATAATAAAATCATACCATGCTTACTGTGGTTCAGACTTTATTTCTTGTGTTGCTCTAATGAAAACATTTTTGGGGGAGATGGGGTATTTTTGGGGTTTTGTTTGGGTTTTTTTTAGTGACTAGTAATCATTACTTAAGTTTCAAATATTGGAGCATTCTCCAAATTTGTCTTGCATTTGTTCAATTCTTTATTTTTCTCTTTAATTTTATTTTACAAGCCAACGTAACTTGGTTACTTGGTTTTGCTTGTTTTATTACCTTGTTATCTCCCATATTTTTTACTTGCTGGTTCTACGTCTCTGCTTTGCATTCTGGATAAAACATTGACATTGTTGTTTAATTAATCTGAGTTGGCTGTTATTCCAATTAATTCCTATGTTAGCTCTTATGTGAGTCTTCACTAATTAGACTATCTTCTATTTCTTTCCATTTTGGACAATTTTCAAGGGAAATCAGTGGGGGAGGGAATTGCCTGCTTTTTTTTCCACCTTTGTCTTATAAACAGTATCTCAATTTGTCAGCTATGGCAGATGGTGTATTTATTTCAATTAGTTTGTGAGGTACTTCAAATGCACATCTTTAGAAATCTAGTTTTAAAACAACTTTAAGTATATGATTTCCTTAGGAGTGCATCCATATAATGAGTAACAATTGCTAGTGAAACACGAGACCAAGACAGCTCTTTGCTTTTGAGTATCTACAGCAGCATGCTCCAACCCATCTTGTCTGTCTTTGTAGTCAAGGTATCATGGGCTGAACATTTCCAGTGCTACCTGCTGCAATGGAGCACTGGGCCACTGAGAATCACAGAATGGGTTGGGCTGGAAGGACCTTAAAGCCCATCCAGTTCCAACCCCCTGCCATGGGCAGGGACACCTTCCACTGGATCAGGTTGCTCAAAGCCTCATCCAGCCTTGCCTTGAACACCTCCAGGGATGGGGCAGCCAAAACTTCTTTGGGCAACCTGTGCAGGTGCCTCACAGGAAAATATTTATGAATTTGTGGTGCCTTTTTTTTTTTTTCTTTCCAACCCTCCTCAAGCCTGAGAGTTTTCTGCTCCCATGAGGCTGTTTCAAAGTGTTCTATCGTTATTGTCCCATTGTACATGTAAATGCTCCTAATCATATTGTTCTGCTGATGTTTAAAAGAGATCATATAATCAAAACTAAATATTATGGGGATTTTCAAACGCAGCAGTTAAATCAGGAACTCTACTTACCGACTATGAAAATTATGTTTGACTTCCTCAGATCTTCTGAGATGTCTAAAATGAAAACAAAAATTCTTTAGTTGGCAAGAGCTATTACTTATCTACTTTCCACACTAAATTGTATAACGCTCATGCAAAGTGATCTATTTTACTTCATTTACTTTCTGCTTTAAAACTCTGCAGAAGCTATGATCCCACAAGCCCATTTATCTCCTAGTTTTGTAGTTCTCGCTGCAGATAAGATAAAAATGTTTGCTTATAATTCAGGCCTTGCACATACCCATCAGTTTTTTAAAAAACAAAGAGGAGAGAAAAATAAGAGAAACAGTCATGTCTTGATGTAATAACATGCCTCCTGAGCCACTGCATTTTCCTCAGAATATGTTATTACGTTATAATTGCTATAGAAGTTCATCTACATCCCACTTGGATCTTATATGTGCTGCACTACATCTGAGATGTAGACTTAAATACCCCTAAGCCCAATATTAACAATCTTAAATGAAATCCAGGTATTACTCTCTTATTATCCCCAAAACTATCATGTGTTCTACAGCTTTGTCTTTTACTTAAAGTGTGTTTTCAGAAAGTAGTTCTTTTTGGTCTGACTTCTAGTCATCGGCCCGATTGTACCAGTACAAAAGGCAGCCTTGCATCGTCTCAGCCTGCTGGAATTTTATTATGTCTTCACTTAATCACTTACAAGACATTCACTTGCCACATACAATTTTGGTTTTTATTATGTGATGCGTACATCTCTTATTACATAAAATCATTATCCATGAGAAGCTTTGATTAATCCTTTCATTCCTCTCAGACTCCTACCAGCTCATATCTTCCAACAAGCTTTTAATAACCACCAATTTCTGTAAACACCTATGAGATCTGATGCTGATTAACAAAGATACCTTCTAATAATTTTACATCCACTGGCTTGAGGAGTGTAGAAATTTCTTTTACAAGCTTTAATTTGCATTCAAAGAGAATTGGCAGGATAAAATCCTTTGAGAAGTGACTTTCACAATGTAAATAACCTTAATTCACTTTACCTTCTAAAAAACCATTTAAATACAAGGGGAAATCAAAGGCTTCAAAATTAAATGGCAAATTATACTGGAAAAAGAGACTTACCTACTGTGTTCTCATAACCAGAAAAACCTGACTGATCTTCCTCCTGTTAATTGAGCAATTAATAAATTGAAATGGATAAATTGAATAGTTTACATTTCTTCTGCTATCTGCTTATGTGTATATCTTTATTTTCTCTGTATTCTAACCTCCCAGTTTATCTATGTTGGGATACAGTGCACAATGTCACAGAGATGCTGTTAGTGCTGTTTCAGTTTGAAGAACGCGAGTGTGGAGAACCCAAGACAACTTGAGATGAGTAACTGGCCCACACTGGTTTTGTGAGAAACAGCTTTTTCAGTGCCCAGCTGCACAGTTCTGACATGATTTATAAGCAACCAGCACGTGTGCTGAGTTGCTTCTGAAGCGAACGGAGTATGATAAGCTGTTATTAATGGAAAAGTAATGCTGGAGTACGGTCTAGAAGTGAGTTACCATACAAAGATGGAATTAGTCTTTGGTCTAAACCAACTTGAATGTGTTTATCTTCAGTACACAAGACAGGCCAGTGAGGCTGATGGACTACAAAGAGGGATTTAACCAGGGAAATGGGGAACCTCGCACAGTGAATAGAAGGGGTAAACCCTTGGCTGCTGCATTTGTACTATCCCTGCAGGTTTTTCCTTGTATTTCTGTTACTGCTGAAACAGAAGCACTCTTCATTAGGCTGAAGCACCAGTACATTGCTCCATTGAACACCCCTGGTTTTTTTTTTTTTTTTTTGATCGGCAGTAATTCTGCAGCAAAACTGCCACCTTAATTATAAATAAGGCGTGGGGGTAGGGTCAAAATTAAAAAAAGTAACTGGATCCATCAAGTTTTCAGGAAAAAAACCAACCCTTTCAAGTAAGAGATTAATGTCTTTCCTGCAATTCAAGTGACAGTATTAACCTAACATGCTTTTTCTTTGATGTAATAATACAATACAACATTTGACCCTGCAAAAGCTACATTACATACAAAAGGTCTGGGTTTAGATTCAGCTTCTTACCATGCCTTTGAAGGTTTATGGACCAAAATAATCTCAGGCACAAAGTTTAGAATAAAGTTTCTTTAAAATTTGAGAACACAGTCACAAGTTTAGGATCAAACGAAAGAAGCATTACTTCTTTCAAGTTCTGCTTTGTTCTCGCCTACAATTGCAGAATGCAATTTCTTTCATAACGCTGGTGGGCTGCTTGGGGCAGCGAGTGATGATATAGATCAGATTATGGCAGGAGAGCTCCAATTTTTTTAGAGCTGGAATAGGTTAAAAACTACAGACAGAACTGAAGCTAAATAAGCTATTGGCTGCTTTTATTTGACCAACCTTATCTGCTTTAATACAACAACAGGCTAAACAACCAACAAGCTGTGTTCACATAAGGAACAAGTGCTTTGAAATAGCATTAAAGTGAATTCTAATTACAACTCAAGAGCAGGTAAACAGGAAGTGTGATCAGAGCCCAGAACATCAGAATAATGAGTTCTGGTTTTATCTGTATCTGCTCATTTTTCAGGTCCAGAAACATTGTTTTCAATATGGTGTTTTTTCCAGGTTTTTTTTTTAAAGGGGATTGTTTCATAATTCTATAAGACGCCTCTGCACACCACCAACCCTGATGAACTTTCCATGGCAAAATAACCTTCCCCATATTGCAGAGAGTAAACTATTCCATCAAAAATTTTTTTTCAGCCAGAAATGACCAGCACCCTGCATGGGTGGGAAGAGGACCTGAAAGCCTGGCTCCTAGAGGAGCTGTAAGAAAAGTCAGGAGGAACAAACTAGAACAGTTGAAGTGCAATTAATTTGGTTTTGATGACAAGGTATTCCTACACATTTTTCATTAGTCTGTACTTTGAACTATCACCCTTTCCTCATAATTACAACCAGTTTTTCTGCTGTCCTGGGTGAGGAGCTAGATTTCCTTGCTGTTTGGCTTGTGGTCCCTTGCAGAGAGTTGCAGACTGGTACCATGGTTAATACCAGTCCCCTTGTATTTATGCTGGACAATAACTATTTCTAGATGCGTCTTTCTGAACTGTGAACAGTTTAACCTACGCTGGCCTGTAAGCACTGTTCTGTCTGGTTGCTGAAGTGCTTTGCAAAATAAATGCTGCATTTGGCAAGTGATCACACGTGGAGAAGTCCCACCATACTAGATTGCTAACAGTATTTTACACCCTATTGCCATCAGGAATACAGCAATTTAGCAGCAGAGCAGCCTCTGTAGTTTCATAGAATAACCAGGTTGGAAGAGACCCACTGGATCATAAAGTCCAACCATTCCTATGAAACACTAAACCATGCCCCTTCAGCATAGCTGTTTCTATTTAGGTGAATACAAGGTGGTGAAGATTGCAGTCTTCTATGCAATGAGCTCTGAAGAAAGCTGAGTAGTATCTAATTTCAGTTGCCTTTAGAGCCAGGATATATCTACAAATGTTATCTGGAAAAGTATAAATTAGTGGGGCATAGCTGACTGTGTAACTGCTTAATCAATATCAACACTACATTAAAAAGCTACATAGATAATTTTGCTACCTGTAGAAAAGCTTTTACCTGACATTTCCCTCTAGAGTGGAAAAATGCAGGCTTCTGGCTGTTTTATGGGTTCTTATTTAACTCATTATTAGTAAATATCTGCCTAGTAGTAGGTACTTCATAGGTTAATGTGTTTAAGTTACTGCCTGTCATTGCTATTTGTGAGGTAATTTCCATAATAAAACAAACTGACAGTAAGTCACGGCATCTAATAAGGAAATGATGAAAATTCTCCAGAGCTTCGAGTTTTGTTACTAAGTATTAGGACTCTTAAGTCATACCACTTTAAAGGAAGCAATAAAATACATTTTTTTAATCTAATGATGGGACATTTTCTTCATTAGGGTTTAACAACAACTGCTGTAAATGTTTTTTACCTAATAAAATGAGAGAGTTTTCCTGTTACCCACTAATAACCTCTGCTCCAGTCACTGGTGTGCTGTTTCTTTGTTGCATGGAAAGGAAAAACAAATCTCTTATCACCTTGTTGCTTGAATGCTTAATGAAAAACGTGGTGAAAAGTGCCTGATACATTTTATTCAGACTTCTATGAGATGTAACATGAATTCCTCCTAGAAATTTCCTGAAGAGGATAATCAGGGCTTAAGAGGCAGCAGAGTGAGACCACCTATAATATATAGCATGATTGTTGCCTAAAGTTATACTCAATTTTCAAGATTGAATTTGAGAATATAAATATTCAAAGGAACGTGTCTGGCACAAATTATTTAAACAAATAGAAACTACATGTTTAACTGCCAAAAAATAATTGTTGAGAGCTGAACTTAATGTGTCAGTAAAAAAAAATAAGCAGCAGAGAGAAACCTAACTTTAATACAGAAGGACAAAACCTGGCCAGTTCTTGCCTGTACTTTCTACCCTAAATGTTGATCATCAGCATCCTTCTGATGGGGATGCAGGTATGCAATCATCATCTTCTCAGCACTTTAGCTGTATAGTTCTCCCTTTGCTGTTTGTACACATGCGAAACACTTGCACTCATGTAGCACCTTATTTCTTCAAAGCACGCTGCAGTTCCACACAAATCTTCCCTGTACTTCCTTTGGGAATAGAGGCAAGGACATTATTTCCATTCTAGCAGAGATGTTAGGTGACTCGTCGATGTAAACACGGTTATAAATGGAAGCAAAACTAGGTTTAGGGCTTCGATTTCCACTTTTCACCTCTTCAGCCTGTAGTATATTTACTTTGAATTCTTAGTCCTTCATGAAGCGATATTAAATGAAATCTCAGATATTTGCAGGTGATGCAAATCACCTTCAGCTCTCTCTTTAATCAGTAGGAGAGTTTCTTTAATATAGTTTAAGGAATCAGAAAGCAGGAAGAGCTTTCTGTTGAGTACTGTCTGCATACACAACTCGTTTGCTTTAGCACAGTCCAGTCTGTCACAACCTGTGTGGTTTTAGAGTTTGACATGTGTTTGTGACTGGATTTAACAGGCATATGCCTAATCAAAGAGGATGGTCTTTCAGATTAGATGTATGCAGCCTCTGCTTATATAAATGTAGTTATCTCTGAGTGATGTTCTTACATGCATGGCAAAACATAAGATCCTGAGCAAGCTTTAGCTAGGCAGAGCTGAGTAAGCACTGGAAGAAATTGGGGCTAGTCAGAGCTCAGCTGTGGAATTTGTGTTTCAAATTCTTGTTTTCTTCCTGTAAGGGAGAATTTTTTGTTTAATGACATGCTAGGTTAGCTTCAGGTTTTATGTATGAGCAATGGTCACTGGGAACAGATTTTATGAGCCATAGAGTTGCTTGCCATTAAATTTGATTTACATTCAAATCAATTCTGAGGCTGAGCTGCTTACTGCAAGCTGAGTGTTAAAATATGCCTCTGGAAAGCAGGTGTAGCTGTGCTCTGACCTCCTCTGGTCTAGAACTAACAAATATGTGTAAATAACATAACAGAGTATGAATATATTCAGGCTCCAAGGCTCTCCTTCCCTGAAAGGTGATCATCTTATACAGTTCATGCCGCTCAACAGAGCGGAGTTATTTATGTCAAAAGGGACTAATAGCAATTAAGATGACAGAAGAGTGCTAGTGTTATTGGAGGTGGGTTTTGTTTGCTTAGAATGCATACAACTAGAAAGTGAAAGAAAATCAGTTTTTAATAGCATCTACAAAATGCTGACAGATTATTAGATTGCTAATAATTGTGTTCTTTTATTTCATTCTATTGCTTATGTCTATAATGGGCAGTATGCTCAAAAATGTCTTTCCTATTGCTTGGTCCTCTTCCACGCTCCTCCTAGCCTGAACCAGTGCCACACGTTGCAGCACTCACCCAAGATTCTGTGAAGTGTTTCATATAAAGCTCTGTTCTTTACCTTACCAGTCATAATTTAGCACTGTCCATAAAAAAAGTAGGTTGTTTACTTTCAGCGTGGCACCTGAAAAATGAGTAGATGCCTTTCCCTCGTGTGGCAAATGATCAGGTTTTGAGACAGTAAGGGCTGCTGACATTGCTGTGCCCTCATCACACCAGCCACTTACTTGCATGCCTCGGTACATAATTCACAGACACACAGCACACAGAATTGCAGCGCAGAGAAAGAGGGAAGAAATGTAGATGTGAGAAATGTAGCTAATGAAAGCAGACCTTTTAAAATCTGGAACTAGAGCATTGTCTGAAAGATCTTGGCACAGAGAAGGACAAGAACAGGGTGTTGTAAAAAGAATACCAGCATGTGGCCTCAGAGCCTGTGATTTGCTGCTATTAAGATAAAAGCTGACAGCTGTGCTGATATTTTACCTCTCAAAGACCTCCTCTGCTTAACATTTGACCAAGCATATTCTAGGTTTACCTCTATTTGTTTTACTAGGTAGTTTTATATCTTTCAATAAGGAACTTTTACAGTATTTATAAAGAAGTTCCCTATTAAGAAGTAAGTAATCAATGTGATATCCTCATATGAGAAGCACTACAGTGAAGGAATTCTATAGTGAGGCCACTTCTCATTCCTTACGACTGGTATTTAAGTACAAATTGACTAAAGCTGACTGCACAACCACAGGAGTGACTGAAGGAGTAGAAAGACACCAAATGGGGAACATATGGCTTCCTGAAAATACAGAAGACACTCTTTTTTTCTTTTTTTTTAATAGTGTTACCAATGTATCCTGAGAAGCCATTTGTCTGCATCAGTACAATACAAATAAGTTATTTAAAGAGCAGTTTTGTATCTCATGTAGTAAAACAGCAACTCTGCAGGCACTATAGTTTAATATGTAAATGTAAAAATCTCTACCATGTACCTTTACGGTGTTTAAGAAATACTAACATATTTTATAAAAAGCTGTTCCTTCTTCACTGTTTTAAAATATAAGAACTGTTGCTACAAATATTTTTAAGGGGCTTTGGTAGCTGTCTTTAGGGTTGCTGGGCTATATGAACAGAATTCATCCACACCCCCGAGTAAGGTATCTAAATACAGGAGGAGAGAAGGGATTAAAATATATCTTTTTATTTTCATTATTAGCTTTACATGCAATAAGAAATGTTCTGATGTGGTTCCTATTTGTAGAAACTGTGTAGGATGCCCAATATTCTCAAAGAACTATTAGGTTCTCTGGGCTGTAAATGTAGACGTGTAAACACAGAACTCATAAATTTAGCTGTAAAGTTTTTTGTGCATGAAAGGATAAGGTCTCAGTTTGCCAGCAGAGGAGCAAACTGCTGTGAGAAAAGGAGATGTGCTATCCTAGAGCTTTTGCTTAGAAAGAAGAGGGTGAGGTACTGTAAATTGTAATGAGTTTTTCTATAGACACCTTCCCTAAGACACAGAACGGAGCTTCCTAGGTTACTGCAAAAGTATTCAGTGGGGCATAAACGCATCACATCTTGAAGAATGCTGCTGCCGCTCTTGTTTGCCTCTAATAACTCCCATGAGCTCACTGCCCTTGAAACTGAGTCCTCGGGCCCTGTACTGCCCACTGGAGCTGCAGGCAGCAACTTCTGGTTCAAAATCAGAAAAGAAATCAGGATGTGAAGATTTCAACTAACCTTGGCAGTTTAGCTCCCCCCATAAATGTATCATTGAATCCAAAAAGTGTCTGTGAAAAGAGGAGCAAACAACTGCTTCTGGCATTCCAGAATGAATTCCAAAGAAAAAAAGGCAGATGGAGTCTACAGCAGTTTTTTTCCCTGATTCACTGTGATTTGTGCGAGGGGAAGAGAGTGCAGCGGGCTTTCTTTCACATGCCTTTGCTACAGTGTACAATGGTGACTGGGAATAGAAAAATAATTCTATAAGTTTACAGAATGTTATAGAAGTACCAAAATACACTCAGTTTGAGCTTATTAAAGGAGCACTTTGTAACAGGCGAACTGTAGTACTTAGTTTCTAGAACTGATTTTTTTAAGCATTTAATAGGATAGTTTCCATGGCAACTTGAACTGAACAGATTGTTCATTGACTTCAGTACATTTCTATTAAACATCTTTTCTCTGTAGTTAGGCCTGCCTCTTCAGCTCTTTCATCTCTTTGGATGCTCATGCATTATCTCTTTTTGCAGATTTACTTAAACTAGATTGGACTCCGCCTTTCTGTGCTCTTTGACAAACACAGATGTTGAGGGAACAATTTCAGTCATTCTCAGAGTTTCGTAGAGTCCTTTTTCTTTTTTATTGTGTACTCCTGTTTTAATCAGTTTCCCTGTAGAACCAGAACCTGTAATTAAAATTGATACTGCTGCCTATCAGTGAAACAAAAATGATCATTGCAGAAATGTTTGGCATTAAAAGCCCAAATGGTTCCTGGATACCCTTGGTTGTTTTACGAAGACCTGTAACGACTAATGCTGCTTAGCATATATGAATAAAAACGCTGTTATACCAGAAATTCCTTGTGTTCTCGAGTAAAGACAAAGTACGTGACCAATACGGTACATTCTGCATCTGACCCCTTAAATAATTTAATGTTTATCTAATTTTAAAAGGTCCCAATGAAAATTTCTCCTGCTTTGCAATATGTGCAGTTTGCTCTCAGTTATATTGTAGTGTCAACCTCTGGAGTACTATGTCCAAATAGTTAAATAAATTAATTGGATTGAATCACATACAGAAAGTGGAGTCAAAACACAGTGACAGCTGATATGAAACATCATAAATGGAAGAAAATTGTCTCTGGTTCAATCTATGGAGCTTTAGTTATAAATGAGGCTTTCGGTTTGCTGTTGCCCATCAGTTTCAGGAATATTTGCGTACTGCTTCTGCATTGAAAAGATTTTCAGACCCTTTTCATTATCTCTCTTGAATAGTTAAGTTTCAGGCTATAATCAGTCAAGCCAGAAATGCTGGTAGCAATAGAGTCTGTTTTTCATCAGTTCACAGAAAGCTTTCCTCCTGCTCCGCTAAAGCCTGGATCCGTATGTGCGCTGGGTGGGAAATGACAGCGAGCTGTAAGAAGAATTGCCACTACATGGCAACAACTTTTAATCAAAAGCTTGTTTCCTCTCGTTAGAATGAGAGTACGTCTCTTTGAGGGCTTTTTTTCCCCCTCCACTTCATTTTGGTTTTGATTGTTGCTTTTTAAGTGAGCTGTCACATTTTCTAATTATAAAACTTTCTGCACTTACAGCAAAGATTGGGCTATGCCATTTTCTTAATTCAAGCTTGTCGCTGCTGAACAGAAAAACCTTTTCGTATCTTTCAGTCTTTTTTTCCATCTACTTTTCCTAGGTCTTTGACACGCCTAGAGGTGAAAAAAAAAAGGGGGTCTCTCCTTTGGATGTGCCCTTGCATTTACCTAATTGCATAAGTAAATGTAGCCTGACACTGGAAGGGCACGGAAACATATTATGAACTGGAAACTTCCTTTAAGGCACAAAAATGCTTTTATGTGTTATAGATGTGAAAGGCACACAAATATTAGAAGAAGCTAAGCATTTTTTTTAAGGTTTTCACTTTAAGTTTACCCGATTTTTGTGTTTCCTGAATTTTAGTGTGTTTGAGTCTATAAGCACTTTTTAGTTGTTTATTCTGGAGTTGCCTGACTGCATGTTTTAACTCTTTCTCTAATTGGTCTAAATATTCCTAAGACTAGTTAAGGTTGTCTTGAAAGCCTTGTTTTTATAGGAAAATAATGGAATGCTCTTTTTTACTGGAACTCTTTGATAGGATTTACTGTTGCCAATATTTCAATACTCCTTTTTGGCCTGAATGCACTTGAGATAAGCTAAATAGTAGGTTTCTAATTAAAAATCCAATTCTTAAAGATGAAACTTGTCTGATCTCTGGAAACAGAGGTATTATATATTGACACTCTCTCTAGCAAAGCTGAGAAATTGAATGGCAAGTATAAATGAACAGAACGAGCAGTGAAAACCTTTATCACGCTTGAGAGCATTCCAGCAGCAAAGCACAACCCTTATTAAACCAGATGCTTGTCATAACAGTGAGTTCTGCAAATTGAAAATATTCTATAAAGCAAAGAGAAGCTATACTTTCTCACCCAAAAGTGAATGGTCTAAAACATATTCCTGATATCTTAATCTAGGTAAAAATATCTGAAATGTCTCAAATTTACCCTTGTTTATCATTTTTCAAAGTAGTGTAATCTAGTAAATGAGTAGTGTAATCATTACTCCAAAAATGGCTATGAAGATTGCTACCATGTGTAACTTTGGTTCTTCCACAAGGCATTCTCAGTGAGAGGTACTGTCTGCTTGTATTTTTTGGGGGGAGGAACCAATATCTTTTAGGCAGTCATTCTAAAAACTTAGATTATCCTTTCTGTAATATAGAATTTGGCAGCTACAGATCAGAGAAAGAAGAGAAAAATAGTGATTTGGAGAAAAAAAAAAATTTGTTTGCTAAAAAGTGGGTATTTCCTTCCCGCCTTTCAACACGGTAGGTACTTAATGATTGAAAGTGTTGTAGTTCTTGAAGCATTCGTGCATAGCCAGTAGAAAACAATCCGTTTGCTTTTAATTTAGTTACTTTAATGTAATTGAATATTCATTTACAAAATGTACAATACAAAGCTCAAGCTTTTTCATAGTTATTTTTTATTGTTTCCCCTATCTATTTCCTCCAGAAAAGCCAGATCTTAGCCTGCCTTAGTGTTGCTTTGTACTATTTCATCAACAGGTACTGAGTGTTTCTTGAAGTGCTTTGGTGTGTTTTGGAGCATTCCTAGGTGAGCTGATGAGTACATGGGGAGTTGGAACCACACCACTCATTCTCCTTGCTTCTGCCTGTCAATTATTCTGGAACAAGTAGCAGGCATCTGAAGTACTCGGACTTCTTTGTTGGCTTAGTTTACACTGGAGATTTTCCCAGCTCATTCCAAGAATGAGAAAGTGCAGAGGTATCTGCATACGTCTGTTTAAGCTGTGCCGAGTGCTACTTGTCCCCAGCGATGGCTTTGTCTTCAGAACAATTTTCTTGCCCCCAGCTCCTCTTGTTCAGTGGCTACCAAGATCTGCAAAACTCCAGCCATTTTTAGCAGCTCAGCTGTGTAAGGTTGCTTAGAAACCAGATTCCTTATCCCCCACATTCTCATGACAGATTTCCTATGCAGTAACATCACTGCATGACACATTTGTATCCAGACACGCATTCCTTTTTCCACTTGAGATTCTCTGAGTAAAGGTTGTTGGTGCTTTGTGTAATTCATAAACAGCATGTGGTAAATAACTGGAATATTAAACCACTACCATAGTTAAAATGAGCTCAAGTTTTAAATGCGAGCAGTTCCTCACTTGTGAATTCAGTTATTGATCTTTTCTTGCTGAGAGTTATTTCTGATTTTGTTTTTCAGACTGGATAGCTACATGGTGTCGTGGCTTTATGTTAATCTCCACTCCTTGTTTTGCTTCTGTATGTAATGCCTGCTTGCACCATTTCAAAATTTATGTAGTGAGGGCGTTTTGTTGCAATTGCTTTCTCCTTTATATTTTATAAAATATTTTTACTATGCGTCTCAGATGAACTGGGTATAAAAATACTTATTAGTAATAGAAATGTCACAATTAAGTATCAGAGATATCAGCTTGCAGTTGAAGAGAGTCACTGTCAGCCACTCCATGTTTATGTATCTCTCTGAGACTGAAGGGTTTTTAGCACTGTTTTTATACTTCATTTCTCATTCTCTATTTAATAACAGTATTGCACTCTTGCCAAAATGGGAATGTGCTGGTCTGGTAAATAATGAGAACCGCCACATCTGGCAGAAAGAACATTTGCTATTGAGAAAGGCTTTAAGGTCCCATTGTAGTCTTCTGGATTAGTCTCATATTAGAACCATGTCCAACTTAATTCAAAACTATAGTCAGTGCCTTTATGGACTGTGTAATAGTTCATCAGTGAGCCAGACAGTTTAAAACTATAGATTAGGATAATTTCCATATATTTTTTTCTGTTCATTTTATCATGTAAGTATAAAACTCGTGCTTGTCATTTGAACAGCGTTTTAAACATTGTGAATCAAGAGTATAATTTCTTTAGTGTTTATGCTCTGCCACAAGAATGCATTTGGACCATCATTAAAATTCAAAATTTAACATCAACGTAATGCAAACAACTTAAATATGCTTTCTGCTTTATAGGGCATAAAGGCCTAAGCCCTGCAATAAATAAGTACAATCCAAACAAAGATGATGAGGAACTTGAGAGTTTCCTAGGGTAAAGAAAGTTTTAAGAAGGATTTATGAAAGTATGCCATTTAAGATGAGATTTGGAGACAGAAAAAAGCTAAACTGAAATAAGTGAGCAAAACAATCCAGTAAAAGGATCGTAAATTAACAGAATTTAATAGGGCTAGAACATGTAACATCTTGCAAGTGAAGACAATATTGCATTTAATACTGTGAAAGAAAACGAAGGAATGAATGAATGATAGTGAATGAAAATTCAGATTTTTTTGGTCCCAAGTTTGTCACTTGCTTGAAAACTTCACAGGAAAAAATAGCTTTTGCAAGTAATGAGAAAACAGGTGAGAGCATTCGCAATTGCATTTAGCTGAATTATAACAGAAACGTGAAATAACCTTCTTTGCCAAGTTGCTCCCAAATTTGGAGAAGTGTTTGTGGTATTCATGCAGAAAACACAAGCAGAGGAGTGCAAAAGTGAAAGGCAGGAAACAAAACGTACAAAACTACCACTCATAAGTATGGTAGTGTGCTGTGGTATGGAAATGGTTTTAAAGATATTTTTTATAATTTTAAGTTGTCCTTTTAATGCCTAACCACAGCACAGTAACAAGATTAATAACAACTATGCTAAGTACTATGACCAAGCCACAGAAATCTCGTGTTTCAATTTGTGCCCATTATCTCTTGTCCTGTCACTGGCAGCCTCTGAAAAGAGCCTGGCTTCATCTTCTTTGTACTACCCCTTCAGATTTCTGCACGCATTGAGATCTACCCTGAGCCTTCTTGTTTCCAGATTCATAGCTCCCTGCTTTCTCAGCCTCTTCTCATAGGAGAGATCCCTTAATTATCTTAACGGCCCTTTGTTGGACCCTCTTAAGCAGCTCTATATATTGTACTGGTGAGCCTAGAACTGGACGCAGTTGTGGCCTTACTAGTGCTGAGGTGAAGATTAGAGAGGAAAGATATATACAATCATTCCCCCTCCTTTAGCCTTCTTTCTTCTTATGTACAAGGGAAATGCTATCAAAATTTCATTTTTATGTGGATAGAATGGGATCAGCAGAAAGGCTGATTTCCATGCATTGTAAGCACTTGTCATTTTATTCTTAAAACCACTTTTCTTTCCAAAGGGAGAATGTTTGATTTGGTTAGCCACATTTCACACTTTTTGTACTTTCATGCCCCTCTTGAAAAATGTTGTACTCTCTCTTCTTAAATGTACAGTAGACTTACAGTGCATTCCGACAATCCAGTTTGCCATGGTTTGCCAGCATTTTACAACTTGTAGAGGAAATGGAACAGTAATAGAAGATACAGGCTCCCAAAACCACAATAATATTCACTCTTTTCTCATAACCAGAAAGCAACCTCTGTGTATCACAGATATACTTATATTGCTCTTAAAAACCCTTAGATACCATAAAAGTTCCACCACCTTGTTCAGGAAAATTGTATAGCACAGCATGTACATTAACTAGAAAACTGTTTAGAGAGAGGCCATGTATACATAAAATTACCTGGTCTTCAAAGTCAAATTCTGTATAAACAGTATCTCCAGAATCCATACCCAGACTGCAATCAAGTTCATTTGGCCCTAAAACAGGAAAGGAAATCGGACTTCAGAAATGGGTTGGAAATTCTTACTTTGTGGTGGAATACTATAATACTTCCAGTTGTCTGTATGTATGCAAAACCTGTCGTCCAAGGAACTATTCAGAACTGCTAGAGTAACCGGGTGAGTGGTATTCTATTAACAAAGCTTTCAAAGCATCCCTAAAAGCTACCACAAGTCTTAAGGAATTGTGACCCTAAATGGTGAACTGTTTCTGCTAGATTGTGAATTTATTGGGTGGGAGGTTCTACATGCCATGACTTGCAATCGTAAAATTACCACCGGGATATTTACTCAGGAGAGAATAAAACCCGTGTTTAGGAAAGAGAAAGAAAATACTGACTAACTGGTTATTAGCAGATAAGAATCCTGGAGTAACAGTGTAGGGGAATGGAGCAGCCGTCCTCATTCCTATCCTACCCCTTTCCAAGACAACAATCTGTCTCTGTCCCTTCTCCCTGTGTCTTCCTGTGGCAGGATCAGCAAGTCATGCAGACTTTCGCTCTTGGGTTGATTAAAATTCGATTGCTGACAAGCTTCCACTTGGCTGAGCTTTCCAGTGTAACTTCAGCTGAACGGCTGAAGGTGCAGGATAATAAAAACTGGGCGTGAGATTTCAATGTAGGGGGATAGCAATTGCTAAACCAGAATAGGAGGATAAACCACTAATCATTTTTATATATAAACACAGGAAGCTTGTAAAATGAGTGCTATGTTTTTATCCTAGCCTTATCACTCCATTCAGATTATCTCACTCCTGGGCAATAAGGAAAGAAACAGTCTCCTGCGCCCTTCAGATGCCAAATCCAAATCTTGCACATATTCAACACACATTAAAATGTCAATAGGCATGTGACTACAGGGGTCTTTTTTGCAGCATTCTTAAAATGACAATAGCAAAAATACTGTAATGACACACAGATCTAGAAGTTGTAACCAGCCAGTTGCCACCAGTGATTCCAATCACTGTCTTAGTCTGGGGAGTGACAGGTAACACCAGGGCAAGTATCAGATGTGCTTTGGTTTGTGCCCTCATGCCCCCAGTCAGACAAGATCACTGACAAGGAAGAGGAATCCTCTTGGCTTACAGATGTCTCTACAACCACTGGCATTAAGGATACATAATTTTAAGATTATTGATGACTTGGAGTTGTTTTCTCACCATTAGAGATGTTTGTATGGGTGGCTCTCTGTAACAAGTACTGTCAGTAACAGATTTCAGTCTGATGTGTGCCAGATGCATTTACGTATTATCTGCTTTTGTTTGCTTTCAGAGTTTACATAGCAATCATCTTACGTAGGTGGTGAATGAAACATCACTAAGAGAGAGAGAGAGACCAGGGGAGAGGAACTGGATGTCATGATGACTAAAACCATAACAGCTTTGTAGAGATGATGATTCCAGGGTGCCTTAATTTGCAATCCATATTACAATTGCTGCCAAATTAATTTTGATGCAATTCTATGGACTGCGTAAGAGATACCAGGAAAAGACTTGGGTCTACCATCTGCTGGTGTTTTTGTTTGCTGTGTTCCCCCTCTACGCCAGTGTTTGCGTAGAGTTCAGCAGAATACTATATAAAAAACAAACCCCAAACCAGAAAGGGAATGTTGCATGAGTATGTGCAGCGTGTTCTTTGGAATATATACTTTACGGTCTTGAAAATACCTGTCTAAAAAAGAAATATATATATGCAACTAAATAGATTTGCAACTGCTGAGAGTATCTAGTTTTTGTGTGTTTTATGCAGCTGACATCTCATTCTTAACATTGCGTCATTGTTGATAGTATAATTCAACTAAGCCTCAGTTGGCACCAGCACTGGCCTACCCTGACACATCAATCACTTCTAAAGGCAATCGTGTGCAAGTATGTGATTAACTGTCACTTAACTACCAAAAGCAGCACGTATCCTTAGTGAGAAATGTTAATATGAAATACAGTGCTGCAAACTTAAATGTAAAGGTCAGGCTGTCAATAAATACTCATGCATAATGTATCTTAAGTGATAAAAGCCATAATGATTATAACGTTTTAATATGGTCAAGCTTCTTTAAGGCCTTTTTTCTTGAAGTAGGACACCAATTTCCTTGGAGAGGCATAGCTTCTTTCTAGGGTATATTTAAGGGAAGTCAGGAAAATTGAAAAAATGTACCTTTTCTTCATGGTTCAATGAAAACTAAAAACCCCATAAGTATCTATCACTGAACAGTCTATAGATTTCTCTCCCATTCTCAAATTGCAAATCTACCAGAAATAAATTGAAGCAAATGGCAACTTTCAGGACAAGATAAAGTAATGAGGGGATATAGAAGAGTACTTGTGATATCCTTGGTGCAGTATGAAAAAGCATGAGTAGTTAGCTGTTGTCCAGCTCAGTTTGTTGCTGGAGGGAGCATATTTTGCGAAGTTTGGACTAAATTTTGCTAAAACATGTCTTATAGGAGAGGGCAATGGGCTCGATAACTAATGGCAGTAGAAGTGTAGCAGATAGCCACTTTGCAAGGTACTGGGAGTCAATGGTCCTGGTGGGAGGCAAAGCTACTAACCAGGCTATCGCTAAGGGGAGAGTGTGCGAAACAGCGAATAATTCAGAACTCAGCTCAGGTTTTCTCAGCCCAAGTTTCTATCAGTCACATTTTATATGAAACTTGTGGCAATGTTCAGCTATCAACAAAGAAACACAAAATTTTGGCTTAAGAAAAAGGGGAGGATTAGTTAAAGCATTTGGAAGCAAACTTGCTTTGCTGCTTTAGACGGGTCAGCAGGCTCCACATCTGCTCTGACAACAAAGCAGCTGGTTATAAAGTAAGTTTCATTGCCTTTTCTGAGTTGTATTGTTCTTCCTTTGGTAAGTTGGTACACTGAGAACATGGCTATAAAAAAACTAAATACTTGTTTACCATTAGGAAGAAAGTTTTACAGTCTGAATTGTCCTAACTCCTTCCAAAGGGATGCCCCATTCCACCAGATAATCTCAGCTCTTGGCTAACTTAGAGCCTTCACATGCTTGTATGAACCTATGGCAAATGTTCTGAGCAACTCTAGCAATTTCAAAAGGGGAAAATCAACAGGTTTTTTTTTTTTAAAAAAAAAGCATTAAGAAAAGACATGAAAGCTCTACTGCTATAGACAAATAGCTTGCAAGAACCTGATCTGAAATAGGACTCTGATGACTTAAAATATGCTTCCTCATTTTGAGTGCATGTATAAAGTTGAGGTAAGGGAAACCTGGTCATTTTCATGTGCCCTATGTTTTCTTTAGGGAAAAAACAGAGAGGATTTTAATAGGTACAGTACCGCACAATTAAAAAATAAATCAGTTGGAAGTTTTTATTAAATCCCTGTTAACTGAATAATCAGCTCTCCAGGGAGCAGCAGGCTGCTGAAAAAGAAATGGCAGATGAGCCAGAATGCGTTCCCTTGGATTTTTTTTGCTAGTCTCTGTATCTTGATGCTGAGGGCATTGTTCATAGAGATTTGTCTTGCTAGGAACCCAAGAGCATCCATTGACACAGAACTGAGGGGTGAGTTGAATTGATGGGTGGCTGCAGTTGTACAAGGGTGTGCTGGCAGGAGCTACCCCTGTCAGGTCTGACAGTCAGGGAGAAATGCTCCTCTCTCTGTGGGGTGGAGTTGTGCTCAGTTGCTTTTTTCACCATGAGGTTGTATTTGTGAAATTTATGCTATTTTATGTATTGGTGGTTGTTCCTAGGCTGAATTGCCCAGGCTGGTCATGGAAAGCTTGAAAGGGTATCGCTGTTATGGGCAGGTGTGTGATTCCTACCACAGAAACACACCTCGGAACCCAGGGGCATCGTGGCTGTAAATGTCTCTGGTCCTAATAAACACCTCAGTGTTACGAGCCTGTGTCTCACTTTCTCAAAAAATGTGTTCATCCTTAAGTTTTCATGAATGCAAATTTCAAGCATTGCTTTTTCTCTGTTCACTAAATCCATTTATGCAATGAAACTAAATAGTACTGATCTGTCTAAATTTATCTGCAGTCGGTTCAATTACCTATTACAAGAGAGCTACATCCCATCATATGAATTAATTAAGACTGCTCCTTGGACCATTTGGGCTTTGGCAAATCAGCTAATGGATTTCCAGTCCTTACTTAAATCCTTTACTTACTTCCAATCCTGGTAGTAATTCTATTCCATATGGTTCGTTGGCTCAAGTATGCCCATATTCGTATATTAACAACTATAGTACTTGCACTGTTCAACCCCGTCTGTCATAAAAGTTATCAAAGACTATCCTGTGAGTGGTGTTGTTTCTCTTAATAGCATGTTTAAGCTCAATAAACTAAAACATTTTTTTATGGTTTGGAACATGCTCTGAAGTAATGTCTAATAACTCAATTAATACATGTGGTAAATAAGTACTTCCACGAGACAAATGCTTAGAAGATAAATGTGGAATGCAGTAGAAATAATTTGCTGAAGGACTGATCAGCATTAGAATGACTGCATTTTAATTTTGCTCTTGGTAAGTTGCTTCTAATACAAATTTATTGCAACCTTACACTGTTGAGTTCCATGACAGGTTGTTGCTCTTAGCAACAGGTTGTAGCTCTTGTGTTGTAGAAAGCAACAACACAAAAACTGCATTTTAATCTATAAAAATATTCAGTTGTTTTCTTTTGGCCTATTGTTACACAGTTAATTACAACTGGATTTTACAGATGTAACATAAAAGCATGAAAATATCAGAAATGGTGTGTTTACATTAGCCACTAGGAACCAAAATATATTGCGATATCACTAAAAGGATTAAAAGACAGCGAGATCAAGACAATGCTGGAATTGCAACCTCTAGAAATTAAATATGTGGTCTCACAGGATCTCTAGGAATCCTACTTCAAATCTTTTTACTGTTATTGGCGCACAGGTTAGGCACTAATTAGATGGTTGTGGCATGGCTTCTGATTTTGGTGAGGAACTTAGCTAGATTGGACTTTAAAGGGACTGACTGGAACTCATCCAGGATCACAACCAGTTTCTGCAAAATGTTTAGCTTCTGTCAATCTATGTCAGAGCAAGCGACTTTATGCTATTTCCTTCATCTTGCTCCTCAGTACATAGTCCATTTAATTAGGGAATCCATGGGTAATTATCAATATGATGCTGTATAATGGGCATGTCATTTTAGTTTTGGATTCAATCTCTTGCCTCTAGGAAAAATGCTAAGCAAAAAAGAAATACGCGAGTCTTCTAATGCAGAAAGCTAGTCATCTTTATTCTTGTATGCATCTTATCTCAAAGCTGACCCCTAAAAACCTGCTTTTTTAGCTAATGCACTTCTTATCATTCTCAGCTCCTCACCCATACCCTGCCCCCCAGCCTTAATAATTCATCTTTATCTCATTTTGAATATTATAAAAAATAGCCTTACCAGTGGGTTTTGTAGGCTAGCTAGCTTGGACACCCCTTTCTTGTCTTCAAAATATGACCTAATCTTTCTGCTTCAATCACTGTACTTTGCAAACGTCTTGCTAGCAGAGAAAAATAATCCCCCTGTTGTCAAAAAGAGATAATGGATGTACTGCTACTGCTAGACTTTACTGTACTTCATTAATTCCTCCTTCCTTGGCAGTCACCAGACATTTGTTCACAATTACAAATAACCGAAGCTACCCTGTGTGCCACTTTATGGCAGGTGAATTTTCCCTTAAACAGAGGAGAGATTGGACACACGATTTCCACTGCTACACATGCCTAACATTTGATTTAATAAAGCTAGTAAATTTTACAGGAAGATGTTTCACCTAGAATTTTGTTTTTCTTTTTGTGTGCTGTTTCACATGACATTTAGGACCCTGTCTACCCATACAACCCTTGTGGCCCACCTGGCAGGCAGCCAGGAATGCCATCTATAAAAAGAAAATGTTGTGAAGTTCCCAAGGAAGACTTTGCTTGTTCCCCTCCAGTAAAATATTCCTGACAGATGCTATGGGGTTTGCGCTTTGATTTTTAGCTTCAATACTTTTGCAGTCCTTTGTCCCTCAAAGTCTTTTTCTTGGAAGACATTCAAGCCTCAATAAGCACAAATAATAAATATATAAAGAAATAACCCCCCCCCAAATGCCTGACATAGCAACGCTTGGTTTCAGAATTAGTGCCAGTCACTAGGGAGGAAGAATGATCTTCATTCTCATAGGGCTGGTTTTCTGGTGAACGCTGAGGCATCATCTGGAACTGAAAGAGCTGACAACTGGAATCGATCAGCTTATAAAGCTTTTGTATTAATGATACAGTTTTTTAGTGGACACTTCATAGTATTTTAAGGTGAGTTTGTAGATAAATAAGATGTTAGGTGTGCAATGTGAAGTTTCCTAGTGTAAATAAGGGTTTTTCTTGCCCTTGGTTGTGCAAAGGTTTGAAGTTGGTCAAGACTTTACCACAGTATATACATCCATGCTTGCAAAAAGGAAACAGGCATCCCACCCATGTCAGATGCAGTATAACGAAACAGTTTTTTATATTTTACATTAACCCACCTGCTGCAGCCTCCTTGTTGGCAAATAATTTACTGTCAACTGCTGAGCTTATGTCAGAGAACACTTCTTCTTCATCTCTGTCTGCGTCAAACTGTTCAGAAAAGAAAAAGTTGGCAATCAGACACTGCTTATTACCTGGCTGAACATCAACGTATAACATCACTTCTCGCCCCAGGCCTTTTTGATAGGAACCATTTCATTTTTCATTGTGTTGTCCATTGCTTAAGATGTGAAGCATTTTCATATTGACTGAAAACCAAACTAATCTTGCAAACAATTTTGCTTATTTCTAATAGCTCATCAGGAACAGCAGCTACAGTAGAATTGAATTGCTTTCAGAGAATGATGTGTCAAAGCAGAAAATAAAACTAATAATGCATATTACTTTTCCAGCCCCTGTATGGTTGAAAAAAATGGCAGCGTAGAGACCAGAAATGTGATTACTCTGTTGTAACTTCTTTTCAGAGATTAGCATAACTAACTATTTAATTTGCAAGTGAGAAACTTCTGAGTTGTCTGAAGCTAGTTTTTGTGACATGCATGTGTGTAAAATTTCTTCAAGTAGTTCAGCAAAGTTCTTAAGAAAAAGTATTTTTGAAAGTCTGGTATTATATAGAAAGGAAAGCTTTCCTTGCTCTTGCTTAGCAGAATGTGTATTGGCTTAGTGACAAATTAATAAAATTGAACAAGCAATGCTGCTTTAAAACGAGAATTAATTAATCTCTTACCACTTTAAACTTTTTTTTTTTCATTCATTTTACCTGTTCCCTGAATTCTGGTACTGATTCTCCCAAGTTTTTTCTCAGCTCTGCCTTACAGGCTCTTTTAATGGTCTGGTGACACACGGGTTTGTACATTTTCTTGTCATATTTATCAAGTGTCATTCATTTAGATCATCGCTTTTGAGGCTTTCTTTGGAAAAAACATGGGACGTTTCATTACTGTTGCTCTGGATTTTTTCTTAGCTCTTGAACAGAGGCCAGGTACATTACTATCGAAAAAGAGAATACCGTAACCTCAGTTTACAGAAGCAAGCAAATAATGGTAAACATCAAAGGGCTGTCATTCAGTGCATGCCTCCCTGCACAAGAGTCACTGTTTTCAGTCATTCTGTATCTCCAGTGTAATATGTTTTAGGATGCAGAATGAACCTCAGGTCAAAAGGCATTACACTAGCAATTGTAAGTTCATGAATTTCAGTGAGCTATTTCTCCAAGTCCAAGGCTGCTGAGCACATTTTGAGATGTCATGCCACTACCTGAGGGTCTCATGGTAAAAATTACAGGCATGGAAAAGCCTTGGAGAGAGGAATTCAAAACCTACTAGGAACTTTACTACAGAAGCTAACATTTATAGAGATGTTTTTCAAATATCTATCTCAGAATATAGTATGATACTTAATGAGTTAATTTTAGAGAGATAACGAATTACTTGTCTAACAGTTCCTGTTGCAAAACCAGTGTCACTCTTTTAATTAATACATAAGTCATCATAAGGCTTATCTATATTACTTAAGCTGTTCTTTCACTGGTAATGAAACTTGCTTTCTTATGGAATTTTCTGTCAGCACCTCAAAGTAAACTCACAGGGAAATATTGGGCCATGAATAATTATTTAGTGGCAGATGTCAGAAATACTTCAAAAATGGGGAAAGAGTATCAAAGAGACAAAGAATGATTCCACAGACTTGGTCAGAGTGAACAAAAGGAAGTGGAAGCTTGAGAGGCCAGAGTAGAGTAGAAAGAGGCAACCATTCTTGAGAAGTTCTTTTGCTAAACTCAATGCATTACTTTTTATTTAAAAAGCAGAAATTTTCCTTTCCTTGTTACAAAGATTGCATCTTAAGTCAAAACTGAGGCTTCTGGAAGAATGGGTCTTAAATTAAGCTGTTGGGCAATTTATTATCTGTGCACAAAGATCAGCTTTGGAATTTTCTTGTTGATAAGAAAAGAGTATTGATCTCTGAATTCTTCTGCACTGGTCTGTCTCCGAGGAAACGTGGGGATATACTTTGCTGCTGCTTCTCAGCAAAAGATGTATGCGTTTCAGCGGTTATGCTAGGGAACACATCATATGAAATGATATTTGTTAGTTTGCGTACACGCAACCAGTAAATGGTAATCGGATTGTGTCTGATGGTTACTGTGTAGGTCACACCACACTTGGAGGGATGACAGGCATACATTCTCATTAGTAGTGTTCCTCTGAATAATCCAGTTTACCATGAAAGAACATATGATCAATCTGAAAAGGTTCTGAAGGTTCCAAGAATTTTGAAACGTCAACTTCCCCCATTCAAAGAACACCAGCTGTGCTTCAGTACTCTGAAAAATCTGGGCTTTGTAATGAAAGCCTACATTGTCTCTCAAAGAAAACCAATTATTTGAAGCTTGCACATAGACTCAGTTTTCCCCTCACAAAGTGAGAACTGTAATACCCTGAGCCACAGGAAGGCAAGGTAGTTTTCACATAGAAAATATTTTTGAAAGAAACCAAGTAACCGTGCGAGTTCTGTACTTCATTGAATTGCTAAGTGTTTTAAAATGAAATCCTTTGATAATTATCAGAGGCTCGGATAAAGCATAAAAGGTGCTAGAACAACCCTACTCACAAAGAACAAACAGCGATAAAATTCATATTTTTAGCAGAGCATGCCTAAATCAATAGGTTGCTACTGAAAAGAAACCACTACTTGCTTCAAAACATAACTCTCTGCAACTAAATTATTCACTGGTATCTTTATGGATGGTTTGGTTTAATTATAGTCATGGTCTACATTTTATAGAAATATGATTTTATTAAACATGCTACTGAAAGCGTTTGCAATACATGAAACACATTAACTGAATTGATACATCTTCACCACTGATGCAAGAAGCAGCAAAGTGTCTCTTCCCGGTGAGGTCAATGGGGTTTGAAGGCTCAGCTCACTCTACAGTGTTTCCCTCAATGAGGAACTAACGTTTTTTTTTTGTACTTTACAACCCCTGTTTTGTCAGGGCAGGAAAAGATGAGGGGGAACCTTAGAGAACAAGAAAATCACATTTCTTTGAGAAACCACCCTAAATTCCTGAGCAAGAAAGGCTTCACATAGTGAAATCCTTCCCTGTCCCAACAGATATGAGGAAGTGGCCTGGAAGCAATTCCCGCATCGCTTCTGTGAGTGATTCTGCTTCCAATATTTAACTCCCTATAAGGAAGGAAAGTACAGGAGACTTTCTACCTTCTGTCTCCTCAGTCAGTCCAATAATGGTGTTTCAGTGTGAGCAAGAGGTAATGCAGCATCATTTGGGAGAATGGGATTTTACTGCACCCACGCGCTGTAGTTACAATACACATTGTTCTGCTCCCACCTGGTTTGGGGAAGCACATACCAAGGATTAAAACGGGAACAAGAACATATCTCTGAAGTTTCCAAGGCTTCCTTTTACTTGGGTTGCAGGTAGCTTTGCTTTGTTCTGATGTAGTAAAGAAATACACAGTAGGAGTCATGTGCCTCTGTATATATTGGGCTGGAGATCTTTGGGGGTTTTTTGTCTTTTTTTTTTTTTTAAATAAAAGATGATTGGCATAATGATTAATTTTCTGGGAAAGTTTATCTCACTCTCACATGAAGATTATTGAATTGGTGGATATGATGCTGACAGTGTTCTATATAAAAAAGATGGAAAATATTTTCTAGCATAATGATTAATTTTCTGGGAAAGTTTATCTCACTCTCACATGAAGATTGTTGAATTGGTGGATATGATGCTGACAGTGTTCTATATCAAAAAGATGGAAAATATTTTCTAGCTCATCTGCGTTGTAAATAATTGTTCTAGGGAAAGCAGGTTGTACTTGCTGCTTTCAGAGAGAAAATGATTAGTGTTTCTAAATAGGCATCCAACAGAAGGAGCTTCACAGAAAAAATGGCTGAGTTGTTGAACAGTGCGGATCTCACTGGTCAATTATGACAAATGGAGGCTCCGCAATACCACATATTGAGTTAAAGAAAAAAAAGCACAGCTCTTTCCTCACATCTATCAGGGAGCAAGCATCAAGGAAAGTGCAGTTAACTGAAATTTTAGGAGAGGTTAAAGTCATTCAGCCTGGCACTGCCTCCTACAGACTGATTCCCCCTCCAGTGACACTGCTGGTCTTTGCGGATGGTGTATCCAAAATTACAGCCCCAAAATAGGAGGAGATAACAACCTTTCAAATTGGAGTACAGGAAAATGAGGAAGAAATCTGGTTGCAGCAGCTCCCAAGGAATTCTTGTTTGTGCACTTTGAAATAGTTAGAAATGGAGAAAGCATTAAAAACCACTAAGCAAATAGCTGTATTTAAGTAGTATTCAATAGTACATGAAAATTTTCTCTATTTTAGATGATGAATGTCAATGAAAAGAAAATAAGCTATGTCCAAATTAAAACAACTACTCTGGGCTAATTGCTTAATGGCAATACTCCCATCCATCTCAAAATCAAATAGGATTACAGGAATTGGATGATGAATGATCTCTTTGCAGGCAAAGACTCCAAGAACTGCAATTCATAGATGTGTGTTTTCTCAGTCATTGAAACATGTACTATGTCACTTGAAGAAAGGCCTCAAATACTGTACATTTAAAGGTACAGGTGAGCTGGTTACCAGACCTACTTGCTGCAAGCAAGATGGTATTTCTGTATGCTCTTTAGATCTCTTGGTCTGGCCTCATTAGTAAGTGAAGCTGTAATATGGTGGTGTCAGGCACAGGGGTGAGAGGTCCTGGGTGCTCACTGCAGGGCTGGTAACCGCAGCTGATAATCTGGAGGGACACCCAGGTGGACTATGAGAATAATTACTTGACTATCATGTCTAACAAGGGAAGAATTAGGGCTGACATTAAAGAATTAAAGGAATGTTCCTGTACCTTTCTATGAGAAAAAGAAATTTTAGAAGAAGTTACTACATCCAGCTGTAAGATGCAAGGATGAAGAGCAAGTGAGACAAATTCAGAGTTGAAGTAATGAGCGAAATTTATTCTGATGCCAGTTTCTTTACTGTTTAATTAACTGTAATTGGCAATGAATTTCCCATTAACTGAAAATTTTAAACATTATTCCTAAAAAGAAAAATTGTAATACATTAAAATAGGAATTAATTCAGGAAAGTCTGCAATCTAAATTTTTTCTGGCTTAATAATCCATTAACCAGTATAGGTGAAACACCATCATTGTTTAGGAAGTGGACAAATTGTCCATATATATTATCAGATGCAATGGAGGAGTAATTTCTTTTTAAATTAAAAAAGGGGGGTGGTAAGCCACAAAGGGAAGCATGTGGCTTCTTGTATCACAGTTCTCTCATGCTTTTAAAAGAGATATCCAGTTTAGCAGTGAGATTGCTCCACTGTCCTTAAAGTGCTGGTATTTTTTGGTTGAAAAGTCAACAATCCCAATATAAAGAGATTCACAAGATTAAGCAAGTTAAAATGATTTTCAGGTGGCAGGGGCTACAACTGTGGCAAAAATTCTTCTCTGTCTTTATTCAGACTGGTTTAGGCAGAGGTTTGTTCCTCAGAGAGTGGAAACAAATAAGGACTGATTTTGTTTTACCCTTGGTAATACCAAAGGGTGAGGTGAGACACCCTTGAGTGTATAGGTGTTATTTATGATTTTTGGACACCCACATAGAGATCTCTTTATTATTGTTCAATCTCTAGTTTGCTTCGCATAACAATTACAAGCCAATTGACTTGTACAGTTACTTCTAGAGAACTGTGGAAAGAGAAAAAGAAAAAAAAATCAACATAGAAAACTAGTAAAGAAATAATAGAGGAAAAATATGTAGAGTAGGATAATGAACACTGAGAAGGGAGGACAGGGAAAAAAGAGTTGAAGCCTTGTATAGGAAAAATAATAAGCAGAGGAATTGAAGAATGAAACTGGAATGTGCAGACTGGGAGCTCGGGGTATTTCCCTATTATAAAGTACTCTTAATGATACTCCCTTTAAAAAAATACTGCAAACAAAAATATTTCCAAGAAACCCACAAAATAAGAGGGCAAGGCCTTAGGAGGGAGAGATTTCTCTGTAATCCATTCTCTAATTCTGATATTTTCTGTCTTTTATATCAAATACTCAGAAATTGCAGATGAATATTTTATATGGAGTTGTACCATGTACAGAGGAACAACTCCAGCTGAATTACAGTAGAGCTCACCAGTGGTTTATAGAAAATTCTGCAATTAGCAGAGGCCAGAAATTGGTATTGGACAGAAATTTAGAAAAGAAACCAAACTGGAGATTTTATCACCATTATTCAAATTCTAAGGAAATATTCTGGGTCTGTCTAAAATAAGTCTCTTCACGCCTTATTTGCCAGCACAGGAATCCCACAGAGGATTCATAAATCACTGCTGAGTCCCCTAGTTCTGTCATTAGTTTCTCAAGTTCCACTTGTCATCTGAGTGTCTAGTGCTATGAGTGCTACTAGTGAACAAACACGAGGGTCAATGTTCAGCAGCCCTGAGTGGAGATGACAGCTCTGTAGGGGCTCCTGCTAGTTTTCGTATATCCCAAATTCATTCAGTCAAAATACGTGCAATTTGAAGCCAGTAGCTATGTAATGTTTTAACACATTAGGTGCATAGACAGAATCTAGTATGGAAAGAAAGAAAAAAATTAAGCCATCAAATTAAAATAATTTTTCCATTAATATCAGTGAGAACTGAAATGACTCACAAGAAGAATAAATACGCAGTTATAACAGAATCTACCAGCTAATTTAACTGCCTTATACCACAAAATATGAAAATACAAACAGGCACACATGTACACGGACAAATCAAACCTGCTCTGCTCCCTGAATACATTTAGGGATTTTGTTACAGCTGGTGTGAAACGCAAAAATTATGTCAGATTCTGGCCCATTCCCACACTAATACAAAAGATGACATCTTGGGTCATTTGTGGTTTGATAGCTAACGGTTTCCCTTTTCTATTAATTTGGCAGGACATAAACAATACAATTACTGCAAAAGAAAGGCTTTGTTTTTCTTTGGGTTATTTTTTCTTAATGTCATTTTCTGGTTTTTGTCATGCTAAACTCAAGAAGTTAAGGCCATGGCACACAAGTGTGTTCTGACACTTTGATTCTCTTAAAACTCCAAAAAATTCTCCTAAAACTCCATTTAGCCAGCACCCCCACTTGTAATATGGAACATAAAGACAGCAACTAAACGTCTCTTCAGTTTTATCTGAAGAAACAATAAACAGTAAGCAGAATTAATAGCCTGTCTTTTGATGTTTATGCAGAGTAATAACTTTTGATAGGCAGAAAGAGGGAGAAGTCCTATGTTTACGCCATGATCACACTGAGCAACACCCTGACTTATTTCAGTTTTCAGCTGTTAAAAATGAGTGCCCTGGGCTATGTGGTGGTGAGAGTTGATGGGAGAGACGCCGTGCAGTTATGGGCCCTTGTAGAGCAGAAAATGGGTAAGTTGAAGGAGAACTAGATTTGATTGGTGTGAAGTGAAAAATCAATAATTTGGTGGCATGGTAGGAAGAAAATTAATCAACTAAGGGGAAGGCAATTACATGTTTGGTAGGGGAGCTGGTGGAGGCAGAGAGTGGTGCCACAGAGAGGTTTTGGAACACACAGGGTTTGCATAACACTAAGATGCAAAGCCTTTCTGTCTGAGCTGATGTTTAAAAGCCTTGGCTGGTTAAATTTTCCCATTAAGAATAATCATCTGGATGGCTGGAGACCGTGATGTGGAAAGAAAATATATTGCTATTTTATTTCTTAAGTAATTTTTGCAGCACGTTTTCCATTTTCTCAGAGGGGCTCTGAGCTTCCAATAGGCATTGTTTGTCACTATATTTATGTATATCTAATTTTTTTTTTAGCTGAAGTGAGTTTAACATAGTAATAAACAATGCAAAATATTTCAGCTATTTTCTCTACATTACTATGACCCCTACAATAAAGACTGTATTTCCCTCTCCAGTTGTCATTAGGAATCGGAACTAAGCAGCATATGCATAAGGGACACGATTTGTGCGTGCTTGTTCTGGGTTATCTGACCTAACAACTTCTAGAAGTAACTTTAAGAGCTATAAATACAGGCAACATATAAACTCTCTATGCATGTTCACTTTGAAATGATTGAAATCTTGCACCTTGACATTATATCTGCCCATCAGCTTCTACAGCAGTGTCAATTAATTTTTTTGAAGATTAATCAAAAACAAAGAGATGATTTAGCATTTGCACATATGGAGACCTTTTCTACCTTGAAAGCAAAACCGCTTACTTTACCTTATTTCTAAATCCCACTGTGGGAGTAATTTTCACTAAGTATTTAGTTTTTAAAGGAAATTGCCTTTGAAGAGGCAAATGGCATTACAAGGAATTAGAACAGTGGTGTCAAGCATCAAGACAGATCACTGCTGAACAGTTGAATGGAAAACTGAATTACAGTTTGGATTAGGAGATGCTCCGTGATTTATTTGTTACTCTGTTCCTGTAAAACCCAGGAAAACATTCAGCCTGAGGGAGAGATCATCTTACTCTCACCTCTGCTGGGTCCAGAATAAATTGTTTGATTTTTACTTTAATGCACCTAACCTTAAAGGAAAGGCAAAAGCGTTATTGATTACAGAGAGTCAGGTATAATTGGGTGCCGTCCAAATCCTTGTACAGCTTTAACAGCCTTTTGTGTGGTAGCTTGCAGTATCCTTTCCTTCCTCTTACGTTACTGGAGCGCAACTGTGATGCTGCAAATTACAAAGCATTAATAGCATTAATATAAAATTCAGTATTTTGTAACCTAGAAAAAGGGCAGAGCAGTACAAACAAGTTGCGTGGATCTCAGTCAATAGCTGTGGTTGTCAGTTTGCTGCATACAGCTCAGTGACATTACAGGAAGATCTAGAATCTTCCCCAAATGTCTTTGTTTTTCATTCCATAACAATGATGCTTGCCCTCTAGTAGCTTTCCTTCAATTTTTATCTGGAAAGTGTTTTGATGGGGCTTGGATGTGTCTTGCTCTTCAGAAGTTCCTGAGAGCTCACTCTTTTTCATAGAAACCAAGAGACTCTTCGTGAATAAACCAGTTAATGACCAATCGTTACAATGCAAATCTCATATTTTCTCCAATAACACATAAAAGGAGTTCTGCAGTGCTTCCATTCCCAGAGCTGGAGTTCAGAGAAACAGCTCTTATTACATATGTTCAAGTAAATACTTTCTCAATGCCTTTAATTTTTAATATTGACTGCAATAGTACTTCTTGGAGGGAATGAGCCCTAAAGCTACAAAACATTAACCAATATGTTTGTGTGTAGAGAGATTTTTCCTGAATGAAATTTAAAAAATTGTGTGGTTTCCCCTGCTCCTGGAGCTCCCCTGCCACTGGCTCTTTTGTTTAAAACAAAACAAAATCAGTTCCTAGCATCAGCCCCACACACCATACAGGTTGCACACAGACACCCCAAACAGATATATAGCAATGCTGTTTTCACAGAAAAGGTCCATATAAACAACTGCTAATTCAAATAAGGCAACTAAAATAAATTTTAGGATAAACCTTAGAAATAAAAGACATTTCTTTCTATAAGTACTATTTCTTCCAGTGACTTTTTGCATTTTGCTTCATTAAAAAGCATTGCTACCGGCTGCCAAATACACCAAACATTTCAAGATCAATCCCATTCCTCCTGTTGGATTTTGTGGCAGACATTGAATGAAAAATAATAAAATATTGTAGACTGTTCTTTATCCATTAGATGATGTCATAAAAGCTATTAAAATATTAACATATTTAAATATGTATTTTGCCTCTGTATTGTCGCAGTTTCCTAGGGAAAAATGCTATCAGTTGCAAGCTAACAGGAAAAGTCCTGCATTCATTTCAACCACAAATTTAACCAGTTAATAAAGCATAAGAACTAATGACTCAGGTGCAAGAATAAGCATAGGGTGTGCCATAAGCTTAAACATTAGCAGCTGTGAGGCTTTATATGCAAAATTTGCATTTAATTCAGTAAATAATTAGACATTTGTAGGTGTCTGTGATCTTAGCAATACAGATGGTTTTATCTGTGATAGCTGGAATTTCAGACTCTAAGAACTAGAACATTCAAAAATTATTAGCTTTTCTGTTTTCCTTGGAATACAAAAATAAATTTTACTTCCCAGTGAAATGGTTCCTGTGTATTTAAATGAATTCTGAGCCCAAATAAGCTGTGTTTCCAGTGGTGCTCTCTGTATTAATAAACCTCATATATGGCACTGGAATCCTTGATAAGAAGCCCTCCTTTGGTCATATTAAGCTGAAGAGTGCTAAATTTCGATGAAGTAAATTATTTATCTCTAGAAGCCTGACTCATACCAAACTTACGATAATGTTCAGCAAATGTCAGTTTGAGTTCAGGGCGGGCTCATAAGACCAACTTCCAATCCCGCTGCCTCAAGAAGGACATGGATTTGTTTCCTGCAGCAAGAAGTGGGTGCACTGCTATTTTAATTTCTGTACCAGAAAGTTCTGTTTAGCTGTCTAAATTATTGGAGCATGTTGCACAAAGGAGACTATATGATTTATAAATGAAAGCTGACAAACTAAGGAGATGCTGACAGAAACTATGTCTTTAGTCATCACGGAATATGACAGTCTTGCATCTAGCATGTATTTTTTGGGAACAAAAGTAGGACAAAATTTCATGTGATTACGTAGGCTGAAAGCATTTTTTAAATATCATAACAAAAAAGAGGATGAAGTGGAACTGATTGACATAATTTATTTAACTTTCCAAAAGCTTTTGACAATATTTCTACCTAGAGGCTATTACATAAAACATAATTTTAGGGAACCACTAAATAAGGTAGTGGGTTTATTAAAGAAAAGCACTAGAAATGTCCAAGGGATACGTTGTCAACTAGTAGGACAGAAAATGGCCACTATATTGATCAAGAAAGCAGAAAGTACAAGTCAGAAAACTAAAGCAACTCAGTTACCCTGACTTGGGAAATGAAGTCTGAGAAGGGATAGGGATATTGTCAAACAATGCAGGTAATGCTACAATACTGTGAGTTGCCGGAGAAAGATAAAAAATATACCAAAAAAACCATGATAGACCAAAGTGAAGCCTCCACAATCTTTATTTTAACATAATTTAATAACTGTACTTTTGGCTGTCCACTACCTGTTTATTTGAAGGAAGTGAATTACAGGATATGTGAAACTCTAACACTTGAGGTTTAATACCATAGTATTAATACATCATTGCGATATCAGTAACCCATCGCAAAAGCAAGCCAAACAACCTATATTATTTCCACATCTATAAAAACTCCTATAACAGATCATTGCTTCAATTTACACAGAAAATTAGAACTTTTGTTTGAACTTCTCTCAGTATAAGAAGATTAACTGTAACCTTTGACTTAACACGCTTATTAAATATTAATAATTCTCTATCACAATGGGGTAATAACAAATTATTGTGCAGCATTAACAAGCAGCTATCAAATGTATCCTATTGAAAGTTGTCACTAATATATAATGGGTTGTTAAGGTAAGGGTTTTAGTAGACAGCTTTCTAAGAAACACTGATATGGTTTCTGTTACCATGTCCTAACCCAACCTATGAAAGAATATCCAAATATATTTAACTTACGCCACATTACACTCACCCTACTAAATGTAGCGATTTTGCTGAGGAGCGGTCTTCTGGTTGTAGTTCAAGGATATAACAAATAGTTCTTAAAACTATACTAATTTCAGAATCACACGGCTCCTGACCCTCTTTCTAAAGTTCAATAGATATGAGAGAATGTGAATAGCATAAATGAAGAAAAGCCTGTGTTCACAGTACTGGAATTGAGCTCGTTTATGTCTTGAACCCCATGAACAGGATAAAGTACCCACAAAATCTTTAATGGCAATTACCGCAGACCTAGGCGATGTACATAGCCTGAAGGACAGCAGAGAGAATGTTCTTATAAAAGAAACAGAAACAAGCTGCCTTGGATTTACGTGAGTTTATATTATGTAGAATCCACATGGTGAAATTCTTGCAATAAGGTGCCAGATGCAAAGAGGCTTAGTGGATTTCTTTCCCAATATATTAAACCTAAGTTAATACATTAAATAAACAACTTGACTAAAAACTGTATTGCCCACGTTCTCAGTTCCCTTTTAATAAGGAGTCTGCATTTATATAGAAGCCTGTTCTTTTCAGCAAAGCAGACCAAAAAAGCACAGAAGGCAGAACACAGTAGGAAACGAGTGGAAAGTACACTTTTAAATTGCCTAATTGGCATCTTGCAGTGGTAGGAGAGAGAGATGGTCTCAGCATTACAAAAACTATACTATTGCAAAAACAATGGATGGCAGAACGCAAGAAAAGACAAACCCTGGCACGCTAGACAGTGCAGAGAATTTTGAAGTACTGGTATTGAAAATGTGAGTCTTCAATTTGACATTCAGGTTAAAGGCAGGAGGAGAAATCCAGTGGAGGACACAATGAAAAAAATGTTAAGAATTGCCCTAAACCAACCTCATTGTAGCAAATATATTTTTAACCAAATGGATTAAGGGGTAATGTGGATGAAAGATCCTAGATATCTAAATAACTGATCATAGTAAGTTACAAAGAAAAGATGCAACATTTTACACGTGAAGTCCTCCGTTTGCTACACTGAGACTGGCATAAATGACGAGTTTGTT
Organism: Clamator glandarius; assembly: GCA_033459285.1. Taxonomy (NCBI): domain Eukaryota; kingdom Metazoa; phylum Chordata; class Aves; order Cuculiformes; family Cuculidae; genus Clamator; species Clamator glandarius. The sequence continues at coordinate 83,274 of JAUNZM010000054.1, forward strand.
GGCATAAAAAGAGATTGACCATTGAGAATGGTGGCAGCAGTTCTTCCTTCTCAGAAAATAACAATGATAAACGTGAGTGCAGTGTTGTAGTCATGTCTTGTATAGGTTCTTTTCCCATTTCATTAAGCAGAATACTGAATTGCAGAATGTGATATGGTGATAACAAAGTGATCAGATAGTTATGTTCACTGGCCATTAATGAACCAAGTTGCAGTCCTGTATCAAATGGCAAGGTGAAAATGCTAACTCTAGGAGTAGGAAGGATGATAGTTGTGCAAGATGATAAAGGAAACATAGTTAGTTATAGCAAAGACAAACTGCAGAGCATTCCCAAGAGAGTCTCTGCCAAGAATTTTAGGTTATGTCTACGCGATACAAGGCAATGCTGAGCAGAGATGTTTGTGCTAACCACAGTTACAAGGAACAAAATAGACATATTATTGGTTCCCTGATGCACAAATACAAGTGAATTTAAGAAGCAAGGAGATAGCACTTCGTGAAGCACTGAGTTAACACAACAGCAGTGTTTCCTAATTCTAGTGTATTTCATACAGTTCTTCAAAGTCCTGTTTGGTAGATATTCTTTAGTTGTATTAGGAAAAAAAAAGTCCTTCAAAGAGCTATCAGGAACACACCAAAGGATAATCGGCAAAGCGGAAGATGTACTAAGGAAAAGCTACAGTTCTCACTTTAGTAGTGGGGTGTTCCCCGAGTCACACAATGGATTATTAGCCCTTCAGATTTCTCAGTCCTCCATCTAACCCTGTCTCTTTGAGCCTAGATGCTGAAATAAGGCTCCAGAAAGCTAAAGGAAAATGCCAGAACAGAAGATTAACTGCATGACACTTTCTGCTGATGGTTTGAGTATTTTTAATCTGTTTTGACACTTAAATGTCTTCCATCATTGCAATACCTGAGCATTCACAAATGTGAATAAATTCATCTTTATGATGCGATAAGAAATAAGAAAATGTAATCTTTTGTGTGCTCCCTCTCTTTCATGCAGTTCATCTACAGGAAAGGAGGAACAGGAGCAAATGCTCAAATTATTAGAATTTGATACTAGACTGCATGACAAGAGGCCAGCCTGCTCTGTCTCTTTTCACCCATTTGAATAAAAATTGAGTATGGTTGATAGCAGAACAAACATTCAGTTGCCATGTGCATAAGGAAACAAATATTTAACAATAGCTAATGATACCATCTTAAAATTCAGGAAACAAGGATATAGTAGAATTGTAGAGCATGACCCACTGTATGTAGTAACATTTAATAGGATTGTGAGAGTTAGAGCTTAAAGACTATCTGGAATCTGCTGCTGTACCAAGCTGTGTGAGTTGATATCCAGACTTTTTCCTTAAAGTGGCAGCGAAATAGTTTTGCCATAAAATCAGGTAGTCACTGACTGCAAACTTTTCACACAGATCTGCCAGTGGTATCTAGAGCTGGAAATCACTGAAGGAACTTTTGATAAGAAAGTGGTATTTCAATGTGTACAGCCAAGAAAGTTTGCTTATGGATTCCAGGTATTCCCGATTCAATACAGAAGGACTTCCCAGAGATGAGGTAGTTTTTCCAGGCTGGTTTCTTAATACAAATTTTCTCTGACTAAGAAAACTTAATCTTCTTTAAGCTTTACATTAACTTGAAAAAGGAAATTGGAAGCTAATATTCACCCAAAGGACACAGCTTAATTACCTTAAGACAAACTGTTTAAAATAACTTCAAGAATATGTAGGGCATATCTCTTACAATTCATTTCTCTGCATGATAACTTGGCTTAATTACTTATCTCAGCCTTGGCTTCAGATCTGTAAGAAACCCTCTGTTAATTTTAAACATATTTCAGCTTTCACTGTGCCAGAAATTGATAAATCTGGGATAGTATGGCTGTCAGAAACCACATTCCCTCTCTCTTTCTGGAGTTCCTAAATCAGCTTGACCCATGCCCTTCCTTTATAGCCAGGCTTGTCAAAGTTTATTTCTTTTTTCAAAGCCTATTTCTTCATTCAGACTATTGGGGCCACAGGGGTAGGGCAAATATAAAAAACCCCCTGTATTTAAATCATCATGCTTCCAAAGGTAAAAAAGAACATAGAGTTGCAACAATGCTATTCACCCCAGCAAAGGATTTCCCCACTCAGGGTTACTCTGCATGCTTACATGTATACACAGATGCCAAGTTTCCAAGCCTGGTCCTTCTCTGGCAGACATTAGTATTTCTGATATACTTAACTTGTTGACATAATTCATATAATCAGAGGCAGAAAATATTTTGAAGCCTGGAAAGTGTATATGGTGCACATGCTTCCACATATGCACAAGTTACTCATCTATTTTTTCACAAATAAAATATCCATATATTTACAAACAGTTTGTTTAGATGCATTTCTACATCAACTTCATTTATACACTTTCTCTTGTATGCTCAAAATACATGACAAAGCAGTAACACATACATAGTATTGAGATACAGTGTAAAACCTAACAGTGATGAGAGCATGCCTAAACTTTCTCTAGTTCGGCAGTTCCACAGGGAATAGTTCCACATTCTTTGTCATATCCCAGCTCTTCTGCAAAAGAGCTGTTAAACACAGGAGAGACACAGAGACCTGTAATTTGCAATGACAGCTAGCTGACTTTCTGTGTCTGCAAAGATCTGGTTACCTGCTCTAAGCTTCAACTTGCCTTTCATTTCTTTGATTCACCAAAAAATGAAACAGCGATAGTAATTATTTCCAATCTCACATCTCATCTTCCCCGTATATATATATTTTTTTTTGTGATTATATAAGTACAGAGCAAGATAAAGATTTAGGAACCATGCAGCAAAACAGAGGAAGACTCTTGAACCTCAAACAAAACCTCTGGTCCCACAATAATTGCCTGCATTACTTGTTTGATTTGAAATGTTTCTTCACCTGAGTAACAAGAGGTAGGATGAGAGGGAAATGGCATTAAGTTGTGCCATGGGAGGTGTAGATTGGATATTAGGATAAATTTCTTTATCAGAAGAGTGGTGAAGCGTTGGAACGGGCGGCCCAGGGAAGTGATGGAGTCACCTTTCCTAGAGGTGTTTAAAAAGTGTGTAGATGTAGCATTTCGGAACATGGTTTAGCAGGCACAGTGATGTTAGCCTGATGGTTGGACTGGATGATCTTGGAGGTGTTTTCCAACCTCAGCGATTCTGTGAAAAAACGTTTCCTCCAACTGACATTCAAAGCTATCTGGGTTCCTCTTCACACCCCTCCTTGGTCATGCCCAAGAAACCACAAGTAGCCTGAACACCCAGTGTAGCAATCATGCTAAAATCACATCTAACTCTTCCAACAAGACTCAAGACTGCTGTATTTTTAAACGGAGAGGCATTTCAAAATATCTCGGTGGCACTGGGCCAATCGATGGGAAATCTCAGTTCAGTACCTTCTACAAAGCAAAGCAAGTTCAAACCCACATCTATGACTTGTAGGGAGAGAGGTTATGCTCTGACACAGAAGGGGCTAGGTCTGAGTGAAACCATTCCTGTCAAGTCTGTATCGCTTTGCAGCCAAAAATGCAAGATCCAAGGCATCAGATGGCACATAGATGAGATCCCGAGCCTGCAGCACAGAAGTGAGAGCACGCGGGGGAGATGGTGTCTAACAGCCTCTATTCCTAGCGTTACTTCAGGGAAGGGGGTGTGGATTTTTTAAAATTTTCTTTTTGAGGATAGTTTAATGCAAAGTTGCATGGATGAGAGCAACTATCACCACCATAAAACCAGCTAGTCGTTCTCGGCAGCTGGTCATTCTGTGTTCTGCCAAGCCAGATGCACGTTCCTCTACTGCGGAGAAGATGCTTGGAGCTGGGTTCTGGTTTAGGAGAGGTGCCTGGCAGTGGCTGCCATCAAGCCATGGAAGCAGGGTGGAGGTTCAGATCATGCCTTTGCATAACAGTTTGCTATCAATAAGATCTGGATTAACCTTGAGAGTTGGTGGAAGTACTGCAAGACTCACATTTCTCTGGGGAGGAGCCCAGAATTACAGAAGGAATGAGTAATTGAAAGTCTTTTTGAATTAGCATTCAGAGCTAAACAACCAACCAACCAAATAAATAGCAAGCCCGACACAGAACCTCAAGTTGGACAGCTATATGATAGCACAGAAACTTTAGAAAGGGATTTAGAAAGGGATATTTTCATATTGGTAAGTAACAGCCTGTAGGTAAAGTTTGGATCAGTGTGCAATGCCACAGCAAAACCCCCTTTTTAAACCAAATTGAGAGAAAAATTTATATAATGCTGTTCCACGGGGAGTTTTTCTGTGACACTTGACAGCCATTAGGCTTGTTTGATGCTAATGAGGGCAGACAGCTATAGAAGCTGTTTCCCCCACCTGCAACTATGTAACTTCTAAATTTGTGCTCAAAATCTGTTTCCAGCTTCAGCTGCTTTTTCTGGGTTCTCTGTACTTCTCTGACTAATCTGAATGTCATTTTAATGTTTTGCATAGGCATGGTACGTTCCCTAAAAGGACAAGTGAGACAATGAAGATATCAGTGAAATCAGCATTTCAGGCCACAGGATGCTGCCTCATCCTGCCTGTTAAAATAAGGTCCTGAGCCTTCTTTTAATGCTTAGCACTTTTTGTCTCACTAAAACCACTCTTTTTTTTTTTTTTTTTAATACACAATTCTTATTAGTACAACAAAATTGGCGCTGAAGCACTAGGCTACCATATAATAATTGTAAATAAGGCAGATTGAGCCTAATCCTGTCTCCTGGAAGAGAAACTTTCACTGCTACGACAATGAGTTCTGTACATTTTTTTTCTGTTTAGACCAAGCACTATGTTCTACAAAGAACAGCTAAGCTCTCCAAAAACAGCTTTAATAACTGTGACTGAAAGACTTTAGTAACCCAATAATCTCCTTTCCAAAGGCTATTCCAATATCTACACCAGATTAGAGTCTAGATGAAGTGGAGATTCAGAAACCCCTTTCAAAAGGGGTTTAGTGTTTGATAGAAATGGTTGGACTCTATAATCCGGTGGGTTTCTTCCAACCTAGTTATTCTATGATTCTATGAAAATAACCCATACCTGAGTAATGAATATCACCGAGGTGGGAATAGCAGAGATTTAAAATCTATTTGAACAAGGCAGAAACTTGAAGTTCAATTGCCTTTACCTTACCATCCATCTTCTCTGCTCTCCTACTTGCTTCCTAGAACTAGTTTCTGAAACACGGATTATCTGGGGATACAAATCCACACAATATCTTGTCCTCTTCACCTCTAATAGTTTTTTTTTATCTGATAAAAACGTAACAGCAATAATCATAGCTTCATTAACATTTTTACTTTACTGCATATGGCTGATCACTACCAATGGCTTCATTTTATAAAGACAAGTCAACATATTTTTTTCTTGCATTTTCCTCAGTGAATTAGTAGTAAAAAGTACAACTTTGGTATTTTTCACTGTGTAGGCACCCTTTGAGTTCTTATTACTTTCTCTCCAGATTACCACTCATCCCTTTGACTAGGAACAACTTAGCTGAGTGAGCTGAACAGAAAAAGAAGACTATTTCTTGTAGGCAAGAAGACTGCTTTCTGTGGGAGATTCTGTTTATGACTTAAGCGGTAGGGATATGATGATATAAGTGCTACAGCAATTTGTTCGTTTTGGTCTAGCATGCTGTACTGGTGTGTTCTTTAAGCTTCCCAGCAACAGGATGAGTTAAGTCCAATGAGATAGTAAATGAAAAAGTTTCCTAGTTAGAATTGTTTTACATCATAGTAATTTATACAAAAGTCAGTGGATTTGATTTTCCTGAGCTTTATCCCACAGTTCTTAAGGGATAAGTTCATAGTATTAGGTCTAATAATGAGAAATATCAATATAATGTCTACAAGAAAAATGAGCTTTGACATTAAGAAAACAATAAACCATAGTTTTCAGTTGAATTTTCCAGCTGATTCTTAAGGAACTCTTTCAATAGTAATCTTCTTTCACAGTAAATTCTCACCAGACAACAAAGGTGTGCTGGACTACAACTTCAGCTAACACAAACCAATTTTTGCCTGAAACAGAGTTTGTTGAGGCTGGGGTGCCACGTGTTGGGGCAGGGAGAAGGATTATCTTTTTTGTTATTTGTAACTCATAACACACTTTTTCAGAACAAGCTACAGAGCAACCACATAAAAAGCATTAAAGCACATTAGTTACATAGGGATTAGGAACATAGGGAAAGCAGGTTCACTTAGGGCAGGGAAATTTAACCAAAGTATGTTAAAAATTATTAAATAACTGTCAGAGCAGGAAAACTAATATTCTAGGTAATTTAGATTTTTATTTTCTTTATCATACAGTGTCTATAGGTATATTGAATGTCTTCTCATTAATCATATTTAGTTGCATTTCAGTGAGTTTTTCTTTTATCTTTTGGCCTGCTTATTGATGAAGAACAGTATATTTAAGCAGATGTTTAAAATTTGAGTTATGGTTCTAAAATTATATCTCTGTAAGACAAATGGTTTTCTTTCTTTTCCCTGAGTAGAATCATGATGCTGGGTGGAAGAAATGTCTGAAATTTAGAGCTCTGAATAGCAGTGACAATGTACAGGTAGGGATCTAAGAAAAATGTAAATCTTTTCTTTTTTCCTCCTGGCCAACACTAACCTTGCCAGACCTTGCCTCAAGGATTCACTCCTCTAAGAATTAGGCTAGTGTAATTCCGTTTTATGCTGTTCTAGTTCTTACACTGCTCTCAACCACATAATATTTCAGTGCCTTCCAGGGTCAGTGTTATAGCAGCAGGATGAATGAGATTTTCTTTCTTGCTTCCTCCTTCTGTAGGGAAACAGCATGTACAAGTGCATCAAATGTATGTAGAAGTGCTAATATTACACGTGTATAATACAGATACAGACTAGTAAAAGCGAGCTGAAGATACAGGGTTTCCACCAGGCAAAGGTGGAGATGAATACTGCAATGGCTCTTGGGTGCCGTGCCTTTTAAAGTAATATGAGAGGAAGTTGGGGGAAACATCCTTAGATTTCCCACTGGACAGATGAATTTCCAATAACATGAACACACAAAAAGAAACCATGTTGTCAGAAGAATGTCAAAACTCTATAGATAATGTTGATCTACAAATTAGGGGCTAAGAAATGGAACAGAGGTTGACAAAATAACCATTTTTAGAAGCAGTACTTCAGACTTTACACCTTACTTTAGTAGTATGTAGTTTCCTATATGGACTTAGCAAACATTTCTTCTCTTTCAAGGTCACGTGGTTGTAAAAAAATGCCCTTTTGTAGCAATTTTCAGTTGCTTACATGCTCTGGAGCATGCACGTTTAATCTCTTTTTACCCCTTTCCCAGCTACTCCTTTTCTCATTTATTCCCCAACAACTGTGTTGCCGTAAGCAACTGCAAAACATATCCTCTGCATGCAATGAAATCCTGTGGAAATGAGGTCTGCCATGTGTATTCTTTAGCATCTACAGAGACGGATTATTTTATCCATTGACCATGAAATTCCTCGTGTATCTAACTCTCAGGGCTTTACTAATGAATCCTGATTTTGCAACAAGGGAAATGCAACTGCACTGTAGCAACGCTAATGGCATGTGAACATTAGTGTCTACCTTTCAAAGTCTAATTCTCCTGACTTTTACACTGATGTAAATCTAGAGTAATTTCAAGATCTCTATGAAATGATATTAACACACCTTGAGCAGATATCACATACTCAAGGAGTAAATTCGAATATTACAGATCTTTTTTGTATTAAAGGCTTTTTTTTTTACATGCTGCCAAAAGTGATTTCCTGCATATGCTGTTTCCTTGTCCTGCAGTGGATAGAAGTATAATGTTCACATGCCATGTTATCATCTCCACACACATCACAAACACCTGCTTTCTTCAAAAAGGAGAGAGGTGTCTAAGATGAACATTGCAATTTGAATTATCTTTAGAACTCTCAACAACCAGAGCTAAACATAGAAAACAAGGTCTCATCACAGACAAAGAACTCTGTCCAGGTGCCCCACATGTTTTATCAACAAAGGCACATTTTCCCTGAAGAGCTAAATATGCTGCCTACAGGAGGAGCACTTGCACAGGCTACAGACATGTCACAAGCGACATGTTTCCTCAATAATGAAGAACAACCTCCAAGAATACCAGTCCTCTCATTCCTCATAACAAAGTTAAAAAACATTTCTCAAACAGGACAAATACTCTCTGCAGAAAAAAATTTCCTGGAATTTTCATTTTGAAATTCAGAAAGATGTCGAAGTGCATTATTAAGGTTACCACCATCATTAGATGACTTTGCAATTAATGATGATTTGGCCCTTCATGAATCTGACTAGCACACAGAAGTAGTCACAGAATCACAGAATCACCAGGTTGGAAGAGACCCACCGGATCGTCGAGTCCAACGAAGACATCAATTTGAACCACCTAGGTTATTTAGGCTATAACAAAAACCAAAATAGGCAATCTGTGCTCTCACGTACCACATGTGGTACTGATTTTTGTGTGGCACTACAACGAGACACAGTCCATCATTGAGAACATGCCAGTAATCCAACTGTTGTCAAACTGCCTGTTGACTTAGTTACTAAGCACTTAAATAGTTTAGCAGTACTTGTTAGCCCTACGTCCATAAGGCACTTCTGACTTCATTTATGAATGCAGCTTTTGGTGTGTTCTCTATTTAGAGATAGTTCCTTCTGTCCCAAATATTGCAGAAATCAGTATCCTTACTGTATCTATTTACACTGTAATTTTCTTACAAAAATTTTTAACTGAAACATTAAGGCTTGTAGAAGACCATATAAAAAGGCAGATATAAACCATGGTAAGATAATCTAAGGACTTTTTACTTACTGGAATCAGTCAATAGCTAGCTATATTTTTTTCCTTGAAGAATCTGTATTGATTTGATCCAATTGTTTTCTGTGAGAATGTAATTTTTTTTCTGCTTTCCTCTTCTCTCTCAAGACAACCATCCAAAAAGCACATGACTGCTCGCTAGGGATGAAACTGCTGGCACTGAAATAGCAACGAGTGTTTCAAAGGAAGCTCTTCTTTCATGCAAATAATTTCTGAGCAAAGGGTTTGCAACCACTGGGCGAAGCAATTCGTGCCTGCAGCAAAGAACTGATGCGGTGCTTACCATGTCATCTACACACATGTTACTGTGTTACTGCATTTTGCAGAAAATAGTCTCTCAGCGCAAAGTTTGCTTTCAGTAACCATGAAAAAATATACCTAAACCATATTTTGAATTATCTAGCCTGTCTTAAAGGAAAAGGTCTAAGCAGCCAAGTATAACCACAACAGCAATTCAAGGTTTCAGATGTCTATGTTAAAGGACTTACTGTGATGATTAGCCCTTTTTCCTGGAAATATTTAACCAATGGGACGGCATTCTGCTTGAAATTCATTAGTCGTCTTTGAGTGGCTTTCAGGTTATCATCAGGTCTCCCTTGTTGTTCAGCTCGCTTCAGTAACCTTTCCTTCAGCCTTTGGTTGGAACATGCCAGAAACACCACCAAATCTGGGGTACAGATCTGTGGAAAGAACAATTTAAGAAGTCTGTGATTAAGTTGACCATCCAGTGCTACAGGACTTATGTACCTCAGTGTCAATAAAAAGAGTAACTTCCCCTCCCTTTTCAGAGTATTTTAAATAGATAATTGACAGGTTATTCTGTCCTCTCATAGGATTAATTAATTATGACAGTTAATTTTATTAGCACATAATAGCTTTAAGGCACATGTTATTCACATGAAAGATGATGAAAGTAAGCTTCTGTGTTAAGACTTTCACGCAACGTGGACATGCTTAAAAGTAGCTCTGTTAAATTAAGATTGCTTCATTAGTAATAGAAGCATAATGAGGGATCAGAAGTTGGGAATTTAAAGAGCATACAAGGGTAAAGAAATCCAAATTATGACACAGATTCTGGAAGAAAATGCTACAGATTTCAAAGCTCTTTATACTGTGGAAGACATCTCATGAAAGGGAATGGCTGATGCACACTGCAGTGGAATGAGCATGGGGACATCTTAAGTCCCAGTGTGGATACTAGCTCACTGGAGCTTCCTAATGTAAGAAATCAGAATTGCCATCCAGGGGTAAAGTGAAGGATGAAAGGAGTTTACACAAGGCAGTAGTTTTATTTAGTATCTCCATTTCTGTGGATCCTAATAATAGCAAAGAAAGATGGTAAGAAATCTTTACATGCTCCAAGCTGTAGCTGGCCTTCTCCTCACTTTCAAAGCTTGCTTACAGACATCTTCAGGACTAGCATCTACCCTGTACTCAGGTCTGTGAAGTTATATGAGACCTCCTCAGGAGTGGGACTTCACTTTTGCGTACCACATACCTTCACATATAGCATCAAACCTTACAGGGAGTACTTAAAATAAATAGATCTCTCATGAAATTATTAGCCCTAAAGGAAAGAAGAAGGAGACAAAGGGAAGGTCTCCTTCTGTTTCACACAAACAGGAGAGCGTAGCTTTCTATAGCCAACCTCAGCTCTTTAAGCAAACTGTGGCTGAGTAGGTGCAGCTCCACAGCAAGAGAAGGATCTGAAAGTCACCATGATGCCACCAGGTGTGCAGGTTCTCATCAGCTTGGTTCCCACTAACTGCACTGGCTTCGAGGACAATGACTTTTAAAGAAAATGGGAAAGCATGCCCTGGGCTTAATTTTTTTCTAATTGTAAAATGAGGATAATAATGATGCACAACACAGTAATTACCATGGGGAAAAAAAATTAATTAGATTTTACTTCTTTCTTAATGCTTTTTAATATGGAAAGTTATCTACAGGGGTTGAGTACTGTTGTTCTTAATTTTTTTATTACTAAAAGCAGCAACACAAAAGACAATATCAGAATCCTAGGAAATAAAGCTTTTTTTTCCCTGACACTCTGGCTTTTTTCATTTGAAATACACTTCACTCTCAGAAATAAAATGTCAATTAAAAAACAATGATTTAAAATTCTCAGCTCAAGAAGTCTAGTTTCAAATGAAACATCGTCTAAAACGTTTTCTCAAGTGGAAAGAAAAAGTAGTTCAAGCATGTTTGAGGTAGGAATACAAAGCAGATCCTGATTATATGATGCCCCTCTGAATGCATCTTTTACTTGCAGAATATGCATCTGTGTAATCAGAAAGTAGCTGAAACCCATATAATAAACACAAGCCTTTGCTTGGTTTTAGGCATATAAAAAGGTAGCATTTAGTCTCTATCCATAGGTATACAGACCTATTAGCGAGCAGTGTATTTCTCCTACAAGCCTTTACAACCTTCAGGGTAAACCCTTGAAATGCTTATGGATATTTCTCTCCTGTTTTTGTGAGCCACTCTGCTTCTGCTTACCTCAGCTGTACCTGCCTGCAAGACACGCTTATAAATACTTTAAGTTGGAATGGAACAGGCTAGTGTGAACATATGGCCATCTGGGATTACTTCTCTGGAAACACAACTACTTTTCCTACATAAATATGAGTACAAATTGCTTTTTCTTCTAACAAAGGAAAAGAGGGCTTTATGAGTCATTTGAAAACAAACCCATTTTTTCAATTCAGAACTAACTGTTGTTGAGTTTTATGACTAGGGAATAAGTTTTATTCTGAGACTCAGCTTGTAGAAAAGGTGTGCAAAACCAGCAGAGGTAGAAGATATGGATTCCCTCGTGCTCATATCCCATAACGTGTTTGTCTTGTGCTGAAGGCAGAGGGTCTTACTTGTGTCTAGAAATACATGTGGAAAAGGGCTGTAGGGCTCAGGGAACCGAATTTTACTACTTACTGACTGGAACTCAGCGGAAGGGAGAACCTTTGCCTATGGGGACAGGTTTCTGATTATCCACAACCTTCTGAATTTTAAATGAGACAAAGCTTGTATGGAATGTACTTGGAATAAATCAGGTGGGTACGTCCTCTCATTTTTCAGAATAGCATTTACTATTAAGTAAATCCTACTCTCTTTGGGTCCGAATCTCCTTCCTAAACTGGAATAAGGAACAAATTGAGAGTCATTCCACGCAAGTCAGTGGTTTTACTGACATAAATCAGTATAAGTGGAAAGATGCTCTGTTCCCTCTGGGAGTATTTTCTACATCTCCTCTTGTTAGTGAGAGTAGTGTGGTTATTTGCTATAAATTAGATGATTACACTCTCTCTCATTATTCCTCATTAGGCAAAAGAAAAAAAAAATGCTCTGTTTCTTAATTCCTGGTATGTTCTATAGATACTCTTGAGAAAACTTAACTGACAGCTCACGAACAATTGTCATTAATTTAACAGTGCATATTATTCTAATTGGTAAAGGTTACTAGCAAGCTAGTTTATGTCCGTTGCATGGGTGCTCTTCCTTGTAATTACTGATTTACTTTTTATAATTCCATCTCTGCTGGGTTACTAGACTGTTTGCAAGTTTTTTTCCTTGTTTTAGAAGAGCCAAATTGTGAATCATGTTCTCAAAGAATGAGTACTGCTGATCGAATTTGTTCTGGCAAGTGCCTTTGAACCATATTCACACTGCCCAAGAAACAGCTTCCAGCAAATTAAGAAAGAGAAGTGTCTTTAAGAAGAACAGACTCAAATTTTCACCTTTGTAGGGCAGCTAGTAGATAGGAATCCCAAGCTGTAAACACTAATGCCAACAATACAAAGAAAGGTCTAAGCAGACTTCTGGTTCAGAGTTGCTTAGCAGGCACCTCTATCCACTCTGAATCCATAACATCCAGTCCTCTCCTAAGGGTTAAGGACCAGCAATGGATGAGATGAGCTCCTTTGGCTAGCAGAGAAGAATTCTCGTCCCTAAAAACAGGAAACCTGAGGTCTCTAGGCTCTCCTGCCCAGCAGAAAACTGAACCACTGCTTGTCTTTCCTAGGAGAGTGCTCTAGCTTCCAGGAGAGAAGACAGACACTGGTAAGACCATTCCACAGGCTTCCTGCTCAAGCTTGGCTTTAAGACAGCAGTGTAAAACTCACAAGGTCAAAGAGAATAAATGAGAGGAATCACTGCAATGCAGATTGCTGAAGTGCTAGCTCTCCCACTCCTCATACAGGGGGCTGTACCTGAGGCTCATCAGCCTGCAACAATGAAGTGGAGATCTGGGAGAAGGGAGATAGAGGCTGCAGAGGCAATGAAATGAAGAAGACACATATATCATGATGCAGAAAAAACACCTTTTCCAGAACAAAAACCTATTGCAAAGAGCAGATCCCTTCCCCTTAAGAGGACTGATAAAAAGGTTACATTCATTTTAGCAGCTGTTCTGAACCCCACTCTCCTGGCCAGTGACAGAGCAGGTTTTCTGATTGCTCTTTGCAGAGTATGAACTTGACAGTCAGACTGCCATAGATCAATTGGTCACAAACAACTTCGTCAAACTTTGAGGGGGCTGTAGGCAGCATTTCTACTTGGAGGTTTACGTATCCGACTTGGAGGAACAAGACTGGTGTCCTTAGACTCTGAGGCTGTGAAAGGAAAAGTCATTTTTTTCCAGCATCCCATATTGTGCCATCTACGTAGTTTCTTCTACTTTAGCACAATTAATTCTCATAATAATTTTCATGAGGAATCTATTTGGGAGTTAAAAAATTAACTCAAATTATAGCCAAAATAAATTAGTTATTCTTTGTAGGCGTAATACATATATGAATATATCAAGGGAATTTTAAACAATGAATCAGGTAAAATTTACTGCCTGTGTTTATTATTTAAATTAAGATTTTAATTCTTCAAATCCAGTCTTGTCACCCAGGCCATATAACACAAAAATATTTCTAAGGTAATTTCTACAAAAATAGTCTTTCATGTTTATGAATGAATTAAATTATATTCATTAATGAATATTCATTGATTCTAACACCTGTTCCACATTTCATTTCACTATTAACAAAACTTATAATTAATATATTTTAAGCAAATTTCATCTGTTCATGCTTTATTGAAACTAACAGATCTAATGCTGATGAAGGAATTATTGAGATCAGAAGGAAAGTTACACATGAATGACTGAAAGTGGGGGGGAAAAAAAATCCAAACCAGAGCAGTAACTGAAAATAACTGGAAAATACTGAAGTGAGAAATTGTTTCTCCTGGAAAGGGTAAAAACTTATTGCCATGTGAGAGATTATAGAGAAAGTCGAACTGCAGTTTCTTCTTCACAAGTCATTTGAGTTCAATACACCAGTCAGAGGTATTTCATTACAGCAATACCAGGGAGGAAGATATTTAGCATGCTTGAGCACGCTGGTACTGTAGGTGACTTGCAGAATTTCAAGCTGACAGGTTAATGGTAAATAAACCATTTTCTCCTTGGCATTTTCAAATGTGTGCTTGGAATCTAAACACCCTTCTCTTATTTGCACTCGGCAGAGATAATGGATACCTTAGCCTATTGTGGTTTAAGAGAGCTTTATGCCTAGGCTCCAACTGAAAGACAAATAAATTCAGTATTAACTCTGCTCTGCTATGCAGGAGGATTTCAAAATGATCAAAATCCAGAAATTAACATGTATTTATTACGAATATATAAACTGGAAGTTCTATTTACTTTTGAGACATTAAAATTCATGTTTTCATTTTTTCTCCCCAATTATGACTGCTTGAAACTTTGTATTAAAGTGGCTGCTGAGATTCTCAGAGCCACATGACCCCAGGGCTTTATTAAAAGTACCTCTATGAAAGCCTTGGCAGTATTGACTCTGCTTTCTGGAATCAAGAAACGCCCAAGTCAGGATTTGGCAATAAACCAAGACTACCAAAGGAAGAAGGTGTACATCGCGTATTCAGTTTTCAGAGAGAAAAATGCAGGTTTTGTTTCAATTATGGTAAAAAATTCAAAGAAAACTGAGAGAAACTCAGCAAAAATTGCAGTGCACATGGCCATGAGTTCTCCCAGGTTGCAGTGTGTCTGCAGCGAGCAGCTGAACATTAAGAAATGAAGCCGGTGTAAAGAAGTGACCTGGGTGGCTGAGCTGATGCTGGTTGGCAGACACTGCTGGAAACCTGAGCACATCACTGCTACCATCTTAGTCTTCTTCTCTGCTCAAGATATGTGGGTGATAGGAACAGCGATATTAACA
The DNA here is from genome assembly GCA_033459285.1 of Clamator glandarius. NCBI lineage: Eukaryota > Metazoa > Chordata > Aves > Cuculiformes > Cuculidae > Clamator > Clamator glandarius. The sequence continues at coordinate 98,383 of JAUNZM010000054.1, forward strand.
CAACTCAATAAAAGAGACGTAAAAAAGCTTTTAGTCAAATGTAAAATTCCTCAGGTGCATATAGTGCTTTTTAGTCCACTCATTCCAGACTGACATTATTGCTTGGAAGCAGTGTTTGTTGCTTTTGGTTTCTAGATTTGAGCAGAACGAGAAATATCATGAGTGCTGCCAATGATAAGTTGCTTTATGTGAGCCACTTTAGTCACTGAGATGCAATGTGTTTTAATACAATTCTGCCTAGCAACATGTTGAGAACTTACTGTCCACAGAAGAGTCTGGCAACATAATAAGGAAAAAATCATCATCTTTTAACTATACCTATGTTTGGGAATGTTAGCATAAGTTAGTTTGCTTTGACTCATTTACTAAAAATAGCACTTCCCCCCCCACCCCCAAGAAAAGTTCAGCTGCTGTGTTACCCAAAGGGATTAAAATGTGCTGGTAGTACCAAAAGCACGTGAAGTTCAACAAGAATTCATTATCACTGTGTATTTCTATACCAGAACACTAGGGCAGGCATTGTAACCAGAGTTCAGACACAAACGTATCCCTTTGATGTTTTCACAAAAATGAAGAGATGATGAAACCTCACGCAGTGCCAAGTCTCAGTGAAAGTTATGTGAGCCGTAAGACTGAAGAGCTCATTTTAGCATAAATAATTTGTTACATTAAAGGTGTCTGCAAGCACAACACAGTTAGATTTTACATGTGCTTGCAAGAGAAGTCAGGCACCTTAGCCAACCTTTTCCAGCGCTAATATGGCGAACCATTTCCAATATAAACTAGTTCATCTTTACTCAGCAGAGTCCTTACTTGTGAAAGCCGTGAAGTAACATATATAAAAAGGTTTGGTAAACAGTGTTCAGAGAAGTACAGGGATAGTGTTTGGGAGCAAGACAGATTTTACACCCTTTGTGCAGTGCTTATCATTTGTTCATCCTCTGCAGTTCAGAACGTGCACTGGGGAGAAAGGGGTGATGATGTGGCTTAGACCAAAAACCGTACGGGTTCTCTCCTGGTACTCTTTTCACTGACCACTGTGGCAAGCTCGTATCTAGTCCAAGTTTTGACTTCTTATATGACATCAGGTCCAGATTCTTTCTTGATCCCACTGCATCATGCCACACAAAGAGGAACAACAAATGGGTAACAAAACAAGATAGACTTCTTACAATGAATAAAGACTAGACAATGGTGCCCAGCAAGAGGACAGGGGACAACAGGCACAAACTGGAGCACAGGAAGTTCCACCTCAGCATAAGGAAAAACTTGTTTACTGTGAGGATGCTGGAGCACTGGAACAGGCTGCCCAGGGAGGGTGTGAAGTCTCCCTCTCTGGAGATATTCAGACCCTGCTTGGATGCCTTCCCATGCAACCAGCTGTAGGTGACCCTGCTTTGGCAGAGGGGTTGGACTGGAAGATCTCCAGAAGTCCCTTCCAACCCTCACCATGCTGTGATTCAGTGATTTTTTTGAGCTGTTGTGATTGTGTCATAAAACCTTTTCTTCTGTTTTCATGTACATAAGCATGTAATGGTCTTAAAGGGACCATCTGTAAGAATAAGCACTCACTCATGACAAAATTAATGATAACAATAAGAATTAGTTCCTATTCAGGACTTTTTATCAACAGATCTGTGTTCTTTGTAAGCATAAGGAATTTGTACTACAGAATAATGTGAATTCTCTATTTTGCATTTTGTGGGGTTTCTCCACTTCCATCAGAAAGATGTTCCATTGCTTAATAGATCTTCTAGTTATAAAGTGCCTTACTATTTTATCAAAACTTTCTTTGCTGAAATTTCAACTAATGATTTCTCATCTTGTCACTTTTTGTTAACGAGAACAATTCTGTTCTGTTCCCCTCCACACTGCTGGCAAGAAAGCTGTAACATTTCTAAGCTGTGGAAAACACTCAGAGCATCTTTAATTGCAGACCTACATAAATTATCACAACAGTTAATTACTGAATTCTCCACAACTCAATTGCACTTCCCACTGAGGGATCTCTGAGTGCCTTAAGAATGTTAGTGCGCTTAATGTAAATAGACTGACATGTCATGGATTAGTGTCAGCCTCATCCTGAGAAGGAAGACGAGTGCCACGTCTGCTGATAGTCTCCTTTCCTTACTGCAAGACCTTTCTACTTATACACTGTGCTTACTAAACAGAGAATTTTACATAAACAACAAGCGTATTTTATTTCTCTAAGATATAAATCCAGGATAAAGCACTGAACATATCCCACTGGATTAAACAGATGTTGTATGTTGAAATATGTATATCCTTTGTACATTTATTTCCATGGCCTTAGATATGCTCATAGAAGAGGTCAGCTGCAAAGAAAGGTGGAAAAAAGAGGAGCCTAAACAGACCACTTTTTCTTTCTTATGGCTCAATAAAAGCTCCATGATTCCTTCTTTCTTTTCCCATATTTATTTTAGAACAGCTAAGATTGCAAGATGCCCCTATATGAAGTGCTCTGGGATTTTTTTTAGACACTCAGATAGTCAGGCAAAATCAAGCCTTGAGGAGTATGATGTAGCAAATCCCACTAAATTGAAAGTAAATGAACTCTCTGAGAATATAGTCAGGTCTAAAATGACTACATCCACCCTCTCTTTTATTTTTTTTTTAAAAAAGGGCAATCTACAACATCCTTAAAGCAACAGCACATACTAGAAAGGCGTCACAGTTAGGATTTCTGTCATCTGCCATCTTATCAGGTCTTTTTCCATGTAATTTTCTATAATCAACAAGAGCTAACCTGGCAGAGGGGAATATTTCAAGTTCAATGAGGGAATCCTACAGAAGTATATTAGAATGGTGCAAAAGGAAAGTTCAGACATATATGAAACACAGTGTCCACCTTCTTCCCCTTCTGCAGCCTTTCCTACTACCTCCTGATCTCCACTTCTTGGCAATATTAGTAATGGACCCTATGATAGGTGCTCGAGTGAGGTTTAACTGGTTTTCCTCTGTAGAGGGAGAATCTGACTCTAGGACAACTCGAAGCACTTAATTTAACTCCTGTCAGTTCTCCGTTTCACACTTCCCCCAACTCTTTAATCATCACAAAATTACAGCACCAAGAAATGCGTTTAAACCACACTATCGCACAATATACTGGACAGAAAAAGAGATGAGGAAATGATCATTAGGCCTAAATTTCTGCCATTTCATTTATAAAATAGTCACACTTCTCTTTTATTAATTATAAGGAGATACAGCTGGCACTCACTGGCTATTTTCAGTAATAACTATTTTGTCTGTTTCCTTTAATTTCCTCAATTCAATCTTCTAAATTTTGCCCAGAATAATACCTTATAAAAGCACACTAATGAAATGCCTCATTAACTGCTTTCTTTTGTTACTTCTGTCTTGGCAATGGCACTTAGAATTCAGAGTACAGAAATGCTGGTACACCAGCAATTGTGAAGGACTTTGAAATGCTCTGCATGAAGAGTGCTCTAAAAATTAAGCACTGAAACTGCAACCTTTACTTGTGACCATAACTGTTATGTGAACAGCGCCTGATCAGAAAATGACATAAGCTGTTTGTTTTTCCACTAAAATAAAGTATTTTTAGATTAGTTTAAAATACACGCATGAAAACAACATGTGAATAGAACTCGGGAATACACTTGTAGCTGTCTAAACCTTAGAATAACCAAAATGATCTAGATTTCTAAAAAAGAGCATAATTTCTGGTTTGCAAAACATGGGCAGTTTTAACCCTTGTTTTATTCCAGTCTTTGCAATGCACTGTAACGAACACAAGATTAAAAGCCTAGTGTAGATATGCATTTATTTAAGAAGGTTTATGTAGATTAAATTGAACTAATATATGTGGAAATATAATGTCTTCCCACTTTCTAAATCTCTAGGGCACAAAACATGTTAATTGTTAGATTTTATGTTATTTTCCTCCTCATCTTGAAGAGGATTTTCACTAGAGACAAGAGGCTTGGATTACTGGTTACATTATCACATTGTCTTTTTACAAAATATTCTGTCTTCAGACAGAATGGAATATAACATAAACCAAAAGAATAACCTCTTGTCAACCTGTAATTTTGTACTGGCAAAGCCTTAAAGAGCAATACTGAGCTAGAAATAACATTTAGTCTTTCTTATAATCTTACTGATGATTTCAAGAATTTTAACTGTTGTAGAGATATGCAAGTTATTTAAAGAAAAGAAACAATCTCTTACTTGGTCCTCAAAGGAGATTGCCTGGGCCACATCTCTGGGAAATCCATCAATCACTATCCCCTCTTCATCAGGGATCTGCATTAATCTCTGCTTTATCTCAGTTATGGTTGTTTCCTTTCACAGAGAAAAGAAGTTATTTATTTAATATTGTAAAGGAGGTTCTCTTGATGACATATATTAATACAGCACATAAAAATCCTTGGAAAGCAAACATTAACACAGGATACACTGTACCTGAGGAGCCAGTTCTCCAGTAGTGATTATTTTGGCAATTAGGCTCCATTTTCGATTGCTGCTTGTGCTGTGAATCTTCTTCCTTAACAATTCACCCACTGATATGTAGTTAAATCCGTAACGTTCTGCTATTTTCAAACTCTGTGTTCCTTTACCACTTCCTGGGCCACCTATTGGCAATTATAAGTGAAACATTAAATTAAACTTTTATCTGAAGCACCCAATCACATCTGAAATCTTTGCTATCGACACCAGTTTTCCAGCCATTATTAGAGCAAAGTTCACAGTCGCATGACTTGTTACCAGCACGAGAAATGGGTCTCATCTACCAGATCATAGAGCTAACAGTTTGTAAAGTGCAGTTAAAAAAAGGAATACAAATTTATTTTTAAATTAAAATAAATATGTTCTTTTAGGCTTGACCTCATTCTAAAGCTGTTCCTGGAAAGGATTTTGTCTTGTTTGGAGGAAGAGACATATGAACTGGTCCTTTCTCAAACTCTATGAATGCAAAGATAGAGCCAGATAGTTTCAAGCAGTCACGTCAGAAAGAGTCATACTTGGTTAAATAAGTCAATGAAATCTATGGGCTAGTCATGGAAAGGAATTAATAAAATCTGCATCTAAATATGTTCACATGAGTTTCTGAGGTTTTCTAATTTTAAAATACAGAAAAATATTAAATAATCAGCTGAGATGTTTCCATAGTGATTTGGTACAAGGAATTTTATTGAACCACGCCTACTTCTGGCATTGGTGCTTGAAGCATCTGATAGAGAAGTAATTAATTAGGTTCAGCTTGCTGGACAACTTGAAGACTAAAGAGACCCTTTGATAAAGCACAAGCAGCATAGGTATCAAACCCACAGAAAACAGCTACATTACATAGCAGGGAAAGCTGAATTGAGGTCAGTTGGACAGCAGAAGCCAGAAGGCACGTAAAAAAATAACAGACTATGTCTGAATTGAAAGGACACAGCATGACATGAAGAACAGAGAAACTGGGATTCAGTACGTAAAAATAGGGATTTGGGGCAATAAAAATAAATGTTTGTATATAGAAAAGTGTATGTTACTCAACAGCATAACAAAGCAAAACCAAAACAAGTGTTTCTATTTTAATTCCCAACACTCAGTAGCCATATTTAGGGGAACTGTGTGTGAGAACATCGACTTTTATTTCAACAGACAAAGATTTCAGATTTATTAAAGATTTACTGAAGAGAACACACAGGAAAACTTGCATATTGTTTAGGTGTTCCCACACCCTGCCTGCAATTAAGATATACTCTTGGGGGAAAAGGGGTTTTATCGTTACCTAATTAGTTTAAATAATGCTTAAATGAAATATAAGCAAATATAAGTATTTATCCATAACAACCAGCAAATCAATATAGCTACAGATGTTCCTAAAACACACAAGCAAAGAAACGAAAGAAAATCTGTGTCTTATCCTGGATAGTAAGGTTACAATTAAAAAGTATGCTTCCCTCATTCGGTTCACTTGCTGTTTTTCTCCCAACAAAGCACATGATTTCTCTCTTCTTTTAGCAGATTATGTTAAATTTCATAGCTATTTTTCCATTTCAGCCTTTCTAGGTGATCTAGACGGGCTTAGCTTTTTTCAACTCGAACTCTTTCTTTCATAGACGGTCTAGCTATACTCTTTGGTAGAATAAAGAACGTTTCCCTTTTGTAGCTACACAGCCGCCTGGATGTACTGGGAATCATTTCCTTCACTAAAGTGGCTACAAAGCAATTCTGCTCCAGGTCCCTCTGCTCCATTTGATGGCACTCAGTCTTCCCCATGACAAATACATCTCAACAAACCTTACACCATGTTTCACTCCTGTATCAAAAATGTACCTGATACAAGTGTTCAAACAAGATAATGCCATGTAGTTTACAGTTTATTAAAGGCTCTTGGTAATCTGTAATGATAGTAGGTTTGGAGTAACTGATTCCCAGTGGCTTTTTATTATATAAATGAGAACAAAAGCAGAAAGAAGCGCAATGAAAAAAGAAGTTCGATGATTGCTGCTAGTTTGTATGGAGCAGATTTTGCCAGGTGAATTAACAGGAGTGTTACATGTTCGTATGGAATCAGAGAATGACCTGAGTTGGAAGGGACCCACAAGATCCATGTAGTCCAACTCCTATCCCTGCATAAGATGACCCCAAAATTCACACCATCTATACAAAGACTTTGACAAAATGCTTCCTGCCTGCTCATTCTGTGTAAAGATTTCCATAAGCAACACTCTCTCTCTCTATAAAGCCACATATTGCAATCTAACGATCGTAACATATAAAGAACGTATCTCATATACGTTTGTGTTTATACATACATGTAACGTCTATTACTATGTGGCATTATTTACTAGCAATAATCCTAACTATGGGAAAAAAGGGGTGGCAGGTTGTGACTGTGTTTCAGAGCAAAGGGTTTATAAAACATACTGGAGTCAATGCTGTGCTTAATTCCTGCAGATATAAAACTTCCAAGAAAGGAAATTCAGTTTACTTCCTCAGAGACTCACAACAAGTTTGAAACAGACTATGTTGGACCCCAGAAATAATAAAGGTGCAAAACGTGGGTAACGTAGAAAACTAAAACCAGAAAATTCAGCAAGGAAAGCAGTATCCCTATTCCAACAGAGATACATAAGATGGCAGAAAAACAGGAGTGTTATGTGAAAAAATATCAGTCTCTGTAAACTGTAAAATAGCTGAAAAAACTTTTTGAAACCAAGTAGACAAACTTTACATTCCTGTCAGGAGGAGCTTTGCTTTACTGTTGTAAAGAAGCAGAATAAAAGTGTAGTTCGGCACTTCTGTTCTTTCAATTTAGGTTTCCAAGCAGAAAGAAACCTAATAGAGTATTTGCTTTAATGTTCATAAACTTTTCATACATTTTGTTTTTCTCAGTCCCAATATACCCCTTTATAGCAAGCTGGGATTATTCATTTACAATCTAAGGGGAAATATCCAGATAATAAGAGAAATGTGACTGGAGAAAATCACTTCCCGCAGCAAATCAGTGTAATTTATTGAACTGTGTCCATTCCTGAGTCTTTGATAAATCCCACTGACCAACTGTTCATAAGAAAGGAAAAGCATATCACTTTTGGTTTTCATTCTTTTCACTTATTCTGAGACTAAATGTTATTCAAAATGTGTGATTATTTTACGTATTTCTCAAAAGATGCCTAGACTAGGGAACATTTGATGCATCTAAAATCATGTTTGCTAATTGGTTTCAAGTGAAGATTTTTCTGCCCAAAACGTTTTACTAAAAAGGCTGCCTTAATCTAGTTTTCTCAATGGAAGTTCAAAATTTCAATTTTGCTTATATCATTGTAAATTCAGAAGAAATTAATATAATAAGATTTCTGAAAAGACTTATGATTTTAAAATCTAGCTGTGAGTTGCATTTAACAGAGCAACAGGCCAGCTGACTGCTGACACTGCTATCTTTGATCTATCCTTTAAACTTCAACTATAAAGGGAAAATGTATTCTTTTAATATTAACTAATATTTTTTTAATTAAATGCAGTTTAAAAGCTTACTGAACTAAGGGGCTAATGACACCAGGAAATTATTTAAGATCTTTGTATTCAGGCTGTTGCAACAGCAAAAATGTGTTTGTCAAAATATGTTAGGAAGCACATTTTTAAGCACAACCTAGTTTCCTAGTGTCATAATGCCTTAGAAACTTAATTTTCCAATGATTCAGACGTGTGCCATCCTGGATAATTCCAGCTGATTTTTCTAAAACCCAGTCACATTTTGCAGCTTTATAGCTCAACATTTCACCAGAAGACTTTTCACAGAATCACAGAAAAAGAGCAACTCCTCCCAGGTTGATAAGTGAGTTCTTTTTTCTGCCCTGGAGCTACCTGGTTCACTATAAGGAGGATAGATTTCATAAAGCAAAGCAGCTGTAAAAGCCTTCATGGAAGCACTGAAAAGATCGTGGGCTAATACATTATTAAAGTTCAGCTACTATGCAAAGCAGCAGACAGGTACTTTACTTGTCTTCATTTCAGCCCCCAACAATGAAAGGGACCAGCACCACCTGAGCTAGGTTAGTTAACACCAGTTAGACACAAACAACTTGCTTAACTCTGTTTTTTGCTGGCATTTTATGCAACGGAAAAACATGCAATGTGTTTTTTGTACAATATTTGTTTCTTGAAATTAATAGTATACATTTTTTATTTTCTCTCTTTCATTCAGTATATTAGCTATTTTTTTTTCTTCCCAGTGTGTATTTCTATGTGCTTTCTCAATAGAAAATTGAATTTGGCAGTACTCTTGATACTGTACAGAACTGGACAATAGCTGCTAAGCCACACATAGTATTGTATTTCTTTCAGATCACACACAGATTCAGAGGAACTCAGTTGGAAAATAAACCTAAAATAGTTTTTGTAGAATGTTTACAATGTTCCCAATATAAGTGGGGGACAATAAAAGCTCTGTGAAGTCCATGGTGTGTTCACTATACGCTGGCATTCAAGGATTTCACTTTAAATATCTCGGTTCCAGAGGTGAAAGTCGGACTCCTTATTTCACCTCGATCAAACCTTCATTCATTGCTCCATTGCGTAGAGCTACACGGATTTCAACGCATTAAGAACCTTCTGTGGTCACTGAAAAGGAGCCAGTTTTTCTCCTTTATGAAGAGGAAGGCTGGCTAATTAACTAGGATGAAAGAAAGGCATCTGTTATTTCTCCATCTAACGCAAGTTTTATAGTTCAACAGTGCAGGGAGAGATCTGCAGGTTGAGTTTTGTAATTCCGAAACAAAATATTAAGAAAATTCAAATGCCTAAGCAATTCTTTTGGCATACCACAAACATCTAGAAAAATGCCTGGTTTCCTGTTGTCACTGTATTCCAATATCACATATCCAAGAACTGCTGGATGCAGAGCCAGTAGGATTTACTGTTCTTAGAGATCCCACTCTATAACACAGTGAAGACATTTCTGTTCTCTTTTACTATACTACGTACTACTCTCTGTTACAGAAGCAATCTCTCTCTTTAACACGAATAAGGCTTTATAGACTAAAAATGTGATTCTCCATCACCTGTGCTGTAACTATTTAAATAGTCCAGAAAATCAGAGAAATAGGCCTGGTAGTAAAACTTTGAAAGACAACTAGCTCAGATAACAAGGAAACTAATTCAAAGAGCATAAATACAGAAACAGAATAAGATGTCAATTTAGACTTAACCTGTAGAAATGTCTTACACAGTATGCTTGTCTGAGGCTGGAAAGGATGAGCTGCTTAGAAAGGGCACTAAATAGTACACGAGAGAGGACTTGAGGAGGGAACACAATTAACTGATGCTAATAGATCACTCACTCTCCCTGAAGACAGCACAGGACTCATACGCCACACAGGTCTAGGGATCTATTTATCAATGCAACGGACTAGTGACCATGTCACTCTAGCTGAACGTACTCATCAGTTTTCAAGGTTCTAAATATAGAAGACGACAGTTTCCTATCACCTTTTTGAAATGGCTTATCCGATATTTTAAAATATTTTAAAAATATTTAAAATTTTTATTTTTTTGTGAGCAGCTTTGAGTACACATACAATAGTGTTTTAGTTCAGATCTGGAGCACGCTTTGGAGGAGCACTTTGGTTCACATGATGAATCTGTTTTGAGATGCTCGAGTTGGATTCATTTTAGATTAAATCAAGCTGGCAAATGCACTCCATAAGCAAACCATGATTCCTCTGGCTGGAAACATGCATCCAGTCTACAGAACGTGACTACAGGTGCTCACTGTGACCCTTATGACACTTGTAGTTGGGATGATAGATCCTAAGTGCTAACAAGCTCCCTTTCTAACACACTTTAACTGAGGAGAAACACTTGCTACAGCAGATGGAAAAACTGCATTTAAATGCATACAGGCATTCAATGTATTCGCAGTACAAATAAAAAGGCAAAGTAAGAAAGACAAAATCTTGTCAAAATGGCTCTGCCTTCATACCTATGACAAGGATAATTTTTGGTCGAGGTCTGGCAGGATCAAACACATCGTATTCCTCAATTAGCTCAGCTGTTTCTGAGAGATCGGTGTCGCTTTCGATCGAAAACTGTTGGATTGGAGGGAGCCGGTCATACCGTCGGTATGGGAAGTTAGAATTATCAGGCATCACTGTAAGATAGTAAGATAAACTGGGAATTGTGGAAATACACAGAAAACTCAAAATCTACTGTGTACACAGATTTCAATAAGTGTAATAAATAAACATAAAGTATAAATATTTCCTCATTTTACAACGTGCTTGCTGCTCCTGTATTAAATATTCCTTGCCTCTGTTTAGCTGATTTATTAAAATTGGAACTGCTAGGAGCCAGTTTTCTTTGATGTTTCTTTACAGGCACGTTGCCTTTCTGTGAGAATCTACCCATAGAATCCAGAGCTCAACAGTGGCCTCTGAGTAGAAAAGTGCTGTATTGCGCAGATAACCTGTACTATTAAGCAGAAGTCTTTTGGTGATACATTTTGTACGCAGAGACAGAATTCTTGATAATTATTTTAATGAAATGCTGAATGGCAAGGAAAAATAACTATGGCAACTGAATGATGAGCTAATTACTCTCCATTAACAATACAAATAAAATAATTACAGGGATTGGTATGACACTTGCTCAGGTTTTATGAGATACACCTTTTTCTGTTTATCGTTTACATTATATTTAGTAAATTAGCACATAGCTCCAATAGAAACTAGGAAAACAAGCTAGTGTAACACTATTGAAGTTATTATTTAAGACATCTGTAAAGATCAAGTCAAAATATAAACCAAGTGCACTGTCTGAGTCACCTTTCCCCTATCTTTGCAAACATTCTAGGTAAAATGCAAGAAATCTTTCCACTAATGCGTTAAACATTTATACAGCAAACACTAGTCATTAGGCTGCAAAATGATCACAATTTCCACTCCTGCATAGTATCCGTTACGGTGAAGAAAAACAAAAGCCAAACACAAGGAAATCCAATCTTTGAATCCTTTGCCTAAGAAAAATCAGAATGAGGCATGATCTGCGAATAAAAGTAAGTATAAAAGAATTCAGTGGTAGATGTTACACCACTCACAGCACAAGAAATACAATCGTTTTTACACTTAATACATTACCATTCCTGAAAAAAGACCTCCTGGATTGTCCTCCATTGAGTGGAGGCAGGGTCTTCTTTTCTGGGCTGACAAAAGTGTCCCATTTCACTTTTTCTAACCCTCCAAGCTCTTTCACTTTCTGCAAACAGCTTTCTAAATATTCAATTGGGTCATCGGGTTTGTAACACATTAATCCATTCAACAGACTCTGCAATATAAGATCAGAAATACAGGCTGCAATGACAGATGCCAGGAAAAAGCAAGCACTTTTACTTTTCATTTTACTTTACACAGAGAAACCCCATGTTCTTTGTATATTCAGACTCTCCGTTTCAAGACAATTCATGAGAGCAAGGCCTGCAAAAATTGTATAATTTTGGTTTGCTGGGTCATAAAAAAAGCTTCAAAACAGGAAGCTTGTGGTTATGTCTTTATACTCGTCTGCTTGCACTGTAATAAAAACTGAGAATAGTAATAAAAATCCCCTACATTAAAACTACCACTGGTAAATAGACACAGCAATGAACGAGCTAGACAGCCCCAAAAGTTATATATTCTGTGTAGCCTATTAGATCACCAAAATCTATCTTTTCCTTAAAGATCAGTGCACCCACAGGTATCTCATCCACATTCTTGGGTGGACACTTCAAAAAATAATTTAAAACCAGATTTTTTAAAATCACAAGAAATACTCAAAATCATCTTGATGAACTATTGGAAAAAAAAACCCAGACCCAAAGTTCCAGATTCAGTCAACCAGAAATTCCCAGGCACTGGAAAACAATAACAATTCTGCATCCATCGTACCCGTAGGCATTACGGGGAGCGTGGAAGAAGGAATGCCAGGCCCTGCTCTGATGCACGGGAATTGATTTTCCTTGACAAAGTGATACATAAGCCATCATCTCACCTCTCCACAAGACAACTGCATCCAACCTTCTCTTAAAAACATACGTCTTTCAAGAGTGATTTCTGTTCCTTCACATTTTTCCTAATTTTTGTGCAGATAAACTTGAGGGTTGCAATTGAGATTAGTAACAAACATAAATAACTCCAGTTTGGGATTTGCTCAGTTATTTATGTACAGTTTATGCAATAACTGTTATTTACACACATTTGCATCTGTAATATAGGATATAATCTATACGCATCCATGCCCTTACTACAGTCCTTAGCCAATCGCAGCAACTGGCCGTATATTTTTGCAGAAGATATGACCAATATTTTAAAGATTCCTATCTCGAGCTTTGAGCCTCTACAGAAAAGCAGTTTTCTTTCCATCTCTTGTTAAGCCACCCCCATCCTAAACAGGTTAATGAAACGTTAGCACAGGCTGTGTCTTGCAGTTGTCAAATACATTAAAAACCACCTCGTTTCAGAACAGACCAGGGACCACACAAATACAGGTCTGCGAGCGTGTGTGGTTTATAGAGAAGGCAGGCAGGAAAAAAGAATATAATCCACATTTCCCAGAGAAGTAATCACCATCCGTTTGCAGCAGGTAACTTGTGGGAAGCTAAACAAGCCCTCACTGAACAGTTGAGGTGTTTTCCTTCTCCCAGACCGATGGGAACCTGGAGGAAAGCCGGGGGCTAGCGCCCTGCGGGATGCTCTGCTGTGAGGGATACTCTGCCTGTGCGGGATGCTCTGCTGTGCAGGATGCTCTGTGCCCTGTAGGATGCTCTGATGTATGGGATGCCCTGCGCCCTGTGGGATGCTCTGCCCTGCGGGATGTTCTGCCTGTGAGGGATGTTCTGCCTGTGCGGGATGCTCTGCCTGTGAGGGATACCCTGCCCTGTGGGGTGCTCTGTCCATGCAGGATGCCCTGCTGTGAGGGATGCATTGCCGTGAGGGATGCCCTGAGGGATGCTTTGCCCGTGCGGGATGCTCTGCCCTGCGGGATGCCCTGGGCCCTGCGGGATGCCCTGGGCCCTGCGGGATGTTCTGCCTGTGCGGGATGCTCTGCCCTGCAGGATACCCTGCCCTGTGGGGTGCTCTGCCCTGCAGGATGCCCTGGTGTGAGGGATGCTCCGCCGTGCGGGATGCCCTGCCCTGCGAGATGCCTTGCGGGATGCTCTGCCCGTGCGGGATGCCCTGGTGTGAGGGATGCTCCGCCGTGCGGGATGCCCTGCCCTGCGGGATGCCTGTGCGGGATGCCCTGCCCTGCGGGATGCTCTGCCCGTGCGGGATGCCCTGCTGTGAGGGATGCATCGCCGTGCGGGATGCCCTTCCCTGCGGGATGCCCTGCGGGATGCTCCGCCGTGCGGGATGCTCTGCCCTGCGGATAAGCCGGCTCGCTCCCTTCTCAGGGCGGAGGAGGAGAGGTGCCTGCGATCCCGCAGAGCCCGGGGGCAGGTGAGCATCGGCAGCCGCTCCCGCACCCGGCTTTCCGCATCCCCGCGGCGCCGCAGCATCCCCCGGGCTGCTCCGTCCTTGCAGCCACCTTCACCCCGCGGGTCCCGGCGCGGAGCATCCCGGCGGGGCGGAAAAAGCTTCAGCCTCACCTCGAAAAGCTGCGGGATGTCCCTGCGGGTCAGGTACTCCTTGGCTTCGCCGGCGCTCATCCTCACCGGAGCGGTGCAATGCGGGCGGGGAGGAGGAGGAGGAGGAGGAGGAGGAGGAGGAGGAGGAGGAGAAGGAGGAGGAAGGCAGGCTGCCCGCCTCCCCGTCCCCGCTGCACGGAGGGAGCGGCAGCGCTTTTTCCCCTAGCGGGGAGGGAGGAAGGAAAAGTTTGGGGGGTGTCGGAGGGGAGGAGGCACCGAGAGGCGGCGGCGAGGGGCTGTGCCTGGCGGGGGACACGGAGCACCGGGGGGAGCCCTGGGTGTTTGGGGGAGAAAAGGGTTTCACACGCCCAGGGTTGGTAAAAGGTCGTGAACTAGGATCCCTCAGGAGCATCTGAGCGTGCTGAAATTGGAGGGGAATGATTTACATTAGACGTTAGGAAGAAATTAATGATGAGGGTGGTGAGGTGCTGGCCCAGGCTGCCCAGGGAAGCTGCGGATGCTCCATCCCTGGAGGTGTTCAAGGCCAGGTTGGATGGGGCTTGGAGCAGCCTGGTCCATGGGAGGTGTCTCTGCCCACGGCAGGGGATGGAACTGGATGGACTTCAAGGTCCCTTCCACCCCAAACCATTCTATGATCTGTGACCATCAGGTCACAGGACCTGAAGACATCTCTGGTCCAACCTCCTGCTCGGAGCAGGGGTAACTCCTGAGGTCAGACCAGGCTGTGCTGGGCTTTACCCAGTCTCATCCTGCAAAACCTTCAAGGATGGAGATTGCACATCTCCTCCGGGCAACCTGTGCTTGCCTGGCCTCAGAGTGAACGAGGGTTTTCTTTATTTTTAGCACCTCCTTGTCTCAATTTGTCTCTTGCCCAGCATCGCACTGTTGAGAAGAGCCTGGTTCCATCTTCACAATAACCTCCTTACAAGCACTGGAGAGCTGCTATTGTGTCCCTTCTCAGCCTGCCACAGGCTGAACAAGCCCTGATTCCACAACCTCTCTTTGTGGCTCTCCACTTGACTCACTCCATATTATCAACACTTCTCTTTTGCTGGGGAGCTCAACACTGGATGCTGTATTCTAGATGTGCTCAGAGGAGAGCTAAGTAAGGGGTAGCTTCTGTGATATTCTGGAGCATACTGGAAGTCAGAATAGATTATTTCTGTTGCTTAATTGTCCTATATCAAGGCTGATGTTTCAATTAGATTTTAATTTTGTTAATTGTCTTTTCTAACACAGCATCCATGAAATTGCATTGCTGCACATGCTAACAGGAATAGGTTACAGAAGTGTGAGCTTATAAACAACAGAGAGCAAGTGCTTTCTTTTACAGTATCACAGTATTTGTCAGACAGAGGCAAGGTCTTCTCGAGAGTCTTTTAGGAAGCTTCTCCCCCTTGTGTATGATTTGTGGATCCATATCAGTTTGATGAGCTCCTCCCTCTCAGCTGCAGGCATCTTCCTTGTTTTGCTGCCTCTGTAGTTAAACTGCCCTCCTTTATCTCTGCCCTACCTGCAGCTTTTTTTTTTTTGTAGACCCTTTCCTTTCTTCTGGAGAAAGTTGCAGTCCTTCTTCACTCCCTAAACTGCTAAATGCTGCCCAGGGGCAGTCCCATGATCTTCTCCTGACAAATGAGACTGGAAAGCTTTCCAAGTCACCCAGTTACTTCCAGCCGCTCCCACTTGAAGGGCAGCCCCTGGTGTCTCTTCTCAGCTGTCCATTGATGAATGGCTTCCTCTCCACTCCAGCTGAAGTATCTCTGGAAAGAAGTTTGGATTAGACAGTCTAAGATCCTTTCCAGCTCCGTTTTCTATAAACCCAGTGGCGTCCACTTAGGGAATCTGCAGTAATGGCACTGAATTGGCACCTCTTGTACGTTTAAGGAAGACCTTAGTCTTCACAGGAGAGTTTAATCAGTGTTCATCTGCAGTTGTTCTCATCCTCCCATGAACTCTCGATGTGGCGTTAACCCTACTTTCTATTGGTAAAATTTTAATACCTTGAAAAATTATAAATTCATTGAAAAGCACAGTATCTTAATTTTGACTAAAAAAATAGAGTGGGCTCCACTGTCCTAATCAAAGGATATAATTGCTTTTAAGAGACCTTAAATAAAGCTTAATAAGAGGAAGACTGAATTAAATTAAATAGATTCTTTCTTAAAATAAGATCTTTCCTAAGGAGGACTAATGGGAGATGCCATTCTATTTAGGAAGACAGAGCTGTGGGTTTGGCATTTTGTGGGTTTAATTTTTAAAATTTTTTTAGTTTATAACAAAAAAAATCAGCCATATTATCATTGGCTCAGGCAAATTCAATTTATAGGCTGTCAGCACATATATTTTTATATATTCAGCATTCATGGGTAAGTTAGTATCTCATCCAATGTCCTGGATTGATGCAGAAGAATATTTCCTTTCACAAGTTTTCCATGACATCTTCACCAGGAATGTGAAAAATGTTTGTGTAAAGTCTTGTCTGAGATGTTTGTTTTTCACTCTAGGCTCCCTGGCACTTTGCTCAGTCTGATAATTCTAACAGAAAACAAAACTTCTGTCTATTCTGCCATAAAACTATTATTGTTATCCACATCTAAATTATCATTCAAAAAAAGGAGTGATTTTGAGCTAATCTGATTTTTGTTGCATGAAATCAAATTCTATGTTGCTGAAATTGCCACCTCTGAAAAAAATTTGCCCATTTCATAGAATCATAGAATGGTTTGGGTTGGAAAGGACCTTAAAGATCATCCAGTTCCAAACCTCCTGCCACGGGCAGGGACACCTCCCACTGGATCAGGCTGCTCAAAGCCCCATCCAGCCTGGTTTAGGGAATCTGTCAGACTGAAGGTGTGAAATGTATCTGGAAACGAAATTTTTGGATCTAACAATATGGCACATCCTTGAAGTAATTTGCTGTGTGTTTCCCTTTGGCAAAATGCCCATATTGAAACAGATTCACAGGTGGATGCTTCTCAAAAACTCTGAGGAACATAAGCAGCTAGGGATTAGATTTATATTAATTAAGTAGGCATAGAAAGTTGAGTTATTGTTACATAAAGGCAGCTGTTAGAAGGTTGGATGTTTGTTTAACAATATTTGACCTGAGTGTGGATGAAAAGGGAATGGTCTTACTAACTTAGGAAATTACACAGGATGCAAAAACATTCATATAAATGGGAACACGGACTTGAACTGAAAAGCAGCACCCGTTCCTGAAGGTACAGGTAGCTCTTAGTGGTACTGGGATGAGGCTGAAGGACCACTTTGGTTCTACTTCCACCACTTCTAGTGGAAGGTGTCCCTGCCCATGGCACGGGGTTGGAACCAGTGGATCTTTTAAGGTCCCTTCCAACCCAAACCATTCTATGATTCACTTCTTATCACTTGTGGAGGTGAAGAAGCTACAGTAGAAAGAAAAAAAATTTGCTATCAAAATGATAATGGTTCTGGAAATCTATTTTGAAAACTTCTAATGGGTCCCATACCTTCAGGCTGATTCCATCCTCATTCTTGTTGGTTCCTACAATAAATGCATGAAGCTGAACTAATAGGAAATTAGCATGGGATCAGCTGGGTTACACTGTTCTGGGCCTTCTCTTCTCCTTGGGTAAACCAATTACCTAGCACTCATAGCCTTCAGTCAAAGCCTAATTAGTTTCTGTTTTCAAAAATCACTTCAGAATCCTCCAGTATTTTATAAGAGTACCCTAGTTTTTTGTCTAGGGCCTGTTCAAGCACTAGTGGCTGTCATTTTTCACATTAGCCGCTGCTCTGCTAGATGTCTTTATTAAATCAGAACCTTAGATTGATGTGCTTACACAGCTGGTGCAAGGTACGAGGACAGTTTGAATTTGTGGATTCTGCAAGTAAAACAGTTATGTAGCTTTTAACAGAATATACTGAATTACATGCTTCCGATCCAGAAATTTTAATGTAAATGCAGAACTTATTTGTAGCCCCATATAGTGCCTGCTGTGGTGTAAATTAATCTAAGATTGCTAAAATGATCTTTTCATTTTAATGAGAAATCTGATTCTGAACTCTTTTGCTGTAGTGTTTTTAATGTTTTTTTTTAAAAAAACTGCTGTTTTCTCTCCCTGTTCTTTTCCACTTTTCTAAACCTTATTTCTTTTCTACTGGTATCTAAACCAGTTACTTGAGTGAATTAAATCACTAGTTGAAAGGTAGTGAAAATCTTACCTAGAAAAATCTAATCTCTGGATCCAATTTTCACTGAGTTCAAGGACTGCCATTTGATGAAACTTATGTGGTTACCAAGATGAGTAGAACCTGGGAGAGAAGAAAGACATTTAAAAGTTTGAGAATGCATATTTCAATCGGCTGAGAAAAAAAATGCTGTGATCAAGTCACTCTTTAATCTTTGTTGTGATCAAGTAACCAGCTGTAGCTTTTGTTTTCCAATGAGAATGTAATGCTTCTTGTGACCCTTCCCTGAACTCTTTCCAATTTATCAACAGGCACCATCAGCGAAGGCATCGAGCAGGACACACTGTTCCAGAGGTGGCCGCACCAGTCAGGTACTGATGGGATTCAGCCTGCCTGTAGCATCCTCACAGTCTCTGTTGTTTTCTTTTCTCACTGAATGTGTGCTGTCTTTGTTACAACTGGGTTCACCTTTAGTTGGTGATCTCACAGGTTCCCAGCAGCCTGTCCACTGGGGTTTGTGTAATTTTGTTTCCCTTCTCATTTTTTTTTTTTTAAAGTTCTTACATCTCTCGCATGTTTCTTGCAGCTTCTGGTATTTGTTATATATGTTCAAGGCCAGGTTGGATGAAGCTTTGAGCAGCCTGGTCCAGAGAGAGCTGTCTCTGCCCATGGCAGGGGGGGTTGGAACTTTAAGGTCCATTCCAACCCAAACCATTCTATTATTATATCCTTTTCTTGTTCTTATTTATCTTTATTTTCAAGCCAAACTGCTTTTTAACCAGTGCTGCCTTTCTTTTTTTTTTTAGTCATAGGTTGTTGCTGTTTTGGGTTGGAATTAGATGATCTTTAAGGTCCCTTCCAACTCAAACCATTCTATGATTCTATGATTTCTTAAATAGTTCCCAATTATCATGCATATTTCTCTATTTAAGTCCTTATCCTTGATCTGGCTTATAATAATTAGATACCATAAGGATATTTTACAGGCATTATGTTGCTTAATAAATTCAAGGTTACCACCTCAGGAAGCCCTCGAGCCTGAGCGAGATGGGAGGCAGGAGATCCTGTAGAGGTTTTGCTTGTTCTCGGCTCTGTCCCTAAGACGGTTGGTCACTCTGGGTAAGAGGATAGACTGGGGGCTTGCACAACTGCCGGTCTGATCCATTACAGCTTCTTGATGATTTTTACTTTTATGCCAATTAAATTGAAATTTCCCTCCTCTCCAATGTTATAGAAGTTGCTTTGGGGGAGGATTTTATTTTCCTCAGTTACCATTTTCCAGTAACTGATTAATAAACACTAAAAATCATTTGATACTGAATTTTCAAAGACTTACAAATGCTGTGCTATTTTTTTCCAAAAAAGTCTTAATTTCCTTGCTTTTTTCATCCTAAGGATCCAACCATAGATTTTAAGGTTCTAATCCATGAATTGTCCCTGACAAATACTGATAAAGCAATTTCAGTTCATCTTGTTTATTCTTTATGACCTAAGGAAATTCAGGAAGCTGTAGAAAAAAACAAAACCAAGAAACACAGCAGCATTGAGTTAATAAAATAGGCTTGAACTGAATAATGAGTTGTGGGTGGGTGGTGTGGAGAATAGAAAGGAGGAATTCAAGCACAGCTATTAGACCTCGTCCTGGGAACGCTATGGAGCATAAGATTGTTGGAAAGTATAGGTCCCTGCTACTCATCATTTGGGGTTTATTTCAGTGGCATAATGGTCCAGTGCCTTATGACATTTTTTCTGTAACCTCTTATTCAATCATACAGTGAAAATCTTCCTTACTTGAAAGTCACCTTGACATGAAGTACAGCTCTTGAAAATATAAGCCTCTTCATTTTTTTTTATTAATAGAAAGCTAAATCAATTGAAAGTAACACCAACTTCCTCTGTGAAGGACTTAGAAGAGCCTAATTATGATTTCAGGGATTGCTTACACTGGAAAACCTCAACATTTTCTGATACTTATAACTTTACAGTGGCATAACACATTGTGATGTTGAATCGTAGGGGAAAAAGTGCAAGTTTGTGTAATTTTTTTTTTCTGAGAGTCAAGAAAGATTTGAACAGTGAATACGCAGTGTGTATTCAGTATTTGCCACAAAGCAGTAGCAGTCTCAAATGTTGGTCAGCCAATAGTGTCTGTTGTTTTATCGTTAAAGAAGTTGGTTTCTTTATAGCTACTTTCTTTATGAGTTCAGAGGAGAGCAAGGAAGCTGGTGAAGGGTTTGGAGCACAAGTCTTATGAGGAGCAGCTGAGGCAAAAGGTGTTGTTTAGCCTGGAGGAGAGGAGGCTGAGGGGAGACCTCATCAGTGTCCACAACTCCCTGAGAGGAGGTTGTGTGAGGTGGGTATTGCTCTCTTCTCCCAAGTAACAAGTGGTAGGACTAAAGGAAATAGTCTCAAGTTGTGCCAGGGGGTGTTTAGACGTCAGGAAAAAATCCTTTACCAAAAAGAATGGTGAAGCACTAGAACAGGCTGCCCAGGGAAGGGATGGAGTCTCCTTCCCCGCAGGATTCAAAAAGCGTGTAGATGTGGCACTTGAGGTTATGGTTTAGTGGGGATGGTGGGGGGGGGGCTAATGGGTGGACTTTATCATCTTAGCATTCTTTTCCAACTTCAATGATTCTTTGATTCTATGATTTATAGCTAAAGCTCTTGTTTTTCATAGTTTGTACTAAAATGGGAAATGCCTGTCCAAACCCACTTTCCTACTAGGAATGCCGAAACTTAGACAGGTATTGGCTCACAACTCTGAATTCTGTTGTCAGAAACAACTTTTTTGGGGTGGAATTTTAATTTTGATTGAGGTAAGTCTGTTTTCAATGATCTGATGTTCTTGAACTCATCCATTTAACTTTTTCTTCTTGCATCACAATGAACTGAATGCAATATATAGAGATGAAAATATGCACGTTACATAATAATTAGATAAAAATCAGAGTATAGAAGACAAGATAAAGAAATTGTATCTTAATATACAATGAGATGAGTTGAGAGACAATGTAAGAGAAATGGGGAAATGCTTTAACCACAGAAATATTTTAATGTTAATTTGAAATTCATCCTGACTTTCTGCTGATGTACAGGAACATTGCCTCAATTTAGTCACCAACTTCAGCGAATGCTTTCTTGACAGTACAACAAATGAGAATTGGATGAAACACCTGTTTTCTGTAGAAGATGACACGCTGCCAGATGGCTTATTAGCAAAGATAACAGAACAGTTGATGAAACTGTCATGTGATGGTTGAACTTGAACTCAGATTCAGCCAAGCTTTTGGCTAAATGGAAGAAAAGAGTCTGGTATTAGATACAGCCTGTTTTTGACATTTGAAATTACTTCTTGAATCACCGTCTTTTTTCCAGTCATGCTATCCAATAATACTAAGTGGTTGTTCAACTGCAATGCTGAACAGGACCCTTGGCCCCGTCTCACTAATATCTCTTAAGAGATGAGGCAATTGTGTTCTGGAAAGCAAACGCACCCTTGGCTGGGGGTTGGACTCATGGCACAAGGCAGGACTCAAGAGAAGCTTGTTACGGACAGCTGTTTTCAGAAAGTTCTTCTATGTGATCTCATCTCAAGAGGCAGGTTACTATAAAAATGAGCCATCTGTACAACTGACAAGCTCCGTGGCTGCAGCTTTCATATTTATTCATAAATATTCAGGAAAAAAGTACTATTTTGACTCTCGTGTATTTGAAACGGTGATCGCTTGCTTCACGTGATTTCCTTTGTATATTCTGTATCTTAGTGGGTTTATGAAACAAGCCTTCCCAGTACCTTTTATTTCAGTTGTCTTATAAAACTGGAATGAGTAATGTGTTCTTTGTCCTGATTTCTGTGATATTATTTTAATTTATATTATATTATTTGAAACTATGGCTGTCTTGAAGTTCACAGTGTTAGAAATGTCTTTCACAGCTCTCAGACTGCACTGGGGCAGCGAAACACTGAGATGTTATTAACTTTACCATGTGTTTGAATACTTTGTGTCTGATAAATCAGAAATGAGTTTATTAGCAGTAACACCAGCAAGTATTTTTTTTCCAATAGTGGATATATTCTGTATAACAAATGGATCAGATTCAGGCGTTTTGCTACCTTCTGTACTGTTTCTTTTGTTGCTGGCTTACAGCTGAGTTGATACCATTCGCAAAAAAAACTGAATATTCAAAGATGTCTTAAATTACTTTTTTTTCCTCTGCATTTCGCAGCTGAATTACCTCCACATCAGTCTTGGACAGAATTTTTAAATTACCCTGTATTGTAGCTGACATTTGATTGTTCTAGACAAGTTGATTGGCAGTTAGTGATATCCTTCTGCGTTTTCCTGCCTTTCTGCTAAAACTTTTTATTCCCTCAGCCTCTGGGCTAGGAAAAAGAGAATCGTGACTTGTAGAAGTAGATCTGACAGCCTTCCTAGCTGCCTTCTTTTATGGAAACGGTGTTATCAGCAGAAGACTGATTTTACCACTGAATATTACTAATACACACACAGACACACTCCTTTTGCAAAACAATTTTTTTTCACTTTTGAAGCTGTGAAGTTCTCTTCTGAGAGAGAAAATTCATTTGGTTTCTATAATTCTGAGCAGATAAACAGCCTAATGGATGAACTTATTTCACGGAAGTATTTGAAAACCAGTATAGCAATTTTAGATCATTATAACTACATATAGGATTACAGAAGGAAATTGAAAAGATGGTTTATACTGTTCTGGTTCCTAGATGAGGATATAAGGCAGACAAAAAAATCTACTCAGCCTCCTTAAATTTAAATACTCTTAGAATCTTGTGATAAAAATAATCCATGGAAGAGAATCTGAATTAAAAAAGCTTCTCATAAGATGTGGCTCATAAGCATCCCTGCCTGTGGCAGAAGAGTTAGAACTGGATGATCTTTAAGGTCCCTTCCAGCCCAAACTATTCTATAATTCTATGATTATATATAGCAACCAAAAAGACTGAAATTGTTTTCCTTGTGTTGTAAAAATCTGCAGGCAAACACCCAAAGGAAAGAAAGAAAATGAACGTATAGTAGCAACACCCAATTTATTTTTTTAATAAGGTTTGAAGTCTTCTGTTTTCAAGACGACATGAAATGAACACCAAACGCTGTGAGATCCTTCAGTAAGAGATGCTGTACAGATGCAAAGCATTTATTACTTTTATATTTAGCAAAGTCAAATGATTACCATCTTTATTCCAAAGTTACGTGAAACTATGTAACCTGGTGTTCATGTAATGATATTGATGTCATTATTCTGAAAAGGAAAATCTTAATTCGGTTTTTTTAAGGTACCATTTGTGAAACTTCAATCTGGAATTCTTGCAGTCCACAAATAGAGCATTTCTGTACCTGATAACAATATCTATATATAACTTTCTTGAGAAAGCTAATAGAACTTAGTAATTAATATCTATTTAACATGCTAAAACAATGGATTTTTTTATTAAAAGCTTGAGTTGAATGATTTGAGATTTCCAAAAGGAAGCTTTTTCTTCTTTTCCCCACTGATTAATGCATTGGCAGAAAGCCATATCCTCCAGGCCAGAAAGCTAATAATCTGCTAGAAAATGTAAAGAGGACGTCACAAATGCAGATTTAAGTCAGGTTTATAATCTCTAGAACTCAAGACAGGCATGCATTCAATTAATTCCTAGTCTGTTTTGATTTAGGTGGTACTATTTGGGGTTTTGGGCTGCTGAACTGTAGGAGTCCGGCCATTTCACGGACTCTGAACTTGTGCCTTTGCAGCGGGTCAGGGTGGAGAGGCAAAAACCTGCCAAAATCACCCCATTGAACAGTCTGCGAAATGGTGAGACGTGCTATAAATCTTTAATACACACACACAACATGGTTATTCTTTAATGAAGTACTGTAAATAAGCTTTCTTTTTGTCCCAGTGCAAGACTTTTTTTCAGCATTTATATAATGTTATAATGAGAGAAACTTTGTTTAAGGAAATCCTTAATAACTGTCAGAAAGTTAAAGTGCTGGAAGATGATTTTCCCTGAGATAATACATTTGCAAATGCATCCATTAAGGGACTGATTAGTCGAAACTGATTGACTGATTGGGTGTCTTTTCTTCATCTAAAAATCAATCACCTCAAATGGATATGTGAATTCGAATGCCTATCTTAAAATGTAAAAGGTCATTAATTGCAGTAAATTTAGCTTTTACATTTTCACATAATATCTACTTAATAGCTAGAACAATGGATGCAGGTCCTGGAACAGGACAGACACATGGAAACAACAGGCACATATTCATGTATTGATAATTCCTGTTATCGCTAGGACTTCTTCTTGATGATCTCTTTCAGTTAGAAAAATCACATCAGGATGCAGCCCTTAACATGAAGGCAGGATAAAAAGTGTTTGGATTTTTTTATTCGTGAGAGAGTTGCAGAACAATATAGAAAAACATCCACAGGTTTCCTAACTGAATGCATTCCTGTGTGGGCAGTTCTCTTCAATTTGTACAATCTCCCGATCAACTCCGGCCACACAATTTGGCTTTAAAGAACGTATTTAGGGGACTGCCTACTCACCAGTTTGCTTTCTTGCTGAATGTGTTATTTAGTTTCGTCCAGACTTTCTGCTTAATAATAGCCCATTTAATTTTTTTAAGTAAGACTCCACCTAGCACTGAGTGCCAGCACTGATGAAAAGGCCTCTTCCTGACCTTCTGCACGGAAAGGAATTCCAACAAGACTATGCTTTTATAAATCATAGCAAAATCTGGCTCCCAAGCTTTATGATTTCAATCCATGAAGTCATTCTAGCATTTTTACTTGGGAACAGCTTCCAGTAAATATGCCCCAAGAAAAGAGGTACTTTTAATTTCAAAGAGCATAGAGTTAGAATTTATAATATGTTGAAGGATACTCCGTGCTAAGTTCAGCATGAGGACCTTCCAGCTGATCCATAGCAGCTTTTACAATATCCTGCTAAATCATAGAACCACAGAATAATTGGGGTTGGAAGGGACCTTAAAGATCATCTAGTTCCAACCCCGCTGTGGGCAGAGACACCTCCCACAAATGAACCTAAAGAAGGAACTACATGCCCTGCTTTACTCGAGGAACTTACTAAGATTTGCTGATCCAGTGCTACTTTGGGTCACAGCCCTAAAGCTACTTTAAAAAGTACAAGGGGGCTTTTGTCTAAACATTTTTTGGGCTGTTTTGATCTCCTCTACCCCCTAACTCCTGGAAAAAAAAACCCAAAATAATCATGTGTATTTACAAGTTTAAAAATTAAATTATTCCTTCTGTTGAGAATATTTCTTTAAATTTCTTAATGGCTCGTTTCTGGATTTGTCTTAAGTTTTGCTTCTCAAGTGCAATCAGTTTGAATAACACTTCAATACTCATCACACAGTGATCTACTAAAGTCACCTGGTCTGTTCAGCCAGGAGAAGAGGAGACCGAGGGGAAACCTCATTGCAGTCTACAGCTTCCTCACAAGGGGAGGAGGAACACGCTCTGATCTCTTCTCTCTGGTGACCAATGACAGGACCTGCCGGAAGGGCAGGAAGATGTGCCAGGGGAGGTTTAGGCTGGATATTAGGAAAAGGCTCTTCACCCAGAGGTTGGTGGAGCACAGGAACAGCTCCCCGGGGAAGCAATCACAGCCCAAGCCTGACAATATTCCAGAAGCATTTGGCCAATGCCCTCAGGGACATGGTGTGAATTTTGGGGTTGTCCTATGCAGAAACAGAAGTTGGACTCAATGATCCTTGTGGGTCCCTTCCAACTCGGGTCATTCTGATTCTCTACATAACCTAGCCATTTACTAGATACAGTTTTAGTCACTGTTCAAATATTTAATGTTAATCAATGTTATTGTGCCTGGTGTATGAGTAACCTTTTCTAAAGTTGACTCAGTGCTCACTGTATATCTTAATTCTAATACAATTTTCATAGCAATAAATCTAGTACTTTTTCAAGTAAGGCTGATGTGCATTCAGCCTTTCATTTTCAAAACTTTTGTTTTCTCATCCAGCTGATGAGTACCCCTCAATGGAGTAAAAAAATCCCCTTGCGTCGTAATGAAGAAAATCACTTGGAAAACAAAAGGTAATATTTAAATTGCAAGCTGCAGTCTAAGAATACACACAATTGCTTCAGGTGATGGACTGGAAGCTAAAATGAGTCAATAGGCAAGAAAGCCTTTTAGCTGAGTTAATTTAACCGGCAGAGCTGAGACCACTTCAGCTCATTCACTACAAGGAGGTCTTTCCCAAGACATTTAGATACTTTGTGTGTTTGGGACACAACGGATTTATCACAGAGATATCGGAATTAGTAGTGGAATAAAAATTATGACTTTGTAATGATTCTAAGACATGATGTGTTACATCCACTGCTTGAATCAAGAAGAAAGCTATGGCTATAAACTGAGGTTTATTTAGGGCAATTTAATTAAGACTCTTTTCTTGTTCCTAATTTAGAAGACCATGTATTTTCTATTTGATAATGAACCCTTTTGAAATATTAATGCAAAAATACAATGGAGAGAGTAATTTTTAAAATATAAGTTATATTTCACTGCTTTATTTTTTACATATTTTGCTATTTTAATAAATGAGAGGGTTTTGACAAGTTTTCAGTATTTTCCATTGAGAAAAATACTGATCCACAGAGACCAAAAGTGATATGCATTCATATTTCAAGACTGCCACTCCACCTAACAAACTATGGAAACAATTGGCCACTGTTTTTTCATATTTTGTTTTCTCATATTTTACCTATTTTATGAACAGGACAAGCTGTTGGAATGGCTTGTAACCTCATGTCTTCTGAAGATGAAATACTGGATTATTACACAAGTCAGCATTATGGAAACTCTGCCTGGTGATATTTGCGTCATTAATGGCAGAATAGAACTGATGACAAGGTAAATGGTTAATTCACTAAGAATAAACGTCAGCTGAATTTCCTTGTAGGTTTCAAGTTCTTTGTTCTATTCTGACCTCAAAATGCACTAAAAAAATTATGTCTATAATCTCACTTTGTAAATAACAGTAAAAAAAATTGTCTAGTTTGATTCAGATGCAGAAGTGAGCAATTTGATGCTATGGATGAACAAAGAGTACGCTCCAGTGTGCTTAACCAGTGATCAAAAAGAATCTATTGATAAACATGGTTTGGTACAATTGTTTTAGATCAAAGACATTAGAAACAAGTCTTCTGTCAAGTTATTTTTCTTTGGAAGTTCTGTATCTATTACTTTCACTATATTATTTTTGAATATTTTTTATCAGTATTCTTTTGCTATTGTACATTTATTCCAAGCGCAAACATTCTGTAGTCGAGCCAGTTTTCCTCTCAGAGAAATGGAAAAAACCCTAAATGAGTAAGATCAATCATTAATTTGATTACTGTTGTTCATTCAGGCTACATTTTTGAAGACACACATTTTATCAGCACAGATACTGAACTGCAGTAGACTTGTTCGGTTGGTACAAAAACTTCAAACAATATAAAAATTGGTGCTTTCTGATTTATTTAATGCGTTGTATTGACAGTCAAAATTAAGAAAGTGACATATCTGCATTTTTTTAGTAAGATAATACAGTTGAGCTGTTATTAATGATATTAAGAATCAGTCTTGTTGACTTATTTCACTCAAGAGTTGCTTTCTGTTTTTCTTTTTGAAGCACAATAAATACAGCCAAAGACAAATTTATGTTCTGCAGCAGAAAATTACAGTACATGCAAGTCTGATAAAAATAGGAAAAGAAATATAGAACAAGGATCGAGAGTACAGAAGAAGGAAGACAGACACTATGATACATGAAGCTAGTATAATCGAGGTTAATATCAACAAAATTAAAGACAATTGGTACATACTAAAAAAAGTTTCTCGACAGAAGGTGTCAGGTAAACTCTAGTAGGCACAAATCCGTTTTGGGAACTTATGGGGTTACATTTGGGATTGCTGCCTCTTCCCACAGGAAAGCTGGGTTTGTTTGCTCCATGCTGAACAGGAGCAAGCTGTCAGATAGCTCTCAGAGGGCCATTTCAAGAGGCTACAGAATATAGGATTACGGCCCAAGCAACCTGCTAGAGGAGGAAAGAATCTGGAAGAGCACCAAGAAGTGCACCAATGTGAATACCAGCAGCAGTTACAGCAGCTTTTTAAATAGTTGTTTTAATTAGAAATCATTTTAGGATACACATGTGGTGTCCTGTCTAATTACTCAGCATGAAGTACAAGAAACATTGTGGCAAAGGTCAAGCTAAAGAAATTCAGAGCATGACAAATCCTTTGATTAGCATGAAAACAAAGCAGAGTGAAGAAACAGAAGCAGACAGCATAGAGCTTAATTTCTAGACAAAAAAATCCTGTGCAGGCATGGAAGTGAGCACCAAGTCTGTACTGAGAGCTGCCTTAAGGCAATAAAGAAGAAAACAAAGGCAAAGCTTTAGGTACTATCTTACTGGGGAACAAAAAAAAGAAGAGAAACCACCTCCAGGAATAATGCCTGAAGCACTGGCACATTCAGGTATGTCTGATGAATCCTAAAGCCCACGAAAGGCTGAGACTGTAAAGAAATAAAGCCCGAAGCAGCAGAAGAAATAGAACTATTACAAAATACACTCAAGCAGGCTAAGGGAATCCAGAAGATAAACCCCAGACAGATCTAAAAAAGTGAACTGTGCACTGTATTACGCAGCATATAAATCAGAGGGAATAATGGCCACTCTTTTGGAATATTCCAGTAAGCTTGTCCTGAGTCACTGCTGTCTCTGCCCTGGGAGGGAAAGGTAGCAATATGACCCGAACACCTAAAATCATAGCGCTGCACTTAAAGCGTGACTGTGGTTGATCCAAACATCACTCACGCGCTGCAGGAGACAGCCTGGGACACAAGACTGATGAGTTTGCAGCTAAAGTTGCCTGTAGACTGCAGAACCAACTACACATAACTCGTGAGAAACAGCAGCAATACTGGCTGGACAAGTGTGCTTAAACTATTCTGACTATTGGTGGAATCCAGTATTTTAAATGTCTCATCCCCTACAAGCGATCTGTCATGTAAGGATAATTTGCTGCAGTTCTTAATTGCTCAGCACAAGTTGCAGATGTCTGTTTGTAGAGTCCATAGGTGATAATCGATGTTTAAATAATTCGAATGCTACGTGTCAGAAATTTTGTTGTTTTTTTTTTCTACTACCCCTTTTCTTATGTAGCAAATTATACACAGTGAACTTAAAACAATGACATTAAAATTACGAAGTCAGCTATTCCAGAGAATGACAAAATTAAGGTTACCTGTGACAAACTGCAGAAGGTTCTGGAGTTTTTAAGTAAACAGAAGGTTTTTTAAGTTTTATTCACAGAAACCATGTTCTTTACTTCTCATGTCAGGAATGCTTCTTGGTAAGCTGAAGTTACCCTTTCATAACATTTGACCTAACTTTTCACGTGGTAGGACCATCAGGATTTATGCCTGGTTTAAAGATGCATGATTGGGATACAGGTGATGATATAATTTCTATGTGAAAAGCTGCTGACCAAAATGCATGACGAGTATCTGTAGCAAAAGCAAAGAGCGAAGAGCTAAGCTTAAGAAAAAAAAAATTGAAAGAGTTGAGACCTCTTGTATTTGTCTTGCATTATCTGACTGACTCCATGTAGGTGAAAGGCATTGAGGAGCTATCAAAGTGCATGAAATCAACTCACAGTTCCTAAAACTGCACAAGTACCTGCTCTGAAAGACAGTCACCTGTCCTTTAGAAGCACTGACACAACTTGAACACTTCTGAGAATGATCAGACATCTAAGTGGAAGCATTTGAAACAACAAGGAAAAAGCCTAAGCTTGGTCATAAGTCTTAAATATAGTTTTCCAGAGCAAGAAGATAAACAGTGCAGTTTACAAGCAGGCGCTAAGGGACACAAACGCTCGTAGCACTTCTCAGTAGGTTTATAAAAGACTGCACAGAAGATGTAGGCACAAGGGCTGGTGGCTACAGTCTTTGAATGGGAGTAAGTTCACTAGCTTTAGGCACAAAAAGAAAAGGCGATCTCATCACAGGTGATTATTTTATCAAGGAAACCAATGATGCTTTCAAGCAGCCAATGTGATTTTATTGAAATTTCAACATCAATACATGGAAATATGCCTCTATCTGAGAAAGTCATTACTGATGACAAGTACATGGAGCAGGAAATAGCTTCCACGGTTCAGGGCAGATTCTGAATCTTCACTAATGGAGGCATCAGGCAACTGAACAAAGGTGTTGACAGGATGAGTTAGTGGAAATAAAAGAATCATACCAAGTGGTTCAATAGACTGAAATACAGATCTGATGATTCACCAGCTCTGAGGGATGAACTTGCCAAAGGCGAGGCTACAGCAAGACATCTTGACATAGGATCTTCTGTCAGATCTCCCTCTGCTCTCCAACAAAGGCACTGCCTCTCCAAGACAGCTCTGCCCTGCAGCCACCACATCCACCCACAGGTCACCATGCCCCCATCCTGCTGGCGGGGGAGCTTCAGCTCAGTGCTTGGGCTGTATTTTTGGTAGCAGGCTGAGAGAAATGGCTGTTGCTACACTCTGGGATCCTCCCCAGCCAAAAGTGAGATGCGAGGCCAGTGTTTTCTGCTGCCAGCAGCACCTGTCCAAGGGATGGATGGGGTCAGGGTAGGGCTGCACGACACCTCACGACAGAGTCACAAGGAACACGTACGCAAAGGCAACGGTGAGATCTGCCAGCATGACTGCTTCAGCTCTGTAAAAGTGAATGCACAGGGAGCTCCCTGAAGGCTGGCAAGGCTGGGGGAGCTCCGACAGGTGACTTGAGTGCCTGGCCTGGCTCAGAGCAGGGGCATTATAGAATCATAGAATGGTTTGGCCTGGAAGGGACCTTAAAGCATCCACTGCCATAGGCAGGGCCACCTCCCACTGGATCAGGCTCCTTGAAGCCTCATCCAACCTGGCCTTGGACACTTTAAGCGACGGGGCAGCCACAACTTCTCTGGGCAACCTGTTCCAGTGCCTCACCACTCTCACAGTGAGGAAATTCTTCCTTATACCTAGCCTAATCTGCTCCTCTCCAGTTGATACCCACTGCCCTTCGTCCTGCCACTAGGAACCTTTGCGCACAGCCCCTGCCCAGCTTTCCTGCAGCCCCTCTCAGCGCAGGGAGCTGCATAAGGGTCTCCTCGGAATCCTCCTCTTCTCCGGGCTGAACAATCCCGACTCTGTCAGCCCGGCCTCCTGCGGGAGGCGTTCCAGCCCATATTACAAGACAACGAAACATACAAACCAGCTGCCGCAAACCCGATCAATTCATTCTCACATACTGCGAGGCTGCTAAGAGGTCTAAACTCTAACCTAAATCCCTTCTCTTTCAGCTTATTCCTGCTATCCCCAACCGTTCCTTGCTCCGAGAGCCGAACCGCGGGGGCCTCGGGGCAGAGAAGGCGGCGGCCGCAGCGCCGGTGGCCGCCCCGGAGCATGCGCGGCGGCCGCTCCGCTTCCGGCCCCGCGGGAAGATGGCGGCGCCCATGCCCGTCGTCGCCGCCGCCGCGCTGCTCCTGGGGTGCTGCGGGGCCGCGCTCGCCGCCGGCGTCCAGGTACGAAGGCGCGGAGGGCGGCTGCCCCGAGCTGGGCTGCGGGGAGAAAGGGAGCGACCCCACGGGCGGCCGCACCGGGCCCGGCAATGGCCCCGGCCCGGCAACGGCCCAGTCCCACTGCCCGCAACCCCCTCTGGCCACGCCCCTTTCCAACACAGCCACGCCCCCTCCCGTAGACCACGCCCCCGCTGCACCACCCATTTTCACTCATAGGCCCCGCCCCTTTTGCTCCCGCCCCGCGGCTGTAAATGTCACGCCAGCAGCGCCTGGAAAACGCCCTGTGGGTTGTTTGAAGTGTTCAAAGCCTGAGCTGAAAGGGGGGAGATTTAGATTAGGCGTTAGACCTTGGAGCAGCCTCCCAGTACTGAAAGGAGCTGCAAGGAACCAGAGGAAGGGTTCTTGATCCAAGAGTGCGGGAATCACAGAATCACAGAATAACCAGGTTGGAAGAGACCCACCGGATAGTCGAGTCCAACCATTCCCACCAATCCCTAAATCATGCCCCTAAGCACCTCATCCACCCTCACCTTAAACACCTCCAGGGACGGTGACTCAACCATCTCCCTTGGCAGCCTGTTCCAATGCCTAACCACCCTCTCCGTGAAGAATTTTTTCTTAATCTCAAGCCTAAATCTCCCCTGGTGGAGCTTGAGGCCATTCCCTCTCGTCCTGTCCCCTGTCACTTGGCATAAGAGCCCAGCTCCCTCCTCTCCACAACCTCCTTTCAGGTAGTTGTAGAGAGCAATGAGGTCTCCCCTCAGCCTCCTCCAGGCTAAACACCCCCAGCTCTCCCAGTCGCTCCTCATCACCTGCAGAAGTGCTGTGAACATTGACAGCATTGCATGCAGCTGCGTGAACGATTTTGAAAGTGATGGGACGAGGGGAAGGGTTTTGAGCTAAAAGAGGGAAATTTGGGTGAGATCTCAGGGAGAAATGCTTTCCTGTGAGGGTAGGAAGGCACCTGCGTGGGTTGCGTAGGGAAGTCATGGCTGCCCCATCCCTGGAGGGGTTCAAGGCCAGGCTGGATGGGGCTTGGAGCCCCTGATCCAGTGGGAGGTGTCCTGCCCGTAGCAGTGTTGGCACTGGATGGACTTTGAGGTCCTTTCCAATCCAGCCCGTTCCACAATTCTATGAAAGTTCAAATACAGCCGTGCCATGTTAATACACTGCAGGTTTCTGAAACACGGCTTCTGTTTGGCTGCACAACGTGCCTTCCCATCTACTTTGTTCCTTTGCTGGCTGCATGATGTGGGAGCAGAGTTTCTTAGGCTAAAAACCACGAGGGAGTGTTGGGCACTTCCACTGGTGACCAAGCTGCCCGGGCTCACCTGGCCACAGTTGCCACTTGCCCTTCTTGCGGGTGGGAACATTCAGACACAGCAGGATCTGGTGCATTTTCCAAGTGGGAATCGTGCTTTTTGCAAGCTACAGCTGGAGTGTCCTTTGTGTTTGATTTCTGTTTTAGTTACAAGCTGTTGCACTTGTAATTAGTTACAAATAGGACAATGAAACAGCAAATAGAAATATTTTGAGTCTTTGAGTTACCTATTAGCCTGCAAACTGTTTGCTACTTGAAATACAGCATTCTTTGCGTATATTTTAATGGATGTTTTTTCTTTTACTGAGTGTTTTGTATGAGACCACGGGTATCAGCCCAGCACATCTCAGAGGGTTAACCAGGTCTGATCAAGAACCAGCAAGGCTGGGTTCTTGTCCCCTGACAGACTCGTTCCCTTACCTCTGGGAAGTCTTATCCCCTCTCCATGTCCTGATTTATTATTGTTTATCCCTGTTAAAGAAAGAGGACCTTCTCCTCTGCAAAGCATAGTGGGAACTATGGATAACACAGATTATAGAGAAGGCTGTTGTCATAGCTCCTGATTTTGGAAGATAAATGTAACTACCTTGGATTTGAAATGGGTTAAAACAGCAGATTCACTGACCTGCTTTTAAAAAGATGAGAGGAACAATGTAAAACTGGAAATTAATTCAAGCCTCTTTTCTTATTAAGGAAGAAACTGTAGGACAGTAAATCATTTTGTTTTGTTCTTGGAGTGTCCTTTGCAATAGAGATGTGTGGGCTTTTTGTTTTAACTAAGCTGAAAGTGACTAATAGTTCTTTCTCCTTTGTTATTTAATGAGTTTCAGGGGAAGATTTGGAGCAATTAGCTTGTATGAAATGTGGAAAATGGAGTAAGAAAAAGCACCTCTCTTGCAGCTTTTATAAGGTTTATTCAGTGTTATGGCCTGGTAAACATATTCATTGAACACTGTTGGGTAGAAACAACAAAAATAGGAGTGATCATTTCTTTCTTATTGCTGAAACACAATATTTTCTCCATCTTTCAGGATCAAGCAGAGCAGTTCTTTAGAAGTGGACATACAAATAACTGGGCAGTTTTGGTAAGTGTGGTCAAGGTTGTTTTCTTCCAGGAAAGCTGGCAATTTTTCATCAACAGCCATAACTGTAACAGTCACTTAAGAATTCTGCTCATTTGAAGGATAAAGAAAGGTAAAAACTTGGAAATAAGTAAGTTTGAAATTGTGCCTGCGAAGTTATTACACTGTAATAAAATTATCTTTTGAGTGTGATTTCATTTCAAGGACTCAAAACATCCAGCTATGTGGCAGGATTCATAAAACAATCCATATTTCATATTGAACAAAAGTGTAATTCTGATATCAGGAGAGTATATCTCTGTGGCCAGAAAGGTACAGTTTATATCTGATTTTTGTTCTTACTCAATCTTTTAACTTGTGATAACAGGCTTAGAATAAAATAAACCCAGGCAACATAATATTTAGATCAACTGTTCCTATCCCGTTTTGGTTTCTTTTTTTTCTTTTGCTATGAATCTTCTCTTGGCTTTGAATCATGCTACACAATTGGTTCTTAATCACACTTCAGGTCGTAATGACTAATTTGTTTCAGAACACTATTGTAATTAGTCAGCGGCAGCTGTTTGTTTTCCAGATACTAAAACTGAACAGTATAAAAGGAACAATAATTAATTGAATTAGAAGGAATAATTTCTATATTCTGCAGTGTACAAACTCGGAACTATTAAAACCCCTTAAGTACT
Organism: Clamator glandarius; assembly: GCA_033459285.1. Lineage (NCBI taxonomy): Eukaryota > Metazoa > Chordata > Aves > Cuculiformes > Cuculidae > Clamator > Clamator glandarius. The sequence continues at coordinate 133,351 of JAUNZM010000054.1, forward strand.
ACTTTAATACTATTAACAGATAGATGCTTTTATAAGTAATCATAAAAACACACAAAGAAGTTGGAAAATTAGGTCTAAGGAGCCATGCTTTCTGTCCTCACCAGATTCTCTGCTGGTTATGTATTTGTCAGGAGTTCAAGGTTAAGCTTTATAACAATTACTACTAAATTTTTAGCAGTAAAATAGGGAGGGTTGTACTAATGTGGGGCACTTCAACCCTGGAATCGTACTGCAGTCCTACCTTGTCAGTAGTTTGTCAGCTGCAGTGTGAACAGTTAGATTTAAAGCACAGACATATCTTCCAGTGTGCTGCAAGGGAGGTGACGGGGGAAAGGGGCTGCTCATCATAGCTTGAAATGTTACAGCTAGGTTGGCGACAGTTAGTTTTCAGAGTTTGAAACCTTGCTGACAGGCAAACGTTCTCATGGACTGATTCCCGTGGGCTGTTTTGGAATTCCTAGCTGCCGGGGTGACCAAGGCTCAAGACAATCCTTTCAGGGTGAATTGTTTTTATTATTTAAACTACTATTCATTTCTTTTTATGAAAAAGCTGGGGAAAAAGTCGTTACACAGTGTAGCTTTACTTAAGGATGTTTCTATTTAAATTACAGCTGTACATTTAAAGCTGAAAAATTAAACTTTCTTGAATGCTTGTTCCTGCTTCTTTATTTTTGTGGTTTTAAAGTCACCTCTTCTGAAATGCTTCTTCCTTTGTCTGTTTGAAAGACTTACAAAAGCGAAGGAAGTTTGTCTCCAAAGAATTGCTGTCCTTGGTGCAGAACAAACAAGAAGTAGTGAACTTAAGTTACAAGGATAGCAATAGGGGTACTGTGGAACTACAGCGAATTGCCTCTGAAGTTTTTTGGAATCTCATTGGTTTGAGGTTTTTGATGACAGGTTAAGTAATATCTGACCAAGAGAACAGTTTAAGTAGAAGAATGGCTGATCCCCAACTCTTTGCATGCTAGAAGAGCACAACGTGAACTCCTTTGAGGTTTTTGAGAATTTATATTCTGATTTTGTTTAGAGCTCACTGATCTCTTACTTTATCCTATATGAGTCCTTAAATGCAAATATCCTCAGTGTATTTTCCCTTTTGTGTGGCTTCTGCATGAATTCACTTATGCCTTTGTGCAAGAATACTCCCAGAATGGGTTTCCTACTGGGATGAGTACTCTTCCTTTGGTTTTAATTCTATTTGATATGGAGAAACCAAATGAAAAAAATAAAGCTTTTCCACTTGCTATTGCTGAATTATTCCCTAAAGTGCCACCTAGTTGGGTTTTATATCATTTTTTTCATGAGTCAGTATGTTAAGAACGTGGGTGTTTTAAACTTTTATTTTCAGCATTTGTTGCTTTGGCACAAGGAAGATTTATGCAGGTTATATCATGCATTTCTTGGGGTTCTTTCTAATTTGTGACTAGTTTGTTGACACTCCTGTAATCATGGTCTTCTGATGCAGTGTGCCAGTGTGTATTTTACAATATTTAATATGTTTTTTTTTCCCCTTAAATATTCAAGGTGTGTACATCTCGATTCTGGTTTAATTATCGTCATGTGGCGAATACTCTTTCAGTCTACAGAAGTGTCAAGAGACTGGGCATTCCTGATAGGTGAGGCAATCCTGGTGAATACAGTTCCTTGCAAATGTGCTCTTACACTTCTGTTGTTGTTTGAAGCAGTATAAAAATACATTTCTCTTCCTGTTTTAACTGGATAAGAGTAAAAAGGAAGCGTGAGGTCACATCAGTGTATTGAAAAGTGTGGCGGTATTGTTCAAAAGGAAAAGCAACAGGTTGTATAGTAAAGCTTCCTGTTGGAATAAGCTGAGGAACTATCTGGCCATTAAAATAACCACTTAGTAAGTTGGTGTAAGCATAGTGTGAGGATGGATAAATGCAATGACAGTACTGCTCTGAGATACGGCTTTTGCTGTACTTTAATTTTCTTTCAGTGGGACGACATTAGCAACCTTAACTGCATTAAAATGTAAGAAGCCCACATCTGAAACTACTCTATCTAAACTGAAGACTCCGTACAAAGCAGCTCCTATGTATCTGAAATAGCCTTGAAAAATACATTTTTGCATGATGTTTTTAGAGAAACCAGAAGCTTTGTCTATACAAATTATGCTTCTCTAGGACGGCTGCACGGTTCAAATAGTATCCCTTCTTTGGCAACGGAATTAACAAGGTGAACACACTGTTCTGAAGTGTCTTTTCATTGGATTCCTAGTGGAAGTTCTAGGAGCATTGGCATAGTTCCATCCAGCTGTTTTGGAATGCAGGTTAGTTGTTTGAGAACTGTGGAAGTGAATTTTCGACACTAGCATCCATTGAATAATAGGCTATATGTACCCATAGACTCCTATGGAAATCCTGGTAGTCCTGGATTTTAATGTTGGTTTAGAGAACTGGTAGATTCTCCAGCATATCTGCCTAAAGAAGTATGGCCCATTCCATGATTGCAAAATGCATCCTCTGCTGGATTAAGTTTGTATGGCTTTTTTTTGTCCAAGTCCAAAACTGTAGTATCTGGAGTCCCTGCTTAGCTTCCACTCTGCGAACGCAGCGGCAGCATTGTGCTGTTCCTTGTGTTTATTTTAAAAAAGAAAAGAGTGACTTCTCTGCTTTTGAAAGAGTATATTGAAGCCTATCTTTGGAAGCATTTCAGAGCTGTAAATCCAAGGGAAAGTACTTCCCAGGCATTGTGGGCTGAAAGCCACTGAAATATGGTATTTTTTTTCTATGACATCTAATTCAGAAGCATCTGTCTTTTTCCCTGTGCAGCCTTTGAAGCACAGGCACCCTAGGCAGTGCCTTAGAAATTCTTTCACTATTTTTATCCTCACCTGAGGACTTTAATCTTCTCCGAATCCATCCGCCATCACCGTTGAGGTCAGAATAGTTGGCAGTTTTAGAAACACTGCAAAAGCAATAGCATGGCTGGAGATTTCTGTTCCTCAATAGCCTGATCCATTTCTTATTCACAGAATCATAGAATCACCAGGTTGGAAGAGACCCACCGGATCATCGAGTCCAACCATTCCTATCAAACACTAAACCATGCCCCTCAGCACCTCGTCCACCGGTCCCTTAAACACCTACAGAGAAGGTGACTCAACCCCCTCCCTGGGCAGCCTCTGCCAGTGCCCAATGACCCTCTCTGTGAAAATTTTTTTCCTAATGTCCAGCCTAAATCTCCTCTGGTGGAGCTTGTGGCCATTCCCTCTTGTCCTGTCCCCTGGGAGAAGAGGCCAGCTCCCTCCTGGCCTTCCTACCCAAGAATCTGGAAATGTATCTCAAAAAGCCAGCAATGCTTTAGATTAAGGTCAAGAATAAGACAATGTAGAAGACTTACGGAGTGAGAGCCTATTTTTTCCCATTTGCATTGATAAGACTTAAAAAAATATTCAATTATTAAACATTTATCACTATTATATCGTGTATATATGTTTATGCGTATATACATATGGAAATATACATATATCTATCATGATCCTTATGGTTAGTTTTTTTGGAGAGGTTTGTGCGTAGCTTCAATTTGAATGGAACTGTGTCAATATAGTGCTTTAAATAGCTTTGTCACCCAGTGACAGAACTCATTAGGTAAATGATTTGTGGTTTTATGACTGTAAGTTGCTCTGGTCTGTTGACAAGTGGGCACAGTGCTTCAATGTGTTACTGAAAGGTTTTGCTGAAATAACACAAAGGCAAAAGGAATCCAGAAATTCTTTTAGATCCCTGCGATCATTATGCAGGATAATTTTTACATAATGAAAATAGCATTGATGTAATATGTGGTTAGATTACTTCGGTTTAACAGTTCAGCTGCAAGTTAACACTGAGGCTGTTTTGCTGTGTGTGTGTACCACTTGTACCCTACACTTTTAAGAATGCCATACAGTGTACAGACTTTACATGCTGGTGCTCGCCTGTCTGTGCTACTGCTGTGCACAACATTTTACTGAGTGATGTGTGATTATTCTTTTTTTAAAAATTTTTAATAGACACATTCCTAGCAAAAATACTGTGCTAAACTTTAGGCTTAGTGATTGCTTAGTCTGGAATATTTTCTTTTGAGTGCAATACCAAATACACGTATACACCCTGCTATCTCAGTAAACCTGCAAGGTATATATTCAACTCTTGCTTCTGACTAATTCTCGTTTAATGATACTCTGTTTTAAAAATAGTTATACACTGTTGTGCATTTGTGGAGAAATAAAAAAGTCTCCTCCTCTGGCTTCTGTCATTACAGCTTCATATTTATGCCAGCATTTTATTCCTATTGAAATAATTTACTTTGATTATTTTTGAGGATTTATGCTTATGGGATTTTGGACAGCATTTCTGTCTTTCTCTTTTTTGTGTCGTTTATTAGCACTTGATAAAGAATAACTTTACTTAAAATGCTCATGCAAACAAGCACAGGGATGGTGTTTAAATAGCTGGACACAGTTTAATTTATAACTTCATGATGAGAGTCTGAATTAGCAGTGTTCTTTGCAGGATGCAGAGCTTTCCTTTTCTAAATATTGCTTGGGAGAACACAGACATCACACTCTGGGACAAAATATATCCAAGACAGGGTTATCCAAGGAAAGGACTGACATCACCTTGTTCCAGACATCTCTGGCACGTTCTTCCTATTGCTGACAGTCTCCAGTGACTACTTGTTATTTCATATTTTGACCCTAACCTAACCCTGCCAGGTGAAATACAGATCTTTGGCTGCATGCAAGTTGGAACAGCTTTATAATATACTGTTGGGGTTTTTTTTCATGGTACTGTGAAATGCTGGCTTAGTTTTTTTCTTGCTGTTACGAAGAAGACAATGTTTGATGTCAGCCCACTTGTATTTCTCAGGAAAATTCCGTTAACACAAATAATCACACAGCAGTGTATCAAATGTTGTACAGTGGTTTAAGAATTGTTCAGGAGCTCATGAAATTTAATTAAAACTTGCCATAATGTTTTTAACTGATCGTTCTGAGGAGGTGCGAACAAGATGGCATTTGTTCTGTGGAGCTGCATGAAGTGATTTGACATCCCATAACATCTTCAGATTTTTCATGATGAGTTGTGCCAGCCTAGGTCCAGGCAGATCTGTACCGTAAAGCTGCTAATGTCAACTGCTCTTGTGCTCTTGGCCTAACTTAATCCCGTAGATACCGCTGGCTGCATTTCCATATGTGGTATCTTTATAATAGTGAGGAGGTACGTAAGGAAACAGGACATAACTAAGCAAAGTTTCACTTACAATTCCAGGAATCTACTTCAGTTATGAGCTATTGTTGTAATCATAGGACAGCGTTGTTGTAATTTCCGTTCGACTGTTATTTGAAACTAGAATGGCTGCAATGTTTTTGTCTTATTTCCTATAGTCACATTGTCCTGATGCTGGCAGATGACATGGCGTGTAATCCCAGGAACCCCAAACCAGCTACTGTGTTTAGTCATAAAAACATGGAGCTAAATGTCTATGGAGATGATGTGGAAGTGGATTACAGAAGTTATGAGGTGACTGCACTTTAATTAAATCATTGAGTCTTTGTTTTTATTGTCGGTTTAAAGATCGATAAAACATCTGTGAAGTCTGAGGAAGTCTTTCTGTTTTCGTTACTGGGTTTGGGTTGGGCTTTTATTATGGGCTGATAGGTTTAAAACACACACTCCTCCCTCTCCTGATACTGGACTCTGTACTTAATATTTATGAAACATGTTGTGTATTTGCTATTTTAAATAATGGCATTGCCCAAGTTAGAAGAATAAATGGAGTTTCTTTTTTGTGTTAGGAATACACACTTATTACTGAGATTTCTCTTTGGAAATGGCTGATCAGTGTCTCATCTTGCAAACACTTTACACCACTGTGAAACTTGGAACGTGCGAGTGAAGTGTTTTTCAGGAGACTTATGCACATTTCTAGTCTTAAGCATAGGCTTGTATCAAAATAAAACAAAAGCCATAACCTAATCATTATTGTAAAGTAATTACTCTAGAAATCTGCATTCTATCACATTTTCATTTTTGTGTAATATTCCTTCATACAGACAATGTCTTTCCTGATTGATCTGGAACTGGACATTGATTGCATGGCTTGATAGTGCTATCCAATCATTACTAATAATTTATAGGAGCATATTTAATTGTATAGTAGATGTTTTATTTCTCTGAAGCTTTGTATAAAGAAGTGAAGATACAACATTGAAATAGGGATATGTTCTTTTTATTAAGTTTTTTTTCCCCAAGTATGGATTTGTTGTTGGTACAAACAAGCTGTACACATCTGCATGAAACGGAAGTGATGTTTTATAGGAAGTTTTGCATTCACAACCCAAACGGGTCTTACCTGATCACTCAAAGCCTGTGTAACTGAAATTGATCTTGTTTTCCTTTCCTGCACTTTAGGGAGAATTTAAGCATTTATTTTTCCATGGTAATACACTAATGTTGGAGAATTTTGTGAGTACATGAGCAGCTTTGGCAGAGTAAAGCTGTACTCTGACAAATTTTCAGATCAATAAAATGTGTTTAGAAATTGTAGACTTACTGGAAATAATACAAGATGTTGGTGAGATACAATAAAAGGTACCATATAATTGTGAACCTGCAGTAAAACCTGAAACCAGAAAAGCTCTTTATGCAGCTTATCATGTGCAATATTAAGTCTGGTAAGATACACCGCATATTTTAGTGTTCCATTTTTTAATATATGTAACCCAGCCTACAGCTGATAATCAATATTTTTCTCTTAAGAAAATTACGTTATGCTTCTATTCATAGGTTACTGTTGAAAATTTCTTGCGTGTATTAACAGGAAGAATCCCACCAAGCACACCACGATCTAAACGTCTCCTTTCTGATGACAGAAGCAATATTCTAATATATATGACAGGTAATTACAGGCTTCCGTATACAATTTATTGATTTCATTGTTCAGTTGGATGGGCCTGTTTGAAAGCACAAAGTCCCATCAGGAGTCCAAACAAACAAAAGGATTTTTTTCTCTTTTTTTAGCATATCATACTAATGAAGAAAAAGCTTGTAAGACAATACTTAGCAAGTAGAGTTTCCATTTTAAATGATACATGTGCATTGCTCTTACTTTTCTTGTGCTGGAGTCTGTTTATAGAAAAAGAAATGTTTGCCTTTTTTTTTTAGAAAAACGGTCAATTGTGCTGAATATTTTCATGTAACCTACCTGCTTGCCTCACTTGTGATTTTTCTGTTAGGTCACGGTGGAAATGGTTTCCTAAAATTTCAAGATTCTGAAGAAATCACAAATGTAGAACTTGCTGATGCCTTTGAACAAATGTGGCAGAAAAGAAGGTAAGGAAAAAGCATTGTTTAGCATTGAATAACTGTATTTCATGACCATGTCTGAAATCTTACCAGTAGACCTTGCTGACCTTCTGCAGTGATACTGTCTGTTCTCTGTAAAATTGCATTGAAGTCTGTATTCAGAAAGAATTATAGAATAACCAGGTTGGAAGAGACCCACCGGATCATCGAGTCCAACCATTCCTATCAAACACTAAACCATGTCCCTTAGCACCTCGTCCACCCGTGCCTTAAACACCTCCAGGGAAGGTGACTCAACCCCCTCCCTGGGCAGCCTCTGCCAGTGCCCAATGACCCTTTCTGTGAAAATTTTTTTCCTAATGTCCAGCCTAAATCTCCCCTGGCAGAGCTTGTGGCCATTCCCTCTCGTCCTGTCCCCTGTCACTTGGGAGAAGAGCCCAGCTCCCTCCTCTCCACACCCTCCTTTCAGGTAGTTGTAGAGAGCAATGAGGCTTCCTCTCAGCCTCCTCTTCTCCAGCCTAAACACCCCCAGCTCTCTCAGATGTTCCTCACAAGGCCTGTTCTCCAGCCTCTTCACCAGCTTCGTTGCTCTTCTCTGGACTCGCTCCAGAGCCTCAACATCCTTCTTGTGGTGAGGGGCCAGAAGAGTTTTAATTTGTGCTTTCAGCTTCCTGCAGTTACAGCCATGAAATGTGTTGCTTTGACTAAACTCATGTCTTGCAATCAGTGTGAACTCTTCTGTTCCTTAGGTTCCTGGCATCTATCCTGGTAACCAAAAGCAAAGTATGTATATGTTGCTTTGATTTAAAGAGAGACAGGTAAAGAAGGTGTTTTACTTCTTTCAGGTACAACGAATTGTTGTTTATTATTGATACTTGTCAAGGAGCATCCATGTATGAACGATTTTATTCACCTAATATAATGGCCTTGGCTAGCAGCCAAGTAGGAGAAGATTCTTTATCAGTAAGTAGATTTTTATGAATGTAACAAGAACCCCATTACAGGCTGTTGCATTCTATTCCCTCTGCTAAATATTGAGTTCCCTCCTCCACCTGCCCAATAACTGCTATGTGTTGTTTTTAAGCATCAACCTGACCTTGGGATTGGCGTTCATCTTATGGACCGATACACTTTCTATGTGCTAGAGTTCTTGGAAGAAATTCATCCAGCCAGTCAGACAAATATGAATGACCTAGTAAGTAGAATACTCAGTATTCATCAATATGCTAATGACTTTAACCATTTTAAAACTAATTTATTTTGTCTGTAGGGTTCTCCAAATGCTTTTTGTTCTCCTGTTGTTTCTCTCAAAAGCAGCTTTGGAGGGAGGGTCTTTTTGCCATCATTAATTGCATTTGTAGTGTAACACTTTAAGGATTGTCCTCAGCGTGGAATTGGTTTGCTGTCTACAGGAAAAATGAACCAAAATTAGCTAGATTTTTTTTTTATTCATTGAAAAATGAGTAAAGTAGTCATTAAGTATTGAATTCAAAAGAATGAAGTATTTGCACTTGAAAAATTATGATAGGAAGCTTTTAAAGTCAGCTTAATGAACAGCAGAGACTTGCAGATGTGGAAAGGCAGTCACTGATAGTCTTTTGCAAAGGTGATTAACAGTTAAAATTCTAAGCATGCACTCACAAATACATAATTTTTCTGCATGTCTGCTTAGATTCCAGAGCAAGATATGTCCAAATCCAACAGTGTTCCCAGTTATTTATATCTTTAGGTAAATATTAATTGTATCTTTCAGGTATAGGGCAGAAGGGAAAAAAAACCCAAACCAAACAACCAGGTAACCTATAACGAAATTTATGAAAATGCCTCTGTAACCGCTGTATACACTGGTGAGAGGACATAAAAAGTAACTATATTTTATTTACTCTGTTAGCCCTTTATACCTGTTCCAGGGTTAGTTTCATTGTAGTAATACATTATTCTTTGATACCTTGTAGCTGTAAATTATGACTTGCTGTGTCGGTGATCTAAGAGCCACCACTTACAGAACACATTGTCTTTTGATTCATTTCTGTAAAAGGAGCAGCTGCTCAAAAGTTTTATGCCACCCTCTGTCTACAGAGGATGGTGTTAGCCTGGCTGCTAGATGTGTAATAGAATTCACTCTAAACAGCCCACACTTGACAGATTTTATGTTGATACAGAATTGATTCTGTGACTAAGAGTCAAGATTCTTTTACTACCATGAGAATTAAATTCTGTCCTGTAATTTAATACCTTCTGATCATGGGATACAGATAACTTTAAAATGAATCTTGTTAAAGAAGAATATGCAAGTTCTTTATTGATTAAATATCTTCTAGCCAATTACTCAAACAATACTTCAGAGCTCTGTTCTGCAAACCAGAAAATGAATTGATGTTAAAAAAAAAAAGCCATAAAAAAAGGAACAGTGGTTTCTACTGTATAAGACACCCTCTGGGAAGTGGTGTAACTGGTCTGGCCAGCTAGATATTAATCCAAATGTGAAATGTTTAGAAAATTTGTTAGCTGGCCAAGCAGTTTATTTTTTGAGCTCTTTGGGAAAGATCTAGACATTCTCCCCAGTGTTTATGTTTTTGCTTTTATGCCAAATACTTAGGGAGAGCTGTAGAAAGTTATCCCATACTACTAAGTTCCTTACATCATTTAAGTCATTGTGTCATTGATTGGCTTATTGCTGCTCTGGGAAGAGAATGGACCCGAATATATCACAATTTGTGAGGATCATGTACTGAGTTGTAATATGCCTGTACTTCACACCACTTAGTTGCCAGCAGTTATGGGGGATACTTTGGCACTGGAATGTGCTGTTTGTGTTGTGCTTGTTTCAGAACATAGATTTACTGCTTATCAAGTCTGATTTCCTAAAATGAATGCTTTCCGAACTCAAGATAATATATTAAGTATCTGATCTTCTGATGTGTCAGATGTCTGCTCTTGTCTTGGTTACACTGCCTTTATCACACCACCTCTTTACTTTTCTCCATCCCTCCTTAAGCTTCTCTTCACATCCACCTAAGATATTGCACTCCTGCAAAGAATGAGACATCTTTTCTCATAATCCAGTCCACCACCTACTCCCCACCTGCTCTATCTGTGTTGCTAAGGGACAGCAGGAAGTCTTGCAAATGACTGACTTTAGATTTGATCGCAGTTCAAAAAAAGTAGACTAAATTGAAATGTCACATATTTGAACTTTTAAAAGAAGATTCAAATGCATTTACAAATGAGATATCATTTGTCGTAAAATAGCTAAGAATGTTGTTAAGAAAAGTCAAGATAACAAAGCTCTCATTCTGTGGCATTGTTTAGCTTTGTTTGAATAAGATTTTATTTTAAAAAAAAAACAAGCATGATTTATGAACAGCTGTGTTTCATTTACCCAGCATTTGCCTTTTCTTTTTTTGTCAGAAGACATCAGTTCCTAGTGTCAGTCTGCTGTGGTGTAAAAGCTTTGCAGCCTTTCTTATCTTGCACTGGTACTGGATAAGTAGATTTTTTACTGAAATCATCTCAGTGCCATTGCACGCTTTTATTCAAGATTCATCTCAACCTCTTACAGTTGTGGGACTGGTTAGAAACATTTGGTTGCAGTATCAGTTTCCCACTTTCAGTGCTGATGCAGCCCAATGGTATCCTGGGGTGCATCGAGAAGAGCAGAACAAGCAGGTTAAGGGAGGTTCTGTCCCCTTCTACTCTGCCCTAGTGAGGCCTGTGTCCAGTTCTGGGCTCCCTGGTTCAAGAAAGAAAAGGAGCTACTGGAAAGAGTCCAGCAGAGTCCACAAAGATGCTCAGGGGACTGGAGCATCTCTCCTATGAGGAAAGGCTGAGAGAACCGAGTCTGTTTAGTCTGGAGAAGACTGACAGGGGACCTTATCAATGCTTGTGAATATCTAAAGGGCAGGTGTCGAGAGGATGGGGCCAGGCTCTTTTCAGAGGTGCCCAGTAACAGGACAAGGGGTAATGGGTACTAACTGGAGCACAGGACATTCCTCTTCAAAATGAGGAAGAACTTTACTGTGAGGGTGATGGAGCACTGGGATAGGCTGCCCAGGGAGGTTGTGGAGTCTCCTTCTCTGGAGACATTCTAAACCTGCCTGGACACGTTCTTGTGCAACCTGCTCTGGGGGAACCTGCTTTGGCAAGGGGGTTGGACTGAATGATCTCCAGAAGTCTCTTCCAACTTGTGATTCAGAGATTTTTTATTTTTTTTCAGCTGTTGTACTGAAATTAATACAAGTTCTATGTAGCATTTATCTTTCTCTTTATAGCAACTTCATTTTGGAAGGTTTATATAGAGAGTATTGATGAATAGAGAACAAGATATGATTGTCCATCTTGATTTTCAGTTTCAGGTCTGTCCCAAGAGTTTGTGTGTTTCCACACCTGGGCACCGAACTGATCTTTTTCAGCGGGACCCTCAAAACGTTCTGATAACGGACTTCTTTGGCAGTGTGAGAAAGGTGGAAATTACAACAGAGACAATTTCTTTGAACCGCAACGTAGCTGGTTTTGAAAGCAAGTAAGTAGTCATTATTTAGACTTGATTTATATAGCTATCTGTCACAGAAAGAATTAAGTTGTATAACTGTCAAGAAAAGACAGTTTCTCTGATTTCCTCTCATGTTGTACAAGGAATCAGGGGGTTCATCTGGACCTGCTACTGCTCATAAAGTTGGTTTTTTTCAGCTGAAAACTTTCTGTTTAAAAATTCTCACTCCTTTATTCAGCCTTATAAATAAATGCTGCTAAAGACAGAGGTGTGGATGTCAGCAACAATGAAAGTTTTCTTCCTTCCGTAGGATTTCTTCTTTAATGTGCAGAAACATTTTGTTACTATCAGTTCCTGCTTGTAATTGTTCACTCCCTCAGATAAGCTCCAGTGTAAGCCATCGGTTAGTTGTTTTGTAAAAACTTGCCTTTGAGTAAATGGTCTGTTTCTGCTCTGTGAATCCTCTGGCTTTCGACGTTATAACTATCCCGAGAATTTCTGTTGCTGAGAGGCAGCAGTTCATTTGAATAAATTTGCTGGTGCAAGTTCACTGATTGAAGTTGTAACGGGGCTTCCACTATTTTGTGGATGAAGAGGATGAAAACTATAAACTACTTGGTATTTTTGGTATTCTGTTGCCACCTATTGGAGACATGTAAAGGAAGATGTGCTTGTTCTGTAGAGTTTATTTAGCATTGTGCTTTAATTTCTGTTGCATCTTTTGTTTTGCGGTACTGTCCTCTAAGAGAGGGGGAAAAAAAAAGATTTGCAATAGTATGTTATGCTAGGGATGAAATATTTTTCAACACATGCATTTAAGTAAATTATTGTCTACCTTTTTGCTTACTGTTGCTCAAATCCAAGAATACATTAATGGATAGTAGTTTTATTGCTTTCAAAGATAACATTAACTCTCGTCCTCGTGATTAAAAATATCCTATATGGTTTAGTGTATTTCAGAATTTATTTTCATACTGCATTTTTATCTGTATCATGCATGTTAGTACGAGCCATAGAGATCTTAAGGTAATTTTGCGACTCCTTAGTTTAGAACAGCATTTAGTGACACTAAATTTGTTTTTCACGGAAGAAAAAATAGTTTGGCAAATAACAGACATTTTGCTAGTCAAAAACAATGATGAAAACTTCCCTATGTGTGTTTCTATTGTAATTTGTGGACAATTAAAAGGAGAAATAGGTTTTGGAGGACATCACTGTTCTGGAACAGGAAGTAGGCGATTGGAATTTTCAGATTTTATTTTTGAGCTAATTTGGTGCCAACATATGAAGGGGATTTTAGGTATCTGAAACACTCCTGAATGGGACACAGGGAAGCAATGTTGAGATATGGGCAGTCATGCACAGAGAGGAATATTATCCATGTGAAATATTCTGATATTTAATGAAAGCTGCATTACATTATCATGGCAATTCTACTTCACTTAAATCTGTGAAATTGGAAGGGGTAGGAACAGGCTAGTTTAGTAGCTAAATAGCTCCTTTAGCTCAAGAGAGTCTTTGAGAATGTGTACGGTTAGAAATGAAAACACGCAGCAGCTTATGGAATACTGCCTCACATCTTTAAAAGTGTATGACCATTTTTAAGTGATCTCTTGTAAAAAAGTAAGTTTTTTATTGCACTATATCCAGATACAATTTTCAGAAATAAAGTACTTAAGTTCTTAGTTTCTTGTTACCGCTTTGGGAGGGTTTACATAGAGAATGTGATTTTAATGGAGAAGAAAGTATGGACTTTGTAGGAGAGTGCTGTGAAGTTGTAGTATAGCTGTGTAAATAGTGATGTGGAGTGTGGATAAATTCCTTAAAGAGAATTCTGAGGTCAGTACCTGTTAGTATGACAGATCTGTTTTGCTACAACAAATTTAAGGATTACAACTTGAAGTAGATTTATTACTGAAGAATGTTAATGCTTTTTTAAAAAATGTAGTTTAGGAGAGTCTGCTGTGCAAGAACTGGTTACTTTTGTTTTACCTAAAGAAAATTATAACTTGGCACTCATCTATTTCTGAGCATGTTAAGTCAGAACACTTCACAAATTATGTGATCTTTGAGTAGATGCTACTCAGATTGTCCCAAATTGATGTAAGAATGACCTTTGAATGAATACATATGAATGCGCGTTCTTAACATCCTCAGTGTTACTTAAGCTGTTCTATGCCTTTTGGGAATGTGGTGGCTCTTTACACCCCAGATTGCACTTTTAGCTAAAATACTGAGGGAAAGATGGGGCTGGCACAGCCTGGTTTCTTCTTTTCTGTAACACTGGGAGAGATCTAAATCAAGTTTATTAAAAATTAATAGTCCTTCCAAATTAGTCATGAATAATCATGTTCATGCCTAATATTTTTAAAAGCCCTTATGAATAGGAAAAAAAGTCATGTAAAATTGAACTCGTGCCCCTTCAGGGTTTGCAGGAAGCATTTACCAGGAAGTATCTGATAAATCACAAATATTTACTACTAATACAAATTTGAATGTTTTACATTGATGACTGAGCTTGCCGAGCTTTTTCTTCTGTGACAAAATCTGTGCAGAATCTTGTCTCTTCCTTTTTTTCTGTATTGCAGTCCAGTTACAGAATTTGCAGAGTTTTATTGGTTTAATATTCAATATAGTCTCTTGGCTTCATTCCTTTATGAATAATTTCCTTTTTGTTTTAGTCTTCCCTTGATGTTAGCTTGATGTGTTTTTTCTTTCCCATTTGCACACTGGTGGCAGTAGAATGCTGTAGAATATTTGTGTTACGGTCCATAACCAGAAAGTGAAATACAGACCTCAGCTCTGATGCAGTCTGAGGTAGTCTCTGTTAGAACAGATTTGTTTGTCTTCGTGATGCAACTGTCACATATGCGGTTAACAGCATTAAAAACCAAATGAATAAAACAGATAAAGCTCCGATTACGTAGATATTGGCTAAAGAAGATGCCTTCATGTGAGGCATGAACGTGTACCAGGATGGCGCTGCGGGCAGGCTGTTCAAGTTTTACTCTAACCCACTGCTGTGACTTTCCTAAATATTTTGGACAGAACTTTCTTCTGTTGTTACACAATTGGTTAGCAATTACTTCCTCACACAGATCCACTCCCAAGCTCAGCGTGAGCTATAGCTGTGCAACCAGATCAGAGCTGGCAGTTTCATGTTGAGCACAAGCTGTGACATTGGACAAGCAAGGCTTTTGAAATTGCCTTTGGCTGAGACTTAGACAACAAGCAACTACTAATTAACCAAAAGGAAGTTGGTTCCTTTCTAACCACATAGTAGTAGGTGAGTATTTGTGAGTAGAAGCTTTAAAAAATAAAAGGAAAAATTCTCTGCTGCTTCCTTTCTCCTTAGCAGTTTCAGTGTAAGCTGTGTTCACTTCAAAGGGCTCGTTTTGCGGCTGCCACAGTCCTGGCTGGGTTTGTAGCGGCCAATTTTAGTAGAGAACCTGACAGTTTAGGAGTTCCGGGGCTTCAGCTGATTATATTTTCTCTAAATCCCCTCAAAAGAGCCAAAAGTAAACATTAAGGGGTAGAAGAAATCCTGCATCTCTGGAGAAGGAGCCTCAGAGTTTAGTAGGTCTTGGAAATCAGCAGTGTGTGTCTCAAACTTGCACTGTAACTCTGCAGCCAGTTTGAACACTTTCTCCTTTTCTGCCCCTGTCTTGAGAATAAAAATGCGTATCAGCGGAAAACATTGGTAAAAATTGGGATGAATATTTCTCTTGAGGGCAGTAAGAAGTGAATTACAGACAGACTAGTATAAAACCATCCTAGTTGCATGGCTTTTGAGAATAGGGTTTCATATTTAATACTTCTGTTAAGAAGAATTGTGGTACTACTGGCAGTGACTGTTTTCCTAAAACTAAACAAATTGGCCACTTGTGTTAGCAAGACTGCTCGTCTAGCAGAATAATTGTGAGTAATTGGTTCATTTGCAGGATGTTGATAGCTAATGTTGTCTCAATCTATTATTTTTGTGTTAGTGCCTCTTTTCTGTCTCTTTCCAGTCCTTTCTTCTTTTCCTCCAGTTATTTTCAGTTTCATGTGCTTAATAAGAAGTAAAGCTGCTGCTGTGTGATCCACGGGGATCTGGTTTGTGAACTTAAAGGTGGTTTTTAAGTTGGTTGATACTGTTTGTGTGTTCTTGAATCCACAGGGATCCAGTTTGTCAACCTAAAGGTAGTTTTTTAGCCAGTTGTTGCTCTTTCTGAATCCATGGGGATCCAGTTTGTCAACCTAAAGGTAGTTTTTTAGTTGGTTGATGCTGTCTGTGTGTCTCTGAATCCACGGGGATCCAGTTTGTGAACCTCAGTGGGCTTGTTTTTAAAATAAAAAAAAGGGCTTGTCCTGCATTCACCATTCATTTTTTTTTCCCAGATGCCTTATATTTGTGATCCTTCTAGGTTTCACAAATAATTCCTAGGAGTCATTCTTAAAGCTCTTGTTCCCCGAGCGATTGCCAGTTCTCATTTACCTCCTAATTTGCTATTATGTGATAGATTTACATCACAGAGCTCCCTCCCTCTTGAATTAAAGGTGAAAGAAGGTGTATTTGTTGCGGTGAGGTGGGTTTGGGCCGTGGAAGGTGCCAGCAGATGGCAGTGCCACCTTGCACCGCCTGCCTGCCTGCAGAGGGGTCCAAACTCTCAAGTTTTCTGTGAAATCAAGGAGATTTTAGGGAAAAAAAAAATTCCTCATAAAAGCCTGAACTCTCAGATAATCTGTGAAATAACAGCATTTAGAAAAAAAGTCATCATAAACCCCCAAACTCACAAATAAACTGTGAAATTAAAGAGCTTTTAGAAAAAAAAATCATAAAAGCCTAAAGTCTCAAATACTCTGTGAAATCAATGAGATTTTACGAAAATAATCATCGTAAAAGCACAAAGTCTCAAAGAAACTTTGACATTAAAGAGCTTTTAGAAAAAAAAATTGTTATTAATGCCCAAGTCTCAAATACTCTCTGAAATCAGGGAGATGTTAGAGAAAAAAATCATCATAAAATATGCCCAATGTGTCAAATACTCTGTGAAATTAAAGAGCTCATATCATTTCATGCCTGTCAATCAGGCCCTGTCACTTCAGCAGCATAGAAAGGGAATCTATGTAATTCCCACCACCTCATCCCCTCTGTGAAATTACTGGGAAGGGGAGGAAAGGGGCAGTCAAACTTTGTTTGGTGTAAATTTGAGGGGATAATGTAAGATTAGAGTGGGCTAGCAGGAACCTCATGAAGTTCAGTGGAGATAAACTTAACACATAGCCCTGGTGTGCAGCTCAAACTGGGTTCCACCTGACTGGAGAGCAGCTCGGTGGGGAAGGACCTGGGGGTCGTGGTGGACAAGAGGCTCAGCTGCGTGCTGCAGCAGCAAAGGTGACCAGCAGGATGCTGGGATGCATCAAGAAGGGCATCACCAGCAGAGATAAAGAAGTCATTATCCCACTCATTTTTGGTCCCTGCTGTACAAAAAAAGATGCGGACAGGCTGGAGAGGGTCCAGAGAAGGGCCACTAAAATGATTAGAGGACTAGAAAACCTTCCATACAAAGCAAGGCTGAGAGAGCTGGGTTTGTTCAGCAGTGAGAACAGAAGGGGAGACCTTATTACCATGTACCAGTACATGAAAGGTGTCTGCCAAGGGGATGGAGGCTCTCTTTTTACAAGGGTTCACATGAAAAAGACAAGGGGTAACGGTTATAAATTGCTCCTGGGGAGATTCCAATTGTATTCCAGAAGAAAATTTTTCACCATGAGAACAGTTAACTATCGGATTAATCTCCTTGGGGAAGTGGTAGATTCCTCTGCACTGGATACTTCTAAGGCTCAGCTTGACAGGGTGCTAGGCTGTCTCATTTAAATCATAGATCACCAAAAAAGGTTGAACCAGATGATCCTTGAGGTCCCTTCAAACCTGGCATTCTATGATTTTCATTTTATTCTCTGCTTTTCCCATTGTACAGCAACCTTGTGGAGATGGAACATATTTCAGAGTAAAATATAAATAGAAAAAATGCTTATAAATTAGCAGGCTTCCACTAATCTGCTAATCTGTGTTGAACTGACAGTGCGATTATGAGGGTGTTAATTCCAGGTGACATCGTTTTCTTGAATACATCTTCATATGGATTTAGAATCATAGAATGGTTTAGGTCAGAAGGGACCTTAAAACCCATTCAGTTCCAGTCCCCCTGCCATGGGCAGGGACACCTCCCACTGGATCAGGCTTAAAATATCATCCAACCTGGCCTTGAACCCCTCCAGGGATGGGGCAGCCACAGCTTCTCTAGGCGACCTGTGCCAGTGCCTCATCACCCTCACAAGAAAACATTTATCCTAGTATCTCACCTGAATCTCCCCTCTTTCAGCTCAAAACCATTCCCCCTCGTCCTATCTGTGCACTCCCTGATCAAGAGCATTACTGCTATATTTCTTATTTTGTAAATATATTTGTATTTGCTTGCATAGAGATAGATCAAGATATACATATATATATGCACATATAAATACACTCCTGTACTTGTTATTGTAAAAGGAACTTCTCAAGGTAACGCAATTAAAATTGTTATGAAGGCTATAGTAGGAGAAATTATGTAGGAGGATACAATTTCACTATAAAATAAGTAAGGATTACTGACAATCACAAGAGGAACTGCAGGTAAAACTTGAGTTGGAAAGACTTTAAATACACTGAAGTGTTATGCTTAGTAATTAGTTCACATTTAGAGAGGCATTTTAAAAAGTAACTTTGAACAATGTTATTTGTTCATTTGAAGAGCTTCTTTTGACTGTGGTTTTTTTTTGTAAGAAAATACATTTTGTTGCAAAACTGTAGCACTTGAGTTGGATTTTCTTGGATGTGCCTGGATGATTTTTTTCCTCTTCTTCCAGTTTTATTGGGGTATTGTGTGGCGTCCTGCGTTTCTTCTATGAGAAATTTTTAACTGCTCATCCCAGGTTGTGCCTCTGTCGTTTCACTTTTTTTCAGTGGAATGTTACTTTGCTGAACCTGCATATAATTATTCCTATGTGCAATTTTAATAGGCATTGACATCAGAACAAATCCCTTGCTCTGTAGAGGTGCTGTGAAGCACATGCAAGTCAATGACAATATTTTTATCAACTTCAGCTTCTGGATCAAGTCTAGAAGTTACATGTTCTTCACAAGTGATTTGTATATGCCTATTGACTTATGCACATAATTGTATTAGCTAATAGACAGGTAATGTCTGAAGTTGTTGCATGGTAAATTTATAAGGAGGTCTTAAGCAAATCTAGTATATTTTGACATCTGGATAGCTGAGAATATCTAGAAATCAGAGGGTGCTCAATCTTAAGTATTTTTAATTTGTTTTCCTTAACACTCTCTTTCTTATACGTTTTCTGTGGCATTCTTGTTTTATCTTGTTATTTTTTTCTTCTCTTCTCCTTTGTATGGTCTTTACCTGCTACTGTTTTTGCAGTTGAGTGGGCTGCTTTATTATTTTAGTCTCCTGAAGTGCTCCCTAGTCTTTGTAGTGGTCTTCGTATGAAGCTCCTGGCTTGCTCCTGTTGCTTTGCTGTCCAGGTGCTAAATACAAATTAGTGCCTGTTCCAGAGGTACTTTTGTAGTTGTGTGCTATGTGTCGCTTCTCAAGGAGAGCATGCAAACAGCTCTAGTATTTGGCAGAAGTCTAACCAGGAAATATTTTCATTTAATTTTGGGGTTTATTGGCACTTTGACATATCACACTAATTTCAATAAAACTTTATTACTCTTACTTCCTTCCTGTCAGAAACACCAGAGCCTGCTGCCAATATTTGTTAGGATAGACTTGTGTGACTCAGAAGAAAATTTCTAGGAATTGCAGGTAGGAAAATTGAGGGCAAAGAGCAAGCAGGCGGCTTGAAGCAGTGATGGTGGCACTGTTAGGTCTTTGGAATTCAGTGGCCAAGCAAATATAAGCATTCCTGATGCCTCAGAAATTAATCTGGGCACATAACTGTTAAGTCTCCAGGGCTCATGCAACATTACTGTTTTTTTCAAAGATGGTATTAAGGCATATGCAAATGGTCCTAGTCTTTCCCTGTTTCGATACTGTGAAAAAGCTTATACTTGTTTTTTAGAGTGCCTGAGGGATTACCTTCCAGATGGTCGGAGATTTCTGCCATGAAAGGGGCATTCTGCCTTCACAACACATTTATATAACTGATGGCTAAGAGATCATAAAACAATCCCTATCTGCATCTCCCAGCATTCCCAGTAGGAGAGGCTTTCCTAGGATGGTTGGGATCGGAAGGGACCTCGAAGGCCATCCACTGCCATGAGCAGGGACGCCTCCCACTGGATCAGGTCGCTCAAAGCCTCATCCAACCTGGCCCCAGGGATGGGCATCCATGACTTCTCTGGGCAACCTGTGCCAGTGCCTCACGACCCTCGCAGGAAAACATTTCTTCCTAATATCTAATCTCAATCCTCTCTTTTTCAGCATAAGACTTTTCCTAAGTCAAGAGGACCAAAGCTCTTGTCATACAGCTATTAAATTTATTACTTAAACAGAAATCCTTGAAGCCTTGTTGTTGATTCTGGTAAGCTGCACGATGGTCTGGAAGCCTGTAAGATGTTTCCCTGCACTGCTTGTTTCTTCAGGTTCTATTTCGCTCAGAGAAGTTACGTTTCATAGCCAGCATACTAAGGACCCCAGTTCGTCAGCTAAAAAGGTGAAATGTGAATTGTGAGAGAAAAGCTTAACTCTAAAAAAGCATTGCAAATCTTTTCTATCCAGTTAGCTGTGTGAATAGATTCACATGAAGTTCTCACAATGGGTGAGCAAGGAAGTTGCAATTTCAGCAAAGGATGGAAAGAAAACGACTGGTGATTACAAAAGGTGATTCTGATTGCATTAAGAAGTGGATTTACAGATGGCTTTCTGAACACTGTTTAATATTAGTTTACAAAATGAGATTGTTTTATGTGCTTGGTCAAGGATATCAGAAATCTATAGAAACTGTGGGATACAATAACAGGTGCTGAGTACATCTACCAAAGTGTGCAAGCTGCTGCTAAGATTGTTGTATGAAATTTGTAGGACAGAGAATATTATCTGTGTGGTAAGATTGATCTTTCAGGAAAAGAAAGTAATTTTATAAACAAAGAGTGTACTGCAAAATGGGATTTATTCAGCATTTTTGCAGGCTGGAGACCATGATTTCATGAAAGGTTGCTATTGGTAAACACTAGGAGAAATAAACGGAAAGTAATGAAACACAATAAAGTGTTTTGCCTCCCCTGAGATGGATAAAGGAAAACAGAGGAAAGTGGGATACAAAGGGAACTGGAGAAATAGTTGTCCATGGGTTGCATATGTTTTAGTGTCTTTTGAATCGTAGCAAACTTAATTCACTTGGCTCCAGTTACTATTTAGAGGTTCCTGGGGCCACCAGGGATTACAGTGGCAACTGTGGATGTTCAGCTTTCACAGAATGGTGACAGCCCCTCTCTGTTGTGCCAGCCACTGTTAAAAAGACCAGACTAAATTGGCCACAACTTTGCATAACATTAATAACAAACTAAAAAGCGTGAAGCCCCCTTAGTCATCTGCCTAGAGGTTGAATCTAACTTGGATGTGAAGACAGGCAGGATTTCTCTTTTACAAAATGAATTGGAAGTTCCTACTGTGCGTATATGTGTACAGGCACGTTCGTATTTTGTAGTACAACACCAGAATTTATCATTGCTGAAAGCAATACACTCATAGTCTAAATGGAACAAACACATTTTCATTGCAAACTGAAATGACTAGGTTTATGTATAATCAAAATATATTTATGCTTCTTATGGATGCAGGAATGTTTCGGATCATTGGAGTCCAAAAAATATAAACTGAAACCACCAGTATTGTTTATGGAATTCCCCTTTTGCTTTGTACATACTGTAGAGAATTATTGACAGCACAGTATTACCTACATAGTGTTCTGGTGACTGGCAGGAAAGAGGATTTGGAAGTAAACTTGGAGAGGGAGATTTATCTCCCTCCCAGTTCTGGCGAGTGTTCAGGCAGGAATAGCTCAATCCAATCGTTCCCAAGAGAAGGCAAGACCAAAGTGGAAGCTAGGATTTCCTTTCCTGTGGGGAATTAAAGAGTAAATGTTGAGTAATGGTGGTATTCAGCGTTGTTTTAGCATAAGTTATGCGAATTATGTGATTGCTCTTTAAAGTTTCTTTTCCTACTGGTTAAAAAAAATTGTTGCTGAAGTCTAGCTGATGTAGGAATATATTCCAGTACTAAAGGAATAGTTGATCAGAAATGGAAACAATTAGCCATGTTGCACTTTCCTCCTGCCTCCTGTTGCTGATTTTTAGTTTTATTTCTGTGTAATTGTTATGTAAAAAATAATTTAAAAAATCAGTTCTGTGGGTACCAGATGTGGAGGAAAAGACTGAACTGTACATATTGGTATATTTTTGGACACTGATTGAAGGATAAGGAAAAACTCTGCTAATTTCAGACTAGTATTCAGCAGATCATAATCTTTAAATTAATGGCACATTTTCACTGATTATTTTTCTTATCTTAGTATTTTAAAAATGTTTATTAGATTATTGGTATTTAAGCGAAGAATAATAAATCGTTTGGATTCACATGGCTTCAGAAGGTGTGTGGAAGGGCACTTTGTGGAAGTGGACTGCCTCTTGTACTTACTCTGCGAAGAGTTAGGATTGACATTTAACATCAGGAATCCAGGTATCCGCATCACAGTGACCGTTACTGAAAGTGGTTTGGTGGCCTGGGACATTGCATGTTCTTAAGCAAAGCTGGGCTAATTTATTCTGCTTAGAAAATTCACATTGTTTATTAGGACAAACCACTAGAACGTGTACCTTGCATTACGCATTCGTACCGTAGCCGGTCCCAGGTAGTTTGTTTGTCTAATTTTTACTCTGCTGGCATAGCTGAGCCTCGCTGGGGCGGACAGTGACTGCAGGGAGAGAGCAGATGGTCTTTCTGCTCCGCGCTGAGGCAGCACATCATGGAGAGGCACAGTTAAATCTGTGGCTGGGCTGTGCTAGCCAGAGTGGCTGAAGGCATCGTGCTGCACCACGCGACTTATTTTTCAATGTGCGCAAACCCCATATGGGCTCCTAGGACAGGAGGGCTGGGGCTGCTTAGTGCCAATATGTTTTCCCCATGGCTTCTTTCCTGGAATTGCAGTCCAGGGTGACGGTTGTGCTGGCAGAGGCTTTCCTAAACTAGGGACAGATCTGGCTTGCAGTTCATGCATCTGAATTTCCTCCTGAGCAGCACGGTGCTCTGAAGGGTTGGAATCGTTACACTTTCTATGCTATCAGGAAGGTTACTTAAGTGTGAACTGTGTGAAAGAAGCCGATAAGAGTATGTTTTTTCTGTAGTTCCACTGTAGCCATTTAAATTGGACAGGTGGAATACAGCCTATAATATTGTAATTGTATTAAATAGTTCAAATGAGGTAAAAATTGGAAAGAGTTACTTGTATTCCTGGATGATTTTTGGTCCTGTGCTACCTGCAAGTGAAATGTTGCCATAGGCATGTATCAGTTGCTCTAAAATTTCAGTCATATTTTCCTGTTTGAAATAGCAGGACAAAAGTTATATCTCTACTTACTTAGCAATTTATGACTCATTTTAGTTTGTGAGAATATAATGAAACTGTAGTTACTGTAAGGTTTATCTCAATTTAGCTGTAACATAATACTTAAGCTTCATAGTTCCCCACTGACTAGGGTTTTCTTTTTTTTCTATTGGTTACTTAAGAGTCTGAACCATGACTTCCCGCTAGAATAAAATGGGAATGAAGACTGCTTGCTGTAGGTCTAAATTTTATCTGGGGAATTGGAGCAGAACAGTCACTAAGTGAAACTGCTGTAAATCTCAGCCCTAGAGGACGTAACCTCTGTTTCTTCCTTCACTGTCAAATAGAGCGCCCTAGTTCATTTTTCCTTTGTATTTGTTTCCGTCTAATACAGTTTTTACTAATAGGTACTTTGTAATAAAGACTTCTGTCTTACTAGATGATTAGGAGCTTTTTGCAGATGCCTCCATAAAATGCCTATAAAATGGATAAATCTGCACTCTGCTGTAATGTTTTAAAAGTGGGAACTGTGTATACACACAAAAAATGTGATTAGGTGGAAAATTGTCCTTAAGCCAGGCTATTTCTACATGGTTTGTGAGTCTAATGTTACTGTTGAAAAATATGAGACTGCTTATTACTCTGGGTTTATAAAGTAATGTGGGAAGGACAAGAGAAAGTATCATGCTAGCTGCAGCAGAAAGAATTTTCATGCCATAGATCCAGAAATGGTTTACGTTCATGGTCGCTCTACATTTATAGTAATAATTGTTGTATTTTAAGTGGTGTGTGTTTCTCTCTTCCATTACTGATGAACAGTGAAGAAGCACATGAAAACAGCTTCCCTGGGCGCTGTTCTTGGGGATGCTTTCAGCAGCTCTAGTGGCTGTGGAAAGGTTATGGAAAGGGATGTGCTTCCAGTTTGGTGATGGCATGTGGAAAAGAAAATGCACTGGCAGTGTACGTATTTTGCATACAGACGGCTTCCATTACTGGTCACAAAATACTTATTATACTGCACTATCAGGTTTTTTTATGCAAACGTAATTTTTCTTTAACACTGTGAGAGTATACATGAGTCATTTGGTAATCATGTGCCAAATTATGACTGTTCTTAAATTCATCTAATACTAAATACAAAGCATTTAAAATTACAGTGCAGTTCTTGAAAGATTATCATTATCACTGTATTGAATTTTGTGTACACATATGTGAGTTTTATGGCTGGTAATAATAGATGCAAGAGATGCCTTAGAATAATAGTGATTAGTAGTACGACATGGAATTTATTTATGGTGGTACATCACCCAAGAGGCACTTAGTTGAGTGTTTAGATATCTTAGATAATTGTTTCTTACTGCTTTCTACCTGTTTCTTTTCTCTTTCTCTGGATGTAAAATGAAGTCCTTTACAAGACACGTGGAGAGTGGAAAAGAAGGGGGAGTGGAGGGACAAGCTCATTTTACATTTTAGTGATTATGTTACTATGGAATAGACCTGATTGCTGTGCGACTGTTGCCTGTATCTGGCCATGAGCGTAAGAGAAAGCTGTTGAAACTCTGGCTGATATAAATATCATTAGAAAGGAAATCCCACCTACTGAGGAAATCCCACCATCTTTTAATGTGCCAAATGAATATGCAACCTACACATGGTAACCAATTGAAGGCTCAGTAAAGCTAGTGTAATATAAATTGGAACAGGGAATAATTAATGTATTAATGCATTTTGTGCCTACTGTGCTCATCTAGTAATCAGATTATTTTGCTAAATGTAATCAGAGTTGTACAAAAGAATAATTATATAATAAAGCTGACTTCAGAAGAAATTTGAAAAGAAATGAAATAGCTGAAATGAAGTGAAGCAGATTGTAGATTATTTATTCTCACTCGTAATTGTCCTTGTAAAATAAAAGGGTAATTTTTAGGTATGCTTCTTTTCAAACTGAATTGAAAAAAAGAGTTAATAGGAGAGGAGAGAATCGGGATGTCAATATAACCAGAAGTAACAGCATGTTAGTTGTCTACTCCAGTCAAAAAACCCTATGTGTTTCTAGTTATAAAATCTGATATTAAGGATATTAACTTCTATATCCATAACGCGTGACAGAAAGGTAAATTATTGTTGAGGTAAATGGATATTGAACACAACCCATCCCCAAACAAATTAATGCAGGATCATTTTTGGGGTTGAGTTCTATGAAACAGTGATTTCTCTTTTGAAATAGTCAGCACTCTTTTCTTCTGATTTTTCACTCATATAATTGCTTAAGCGGGCAACAGTGTTAAAGGTGAATTAATTTTACCAGGGGTTGTTTCAATACTCTACTAAACTGGAACAAACTGTCTTCATCACAGCCCTGCCTCTATCCATTCCGGAGGAAAGTTAGGGTATGGATTCAGGTAACTTTTTTCAAGTAACGCTTTAGTTCAGGAATGGTACTTTTTGGATATTATTTAATGAGAGAGATAGTTAATCTGTTTGTTGCTAATAGCTTGGTGTGGATTTATGTTTTTAGTGTGGAGTCCTGTCTGTTGGATGAATATTGAGTAATTGTTTCATTGACTTGATCCAACTGAAGCCCTGTGTTTAAATTACTTTTCATGACAAAGGTGGTCAGTAGTCATGAGGGGTGTTTCCTCCCTGGAGCAGAAAACAAGGAGATTGTTGTGTACCAAGAGAGCATCTCCTTTGCATTAATTCAAGGAAAACAAAAACTTGAACAAAGCCACATTGAGGAATTTAGCCGTAAACTTGCATGTTCTTTGAAAAATAGATTTAAGAGCAGAATCTAAATAAGGAATATTTGTAAATGGCTCAAGCGTTTGCACATGCTTCATCTGTTTGTTGGCATATGGAGATTGTTTCCCTGTGGACCCAGTTGATAACAGACTATGTACTCATCTTAAGATATATTTTATTAAAGTGACAGCAAGTTTTTTTTTCTGTGACAAGGAGATTTGACCAGATTTTAATCTGTAGTGATAATGTAAATTTAAGTACATTTAGAGTTTGCAGAAAATGATTCTGTTCTTATTTTGTTTAGTTGTGTCCTGCTTACTCTACGTGAAATAATAGTGGTTAATTTTCTTTCTCAAAAAGTTGCTATACAGGGTCTTTTGTTCCTTAAGTGTTATGGATTATAAAAATTGCTTTATCTTATGCTTTCTGGTGCATTAATTAGTATATTTTGCCCAAATAATGTTCAGACTAAAACAAAGAAAAAAAACCAACCAAAACCCCCACTCCAATTGCTAGAATTTAGCAAAACTTATAATTTTTCCAGTTACTACTGTGAAATAGCAGGATTCTTATCTGGTACAGTATGCAGCACCTTAGTCTAGGAACTATTGTTATAGAGCAGATAAGATTAAAAAAAGTCATTGGGTTTGATGAAAACCTGCATGAACAGTGTGGGGGGAAAAAGCCAAAGTTTCCATAGCAACCAGCAGTGCTTTAGACAGAAGAGAGGAGAAATGTAACGGAAAATATGAGGGCCATTTCATAAAGCATTAAAAAATAACAATGAAATTTTAAGGCAAATATGATTAATACTCAGCTTTTATCCCTGAGAAGCAGCTGATTGGCTTTAAAATAAAATAGGAGTACTAGTATTACTAAAGAAGTTTTAGTGCTGGAATCCATTAGACTCTATTTAGAAGATACTTTTGTGAATTTGGAAAAATGGGTGCAAGTTTTATGAATTTTTTTTTTTGCTTGTTTTCTTCTCTGCAGATGGTTTTCTGAGTTACTGCAGCCTTAACCGATGTGGCAGAATAGGCTCTGAAAATGCCTTTCATGATCTAAACAGGGCTAAAAGTCTTCCTAATAAAAGTGGTCCCATGGCAGGAATACTGTGAATTCTTCATGGGACGGTACATCTGCTCAGCTGACTGTGTGGTGCTCCTGTCAGCACAGGGATGGCAAAGGCAGCTTTAAAATTCTTGCATGTCAAAATATCAAGAAAGAGCGATGTTGATAAGTTAAAGAGGTGGGAGTTGTTGGACTTGATGATCTGGTGAGTCTCTTCCAACCTGGTTATTCTATGATTCTATAACAGGTTTATGTAAAATAACGTGCGCCGGCAGTTGCCTGTGCCATTGTGTCTGAACCCGTGTTTGGATACCAGTGCTTCATTTATAGGCTGAGCTTTGATTATTTTTTGTCTTTTTGAACAGAGCCAGCATTCTGCAGTGGTTTGATGCTGGGTATAAAGTCTGGTGTTGTGCCTACATATTAATCCACAGTTGTACAGAATTAGATATTTATGTGGGTGAGCATCAAATGTACCTGGAAAGAGATTGCAGCCAATGTTTCTTTTGTACTTCCTATGCAGCTGTTAAGACTTAAATTTACTCTTAGTCCTCATAGAGCAAAATGGCTCATGTCAAAACCCTAAGCAAATACAAAAAACGGTGAAAATGAAAAATGCACTTTAATGTTTTGTCCTGGAATTGTGTTTTGAGTGTTGAAACAATCTAAGAGTTTGAATATAAAAAGGGAAACAACACACTTATCCCTTCTTTACTACACAGCCTGACTCACTTCTTACCTTCTTTTCAAAGGGCTGTGTTGGTTTTTGCTTGGTTGTGGCAGAGCTATCCTCTGAAATTGTTAGAACAGGATTCTGTCACATAGCAGTAAATAGCACCTAACTGCCATAGCCTGGGGCTTTGCAGTTGTTACAGTGCCCGTTTCATAATTTCTGAAAAAAACCACAGATTTTGGTTATTTTATAAACCACTGTGAAATGAAAATGTTTTCCTCTCCTCTTTTCTCATATGGAACCTTATAGAAGGATGAAAAGTTTTGCTTTATTCCCCTAAAGTCTTCCTGTGAATCCAAATAAAACACTCGTGATGAATTTCTTATTGAAAGGTGGGCACAGTATTTTTTTTCTCCTCTGATAGTCTATGAGTTACAAATAAATATGTGTCTATGTTAAAGTGAGAACTGGTACTGATTGAGCTAAGATAATGAATTAATGAATGTTGCAAAGAAAGGTGATGTGAATTTTGGTAAATACTTAAGGTCCCTACTCTGAAAAAAGTCAGGAGATCTAGAAACACCTTGGCACTGATCACTTATTTATTTAATTGTATAATCTATAAATATATTGTATAGTGTCTCAGGAAAGCTGAGGAGGGGCTCCTTATCAGGGAGTGGAGGAAAAGGATGAGGGGGAATGGTTTTAAGCTGAAAGAGGGGAGATTTAGATTAGATGTTAGGAAGAAATGTTTTCCTGTGAGGTGGTGAGGCGCTGGCCCAGGTTGCCCAGAGAAGCCGTGGCTGCCCCATCCCTGGAGGTGTCCAAGGCCAGGTTGGATGGGGTTTTGAGCAGCCTGATCCAGTGGGAGGTGTCCCTGCCCATGGCAGGGGGGATGGAACAGCGTGGGCTTTGAGGTCCCTTCCAGCCCAAACCATTCCATGATTCTGTGCTCAGATTAAATGCAACAGATTTCTTACTACAGAATATAAATTTTTCTTTGGAAAAAAATAAATACAAGAAAAATGCAATCTCAATCAGTTCACCTATGCCATTCTGGACTTGTATTTAAATATTTCAGGAATTCTTATATATATAATGTTGGGGGTTCACCTGAAGGACTTTCTCAGTGAGGCTGGATTTGATTTAGTGAAGTTATGTGTTGGGGCTGTGGTTTATAAAGCAGCCAACTTAGAAGCACACGCTGAAGTGGAGCAACCAGGGACCTTTATAACAAAAGCAGTGCAGGTGCTCACTCCTGCTGCAGTTGGACTGCGACATGGGCGGTTGCTGCTCCCTGATGAGCCCTTTTTCCTGCAGGCAGAGCCCGATGCACCGGCTGCCTGCCTCTGCCAGAGGTTCTTCCAAAAGCTTTATAGGAATTTTCCAAATCTCAGCGTGCAGTAAGACTATTGAGATTATGCATGATACACCCTGACAAGGTACTAGTGACATGTATTTCAGGTTAGAAACACACAAACATTATTATCTGAAGTGGTTTTCTACATCTCTAAGTTCCTGCTGAACTTGGTTAGCACAAGCAAGACAGAAATTGTTTTCTCGCATTTTTTTCATGCCTTTTTTTTTATAGGTGTGTGGAAACTTGGAAGTGTAGTGCTGTTGGTCATGCAGGCTTGAAATATTAAGCGTGTTGTGAGAAAATGTGGTATGTCAGTAATGTCACAGGGTGGGAATACAACTGAACTCTGGCTGTTGTTGTACATTAAACCCCACTAGGTGGTGCAAGCAAATAAATCACCTAACCCAATACTCTCAAGATAAGAACATGTGGGGAAAAGGTTTCTTTAACTAAATTAAAATGCAGTCTTTTTTTTTTTTTTTGATTTCTGATTATGTACAATAGTTGTTGAATGTTGATGTTTAACTCTATCTTAAGCTGCTTTTTCCGCATATGAGAAAAAAGGTGCAGTTTTTGCTTAGACTTGCCTATATGCCTTTCTCCTAGCAGACTGGTGTCAGGATGCTGTGCTCATAGCTGGGGTGGTGGCTTGCAGAGGACTTTCACTGTGTTTCGATGTACTGTGAGAAGTGGCTGCTGTGGAATAATACCCTTCCTAGGGGCTTACTGAGGCATTTTCAGACTCATCTTCTGCTTGGAATATTCTCTCCCAGCATCTCGCTTGATGCGGTTTATCCTCTGCCAGTTTCATTTTGGATTTGCTTACTTTTGCAGCAGTGTTGTGTACATACAATTAAAAATATTTATTTATGAAAAAAACAGATTTCAAACAGTGTGTTAGAATAGTGTACTATCAGTTTATTGTCCTGACAGAAGTGGAATAGAAAATAATCTGGAAATGTAATACATGCAGTTAGTCTGTAAGGTTTGCCTAATAGATCAGTGGTTCTATTATGTTTTGTTTTAAAAAGACAGACCAGAAAATCACACAACAAAACCTCGTCTCAAACCTGGAAACACTCCTTGTACTCCTGGAGGTGATAATATAGCATCATCAGATTGTGTTGCACTGCCTGTACCATTGTCTTGAATTCAGACTATTTAATATCTCAATAGCTCTTTTTTTTTCTGAATTTTATTTTCCTCTGCCCCCCACATTGAGGAAAACTCTTTCACAATGGTGGTTTACTAAAGATGCGTTGGTCAACATCTTTTATACCTATAAGATCAGTAGGAAAAGTATTTGAATAACAACCCCCTCACCCCACCCCTATTCTTGACATCAGTAGAAATTCCTGGACATTTCTACTTATGGAGAGCCATCGGCACTGTCATTTTTGTGTTATAAATCAAATTTTACCAGAGCTTGTATGGCTTCCCAGTGGATCCCAGTCTGCCAGCTCTTCTGAGAATGCAGTTTGCCGTGATACCGAGGAGACCTCTGCCAGTGCTAAAGGGCAAGTTCTGCAGAGAAAATACTGTTGGCTGCTTAGCAGTCAGCTTGAGGTACCAGGTGTTCATCCTATTGCTGCTCCCCACTGTATCTGCTTTTCTCTCTCAATGAGTATAGTGCACCAGTAAATACTATATTATCGTGTTTCAGTCCAGGGCTCTGTAATAAGGCAATAACTGCAGTCGCTAAGCAGTTCTCTAGTGAAAGTTCAGTACTTTACAGTGCAGTATATTTACTGAAATGGAAATTTTTCATTTCAGAGTGACTTATATATTCATCAGTGGGGATGAGTGTGTTTGCCGCATTCATCTTAGTCTTGAAAAATGCAGCAGAATCAGGTTTGGGGGTTGTGGAGTATTTTTTTGTTTGTTTTTGTGGGGTTTTTTTGAATTAAAGAATGGAGACATTATGAAAACATCTGTGACGTCTCAGCCATAAATAGTCAACACATACTCTGGTTTTTACAATAGAATTCTGTTAGAATGCGTAGACTTTATAGGGCAGGCAGAGAAAAATTACAACAGAGTTCTTAGACTGAAAATGCTGGAAGAAAATATCTTGTTTCCTGGCTTCATTGGGACCAATGCACTCGATTGCCATGATGTCCTTTTGGTTATCATTAACTCCAAAACCAGAGTAGAATTATATGATGATACAAGTAGAAGGACTTCATAAAGTGTATATTAAAATACGTTGATATTCCTGCTGCAAAAAAAAGTGGGTGCCAATTGTTTTGGTTACTTGCAATAGTGTGTGGGAGCTCCACACAGAAATGAAGATCCACTGGGAGCAAGAAAGAGACACACCTGCCACCGTGGTGCTTACATTCAAAGTACTCAAACAATACTGGTGATATTTGAATATCTTATGGCCTCAAGCTCCGCCAGGGGAGGTTCAGGTTGGACATTAGGAAATTTTTTCTCACGGAAAGGGCGATTGGGCACTGGAACAGGCTGCCCAGTAACGGGGTTGAGTCACCTTCCCTGGAGGGGTTTAAGGAACAGACGGATGAGGTGCTGAGGGACATGGTTTAGTGATTGATGGGAATGGTTGGACTCAATGATCTAATGGGTCTTTTCCAATCTGGTGATTCTATGATTCTAATATTCCTAAAAGCATGAAACAAAACAGATAACAGATTTATTTCTATAAAGTATGTTTTTTCAGAAGACATCTAAAATACAAAGCTAAAAGGTGCAGGACAATTAAAACTCTTCACTAGACTTCATACTTGATAATATACAGCAAGCAGAATTTTGTAGAAAGAAATCTTTGGTCCATTGCATGTCTTTGCTTCCCTTGCTTTGGGTATTTTTCTCGAGCACACAAGTGTGCAATCGGAGTTGTTGCACTATGCCTGTAACTATTAGTTATTCCATATGCAAGTGGCAAAAGAGAAATCTGGCCTTGTTATCTGTACTAAATGATCCAAGAATCTTCGAATTCTTGCTGTAGTTTAAGTTGTCTTTTGTGCATCCATGTATACACACACATGTTTGTATATAGGATTGTGAAGAACCTTAGCAGCTTTGTTCTTTTACGCGTAGAGTATTGAGCACCTGAAGTTCTAAATGCTGAGTGACAGATCCGCATTGTGATGTTTTCTGCTTTACACAGTCTCTTGCTGGTAGTATCTGCTGATAATGTACACTTAACATTCAGATTGACTGATACGATGTCCTGCTGATTGTAAACATTTGCAGGAAATGACTTTTAAATAATGGAAGAACCTACCACTGGAATAAGGACAGAGATTAGGTTAACATTACCAGAGCTTCAGTCTTAGTTAAAATTTTTATGTAAAATCTTAGATGTGTTTAAAAAAATAGCATGAATGATCCTCTGACCAAAAAGCAAAGCGGATAATTTTTTTCTGTGTTTTGTTTTTGTTTTGGAAGGTAAAATCAGATCAACTCATTTAATGTAGATGGTCTTAAAAAGTCAGTCAGCCTAAGTTTATGCATGTTCTAACCAAATGAGGAAGGTTTGCTTTTAAAAGTTAAAGTCCCTTTTTCAGAAATGACTATTTAACATTAGCCTTTATTAGACATTTTTGTTAGCATAATAATTCTACTAGCTCATAAATTATTTTTAATGTGGGCAAGGTCTAGCCCATATAGGAGTTCTTGAAAAATGTACTTAATTTTTAGGAACTCAACATTTCATTGAAGTAGCTTTTGATTTATTACATTATAAAGAAAATCTTTGATGATTGCTTAAACACTGCTCAGCATTTAGCATACTGAAGATTAAGATGTTGCAGAATTCATATCAGCATCGATATGGAAATAAGCTGAAGTTTCTGTAAAAAAGCTTTTTTTTTTTTAAATGGCTTTATCTCTTTAGTCTTGCAGTAAGACAAATAAAACACTTCAGAGAATTTAAGGTAATTGAGAAAGAAAGATAGGGGGGGGCATGCCCGTAGCCCTTAGCACTGCTTCTATTCCTGCTTTAGCCTTATCCCTCGGAGACTGCACAGAGAAAGGGAGCTGATAGCTTGTGGCGTGCTCAGAGCCACTGCATCTGTCCCTTACCAGCAAGAAGAGGTTGAGGTAATCAGAAATCTGGAGTTGGCAGGTATCTGAGATGTGGATTACCTGTCAGGTATTTGGATTAGAAATCACCTGCCATTTGACTTTGTAAACAGGGATAGATTGAAAATCTAGGCATATGTCTTGTATGAGTGTAGTGGGCAGATGCTGGAACTGATACAGCATTGAACCGAGTGGACAGAAGCTGGAACTGATGCAACATTGAGCTGAGTGAAAAAAAAAGGTGTCTCTCTTTATCCCACAGATCTCAGACCTAGTGTCTTGCCTTGATAGGCAGAGGAACTCCTAAGTTTGTATGCCTGCTGGGAACTTGGCAAGTGATGTGACATGGACTCGACCCAGGAAAAGTATGACTTGCTGCCACTGCTCCGGTTCCTGGGAGCAAACCACTAAAAGTGTTTGGGTTTAAAGACTGTAAAGTGTGTACAGTCACTGAACTTCACGTAGGGCACTGTGGTTAATGTGCAGTGGTCTGTGGTTGGGAAGGAGATGAGTCCTTTCTTGTTCCTGATACTATGAAATAAGTGAGGACTGAAAGGCAGACCGTAAAATAGCAATAGGGGGAAAAAGGGTGACTGCTTTACAGCATCAAACAGTAACAGAGCCATTGCAGTCTCAGTAACCTGCAGTACCTTGGCCTCAGAGAATGTAATATAGCTAAGTGTTTCTATTTGAGGTTTCGTCTTCCATTACCAAAACCAAACAAAACCAGAATCCAAACAAAAAAATGCACAAGTCATTAATAAATATAAAAAAATCATGATCTAGAAGATAAAACTGATAAAAAGCTTAAGAGGTACGTGCATTCTGAGTGACATTCAGTGAAGAAAAGCCTTCCTAATGTGCTTACCAATATACTGTTACATAGGTGAATGTGTTGGCAGGGGATCTGAAGCATTTACTGCCAGCTGATTGGAATGCTGCTCATTTCTGACTGCCACGGCCACTCTTAGGGCACTCAAAGTTGGCTACAGAGAGGAACAGTACTGGTGAGAGAAGGGAAAGGAGTTATTTAGGTTTTATGGTATCACATTTTGCAGTCTTGGGTCTATCTGTTCTCTGCTTTACGTAAATGTGTTACTGATCATGTTGTATCCAAAAAGGTTGGATGTAACATCTAGTGTTCAGGGGAGACTTGCTTGCAAAGTAAACCATCTCTCAAAAGCCCTGAAAAGTAATTTTTTATGACTAATTTTCCGAATGCCCAGTGCATGTTTCTTTTGTACCAATATATCACTGGGACCTCTTTTATACACCTGCGGAAACAAGTTCAATTGGTTTATTTTCTTGTTATTTTATATCAATTGCAGCTGGAAGCTGACAAGTTGATTAGCAGCCCTCTTATAAAGGATCTGGAGGTGGTAGTAGACACCAGGTTGAATATGAACCCACAACGTGCTGACAAGCTGCCAACTGAGCTGCACAAGGAGGAATATCATTAGCAGATTGAGTAATGCCGTTCATAGAATCATTAATCTTGGAAAGATCTAAGATAGTCCAGTCCAACTGTCAGCCCAGCACCACTGTGCCTATTAGGCCATGTCCCAGAGTACCACGTCTACACGCTTTTTTAACATCTCCAGAGATGGAGACTCCACTGCTTCCCTGGGCAGCCTGTTCCAATGCTTCACCACTCATTCAGTAAAGATAATTTTCCTAATATCCTGACTTGGTGCTGGAAGGTTGAACCAGATGATTTCTGAAAGTGTCATAGGAACAACATTTCTGCATTCGTGTGTAGTTATCTACATGGATAAATAGGAGTAAAAGGGTAAAAAAGTAAAGTCGGAGGTTTGAAATGGAGGAGATAAAGCAGAAGATCTGAGGATGGTGTTGGGCAGAGAGCAGAAGTTGCCACTGCTACTTTGACAGATTCTTGCAGTGAGCTAAGCAGTCTCATGAGAAATTATAGCTGGATGGTACATTACGTGACTCATGAACTGAAAAAATAGAAATATGTACCGTAGGTGTAGAAATATTAGGACTTAAAATGTGTGTATTACAGGGTTTTAAGAAGGTACTAGTTGAAAAATGGAATATAATAAACAAATGCAGGAACATTGTTTAATTCGAATGTATGCAGGAAGGAACAGTGTTATTACAATACAAACTTCATTATAAAGACTAATCTTGGCCACTAAATAATGGAATTGCTATTCTGGCACATTCGCGTGTTAATTCTTTGTTTTAAAAACATCTTCCTGCTGATTTTCTGACTTCCCGTGCAGTGGCAGGTGGTGTTGAATGAGGTGGTGTTGAATTGGTCTGTGTAAAGATTAGGCACTGCTGATAACATTTCATTTATGAAAAATGAAAAAGCTTGCTTTATCCAGCTGGAAGTATAATTCCAACATATACTGGTAGCAGTATTTAAACTGCACGCATGATGTGATGGCAGGGGAGGGTTTGGTCTTCCTTTTTTCTTTGAAATTGCTTTGAAAATCTGTCACAGGTTTCCAAACTAGTCATAGAGTGATAATAACCTGTTTTTTTTAACCACTTCTTTGAATGTTTTCCCATACAATTAGGAAGGACTGGGTCCAACAGGGAAATTTGCAGCCTCGGTTACTGGATTCAGCACATACGCACTTCAAACCAGACTGAATGGTTGCTTAGCTAGGTGGGCGATGGTTTTTTCTGACTCCATTGGGACCATCAGTAGAAGCTTTTCAAATGTTGCTGGACTTCTCTGTATAAACAGAGTTCAGGAAATTTGATCAAGACACTTGTTCTCCCTCCTCTCCTCCCTTCCCCCAAACCCCTTTGCCTGCTGTAAGAATGAATTAACATTAAGCAGTGAGAATTAACATTAAGCGATGAGTACCTACTTTTAGCTGTGGACTCAAATGGTGATTTTCAGTGATAGAGGAGAGACTTAGCTGGTCTTTTTATCTCCAATTTTTGATTAGCATTTTGTGCTTCACCAGCATCATCATGTTGAAGTTATATTAATTCAAAAGAGATTTTCTAATTTACCTAAAATGTGGAATATTTGAGATAACAAAACGAAGCCCTGCAGGTCATGTGTTTTCCAGTAGCAGCAAAGTCAGTTCTGCTTACTTAAGCTATTATTCTTTTTAATTCCTTTCCTGTGTCTTGCCTAAGTATAAAAATAGGAGCAGGAGGAACAGAGAGTCCCTTCAGTGACTAAACACATTTTGACAAAAGTCAATGGCTAGAAAAGAACAGAGAGACAATATTGGTCAACCTGTGTTAAAGCATGTTATAGAATTTTGTTACCCCTTTTTAGAGTCTTGGGGTGATTAAGAATACGGGGCCTGAAAAAGGTTAATCACCTAATATTCTTTAGATAGGAAATTATGTGTGGATCACAGAATATTTGTTACAGTCTAGTTTTATCCAGTTTGTGAAGCAACAGATTATAACACAATGTGTCTGGCAGGCTCTGGGAATGCCAGCAGACCTGTTTATGATCAAGTCCAACAGAAATCAGCGTGCATAGACAGACTTAAGGTATTTTTTTAAACTCCAGGAATAAGCCTGTACAACAAGTTTGGGTAAAAAAATCTTTCACATTTATTTGAAAAGAAATGAACAGATTACAGAAAGAATTTTGCATTTCTAAACCGTAAGATGCTTTGCTGCTTTATTCAGGACTATCACTCTGTAAAAGTCAATGCAATGAAGTAACATATTTTTTCTTTTCAATGCAAGTCAGTAGCTCTCTTCTTCATGTAATTATAAATCTCGTTGTGTCTAACACTGATAAAGTTTTTCATTGCATCTAAGATTATTTTTGCCTTCAATTTATTTTTTCCTTCATTTTCATATTGTATTGTTCATTTTTGTGCAATCTTCTTTTTACACCATCTTTGATAACATGTCACCTGCTACATCAGGTTCTGCAAGCATTGTGAAGTGAAGGTCACAGCATTCAAGGACCAAAGGATCTCAGTGTGCTTGGCTGCACTTGTGAAATGCCTGTGTATTTCCACTGTAGACCTTGCTCCCTCCTCTCATCTTTGGGTAGGCACTAAGGACTTAACTGTTCAAAGAAATGACTTCCAGTCTCCACAGCAATGAACTGCAAAAGATGCATATTAGCATTCTGCTAGGTAGTCCTGCAAGGTTGCCCAAGGTAAGCTGCCAGCTGTCCAGCGTAGCAAAGCTCGGTGCTGTCGTAGGGAGTGAAATTGTTTGTGTTACTAGGTGTATCAGGTTTTTAGAGGGCGTCATTCACACTCACCTGAGCAAAGGTTGTGGCAGCAAAGCATATACTGAATGCGTTCCTAAGTAGCCAAAAGGCTTGTTTTAACCCTTTAACTGAAGAAACTGATGCCATGAAACACATGCCATTGTGAGGAAGCTCCCTGGATTGATTGCTCTCTCGAGTGTTTGCTTCTCTTCTTTGTGGCTCTGTGTGGTAAACATCCTTATAGGCAAATCTTGAGTTCCTTGAAAAGGTAAGAAAAGGATTGATTAGCACACTTCTGGGGGAAGAGCAGAGTTAAGCATGATCTCATCTTTTCAAGCACTGGCACTTTCCATGTACTTTAATGCTTCTGTTGTTTAAACATACCCTGTTTTTAAATATGTGTGGATGTAGGATTTAGCAGATAGATCAAGTACTTGGCACTAATCCAAGGTCTAATTCTTAATCTTCTGTAGAATGGATACGGTAGATAAATTTCTCAATGGCCAATTTTAAAAACTATTCACTCAAACCCGACATAGCCCATTTCAGTCTCTCTTTAATAGGAAACCTAATAACTTTTTCTGATGTGGTGCATAAAGCTCTGATATTTTGTTTTCTTTTTATTGCCTGATGCAAGCATCTTCATGTATTTACAGTCAATAAAGCTATCAGTGGTATATACATGTTTAGATTAATAATTTCAACCTTTCAGCCTGGAGCGCTGTGTTATTCGCATCCTTTGGTCACACGTTGACTGTTTGATCAACTGTGGTATTATTCTTTTTGAACCACTTCTAGAAGTGGGACAATCCGTTCCAGTATTTTCATTCACACTGGTTAGGAGTTATCTGCCAAAAAAACCTGGCAGCACTTTAGGAGCAGCGCAAGCCTTGTACATCGCCACCAAATGAAGAAGGTAGTCCCCCAAACCCCTTCTTCTGTAATAAATTTTTGTCTCTGATATCCTCTTTAGCCTCTTCCCACTCTGACTTTGGTTTTGTGTAGTTTCAAAGAAAGGTGGTCATATATTAGGACTTATCAACAAGAAAGGTCATCAAAGAAGTACAATATTACTTATGCAATGGAGGTTGTACGCATGGAGGAAAGAGAGCTGTCCAAGCCATCAAATCTAGAAACTGTATAGGAAGGAAAAAAATGTTAGCCTTAGTCCTACTACCTTCTATAATTAATGAATGTTTATATTTGCCCAGAGAGCCAGGTTTTATGGCTTGTCCTTTTATCTAGACCTTTCTCTCTCTTGAGTTGTCCTAAAAGGCCACTTCTGCCATGAGCAAACCAGTTAGTGATCACATGCTGATCTTTTTTTCCTCCCATGTTTTTGTAATACTTGCATGAGATAAAATATATCTGTGCCCTGAAGGCACTGCAGCTATTCTGTGTAGCAGACCGTAGGCTGGATTAGCACTTGTGGCAAAATGTGGCACCTTATGATGCTGGGGATTTATTTTTCTTTAGTGCACATTGCGTCTCTCAGGATTTTTCCCATAAGAGTGAGCATGCAAATATAAATAACAAATAAGATTTTTCACTAAATATCTTGACACATTCTACTGGATTTAGATTCACTTTCTGCGGTTTCTGTTTCATGCTTACTTTCCTTCATCTAAGAGCAGTCACAGTGGCAGTATAAAAATAACTTCTAAATTGAATTTTTCAAGTTCCTCCTCTTCTGCTATCTCTTACTGCTTCCCACTTCTCTTCTGATTATATGTTTCTTTCTAGTCTTCCCCCTGAAAATCAAGATCTCCTTATGCTTTGCATTACCAGCTGTCAGGCGTGATGCCGTATATGCTGATATGCCACTGTGTTAGCTTTGGCACTGTCGGCAGCACTGCTGTCATGCTCAATAGAGACAGAAAGGACCGTTTCTTGCTGGAAATTCAATTCATGAAAAATGACTTCTGTTTTTGGAATAGAATTGTTTTGAGAGAGATTAAGCATACAAAGAAATGTGTATAACAATAAATTAGCCCTTAATTTTATAAAGGTTTAAGTGTCAAATATAAATGAGCTGAAGAGTGAGGCTGACTAATTTTGTGAAATTACAGCCTCAAAGTAGTGATTGGAGCACAAGTTCCATCAACTGAGTTTGGTTTGTTTGCTTCCTGACATAGCTGGTTTTGAGCAAAAGGGAATGCCACCCCAGGCGTCTGGAAATCATCTCTGGATGGAAAGAAGTGACTGGTTTATTTGTGTCCCTCTGTGAAAGGGAGAGGCAGATAGTGGAGAAGATCTTTTTTTCCTCCACCCTGCAAAACAAGATGAAGGAGAACATCTTTCTGCGTTGACTTTTTCTTTCTTTCTAGCTGTGTCCTTTCTATCTCCTAAGCTTTTTAGAAAAGGATCCCTCTTACAGGTAGTTATTCTAGTGTAGAAAACTCAGTGTTAGTAGGCTGCTAAACTTAGGACTAGCATAAAATGAAGTAGGTGTTTTCCAGCAAGTTTATTTCTCCTTGATACTGACTGCCTTTTTGTGGCTTTTCCGTGATCGGCTTGCAAAACCGACCAAGCAAACCAATGCAATTTTCTTAAAGACAGAATATGAGGCTGCTTCTGTATGTGTTAATTAGACAGATTCATGTCTTGCAGTCATGTATGATGTTTAATTGTTAGTATGGTCTCTGTTATGATTTTGGTTCATGCCAGCTAGTGCTTTCCTGGGTAGCATTTGTGTATGTTTCAGGGCATAACCAGTGCCTGAAGTAGCCAGGTTTGGATGCAGCCCCGGCTTTCAGGGAGGGAATTCAGCCAGGCAGTTTGTGAACTATGTCATGTCGCTTGATCTTACTGGCAGCAACCTGTCTCTATTCTTACTCAAAGTATAGCCTCTTGTGCCCATTTGCAGGGAATTTCAGGTTGTGGTAGCCGTTTCTGGCCTTTTCTCTGGGCAGACAAATGTTGACTTTACTCTTGTTCTTGGAGCCTTGAGGGTGGATGCTGTTTCATGGAGGCCTTTTGTACGCAGTGTTTCATCCTTACAAGAGAGCAGTTTCTTACTGCATTGTCCTCTTCTCACCTTTGTTAGAAGGCATGACTCCCCAAGAGGTTTTGTTGCGAAGATAAAAGAAGCAAAAAGAAATGTCGAGGGAGTCGCCTTATACCTATTATACATTATTTAGACCAGTAAACTGGTGCTTGCCTTGAGAAATGAGAAGAGCCTTCATAGTAATATAATTCTCTTCAGAGGCATTTGTATTACTTATATCTTTTGAAACGAATACTGAAAGTGGTATGGCTAACTGACGTAGGGATACTGCTAGAACATAGCATGCTGGGCATTTTGAAGCCCTTGGAAGCATTTCCAAAACTGACTGTATGTAGGGACTTGAAAGGCCTGTCATAAAGTTCAAGTTCTGTCACAGGAAAGGAAAATGGAAAGATAAATCACAGAATCACAGAATAACCAGGTTGGAAGAGACCCACCGGATCATCGAATCCAACCATTCCCACCAATCCCTAAATCATGCCCCTAAGTACCTCATCCACCCTCACCTTAAACACCTCCAGGGACGGCGACTCAACCACCTCCCTTGGCAGACTGTTCCAATGCCTAACCACCCTCTCCGTGAAGAATTTTTTCCTTACCTCAAGCCTAAATCTCCCCTGGCGGAGCTTGAGGCCATTCCCTCTCGTCCTGTCCCCTGTCACTTGGGAGAAGAGGCCAGCTCCCTCCTCTCCACAACCTCCCTTCAGGTAGTTGTAGAGAGTAATAAGGTCTCCCCTCAGCCTCCTCTTCTCCAGGCTAAACACCCCCAGCTCTCTCAGCTGCTCCTCATAAGGCCTGTTCTCCAGCCCCTTCACCAGCTTTGTTGCTCTTCTCTGGACTCGCTCCAGAGCCTCAACATCCTTCTTGTGGTGAGGGGCCCAGAACTGAACACAGGATTCGAGGTGCAGTCTCGCCAGTGCCGAGTACAGGGGGAGAAGAACCTCCCTGGACCTGCTGGTCACGCCGTTAAATGGGCAAACAACGCGGTTTTCTCACAACATTTTTACTTCTATTTGTTTAAAATACAATATAACTTCTCAGGGCAACTTTTTTCAGCTAAAAAGAATTTCACTAGAGTAAGACGCTTTTAATTTTCCAGTGTGTAAATATGTACAATATAAACAGTGACTACAGTAACAGTTTGGTTGTGACACTTTATCACAACCATGCGTAGAAGCAGATAAGAAGAATCCTAGAAAAATATGTGTTGAAATATTCTGATAGATGATCAAAGAGAAGAGAAGAGCTGGGAACCAAGTGTTCAGGAAAACCTTTGTGAAGTCACATATATGCTTATGAGTTTAGGCAAAACCCAAATAAATTAGTCATGGTCAGTAAGAACTTGGTGTTTCAAGTTGTCTCAACAATCTGCATATCCTTCCCACAGTTAATTGTTGGATGAATCTGAGCACGTGGTACTAGGAGGCGGTGTGAGGTTCTTTCCTTTGATAAAATGCCAGGCATTGGCTTTAAATGATAGCACTGCAGTATCATAATAATGAATACTACTCTATTATTGTCAAATTTGCAAAAATAATTTACTGTGAGATATTCTTACACTTTATTTAGTAACCTCAAATGCCCAAAGTTTATTGATGCACTGCTTTATCATACCTGCAAGCTGAAGTTAATGACTTGCTCTAGGTAGAGGATATAGTCAGGCAATATTTCATACAGCTTTTTTTGCAAGAGTTTTGATCTTTCATGCTCTAATTTATGCAAGCTTCGTATAGAAGACTGAGGTAGGAACACATCCAGTGGAGCAGGCTTATCTACCGGAGAGAAGGCTCAAAACACTCTTTTGTAGGCTTGGCAGCCAGTACATCACTGGGTACATATACAAGTTCATGGCATTTAACCAGAAATTTTGGCTGAACAGTTCTTAACTTTTCTTTCAAAATAGTTGCATGCGTGTACACATATTATAGTAGTGGGTATACATATGTGGACACTTATACATATCTATATGTGCAACTATCTAAACTATATTGTATAACATATATTAAAAAAATGTAGTGTAGTTTAGTTGACTTTTTTTTTCAGAAATCAGATTAGAAAAAAAATAGCCCTTTTTGATGTTGAAAGGCTCCTATCAGCCTAATTTAAATTTAAATCTTCAAAATACATGTTTAGACTATTCTTCCCTCTCACTTTTTTCAGTGAAGCTTCCTAAAGCTGAAAATTATCTCAGTATTTTTTCTCTATCTTTTTTAATCCTTTTATATTTAAAGAAAGGTGGGGTTTTTATTTTATTTTTTTGCAATTGGCAAGGAAGGCGTTTGTGCAAGGGAATGCTGACTCTGTCTAGACAGAAAACATTGCCAAATATACAAGGTCCTTGATCGAACAGACAATCCTCCCCTCCTGCTATCATTCAGTTTATCGTCATTTTAGCTGTTCCTTGCAGTTTCAAGTATTTAATTTTGGGATTTGAGGTACTGGTTTGGGTTTTTTTTTTCCAGATTTGCTGTGTCCTTGTAAAGACTGTAGAGATAAGTGTTCATATTGATGAATATTTTATTCTGTGTACGCTGGTTTCATATCTACAACTGTGTCTAAGA
Source organism: Clamator glandarius (assembly GCA_033459285.1). NCBI lineage: Eukaryota > Metazoa > Chordata > Aves > Cuculiformes > Cuculidae > Clamator > Clamator glandarius. The sequence goes on from JAUNZM010000054.1 coordinate 176,377, forward strand.
AATGGGTTTATGTAGCTGATATCCATAAATCAAGATGTTGTGTCAGCTAACAGGCTCCCAGTAGTGCAGAAGTCATCTCAAATTCATGCTGACTGTGGGTAGCTAAGTAGTGGTGCATTTGGCCGTCAGAACTCTGCAAATGATAGAAAGTAGGAAGAAAACGAGTGGAAAGGTTCCTTCTGCACTCTGTGAGCTCACTCTAAGCTCTGATGGTTGTGTTGGACTATTAACAGCAGTATATTTCATGTTGCGAGTACAAATTCATCGCTGCCATAATAGCCCCAAAACTCTAAAAACCATATAAGTAAATGAACTCTTTCAGTAGAGCAGCTTCAGCAGTTCAGAGCTTTCTTACTTAATTTTGTTTAGGCACATTAAGCGGGTCTAGACGAGCTGTCACTGCCTTTGAAATATTACCATGTTTCTTTCATTCTCTTGGTTTTAAGTCTTTACACAGTAAGACTTTCATACATCCTTACACTCTGTTCATTACAAATTTCTGGATATTCAGGCTCTTATTTGGAGCTTAAAAGCATTTCAAATGATAACAGAAATTCAGAAATGGAAAAGGGAAAAGATGTGCCTTTATTGTCTTCTCTTCTACCACAGCCTGGTGCCTCTTGGTGCAGAGACAAAGCCTGTAGTTTCTGGCTCTTGCCTGGTAGTGGGTCTGCAGGTGAATTAACCCAGCAAGCGTGCATAATTTTTTACTAGGATGGTTATAAGGTAGCAATTTGAACCTGGAAAAGAATGTCTTAGAGACAGTTCTTGTCTGAAAGTAATTCTGCTTTAACGTTAGAGAAAGCCCTTGTTTTTGTAGGGAACTTATTTTTTCCTCCCTTCATCTCTTGTCACATTACTCAAATTCGTGCATTCAGAACTGTTCAGAAAGATTGAGGAATGCATATGCTGTGCCGTTCCAGTAGATGAAAGCAGTATAGTTGAAGGGTTTAAAACATGCTTTCATATTAATTTACCATCATTTAAATATTCTTTTAAGAGACTGCTTATGGATTCTGAATTTTCAGTTGTCACTACAGTTTATTCAGATTTTAAAGGGATGCAATGCATTTTCTTTGTGAAGTATGCTACTCTGTTCACACTAGTTCTTTGGCTTATTTGAAACCAGTAGTACACACTACTGTCCTGGCAAACACACAGATCTTTGTGTTGTTGGACTTCTACTACAACTGAACATGGATGTGCACTTGCAGCAAAGATGGGAAATGATGAATAATCCCTCTTGCCTTTTCAGATGGTCATATTTGAATTGAGTTGGCAGGACTGAGTGAAGAAGCTTGTATTGTTAGCAGTGCTGAATCTGCTCTGTAAGAGCATTAGACTTTCCTGTGGATTTCAGTCCAGCTTTCACCAGCACTTTGTTCCTCTGAACTGACATTTAAAGGTTTTCTTAGGTTTCTACTGCTGAATTTGTGTTTTATGTACTTCGGTCAGGGAAAATACCAATGATGTTACACATGTTTCCATTTACTATAAATTTATTCTTTCACATGATTTTGTAAGAAATATATTCAGTTAAGGGGTAAAATACACTTTTTATTCATCTTAAGTAAAATCTCTTAGATATCACACATTTAGAAGTAATGTACCTGAAACTCTTACATTCAGTAATTTAACTTGGTAAACATTGTACTAACTTTGATAAATCTTAACTTCATTTTTTTCCAGGCTTCCAAAGGATGAGTTGGCAACAGAACCACTAAAATATGCTGAACAACTTCCTGTAGCTCAGATAATACACCAGGTATGTCTTTCTATTTTCAGGATTTTCCTCTCATAATAAACAACATCTGTAATAAAATCTGCTTTTCTAGGTCATACAGAATCAATGTCCTCATGCTGGAAGTATGTAAAAACAACATACGCTTGTTCAGATGACAACTGTTAACTATAAAAGTCTTATTCTGAACATGGCAATGAAAAGATGTTTGCTGTATGACACGGGTGACACTTCAGAGGTTGCTGTTACAATTGCTGTCTGTCTCCTGATATAAAAGAAAAAAAATCCATTAATTTCTTCAAATTTGCATCATGACCTAAATCATATTCCCCTTCCTGAAAAAGCAGCCAAAGTGTAGAATCATTATTATGGAATAATTGTCGTGATGAGTTGAGTAGGGAAAACAATCTCTCCTCTTAATGCAATTCTGAATTAGTGCTATTTCTAACTATAGCAGTGTCATCATACGTTTTACTTTGCTCAATTTTTCGTTCGCTTTTTATTTTGCACAATTAAAAAAAATCAGAGATTGAGATTTTGCCTGGATTGTGTCTTCTAACTGTGTCTGTATTTAAAATCAATACTCTTCCCATTGACTTAGGTAAACAAATAAGGAATGATGTGGACATCTGAGCTGGGATTGAATAGCAGGCTACAGTTTTTATTATAGCATGTCATTTTTTTTTTTTTTCCAATTTATAGAAGAGATTTTCTGTGTTATACTCCCTTCTTGTTCTTTTCTCAAAGTTAAAGGTCTGATTTACAAAATGTCCTGCTGGTAGATGGGATGCCAAGCCTGCATTCACATTTCTTCTCATTCTTTGCTGTTAGCCAGCAAACTCTGCCTGCTTTGCAATACAAAGCAAAAAGGCCTGCACTGTTGCAGTCATTTTTAAGTTTGCAGATGTGAGTCCTGCTTAAGAGATGGGTAACTGTAGTTGTACCAATTCAGGACTGAATAGGTTACATTTGTGTTTTCCTGGGGTACCCTGGCAGTACGGAATCTTTCAGGTAATCGGATGCGCTCTGAAATATTGACATGAAAACTGGGGAAGGTAATGACAGTTCATCATGGGAGACCAAACTGTGCAGTCAGTTCACTGCTTTGAGATCAGGAGAATCCCAGCCTGAAAACTGGGATGTTGGTAGCAATAGCAACATAGACAATGTGAGATAAAGCTGTGTTTTCAGACTGAGCTGGTTTTGAATGCTTAAAGATCAACAGGAACAAATAGAAGTCCATTAAATGTCACAGTTGCTTACAAAATCCTAGTGGTATTAACTATTGTAGATCTTTCTGAATACCTTTGTCAATCAGTGTTTTCAGGCAGCAGAGTTGCATGCTGCAGGCAGTGCTGGTTTTACCTTAAAGGAAACAAGCTTTATTTTAAAACTTTAAAGAGTTCAGGTCTTTTCTGCAAGATGTAAACACAAGGGATTTTAAAACTTTAGGTTGAAATCTGCACTTCTGGGAAGAATCTCTGATGTGTTCAGAACATGGAAGATTGGAAATCAGGACCAGTTTGTATGTCAGGAGCTCCCTGATGTTGTCAGAGCTTCAAATGACCCAACAGCCTGCAAATGTCACATTTAAAATTCTGCCTTCATGCCTGACTCTCAGCATAAATGAATTAAACAGCAGAGCAGGCAGCCAGTCAATATGTTCTTAACAGTGAGAGTGAGCAATGAAACAGTTTGGGGGTTGTTTGGAATCAGTAAATAGAAACTGCACAGAATGGCTCACCTAGAGGAAAATCTCAAATAGGAAACAGAATTAACCTTTAAGATGGTCGACCAGACAAAATGTCATGGTAATATTTTTACAACATTAGGTGGATAATAACCACAGAGGGTTCATTTGGCTACGATGTGTTGTACTGCAATAGCATATTGCACCGTGGAAAGGCACAAAGCTGATGTGTTTGCTGTAACAAATTCACTGGGAGTGGAGAGCCGTGGTCCACAGGAGGCAGCAAACCAGACCCAACAGAAGTGCAAATGTCCTTGATGTGGAGAAACAGAATAAAATGACCATTGCTTAGCTAATCATGCCAGGGAGTCTGGCATCGTGCCCTGCTTTTGTATGATTGTGATGCCGGTTTTGAGCCTCCAGGAGCCGTTATGGCGCTAGTAATTATTTGTCATTATAGCAATATAAGACCAAAAGAATAACGACCCTATAAACTTCACAGTTCCAGTTCACTGATACCCGGTGCCAGTGTCCTGGTGAATGAGCACTGCATAGATTATAACGTGCCGTTTCTTAGGAACCCGTGACAACTGGGATATGTAGTGCAAGAGCCATGTTGAGTTTGTATAAAAAAATGTTCTTTACTTTAAGGGAAAGGGAAGAAATTATAAGAAATAAAATTACCATGGCTAAAACCAACATATTTTATTTGTGCTGTTTAGATACTTTATCAAAATTGGTAATCACTGTGTGTAGTACGGGCTGTTGTTGTTGCTCCTGTATCTCGTGTAAGATTCTCTCATGTTAACAAGTTTTGTTTACCACTAGGCAGTAATAAAAGCACCAGAAATGTATATTTATAAAGTATATATTAAAACTTCACAGTGGTAGACAGGTATCCTAAATCAGTGTAATGCCAAAGTACATTTCAATTATAGTTAGTAACCAGCGTGGCCACTAATTCTATCCACATGTCACTGTAAATTTATTCTCCTGAACACTACTAAAAGTCTTCGTGTTTTTCTTGGGAATTTACATGTGATTTCTAATTCTCTCTTCAGTACTTCATCTCTTGTATTTTAAAAAATATTATAGTAATGAAAAGGAATTGCTTTTTGATTTCTAACCTGATTATTCCACAAGAAAATTTCAGATTTGGTGCCTCTTAAGCTATTTAACAAGAAGAGACACAGAATCTGATTCTGAGATTGATCTTAAACTTCGTGGCACTAGTAATTATTTATCATTATAGCAGTATAAAACCAAAAGAATAACAACCCTATAAACTTCACTCTTCCAGTTCTTAGAAATATGTTATATTTGATGCATTGGACCATGGTTAATGAGAAGAAGAAATGAAAATAAATAGCAGAATGAAAAACAAATACTAACATTTAAGCCACTAGTTTTTAGACAGGAACCCCAATCAGACATCTGTAAAGAAAGGAGCTTTCTCCATTTTCAAAAACAAAACCGAAAAGCATATGCTTTTAACTGAAATGAAAAACCTCTAGTGCTTGGGAAAGGGATGCAGTCATTAGTATAAACTTCTGAGATGGCAAAAGTTAATCTTTCAGAGGAATACCCACATAAGACAGCTTTTAAATGAGGTTCTTTGTGTACAGCCGTGTATACAATGCTGCTAATTAGCATTAAGTTTATGAATAGTAAGGCCAAAAAAAAAAAGGAGAAAAGGAGAGAAATTACTTTAAGTCTGCACTTGTCTAGTTGAAACAGATCTGGTGAAAGAACAGTAAAAGCTGTATTTGAGCAGATTGTTTTCATTTATTATAAAGGATATTAATTGCCGGCCTTCAATTCCGCAAGGTATTTTAATAAAAATACCCAGCTTCAGTGCCAGTGCTCATGCTCTGAATGTCACGATGTGTTAATATATTTTGCCTAACTGGGATTTAGGATATTGAAGAGACTTAAATTGTTACAGGTGTCTTACTGATGGAAGAATGTTTTATTGATGAAAGGCACATTTCAGTGGATAAATGCCAGATCTCCTGATGTTGTTATAATTGAAAACAAAATGAAACAGCAAGTTCAGGCCATGATCAAATTGCATACTTATTTTAGTTCATTGTAAACTATTAAGCAGATAATTTGATGTGCTGTTAAAACAGGATGGTATTTCAGGAAACTAAATTCCAGCCCATAGTAGCGATTGCCCAATTTACTTCAAATTTGATATGGCTTATAGTTGCACATTTACTTAAAAATAAAGAGTTCCTAAGTGTTTTCTTATGTCAGAGAATGCATGGGGGAATGTTAGATACAATTTCTAATTAAATTAGATTGAGTTTCAATTTGGAGAGATGTGTTAACTTTGCTTGTTTTGTAGAGTCTTTAATCAGTGTGTTTCTGTAGCTTCTCTGTAAAAGCATTATTGGAAAATGCGTCCTGAAATCTGAGGCGATTACTGGGAGATCATGCTAACCCTGTTGAGTAAATATGTCTCTCTGTTCCATATTCCAGTTGAGCAACTCATGTGGGCACCAGTAGCTTTGCTGAGTTTAAACTCGGAGCATATCGGGGAGTTGCCCTATCCAGTCTCCAGGACTGCAGTCCACAATAAGGGAAATAAGAAATTTAAGAAAGAAGGGTGGGAGAGGGATCTCTGGAGTTTCAGAAGAACGGGCTGATGGTCATCAAAGATAACTAAGAATTATGATTCTGTATTAAGTCTTAGAAGAAAGTCTTTTTCCATAATTTCTGTGCTTTTATGATGAATTTTCTCCTCCCCGTAAAATAATTTTGCTTTGAAGATCAATTTTTATTCATTCTTGAGAGCTCACTCTCACATAGTATAGGGGTGTTAGTTTATTGCATTTGTTGATGTTATTCCTGTTTCACGCTGATTTAATTGAGAGAGGTTTTCTTTAGCGGCATTTGGCAGAAATTGTTGAAACAGTATTAAGAAAATAGAACACACCATGTTGTATAGATTTTTTTGAAGTATTTTTTGATTATCTATAACACAACAATTTTAGCTCTTAGACTTTAATTTGACGTTTGTGAAAACATTTAAGCAGTTTTGTGTGGCTTACAATCTTTGTGGAATGCTTGATACAAAAATTAACCCATCACATACTGATAGAGTCTTGAAAGCATAACTTTAAAATTCAAGGCTTTTACTGGTGTCTTGCCTCTCACCTCATAGCTGCCCTCTCACAGTTGTTTCATTTCAAGGGAGGCATCTTTCTTTCAGTCTGTGTCTGCCCTGATAGTGGAGTCTTGATTCCTATTTATGTTTAATAAAAAACATTAATGGTCTTCAGAATTTGGTCAAGTATGCAGGGTGTTTAACAGCAGAGCATTAGCACAGATTTTGATTTTTTCTTTAATGAAGACAATAATTTTGGTTTATGGAGAATAATTTATTAAACCTTTTAAAGCACTTTGCTAAGTGATACTTGCATTTTAGTGTGTTTACTGTTACATTTTACAGGCTAAGGGGTTCAAAAGCAATTTGTGATACTTGGATGTGTAACGTTTTAGACACAGCTATTTATATATTCTCTTAAAATCCATTCCTGCAGCTGTGCTTGAAAATAACTTTAAAGCAGAGCTTGCTTATCACAGTGTTCAGTTAGATGATGGCAGAGATAAAATATGACCTTTCACCAAAAGGTCCCAGTCCTGCTGCACCGGTGAGCACAGACACGGGTCTTTTCAGGAAAGCTTTTGTTTGTCAGAGCTGAGATTTTTCAGGATGATTGAAAATTGAATTTTTCATACCAAAGATTAGAAAGCGCTCTCAGTTTAGAATTGAATTTTATTTTAACAAAATACATTATGTGGCTACCCAGCAAAAAATCCTTGTGGCGTGTCACCTTGCACTAGGACACCTGCCTGGTCAGGTTTTAGTTTTGTAGTTCTGAGCAATGAACTGAAGACAGTTTTGTCCCCTCACTGCTGCCACTTCTTGTGGCTTCTTTGGAGCACATGGAGAACAGCAGCCTGTTCTGGCAGCTCTGCCTGCTCCAGACTAGAGGTGGGAAAACCAGGTTTTGATGCATGTCAGGGAAATGTGTCAGTGTCGTCTTTGTCAAGCTGACCTGCAGTCCTTTTTGGGGCTCAAGCACTCTTGACTATATTCATATACAGAACTTAACGGAAATATGCTCTACACCTTTTGCTGAACCAGCCATTCTTCATCTAGGGCACTTGAGGTATGTAGGAGTTAGAAATTAATGTCTTTTAATAAGGGGGAGGTTGAGGTTCCTTTTCTGTATTAAGCATATGTTTATGAATTCTGTTTTGTCTGTGTTTTATAACTAATGGAAGTAATCTCAAGTGGAAACATGACTGGATGTTATCCAGTAAATAAGAACTTGCTTCTTTCCCTAAATTACATATAGTATGTGGATTTAATTTCTCTCACTGTTGCATAAGCTAGAGATTATTTAAATTGTTTTGTCTTCCTTTAAACTGAATGCTACCTAGTAGAAAACCCTGTGCTCAAAAGGAGCAAACCAAACTTTCTATGAAAACCTGTTACTGCACAATTTTGCCAGCCACCGAACTGAGTTCATCATAGAGCAGCAAAGATTCTCCTGCCAACACTGAATGCTGCTTGGTGCATATAGATGCTTTGAAGTTAACTTCTTAATATTTCTTCAAATATTAAGATTGATTAAAAAATTGTGAGTAGCAGAGTCCTGCTGTGTCTGAGTCATGTAACATATGCAATATGCACCTTTAAATCTAGAGAATGAATGCTTAAATATTTTGATAGCACTTTTTTTTAATAAATAATAAATTCAGAATGGAATAGTCCCCTGTTTCTCTGAGTCATTCCAAGAACTCACCGCACTCTTTACTTGGTTGTAGCTGGTACAGATCCTCCACTGGCAAAACAATAAACCAGAAACATTTTTCAGACATTTTTACTTCTGCTGAACTACTGGAGAGTCAGCGATGGTGCTCAGCATCCTCCTATGTAAGCTGCTAGTCCATACAAACAATAAAGTTGTCTCTCTTCTTTTCTCATTCAGAAATTAAGTAGCACATTAGCTTAAAGCAATCTCATAGGCAAAGTTGTAACACTCCTGAATTAGAGCATAATTGTAAGCATAGTGTAAAATATTTTTGTGAAAGATCCACACTATACATATTTTTTTTGTTTTGTGTTTTTTTTCTCATTTGCGCCTTCTGATCACAGGAGACATTGATGCAGAGTTTATTGGTGATCTGTTTTTTCCAGACAAGGTGCAGCTGCTTTTGTTTTGTTATGTTTTTCATCTGAGCATGAGGGAAACCCTCTAGAAGGAGAGACCTAGTAAAGCAGTCTCTTTTCTGCTGTCTTCCCATTAGAGGACTGCTGTGGGTGATCACTCTCTGCCTGTCCAGGATCATTATTTTACTGTTTCTCGACCACAGGGCAGGTTTGCTTCTTTATCTCTTTATTAAGTTGAAATATTAGGTGGAAGCTTTTCTCTTAGTCCTCCAGACACAATAAAGATAAGTGTCTTAGAATTATGTTTATTTCAAATGCTGCCTCCCAAATCTTAAAAATTTAGCAGTAATTACAAGGAGCTTCATTTCTGTGAGGGCAGACTACCAAAATATTTATGTGTGGGGAACTCTTCTTTTTTGTCTGCACGCAACAATTCTCAGCAGAGCCAGGAAAGAGGCATCAGTATTTTTTTGTTGCTGACCGAGCATTGCAGGGGAACTGAATGTAGTATTAAATTCTCCCAATTATAGCTGAATACAATGGATTGAGTTACTAAATGCATTGAGAGGTATCTTGCGTGAGGGATCTGGACAGTCAGTTGTGGGTTTTTTGTTTTTAACTGTTTCCTACTAGAAATATCACACTGGACATCATCTGCAAGCCACGAAGGGAGCCTGTTCCAGCTGCCCAGAGGCACTGGAGATGGAGGATGGCAGCTTTTTCTTGCCAGAAATGTGGTGTGCATGCTCAGAATCACAGAATCACAGAATAACCAGGTTGGAAGAGACCCACCGGATCGTCGAGTCCAACCATTCCCACCAATCCCTAAATCATGCCCCTAAGTACCTCATCCACCCTCACCTTAAACACCTCCAGGGACAGTGACTCAACCACCTCCCTTGGCAGCCTGTTCCAATGCCTAACCACCCTCTCCGTGAAGAACTTTTTCCTAATCTCAAGCCTAAATCTCCCCTGGCGGAGCTTGAAGCCATTCCCTCTCGTCCTGTCCCCTGTCACTTGGGAGAAGAGCCCAGCTCCCTCCTCTCCACAACCTCCTTTCAGGTAGTTGTAGAGAGCAATGAGGTCTCCCCTCAGCCTCCTCTTCTCCAGGCTAAACAACCCCAGCTCTCTCAACCGCTCCTCATAATATTTGTTCTCCAGCCCCTTCACCAGCTTCGTTGCTCTTCTCTGGACTCGCTCCAGAGCCTCAACATCCTTCTTGTGGTGAGGGGCCCAGAACTGAACACAGGATTCGAGGTGCGGTCTCACCAGTGCCGAGTACAGAGGGAGAAGAACCTCCCTGGACCTGCCGGTCACGCCGTTCCTGATACAAGCCAAGATGCCACTGGCCTTCTTGGCCACCTGGGCCACTGCTGGCTCATGTTCAGTCGGTTGTCAACCAGCACCCCCAGGTCCTTCTCCTCCTGGCAGCTTTCCAGCCAGGCTTCTCCTAGTCTGTACCTCTGCTTAGGGTTGTTGTGCCCCAAGTGCAGGACCCGGCATTTGGCCTTGTTAAACCTCCTGCCGTTGGTCTCAGCCCAGCAGTCCAGCCTGTTCAGATCCCTTTGCAGAGCCTCCCGACCCTCCAGCAGATCCACACTTCCACCCAGCTTGGTGTCATCTGCAAACTTGCTCCATCCTTTCTTCCCTTTTATGTATTAAAACATGTAACTTTACCTTGGTCCTTGTGTTTTTTTTTCACATGAAACCTAAGTATATTTAAAAAAGCAATAAAAGACTTATCTATTTTTCCTGTTACACGGCTTCATTAAGGACAGTTAACAGTATCAAAATGTCTTGTTTGACGTGCACATATATTATTAGCTTGTTTGAGAGTCGATGGGGTCCAGTCTCTACTGTCATGAGTTGGAATGTGGATTTATCACTTTTTCACAGAAGTGGCACACAGGAAGGTGACAGGAACCCTCAGACCATGTTCTCCTTCCAAGATAGCGACCTCTTCAGGGAGATGCAATAGCAGAATGGGAGGAAAGTGGTGCAGTTCTCAAAATGACCATTTTAAGCTCTACAGATCCTGCAGTTTGGACAGAGAAGTACAGCAACAAACTATTCAGTTTCCAGAGGTCATGTCTTTTCTCTTTCCCTGACCTATGAAAACCCTTATGCTTAAAGATTGGCATTATATCTCCGTTCTTCACACAGGGTGGAGATCAGTTTGACAGGCAGCTTGGAGTAATTTAACTCGGGGCTGCCCCTCAAGTGGCCACGCTCCACTCTCCCCCGTGTTCGAGTCCCGTGCTCATTAAACACAGCAGCGAGCTGAAAACTACTGCTAAAAAAAAGCAGGAGAGGAGGGAGGCATTTTTCAGCCTGGCTGGGTGTGTGACTACAGAATTTTTAAACCCAACAAGAACAGGCAGTATCAGCCAAAATTCATAAAGTGTACGTATATTCCCTGAAAAAAATTGTGTATATTTCTTATGATGATGATCAGGTGAGAGAGAGTGTAACAATAATTGCTACTCTGGAAATTTGAAATGGAAATAAATTTAAGGCTTTTCTACATATCATGGGAGTTCTCAGTTTGCCCTTGAGAATACTGGTAATATAAGGCATTATATGTGAATATAGTGCCATCATTTCATGGATTATGAGACATCGTCTTCATACCCACCAGCATATAGAATTGTCAGATGTACTATTAAAAAATATATTTAAAGATACCCCGGCTCTAAAGTAGGTGTAATTTTTAGACTTGCCAGGTTGGATTTGCAGCTTCTTTAAGAGGTAATTCCTGTAATCGTTTCTTTTTTAATAAGCACTATCTAAGATATAAAATGAAAGAGGAGGTTCAGGAAGTGACTGTAACATGTCAGGCTTTATATGGTGCTGTAGATCTTTGTGGTTTACTCAATCTAAACGCCAAATAATGGCATTTGAAGGGTCGGTAGTAGCTGTATGACCATGAACTCTAGAGATCACTGTATTTCTTACATTCCAAAAAAATTATTTGCTTTTTTCCAGCTGGATCAGCCATGTGTTTAAAGATCTTGCATGCACAAACCTTTCAATATGCACTGTTGATCTTTGGATGTCTTTATTTTGGCTTTGGACTCGATTGTGCTATGATCCCCTTTTGTCATTATTTACAACCTGCTCATGACTGTGCTTTTAAGACTGTAGCTGCTGTCTGTGGTGTTCTGTAACTGTGCTCAGAGCTTTACAGAAAGAGACAGGTTCAAAAATGCTTACAGCTTAAAGTAAACTTCACATACTATGTTGGCAAAGCAAGGCCAGCAGTGAGAGATTCTGATTTGTAGACTAAGGCCATAAAGGAACATTATGTTAATATCTTTTGACTTTCTGCACAAAGCACATGGATACTTTATTTATATTCTCCCTTCTTTGTGGCTGTATTGAAATCAGGAAGGATAATTAAAAAAAAAGAGTGAGTAGAGGCTGGTAGGTGTTTAATCAAAATATTGTAATTATAGGGCGAATATAGATGAAGAGGACGATTACGATTGCTATTACTCAGAGGGTGGTGGAGCACTGGAACAGCTCCCCAGGGAAGCAGTCATGGGGCCAAGCCTGGCAATATTCAAGAAGCACTTGGACAACCCTCAGACACACGGTGTGAATGTTGGAGTTGTCCTATGTGGGGCAGGATTTGGACTCAATAATCCTTCCGGGTCCCTTCCAACTCAGGACATTCCGTGATTCTGTGATTCTACGATTCATGTTAGTGCATGTGTGTGATTATACACAGCGTGCATGACGTTACAGCTGTTATTGAAGAAGCAAGATGTGTGTGTCCCAGGGGTCTCAGTTGTTAATGTCACCTGAGTTGTTGCATAGTGCAATAGGTAAAATATCAGTATCTTTTTAGGCAGCTGATGTTAGAACTGCTCCTGTTGCTGCAAATGTAACGAGGTTATTTTAAAGCGAGTTTTGTGATTTGAGACTCTTGGCTCTCCTTTGTGGTCATAATAAGCTTGGCTAATGTCAGAGCTTTTTTTGCTAAAATTATCTCTCCAGCCACTTTCAGTCTCAACGTTGTGGTCCTCTATTAAACATATAATTCACTCTTGTTATCATTCTTTGCTCTCCTGAGATTTTTTGTGATACACTGTTGTGCATTCATTTGCATTTGTCATTTATAAGCCTAGATTCTTAGATGTTCTTAGTATTTTTGGATTTGTCTGTACTGGGTCCCATTTATTTGCTGTTCCTTCAAATATTGGAAAAGTGAATACTATTTAGGTCACTGTGGTGAGTTGTATCCACTGGGGATAACTGAATAGGTTTTCAGTGCATAATGATATGCAAATAATATACCTCTGCCTCTCATGGGTTTAGACTAAATATATGCACAAGCTTTCTGTGACCTTAATAGGTTTGTAGGCATCATAATACACCATGTGCTGCTGTAGCGTATTATCTGATGTACAAATATTTCAGCTCTGGTTGAGGGCAAAGAAATGTATGCAATAACTCTGTGAATTTAGTATATTATCCACACACCTTCCTGAGTGTGGAAGTGTATACAGCGATATACCTGATTTACTATTGTAGCATAAGCAGTAGGTTTTAATAATAGTCACCATTAATAAAACAGAAGATGCTTAATGTCTTATGCTTAGAATAGGCTAATTCATTACATTGGTAGAGCATCTTGATGCAAGATGCAAGATGAAACTGAAAAACATACGGTAAAATGATAAGTTACTTCATTAGACTGTTTCATGTTTATGATGTTTCATATGTAAAAGTACCTTTTAAAAATTTTGCTTCTTTTTAGTTTATTTTTCATTTTTAGTTTATTATTACAGGTTCTAGAGCAATTCTGGAAACAGATGTTGCATTTAAAAAAGCTTTCCTTTAGTGAAGCTTTCTGTGCAAGAGAATTCATTCTTCCTAAAACTTCATTTTACTTAAATTAACTTGTATTTCCACTGAGGATGGCTTATATTAAGCACAAAGGGAGGCTTAGCGGTTTAGACTTCCATCAAATAAACTGCATAACTAAAAAGAGAAGATGCCAAGCCTCACACTCTTGTACTTGAAAGTATTGTGTTCTCTCTCATGGGAACTTGAGATTAGAGAAATTATAAAGGCTTTGCATAAAAACAGGGAGTTAAAATTAATTTTTGCTTAAGCAGGGAAGTGTCAAAAGCCTATTATGGTAATTTTTCAATTTTGTCTCAACTGTTCACACATTTTAAAATAGTTGTACAATTGAGTGAAGGCATAATTGATGTGTTGTCGTTTCTTTTTTTTTCCTTGGGCCATCATAAAATGTAGTTTAGGTGCACTTAGGCTTGGAAGAAGTAGGTGGGCTAATTAGGTAGATGAAAATTTTCATATCATAGTGAGACAATTTGCCTAATGGATTGGAATAGTATTCTACGAATGGTTCCCTTATTCTTAATTACATCCAAGTACCAAATATCAATATTACATGAAGACAATTAAACTACAAAAACCATAGTGAAAAAACATAATTCCTAGCAGCAGAACTTTGGGGTAGTAGAGTCTGTCATCTTCATTATTACTGCAGAAACAGTAGCACTAAAAGTCTACATAAAAAAAGCCCTGTTACTTAATAATGTTATTCATTGTCTTTTACTGTAAATTAAATGCTGAAAATGTCATGGGATGAAGACCTACTGCTACATTTATTTTGTTAATTTTTATTGAATTAAAAAGGTATAAGTCTTGTCTATGTCATAACAGCCTATAAAGTGCTAGGGCAGTTTAAATGTTATGCCTGATCTAGAACAATTTTAGGACCTCACTAATTAAAGGAAAACTGATTTTGCAAAACCTTTTGATGGTAAATTAAATCACTTTTTCTTTCAGTAAATACAATATCCAACAGAATTAGTACAGTTCCAGTGTTGCTTTCATTTTGATGATCAGTTTTGCTGTTCCATAGGAGTCGTTGGTAGAACAAGGTTTACATTTGGAGTGAATCTTACCGGCAAATGTGACATTAAGCAGTACTCTTAAGCGGTCATTGATTAGTGATACTTCTGGTTTTATATGCAGAGAAAGGGCCTCTTTCCTGCCTTTCAGCTGATTTTTTTGCAGAAGCCTCTTTGGGTGATGAAAGATCCACATCTGTCATCGCCAGGTTAGGTGCAACTTGTTTGGAATGGTTTTTTTTTAGCTCTATCTGCTGTTGGAACAGGTGGAAAGACAGAGATCTGCTGTATCACAGTGATGAGGTGTATTGTCCCTCATAATTTTTCCTGGTCCTGCTAAACAGCTTCTGTCAAGTGTCACTTTCAGTCTCTTTTCACTTGAACCTTAGAGTGATCTGGTTCTTCCATAGCTCTTTCTTCTCTCACCAGAAGCTGTGAATGGGAACTACTTGACTGAAAGTACAATATGGTCACACAGTTATTGTGAGATGAAGCCCAGGGAGAAGGGTCAGCACCCATTCTGGCTATTAAATTATTTGTCCTGTTAACAGCTTTCTGGTGTTTTATATTTCTCTCTCTGGACTAATTATGCTAGGAATCAGAAAGCCAAGTTGCATACATGGATCACAGAATCATGGAATGGTTTGGGTCAGTATGGACATGAAAGCCCATCCATTTCCAACCCTCTGCCATGGGCAGGAACACCACCCACTGGATCAGGTTGCTCCAAGCCTCGTCCAACCTGCCCTTGAACACCACCAGCCACGATTTCTTTCTAAATCTTCCCTTTTTCAGTTTAAAACTGCTTCCTCCTTGTCCTATCCCTGCACTCGCTGATCGAGAGCCCCTCCCAGCCTACAGGAAAGCTATGTGCAATCTAAGATCCTTAGGCAAAGGGTAAGGATTATTATTATTGCTTAATACTGATTGCACTGGGCATAGAAACAGCACGCGCACATGTAATTTGAGTGCAAGACCAATTTTTGACTTAGTTTGTGTCACCTTTCACTGAAATATATTCAGGCTCAGGATCTTTCTATATAAAGCAGATCACTGAAGTATGTTATAGTAGGTTGTCCAAGATGCAAGATTTAATTCCGTTTTCTGGTGTCAGTTCAGTGTTCTGTGATGTTTTCATTTCTCACATAACCTTGTACAGTTTTTATTAATCATTACTTTTTTATTGTTTACGCATGAAAGCTTCTCTGATAGACAGTGTTTATTTAAATGGTATTTCAGTGAGTAATATAATTAGCAGTAACAGTTTTGCTAGTTTTTATTCTTCTATCTACTATATTTCTTCTGAGCTTATGCAGCATAAAAAGTAGTTGTTCCCAATAAGCTCACATTGGTAAGGAAAAAATAGAAATGTCATCAATCTTAGCTTGACATATTTTGCAGTGCTGTGATGGCAGATACCTTTCTGAACACTTTGCCTCGGGTGAAGGCACTGGTAGCTCCAAATGTATTCACACATTTATCCCACTTAGCCATGTAAACTGAGTGAGGTGTTACTGGTGATTTTTTTGTGTGTGAAGTTAATTATATTTTGTTTACCCTTCAGTAGCACGCTGTGAGGAACGCGGCAATGTAACTCACGAGCTCTTGACAGGACTGATGAATGGCCAGAGATAGAGATATTGGCAGTCTGCTCTCTAGTGCTCTGTCTAGAATTGTTTTCCTAAATAATTCAGAGGGTTGAAATTTGATGAAATCATTGCCATTTGAAGAATGAATGGAAGGGGTAAATGAATGAAGACTCCAGTAATGGAGCAGTTGTGTTCATACTGTTGGGCAGAGAAGACGGCATCCCACGTTGTCATTCCTGCACGGATTCGTTGTGTGAGGTTGTGATTCAGCTTTGCGATTACTTCTGTCATGACTGGCTTTCTTGCTGGGTGTGTGGCTCCCTGCCATGGCCAGCGCTCTCCACCCATCAGCTTCCCACCGGCTTGAGAGGCCCAGCACGTTAATAGCTGGCTCCTCTGGCTCCATGTTCATGGAAAAGCCCGGCTCCAGTGGTGGGACTCTGTGAATTAGTGGGTGGTTGCACATTTTCAGCCAGGAGTGCTTAACATGGAAGACCATCTACAAATCCACGGCTGACAAGCAGATGATGAGCAGCGCTACAGGGGTCTGAGTGATGGCACGAGGTCAGCAGGGCAGTAACCTGTGGATAGTTCTCATGGTAGGCAGGAACGGTGCACCTGGTTTGCTACTAGATAAGGTTGTTGGTGTTATATCTTTTTGAAAGACTTACCCTTTTGGGAAGATGTTGATGCTGTTCAAATTACATCTGGCAACCTCGGGGTGGGGGGCTGTGCGCGCATATGCTCAGCCACACTCATTCCTGCTTCCAGAAAGATGGTCTTTGAGCCCCTCGTAGCGTTTGACTGATGAACCTAGTGTCATGTAAATGTCACGTGGGAGCACTGAATATTTATGATAACTGTAAATCTGCCATTCGTTCTTAATGGCAGCTGCCTACAAAAACTTTCTGCAGGAATGGATCTGCTCTCTGGGACTCTTTGTTCTTTGACACACCAAGCGTAACAGAAATGGCTTTCTGGTGTAGGTCTAATTCTGTGCAACCATGAAATAAGTGTCTGTATTGCTGCTGTGTCTATGTTTTATGGTTTGCTTTCAAGGATGTATAGCAGCTAGAGTCGCCAAAAGTATTAGGTTGATATTTCAGAATTGTTCTTTTTCCTTTTCCTTTTTTTTTCTGTTCACATACAAACAACATAAATTTGGGTGAGAATACTTGTTTGGCATAGGAGTCCAAAACTATTGAGTACAACAATCGTCTTTAAAAGCTGGGTGGTGTTGGGGAACAAACTGATTATCACCGGCTGTAATACACTGATTTCTCACCGAAAATGAAAATGTTTTGCAATAAAAACAGCCATATTTGATCTTGCTCATAAAAACGTGTAGGCACCTTTTGCCTCAGCCTTTCTTCTCCATCAATTTTTTCATACCTGCCTCCTAAATGTAATGCTGTTCTGAGTTGTGCAAGCTGGAGCTAGAAAACATGAAGCTCTGCTGCACATGTATAATGTAGCACACAGCTTAGGGCAAAGCACAACTTTTTAAATTATAGAGATCTAAAAAAATGAGCAGTAAAACGTATACGAATAAGGAATGTTTATTTGGATTCCAATTTCTTTAAATGTAGCTGTTGAGATATTTGATTAGATTTTGCACTCAGTATGGCATATTGAGTATAAGATCTAATGTTGTCTAACATCTGTTGTTAATACAGTCTGCCACCTGGAAATAAATTAATAGATACTCATGGGATATCCAGAAAAAAAATGTGTGGTTAGAAGCGTCACTACTACTTTGAAAGGAACAGCATAATAATTTATGAACATCATGGTTTCTCCATATAAACAGAAACAACTCTGTTTGAATCTGAATGATCGAAATTATACTTCATAATGGAAGTTTGAAGGCATACAATTAATTTTATGAGATTAAGAAGAAAACCCTGCCTCGGAGCATATTGATTTAAAAGGATTTGAATGGGCTCAGCTTGTGGTCCAGAGAGAGACACTATGGTAAATCCAAGTTAGATTTCCGAGGAGGAAGCAAGAGGGCTGTGCTCCTTGGCAAGGTTAGGCTGAGTGAGGCTGGTACTTGGAGTAATCATCCCAGACTGAGCCAGGTAGGAGCCGCGGGTGCACCCGCTGCCTTGTCTTTGCAGAGTTAGGAAGGTGGTTCTATTTCTGCTCCCCCTCGCAACGCTATATTTGTATGAGTGAGATCTACACCATAGAAGACTTTGAGATAATTTTTTTCCAGCAGAGCGTGAGCAGTGCACGCTTCTTGGAAAAACAGTGCAGTGAGAATAGCTTTGCCCTATTTATACAATTGTATTTTTACAATTATGAAATATCTTTGTCCCTTTACCAGCCTCTACACATCTTTTTTACCACCTTTGTTCTTTACATCTGCTGTTTCCATCTGCTTAACCCAAATTCTGGGTAGAACCAAGTGAGTTGCTATTATATATGATCATTTCTGGGGGTCCCCTCCACTGAGGTCTCCCTCAATAAGTTTTTTGTTGTTGTTGTTTTCAGGAGGTTTTCTATTTGTGGCATGGCACCGTGTGCTGAATTCCTTTAGCCTGTTTTTTCCTGATAATTGTCTTCTTGTTTAAATTAATTAAATACAAACATATTAAAAAAGAAAGATGCTTCTTGAAGTAGCAGTGGCCAAGTTTTGAGTACCGAGTCTACTTAATTAAGCTGCTCATCTTCTGGTTTTGCATGCTTCAGCTGCCGTGAAGCTTTGTGTTTGCAGATGCAATTTGTATATTTGCTGTGGGCTTAGGTGCCGTTTCGTGGAAAATCACGATCGTGGCTTCATAGAAGAGTATGAATTTGATTAAAATATATTAAAAATTGCTTAATATACTTAATATATTAAGTTATATGCTTATAATTATAAAGTATATAATATTATGTGCTTAAATAGACGTAGTTGGGTTTTCTTTCTAAATAAAACTTTAGATTGTGGCTTTTTTTCCTCTCCACCTTAAAGCACACACGAGTTCCATAATGTAACTCCCTGGTAGCTGAGCAGGTAAGAGCGCAGCCCTTGTAGCTCAGCAGCTGTGCCAGTCTATGAAAGACACATAGGGGTGGTTCCTGCTGCTGGTATAGAGCTGTGTTTGTTAGCTTGGGCTGTAGCAAATCCCATGCCTTGGCTCAGAGGCCCCCACATACAATCCCTGTTGTATTCACCAGGAGGGCATCACTCATCGGAGTGCTGGATGGTCTGGGAATGAAACCGCACTGGGTCCCAGGTGCTGGGAAAGCTCCCTTTGATTGGAAGAAGTATATTATGTCTTGTGTCACAGGTTGGAAGATTAATGAATAATTGTTAAACCACTAAAAGCACTTTAAAGCGCTGTGTAATGCTGAGTGAT
Organism: Clamator glandarius; assembly: GCA_033459285.1. Taxonomy (NCBI): domain Eukaryota; kingdom Metazoa; phylum Chordata; class Aves; order Cuculiformes; family Cuculidae; genus Clamator; species Clamator glandarius. Next base: position 195,820 of record JAUNZM010000054.1, read on the forward strand.
AACACTGAAAATAGAGTATAATAGGCGAGCAGCCATTTTTGAAGTAGTTCATTTCTAAAAAGCTCCTATAGATTACATACTTTAGAAGGAAATGAAAACCTAAAGCTATCAGAGTACTACTGGAGTTTATATTGTGGCAATTACACAGTTTTCAAAGTAAATATTTAAAATGCAGTTGTTGGCATTAACATGTTAATTTGGTTTAACCGCTGTTCTTTCCTGTATCCTTCGTGAGTTCTTGTTGATGAGAGAAATTTCTTCATTATTTTATTAATACTGGAGATATCAGCAATCATGGCACTGTGGTGAATAAATACAAACTAGAAGATGAGACAGAAGTGCTTTAAATTGTTTTTCAGATTAACAGGCACCATTTATGTTGGAGTTCTCTTATGACTTGAGTCTTGCTGTGGGCACAAAAGAGGATTAAGCTATTACTGGATGGCTGGAATTATTTGATTTCTCCCACCCCCCTGCCAGGACCCCGAATCAAAACTGTAACTGAGAAATTAGAAGTGCATACTTCCACTAAAAGCTTTGAGGACATACTTAATGCTGTGATTTGCTTCTGATACATATAAATTCAGTCTGAAATTAAACTTCGTTGCGTGCCTTGTCGTAAGAATTGAGAGGATTACCCAGTTTGAAATTTTAAATTGCAAGTTGTGGAGTGCCTCTAGGAAATACATAATGTGCTACTGGCACGGTGCACTGCATAGTAGGATTTGGCTTTTCCAAGAAGTTTCCTTGTCCTTCACTTTGGGATTGGTGGCACTTTTCTGAGACGAGAAGCGGGCAGGTTGTTTCAGTTTTGAGGAATATGATAGCTGCCACTTTTTAATGGGCTCGTTAGAACCCAGGACTTGTGGTGTTTTGGTTTTGTGCAGTTACACGTGGATATTTTGCACTCGCGGTACAAACACACGCCATCTGCCTCAGGTTGGGGAGAGCATCCTCCATGGCAAGAATGATGTGTGCATTCATTTTAAGGTTTTACTCACTGTCTTAAAAGTCCAGTTTGGTATAAGGTGCTGGAAGACACTGCAGAATTTGTGTATTCCTTTTCCATTTGAGAATTAACTACATTCCTGCTATAATATTATGTGCACTGCTTTCTCCACTGCCACCATCCCTGTGTGGATCCTGAATTTGACCCAAAGCTTTCTGTACCAGTATTTTTGCACTCATTGAGGACACTAATGCAAAGGGAGTTCTGTTGGAAGAGGACTGTAGGGCTGGATTGTGATATTTAACGTAGTGTTTTCCATGTGAAATGTTAATACATGATGTTCTAATCTTACTTCTCTTTTGATGTAACATTTTAAAATTAAACCGTTCTTATTCTAATTGGAGCCAACAGGATTGCTGGGAAGTAGCTCTTGATCAAGGATTGCAGGGATAGGACAAGGGGGAAGGGTTTTAAGCTGAAGGAGGGGTGATTTAGATTAGATATTATGAAGAGATGTTTTCCTGTGAGGGTGGTGAGGCACTGGAACAGGTTGTCCAGAGAAGTGGCTGCCCCATCCCTGGAGGGATTCAAGGCCAGTTTGGATGGGGCTTTGAGAAACCTGATCCAGTGGGAGGTGTCCCTGCCCATGGCAGGGGTGGAACTGGATGATCTGGAAGGTCCTTTCCAACCCAGACCATTCTATGATAATTACCACTTCAGCTTTGATACTTTTTTTATTAATTTTTTTTTTTTGCACAAACCTCATTTTAATTGGATTAGTGAGTATTGCATGTTTCATAAAACACATTCCTTGAAAGTCTGGGATACTTTCCACTCAGGTCCCTACAGACCCATCTAGTTTGAAAATACACCATTTTATCGTCTCCTTAATTACAGTACTTGGAGCAACTCTCCGTTAACTGTTTTTAAGTTCTATCGGATAATGAGTCTACCAGAAGTAAAGTGTGTACAACAGAAAACTGTTCACAGGAGGAAGCTTGCTGTTGCTTAGCTACCTATCTTTTGCATTTGGAATCTCCAGCAATTCAGTAATGACTGGCCCTCAAGCTGCTAAACGTATTTGTTCATGACACATTGTACCGTTTTATATGTTGAGTTCACCTCTGTGTTACTGCTGTTATTGCAGGGATAAAGAGGGCGTTTATAATGAGGTTGTATTGTGGCGTAGGTCACAAAAGCTGAATACGCCGATTGCATAAGCAGCACCTCGTGTTCGGAGTTCTTTGGGGGGTTCTGCAACAGTGAAATTCAGAATAACTTGAGCCGAAATAGCTGCTGCCTCTGCTCCTCCAGATCAGTCCCAAATATGAGAAAGTTATGCGTAATGTGCAAGTACAATCTGTGGGCTTTTAATAGTACACATTCCCTCATCAATTTAGGCATAATAAGATGCATAAATAATTGCAAATTAAAATACTGCAGCACTTAAAATATTTTTGTCCATTTAGTGTTTCCTTGTGAGTGGGAAAGTGCCTGACTCAAAAACTGCCTTTCAGAGAAATTTGTTGGAATAACACCCCGCACTAGACAGCGTTTCTAGGATAAATACTGAATGTTTTTTAAGAATCTGGGAAAAACTTTATATTCAGGGATGGCTTATCTAGGGATTGCTTATGGCCACAGGACTGGTATAAGCATAGAAAGAAATTCTGTCTTTTCTGAACCTTTTTCCTGTATGTGGATCTAAAAAGGAAACTTTTTTCGTTTGCTGTTAAAGAGATTCTTTAATAGTTTTTCACAGTAGGAGAGATCTCCGTGACTCTTCCCCACCTGCCTGCACGGAACAGGCAAAGCAGTTTCTACGGCAATACAGAATCACAGAATCACAGAATGACCAGGTTGGAAGAGACCCACTGGATCGTCGAGTCCAACCATTCCCACCAATCCCTAAATCATGCTCCTAAGCACCTCATCCACCCTCACCTTAAACACCTCCAGGGACGGTGACTCAACCACCTCCCTGGGCAGACCATTCCAATGCCTAACCACACTTTCCGTGAAGAATTTCTTCCTAATCTCAAGCCTGAATCTCCCCTGGTGGAGCTTGAGGCCATTCCCTCTCGTCCTGTCCCCTGTCACTTGGGAGAAGAGCCCAGCACCCTCCTCTCCACAACCTCCCTTCAGGTAGTTGTAGAGAGTAATAAGGTCTCCCCTCAGCCTCCTCTTCTCCAGGCTGAACACCCCCCAAATACAGTTGAGGCTGAGGTTGGGTTGTAGAAGGGCATCCAGTCCTGGCCTCCGGCTTCCCCGCGCGGCGCTGCTGGCGGAGCTGTGACAGCTCAGAGTGCTGCCACACGTCCTCGCAGACAGAGGCACCGGCAGGGCTTGTGGTAGTGACACAGCTATGATTGTTGGGTCTGCTGCTGTAACGGTGCCAGCGGAAAGCTCTCTGCAAGCCTGTGGTGCAAGTACGGTTTGCTGGCATAATTTATGGAAGCAGCGTCTCCATCTTACGTGTGGGGAGGTGTGATTCACAGGTGCAAAATGCAGCTCTCTGTAAAGGAACTTCAGTGCTGTTTGCTGCTTCGCTGATGGGCTCAGCTGGCCAGAGACTCGTTATTGAAGTTTTCTGTGTTGTATTTGTTACCATTTTAGAAGGATGAAGTTGTCAGTTCACAAGCTAATTACATTTTTAATTCAGTGATGAACTTCCTTCGGAATCTATGATCAAGTTAATTTAAAGAAAATGACGTATTTCAGGTCTTACCGGTATACTTTGTAGGTTTAAACAGGAATTTGTGTAATCCCCTTTTAGGTATTCATAAGAATTTGACGTCTGTGTGCCCCTAGTGGAAAATACTAGCATATTTCAATATAATTTTGTGCTCAATTAACCTCGCTATTGACTTACAGATGTACAATCTCTTTGCCCTTTTATTGTGGTTTAATATTTATGTGTAGATTTCAGTTTCTGGGTCTGTAAATAAATCTTTCTCATTAAGATAATTAAGATGACTAAATATGTAGCTCTTGTATAGTCTCGTATGTATTTTTTTTTGTCATGCCTTCATATTTTTGATCCTTCACGTTTTAATATTGCATCCCATGGCTTTAAAAGGACTATATTTACATCCTTGAATTTCCCAGTGCGGAGCCACCGCTGCACTGGCCTCTCATTCCCTTGTAGAATTCCACAGAGGTTTCAGTACATGGCATGACAAAATGTAAAACCGTACTCATACATCACCTTATAAATATTTATTCATATAAATTCTTTAAAGAAATTAAATTATGTGTTCTATACAAAATAGGAGAGAGAGGCTTTTAGTGTCACTGACTGCAAATTGAAGTCATTTGTCTAGAAGGGTCAGGTGCCACTTTGCGGTAAGGAATTTGTCTGAGATCCAAGAAAGGAAAGATTGATAGTACAAAGAGATTGATGAAACAGGCACTGCAATATGCATGCGGAGTTACGGGTTAATTAGGAGGTTTTAAACAAGAAAGTTCCTTTGTGTGGAGAAGTGTCGCGTGCCGTTACTGTCAGCAGCGAGGGGTGCTGGCAGCCTTTTAGAACACGCAGAGTTGATTTTCTGAGATGTTTATATGGAGATGTGCGGTGGCGAATATCAGCAAGGTGGCAGGTTACCAGAGCACACTCGCTGCAGCTGATGGGAGCTGCTTAGGAAACGGAGTGGTTTGTGTATACAGGCACCGTCTCTGCATGCGTCTACGGTTTTGTTGTTGTTGATGTAAATTATAGTGCCGGTTCTGTGATTCCTGGATCAGAGCAAAATCATTAATATTTCAGAGTGCCGAGTTCTTCGGGTATCTCAGGTGACATGGCTATTTGTTATACTTTTTAATTACAAGCACGGTGCTTAAAGAAAAATCCTAAAGCTAAAACTATTTAGCTTAGAAAATAGGAGCTGAGCAATCAACAAACATTGTTTTCTTGTTGATAGGGAAGCTGTTTTGAAAGACCAGACGCTGCAAACTGTTCCTTAAAGTTCACCAGCCACCTGGTACATTTAGTGGGGAATGACAAGTTTCTGTATGCAGATTCATGCAGAATTTGAAACGGTACCATCTTTTGAAGTAGTTATTCACATGGCAGAAAGAGAATTTTAAATTTGACTTAAGTGCAACAAAAATAAAATACTCTCTGTGCCCCTTGTGTCTCATTCAATACAAGGACAAAATAGTGCAAATCTTTCAGCATGGCAGGAATAAGAAGCTCAGCAAGCACTACAGTGTTTATTATCGTAATAGTAAATCATCGCTGTGTGCCCAGAAAATCTGTAGAACGTACCTGCTGAGGGCAGGAGTAGCACAGGCACGAGGAGCTGAGTTATACTTCTAAATATTGTAATTCTGATCTTTTTGTCATGATCAGAGAGTCACAGGATGGTTTGGGTCAGAAGGGACCTTCAAGATCACCCAGTTCCAGCCCCCTACCCTGGGCAGGGACACGTCCCACTGGATCAGGCTGCTCAAAGCTCCGTCCGACCTGGTGTTGAACACCTCCAGGGATGGGGCAGCCACAGCTTCCCTGGGCAACCTGTTCCAATGCCTCACCACCCTCACAAGAAAACATTTCTTCCTAATATCTAATCTAAAGCTCTTTCAGCTCAAACCCCTTCCCGCTCATCCTATCTCTGCATTTCCTGACCAAGAGCCCCTCCCCAGCTTTCCTGGAGCCCCTCGCAGCACTCGAAGCTGCTCTAAGGTGTCCCCGGAGCCTCCTCTTCTCCAGGCTGAACAACCCCAACTCTCTCGGCCAGTCCTCGTATGGGAGGCGCTCCAGCTCTCTGATCATCTCCGTGGCCTCCTCTAGTCTCGCTCTTAACTGAGTCTTTCCTGTGATGAGGACTATTCTTCAATAAAATTCTGCATTCATATAGCTTCAACTTATTCTTAGCCTCAGAGACAGGACTTGGGGCACACAGCTGCTCTCACCCTCCACAACCCATTTCTCACCGAGTATGGAGTGTCTGAAATTCTTTTAAATATGGGGAGGAAGGGCACAGACAAGTTTTCTTGCCTTACTGCTAAGTGTGAGATAGGAAAGGCCTTAACAAATTGCAGCGTATTGCTTTTTACTGAAGATGAAAAAAATCGTTGAAGGGACAGGTATTTGAATTGCAAAAGATATTTCTACATTAAGGAAAGGCAGTTAGGCTCAATGAGGCCCCTGGGAAATGTGATTGACATTAAAAACAATCCTATTTTGTTTTATTATATCCCTGTAATAATGAATCTTAGCTCCTCATGTGGTTAGATATCTATTTATTCACGTAATTCTGAGCACAAAAGGAGCTGTAGAAAACATTCTTGGTAGTGAAAAAACAACACTGCCTTGTGTTTTACATTTTTACTTGTAGGAACTGCTTTTCATACTTGCAGAATTTTTCTGTTGCATTAATACAAGACTGGGTATGAGAAATTCTGTCCTAACGAATGAGTTTGAACGTGTCCTGCAGTGTTGATGGGGACGGTTAAAGTGGTATCTCAAGCACAGTTCTAGTGGCCTTTTTGTGTTACTTACTGGTACTTGTTTTGTGGTACCTTTTTGAGTAGCAGCTCACCTCCCATCAGCCTTTCCATCACATCAAAAAGAAAAATGCTTCCACTTTATGAAGAAATACAGCTTATTGGTGTTTTTCTCTGCTGCCAGGATTTATTTTTTATTGTGCTTGATAAACGCTGTGCTTGTTTAATGTTAAAACTACATACAATTTTTTTTTCTCTTTTTTTTTTTTTTTTTTCCAGAAACCAAAACAAAAGGACTGGCATCCTCCTGGAGGATTTATTTTAGGACTCTGGGCATTAATCATCATGGTTTTCTTCAAAACGTATGGAATCAAGCACATGAAACACATCTTCTGAATTGAAGCAAGCAAGATGATGGCACTGACAGCTACTTCGGAGTCATTGGTGTCATCCAAGTATCTGAGTGCTCTGAATGTGTGTTATGGATGTGAAAAATGGTGTTGGGATCTTGCTTCTAAAGGTTCTTTTGAAGTCACCCTGTCTCCCTCTTTTTGAAGAGTCAGTGGCTTTGATGTTAGACTTTTTAACTTCATTTTGTTTTAAATGTATTTTAATGCTTTTCTGAGCGATTTTTTTTTTCTGTTTGAACTTAAAAAAAAGAGGAGACCTCAACACAATAACAGCATTTCTGAGGTTGATTGTAGACGGACAAAATCTTTCCCCTGCACTTCAAAGTAAATCTTACAAGTAGTCAACCTATCACTAAGGAACTAGACATTGCGCAGACCGTTATTTAAAATGTCATTTCATCAATAAAAACTTAAGCCACTTTGCAGACTTTGGCATGACATATTGAAAGCTTTATTCACAAAAATAAAAATACTCTGTATTGATTTTTTTTTTTTTTTATTCTTTTTTCTTCCTTGTTAAGCACAACCCTTAGATCAGGCCTTTCACCACAGGCAGTTTTGAGTCCAGGATTCTATGAGTTGGTGAAAGTGAAACAAAAATATAAGATGACCGTGCTGAATCTACTTCAAAAAACAGTAAAAAAAGTGAAAGTATGACTTCACCATGCCCATCAGGAACCCTTCATAGATGTTGTAATTTCACTCCATGCAATATGGAGTTGGATGCTTCCAGGATTTTCAGAGCACTGGATTTTTACACAGAGGAAAATTGACTCTGGCATCAGGATGAAAAATGTTATAAATTGTACTATCGTATTTTGTAGTTTCTGAGCCGTAGGAAAATAAGCTTTATCATCTAGGTGTTGTAAATTCTGTTTTGGCATATTGATTTGTTCTTTTTGGACATTTACTGATAAATGTATGCTAAAAGGGATAGTCTCTACAATATACTGATTGAAGCCAATTCGTGCATGTACAGAAATACGGAGAAGTTTTTTCATTATACTTTTGGAACTTGTTCTCTAGCTAAATCATAATAAAGCTTATGCGATGCATTCATGGTGTAAATGCTATAAAGGTATCTCTAAAAGTTATTAAGAATTATTTGTAATCACACAGACTATTAGAGCAAATCTAGTTTTCTTAGAATATGGCACGGAGCATTTTCATATTACACAGAACATAGACATTTGAGTGCTTAAACATTTTTGTTGTCCTTTTTTCCTTCTCTTTCAGATTGATTGTTGCATCAGCGCCTCAGGTTTGGGGGTAGCAGCTTGTCAGAGCGTTGTCTGTATGTGCTGACAGGGAGGGCTACAGTGAGGCAGCTTGGGGCTTCCAGCTGTTTCTGAGGACTGGTGCCAGAGAACAACAAAACCAGCAGTGTAGTACATCTCTTGAGTGCTTAAAACCTTATTTTTTTTGTTTATCCATGCATCTTCTAGGCGTGGAGAGGATAGAAGTACAAAATGATGTATTATCAGGAGGTAAATACTTGCCTGCTACACTTTGGCCTCACTATAAAGTTATGGTACCAAGAACTTTCTGTTGTGCTTTTTTGGTGAACAGTAGGAATTGCTTTCAGTAGCGTGTGTTGAGCACTGGGAACAGGAATTAACCTGTATTTAGAGCAAAATAATTCCTACACCACTGCCTTTATAGTTCTGTAAAATGATATTCTGCAATAAATTGTACTAGAGATTTCTTCCTGTTTTGCTGATAAGTTTTTGTATAACTGATGCACAGGTGTCCCCTGCCAGCAGCAACGCAACTTCACACGAAAGATGAAAGCTCTGTTTGCTCAGAGGGAAGGAGGTGAATGCATCTGAGCAGTATTCCTAGTGCTGGATCTCTTCACAATGTGTTGGGTTTTGAAGTTGTTTTCTTGGATAGCACCCTTCATAAGCAAGGATTTCATATCCCAAATGTGAGTTTTCTTAAAATCAGAACACCTGCCCCTCTTCCCCCCACTATTTCTAATGCAACTATCAAATAAGCTCTGTTGTAGGCAAACTGTATAGAAATGCAGAATCACTACAGAAATCTGCAGACATGGTATAGAAATTAATCCTACAGCATTTCTTAGAGGTTTTGCTTTGCTCTCATTTTTTTAATCCAGCCTTTGATACTCTTTTTCAATTGCAAATTGAAAATATTTTTCAGTTGTAAAGATTTTTAATCAAATATTTATTTTACCGGCAAGTTTTGTTCACACTTTAGATTTAAAGTGGCTAAAGTGAAGCGATGGAGCTTCGTGCCTTGCTTCAGTTGCAGTTACACTTACTCAGATACCTCATGTTGTCTTTAGCTTTTCTCTTTCCTTCTTTCAGGCACCTTTTGCAGGAAGGGACAGAAAAATTGACAGAACTCATCTGAATTTCACAAGTAGCAGAGGATACCAAAGATGCCGTCTTTTTTAAAAGCTTATCTGCTTGGGGAAAAGAAGGCAATTAGGTGGGTTATTAAAATGCGCTTTATGAATAGAAGTACTCAGTAAGTGTGCCTGTGAAGGTGATTAAATTGAAGTGAGAACAACAATTTGACTGGAATGCAGCAAACGATGCTTCCGGCATTGCGAACATTTTTATATGCGCAAAGTGAGCAGTTGAAATAGATCGTTCGGAGTCGCCGTGAAGCTGCCTGTGCTGCACTTACGACACAGTATTTTCTATACAGTGATAACTTTTATTCCTTGAATAGCAATAGACTGAAAGCAAGGACAGAAATGTCACTGAATTGTCCGTGAACGTGTTTTGTATATTTATTTGTTTACGTGAAGTTAGCACTCTCTTCATTCCCCCTGAGAACCCTTCAAACTCAGTTTGGGATCTGTGCTCTGGGAACCAGCCAGGTTGTTCTCACAAAAACCATTTGTGATTTTCAGGCCAGACGATGCCTTGTGCAGTTTAGATCCTTCCACTGTTGTGCACAGATCATCTTTTTAGTGGTACCCAGAAAACAAGCCAGATGGCAGTTTCTTGATGTTTCTTTGCATAGAAACTTCTAGAGAATAATTAAATTTCAGCATTTTGTGAGTCTACACAGTGCGATCTGCGAACCAAGTGTGCCCACGCTTGCAGAATTCTGTACGTTCCTGCCTGCACCCAGTTCTGTGCAGCTGCACCAACGGGTCTGGCGATGGGTTTCACAGACCATTTAGAACGCTCATGGATGATAAAAATATAAATTGTTTCAGCTCTTTTGAAGCATCACATATGGGAACGCATTGCTAGCATTGAACTGAAGAAATGGGAAGTTAGCAGTAGGGTTCTGCTCATGTGCACATTCTCTCGTGCCTCTGCACTTCATTTCATTTCTGAATTGTCTGTGAAACGCTGTATACATTAAAGAAAGCTTTTTTGTATGACCATGCCCAAACATTTACACACACGTATGACTCTAAGCTGCTCTTCTGTAACAGACTGAAAAGTGAGGTTCCCACAAAAATCAGTGAAGAAAGAAGCCTGAGCAGTGGGGAGGCAATCAGCACTTCATTAGTCTATGCCAGCTAAATATTTTTTATACTTATGTGAATATCACCACAAAATACCGTCTTCTTAGCACAAGCAAAGACCACAGACTGTTCAAAAGTATCTTTACAAATATCATTCGCGATAGCTTATCTCCTGTAGAGAGGGGATTCTTTTTATCCTTCTTGTCACTTGTTTCCCCCCCCCCCCCCAAGCTGTTCATTATTGATTACAGAAAAGCAAATTTAATAAGATTCTAATTCTGCTACTGAGTGTCTGCAAATTGAGTGCATTTCCATCCTTTCAGCAGTTGGGGATTTCCATTCTCTGTTCCCACAGGCACAGAACGTACTGAAATGTCATGGTGGAGAGGATTTGCAAAGTGATGAGGACAAGGAGATGTTGTACTTTATTCCACAAGAACTAAGAGAGATTTGAAGGACTAACTGTCCCAAGCAAAGTCTGCAGCCCTGGCAATCCTGATACCAACAGCACGACATGCAAGTGGTTTCTGAAGCTTGAGAGCTGCTTCCTTCTCTTCTTTAATGGATGCTTAGAGGGGAGGAAATAAAAGATGTTTCTGGTCTGAAGACTTGCAATAACTGAACTAATTGCCTCTTCAGTAGGAGGAAATTAGATGCTGCCAGTTGCTGGTAAATAGTTAGATTTGATCCAGTACTTTGTTGTGTTGTGAACTGAAAAGCTTCTACAAGTCCAGAATTATTTGGATTGATAAAAATAGATGAATTGAAAGGCAATTCATGAAGTGGCAATGGTGTATTTGAGAGCTGCATGTGACCTGGTAGAATTTCATCACGCTTCCAGACAAAGTCTCCTTTGGACTGAGGAACAGGATAAAATATTTCACCCACGAGACTCATCTATCCATAAAGTTAAGAACTACATAATGTCTTTATCAACGACCTGGATGAAGGCATTGAGTCCTCCCTTAGCAAGTTTGCAGATGACACCAAGCTGGGTGGAAGTGTGGATCTGCTGGAGGGTCGGGAGGCTCTGCAAAGGGACCTGAACAGGCTGGACTGCTGGGCAGAGACCAATGACATGAGGTTTAACGAGGCCAAATGCCGGGTCCTGCACTTGGGGCACAACAACCCTGTGCAGAGGTACAAACTAGGAGAAACCTGGCTGGAAAGCTGCCAGGAGGAGAAGGACCTGGGGGTGCTGGTTGACAGCGACTGAACATGAGCCAGCAGTGGCCCAGGTGGCCAAGAAGGCCAATGGCATCTTGGCTTGTATCAGGAATGGCATGACCAGCAGGTCCAGGGAGGTTATTCTCCCCCTGTACTCGGCACTGATGAGACCGCCCCTCGAATCCTGTGTTCAGTTCTGGGCCCCTCACCACAAGAAGGATGTTGAGGCTCTGGAGCGAGTCCAGAGAAGAGCAACGAAGCTGATGAAGGGGCTGGAGAACAGGCCTTACGAGGAGCGGCTGAGAGAGCTGGGGGTGTTTAGCCTGGAGAAGAGGAGGCTGAGGGGAGACCTCATTGCTCTCTACAACTACCTGAAGGGAGGTTGTGGAGAGGAGGGAGCTGGGCTCTTCTCCCAAGTGACAGGGGACAGGACGAGAGGGAATGGCCTCAAGCTCCGCCAGGGGAGATTCAGGCTTGAGATTAGGAAAAAGTTCTTCACGGAGAGGGTGGTTAGGCATTGGAACGGTCTGCCAAGGGAGGTGGTTGAGTCACCGTCTCTGGAGGTGTTTAAGGTGAGGGTAGACAAGGTGCTTAGGAGCATGATTTAGGGATTGGTGGGAATGGTTGGACTCGACGATCCAGTGGGTCTCTTCCAACCTGGTTATTCTGTGATTCTGTGATACAGAAAATAGCAGTGTATATAGTTTTCTTCTCAGCCATCACTTCAACACTTATGTACAATAATGGGCGCAACGGTTTTTGCATTTTTTAAGTGGTGAAAGGCAAAGTTAAAACCCAAAAAACAACAAACAACAAAATTGGGAAATGTGTTTCTTGTGGAAGATGCCATCCTCTGCTATGTGCACTTTGCCGTTATCTCTGCTTTACCTTTTTTTGTGAACTTTTAAGAGTAATATGCTGTAGGGAGATTCATCTTGAAAGTGCCGGTGGTTTATGAGGGAAACTTGTATATGCTGCATAATGTACTCTGAAATCAGCATTTCGTACCACTAATTTCACTTGCAAGTTCTTTAAAATTAGTTACTTTTTCTCCCTTAATGAGGATTTCTGCCTAATTTAGTGATTAAACTGATAGTGTTTAAGGTTTCAGTTCAAAGTTTATGATGATGTGCATCTATCAATGTTCGATTGTGCTGCGTCTTCTTCCCCATGCAAATTTTAGATTTAACTTTTTTTTTCCTTTTAATGTAGATGCACGAAGAACACTGAAGCCGTGTCCAACACGGAGCCAGTTCTGCTGCTCCAGCCAACAGGCTGACTAGGGATGTGGATCGTATCCACAGAAGTTATGGTAGCAGCACTGTTTACAGCAGCACATTGAACAAAACAAGCTATCCCAGAAACAGACTGTTTCAATAGTTGCTTTTCTTCCTCATTTCTCTATAGCTGCTCCTTCTCTGCGGTCTCATTTGCAGTGATGAGGAAGAGCTTTTTAATGTTTCACGTAATGCTCACCTACAGACGTAAGAGTTAAGAAAAACCTCAAAGTGATCAGTATTAACTGATGCACCAGGAAAGGCAAAGCATTGATACCAGTAAGGCTTCTGTTCTTTCTTCTCCTTTGCATTACATTTTTCTGCCTTACAAGTACTTTCACTGTTTAACTGCCTCTTTCTTCGCGTGTTTTTTTTTTTTTATCCCTAAGCTGTGTTTTTAATTGAACTAAAAATTGCATCTCCTTGTATCAAGTAAGATAATGAACTTCCATTAGTCAGAAGGGATTATCAGAATTTTTCAAAGAGTTTTTGTGGCACATGTGATTGATTTGTACAATATTGATACTAAACTTCTGCAGGACAGCAATCGCTGTTGAGTCACAACTTCCCACTCTGTTAGCTCCAGGCTGTCTTTGATCTTCATATTCCAGGGGAATATGGCTGGATAGCACTAACTGCATTTCATTTCTTACTCTTTAGGTTCCTCTCACTCCAGTATTTCTCCAGCTATTAGTGATTATTGTTTCCTTGCTGCCTCAGAGCTAATCTGGGTAAAAATCACTTGGTTCCCTATGAAGTTTACCTGAGAAATACTGCAGGACAAGATCCAGGTGCAGCACCTCCTGCAGAATGTTATTAATTTACACTCCAGGTGTATGTGGACATAATACAAGACACGGCCGTGGTGTGCTCTGCTAGACAGAGCCAGACCTGAATCTCTCCAAGATCTACTTCTAAAGCTGTAACTTGCTCCTAGTCAGATTCTTAAACTCCCTTTTCCTCAGCTTCCTTACCCAGGAATAAACTTGTCTTTCTGAATTACTTTAATGCTTTGGATATAAGGTTTTCTTCCTCGAAGCGCATCGTGTTTTTGCTTTGTATCATGATGGTCTTAGCTGGGCATCATGCAACCATTGTGCCTGAATAACAGAAAGCAATGGTGATATTTTTTTGTTCCTATTTGCAGAGATATTTCCTTTATCATTCTCAATTCCAGCTGCACACATCACAGCGTAAGAACTATGGTTCTTTAAGATGAAAAACAGCCATTCTGATGAAGCCAAGCATAAAAGCATAAGATATGCAAGGAGTTTGGAACTAAAGTAACATAGATCTTAAAACTGCTGATGTCTATAAACACTGTTTTGCAACAGTTTCTAATATGTGAAATGATGCGCGCTGAAGATCACCAATCGATCAAATTATGGTGAAGAGCGCAAGAAGAGAGCATAAAGCAGAGAATGGCAGAAGTGCCTGGTTTGTACTACTTATCTCTGGTCTGACAGCATTTTCTGTCATAAATCTGTGTGGTTTATAACTTGGCCATAAAAACCTTACTTGGGGCTGAAATATAGCAGGACACACTGCAGTTTGGAAATTGTGCTTTTGTAGAAAAATGCATCAGTAATTTGTAAATTAAAATTGCAGCACTTTAAAAATTATTTACATTTCTTATGCACTCTTATAAGTTGTGTGTTTGGGGCTGGATTTATATTCCTTATAAATCTGTGGGATCAATCCTATTTAAAACTTGCTGTCTTCTTCTCTTCATCAAATTCCTTTTGCAGTGAGTTTTATACATACAGAGGCGAATACTTGTAGACTTCTAGAAAAATGCTCCTTCGTGCTTTTTGTAATTAAATGGGGAACTTGTGGGAACCTCACAGGGAGATGATGAGACAAAAGTCATTTTGGGGTTTGTTTTGTTTAAAGGACTGGATGTGTATAAGGGCAACAAGAATGCAGTTGTTATTAGCAGAAACTGAAGAAGGAATATTTACAGTCCTTAGCTTCATTCTGTTAGAAGTTATGCGATTTAGTGTCCGATTATCCCACGTTTCTTTTTTGTTTTCTTAGTGCTTCATCTGATCTCTTGGTATTGAACAGTCTTGCAGGCAGGAAACAAGGCACGTGGAGAGCAACAGAGTCTGGCAAGTCCCTGTGTTTCTACTGAATACTAAAAGTAGGTCAGAGTCATCTATTTTAAAATGATGTTTTTAACAGTGACACGACTAAACATTTAGCATACACATCCTGCAGCCCTCAATTAACACAGAAACTAACAGCTCTATTTTAGAATTATAAGATCTTTTTATTACTGGATCACTAATAAAATAACAAAAGGATGGTGGCATAGAGGACCTGATGTGATCTGTACCATCTTGCAGTCACATTAGAAATGGTCTGTAAATCAGTTTGACGGAGTTCATCAATTTGAGCAATATATGCTGGATACACGCCCCAGTACACACGCTGAAAGGGATGTTCAAATTACCATTAGTTCAAAATCCTTTCTGTTTTTTCTGTAGAATGTTGTGAACTCAAGTGGAAGGAACAGAACACAGTCGGTGAAAGAGGGAGAGTTACAACCGGCTGTCAAGAGACAAGTTACGAGCACTTGGCAATGGGAAAGCTTGGCAGTCAGTCAGTGTGCTGAGTGGCAAGTACCAGGAAGAACACCGAAAGGAAACTTGTAAGTCAAAATAGGTTATAGTTTCTTTCTCTTTATAGTGGCTAGAGCCGGGAGAGTGGCTCTTGGAGGGCTGGTTGTTCACATCCATGCAGTGTTACAGGGCTAAGACTGTTCCGCTCCTGACTTTCTCCACAGAGACTGGGGGGTATCTGCAGGGAGGGCAGCCACAGCTATTGCTATCCAGGTCTGGAAAGAGGAAGACTGTGGGTCATAAGTGGATTTAAATGACAGTAAGTATGCTCCTGGTTCTACGCATCACCTCAGAGGTTCAGCTTCTTGGCCTTAGATGTTTTAAGGTAATATCTTTCTTCTAGCTTTAGTATTTGTCAAATGAGAGCCACGTTTCTTCACCTGAGATAAAATGTTTCATGCAACAATTACTTGGAAGAAATCAGAGATTTAATATTTGTGAGGCAAAAGAAAAAATTATACTGTAACTGAAATCTTCTTTATTCACAGACCCAAAGTAACCCAATAATTCATACTGTGAGGTTCCATATACAGCACGAGCATCGTCCGCCTCCTTGGTCTGCAGGGACTCGCCATGCACGTGTACTTCACAAAAAAGGGGCCAAGTGTAGCTTTGATCTTTTCAGGGGGACAATTTTGTACTCTTGGAACTCGTGCCCCACCCTCACTTCAGTGCGATCTAGGATCTCCGAGATCAGCGATGATCTTGGAACAGTGGAAGGCAGAGATTTTTGCGGGTGCAGCGTTGTAATATTTGTGGCTAGTATGGCTGGTATCGTAGTACCTGGTTGTGTAACTTCTTGATTTCAGGAATTTGGTCATGTTGTTTCAAGACACTGTTGCCTCAGGAGAGTTGCTCCTTCAGCCTCTTACAGGACTATGAGAGGCAAAACAAAACGCAAGCCCTCCAGCCTCACTTTGTCACTGAAATCTTGCTGCTACAGCCAGGGATTGCTTTTGGATAAACTTTGCCCTCCTTCCTCCCACCTCTAATTAAAAAACAGCAGCTTGATAGCACAGCAACAAATGCACATTAATATCAAACAGAATTTTCACTATCATTTTCATATTAACAGGAGATGTCAGAATGTAAAGTTAGCTAGATCTGCACATGGGACCATTCTTGCTGTTAAAAGCTTTAGGCTGGAGCGGAGCCCAACATTTTTAAAAGAAATGCAACATTTCCAGATCAAATATTAATTACATGCTATATAGAACCATATTTTTCAAAGAAATTTTATAAATAAAAAGCTAGGCCTTTCAAACCATCAGCAATATTAATTTTTGATTTGAAAGATTATGAAAGACAAACAACCACAGAGCTGTGAATTAGAAAAATACTGGCCTAGGTTGCATAAAAAACTCCATTAAATAAATACCAGAAGTTTTCACTATGAAAATTCAGTGGCATTATACTTTAAAAAACCATAATAAATTAACCATCCCATTAATGATACTCGAGTTGTTTTTCACAAATCACATACACATATAGGAAGTCAGATGCCGGCGAAGGCTACACACTGGATTGAGAGACAGTTTGATAGGCAGTACTCTTGATACGCTCTGCTCCTTCATCATAACTTCCTGACTGTTGTTGCACTCATCAGATGTTCCCCTTCTCCTCTAGGTTGCCCAGCTGTCCCAGAAGGTCCAACACCCTGGAGGGTGACACAGTGGGTGACCGTGATTGCGGTCTCGTGCATTCATCCCTCAGACTGCCGGTTTAACCTCCGCGTGATTTACAGTGAGTGGTTCTGGTTTCCAGTCTGGTTGGAAAAAGTGAATGTTGAATGTCCGTGCCCAGTTCTCAAACACTCGTTTCTCTGTGATGAAACGATGGTGACTGCCCTTCCGTCCCCTCTCATGTGAAATGTACATTGTGCATTCGTCAGGTCCCAGAGGTTCATAATAATGATAAGGTACTGAAAGATGATTAGGATCCCTGTGGAAGAAAGAAAATAGATGGAAGCCCGCAATGTTCTTTTTTTACTGATTGAAAAGATGCTATCTTTAATAAGCTGATGGGCTCAAATCCACTTTTTCTCCTAGTTAAAGCAAATTTCTAGGTAGCTGTATTTTTCTTGCATATTTAATAAATCAGAATAGGGCAAAGGTGTTTTCTTTGCTCTTCCTACTGCTCTCCTTTAATCCCCTCCTCCCAGTTAAATAAAGGACAGCAGTAGCTCAAAAACAAGAGAGAGTGCTGCAGGGCTGTGTTACTACTCGGAAATTTGAAGCAAACTGCTTAAAAGGGATTTGTATCTAGACTGTGATTTGTAAAAAGCCTTGCAGAGGTATTTACTGAACTGGGGGAAGGGAAAGATAGAGGGGAGGTGGTTATCTGTGTCACATCGGCTCAGCTGAACATGCCCAGCATGGTGGATGAGGTTCTGAGTGCACAGCTTCAAGGAGCCTTATCTGCGTGGCAGGTCAGTGATACAGTCTGCTGTTCCTGGATTTCTAATCAAATATCTGATGCACAAATGAGTTCATTTTGATTTTACGATTGCAACTTTCATGTATCTAAGCTAGAATTTAAAACTGTTTACCCACAGCATCCTTCTGACCCTGTGAGCCCACTGGCATGAATCAGCAGGAGACGTGTACTCCTGTGGTGACGCATAGGATACACCAAAACCAACTAGATATTTAGGATAAAATTAATCTTAGCAGCTCTAAGATCAATGTTTTGATGTTATATTCTGTAAAAGACACATATGAATTACAATGCACCAGAGTGATTCATTCTCCTTTTGTTTTATTCTCTACATTCCTGCTGTTTTTACTTCGGCCACAGGAATCTTGGGCTGACAAAAACTCCCACAACCGTCTCTGTCATAAAGTCAAAGAGGGAGAGAGCTGTCGCAGACAGAATAACCCAACTGCACCGATCTCCACAGTTGCTATCACCAAACAGTTTTGTAGTGGAAGAAAAGTTAATCCAAATATTCCCATTCAGTGAAGCCAAGGGACTGCTGTGTTAAAGCCAGAGTTGAAAGGGACCCTAGTACAGAGGAAGCAATCTCATGCAGACCCAGCGCTGTCAGCTCTAATGTAGAGTTGATTATTTTCATTTTGAAGAGCTAATATTTAAGCTCATTTTCAACTGAATGCATCCACAACCTGTCAGTATTCTGTCCTGGTCATTATTTTTACTATGTGATTCTGTCACCCATACAATTCCCTAATTCTTCTTATTTTACCATTATCCATATTGTATATGCAGCAGTAATGTATGATATTGGTACTGCTTTCCATTTGTACCTTAGATTAATGTTTTAATTCAATCAATCTAGCTTCCTGGTAACACAACACGGTGATCAATCTTACAAGACCAGAATAACTATAAAATTACATTTCTAGGGCAAGATGGAGTCTAAATTTGCTGTATATATTCTCACTGGAATATTTAAGACAGTGAAAAGAAATCCTTCAATACCTCAACTACAGAAAACATATTTGTAATGTAAAAACTACCCTTCACATATTTAATACTTTTTCTTTCAGCTACAACTATGAGATCTCAATCTTCAATTCATTATTCACAGCCCTTTTTGATACACTGGACCTCTTATTATAATCGCTTAAACGTTTCCTTTGTATGGTTACTGTAAATCTAACTGGATACTTTAAAAATGTGATTTACTTTTTCTTAAGAACTAATAAATAAAGAGGCCTCTGCCTCATTTAGGCTGCTCTTCCTTTCTGCACTGAAGCTGGATTTTACTCTTGTGTTCTCAAGGGTGAACCTGCATTGCTTGATGGATAGTTACTGCTTTAAAGGTAGGATTGGTAAAGCCGAAATCGTATCTCCAACAGGCTTTGAACAAATGCAGTCACAGTGGAAATAAGGTAACTGCAAAGTGAGCCTGCATGTACCTCTGGTTCAGATCCTCCCTCCCCTGCCCCATTCCACCCCCTTTTTTATCAGCTGGGTTTGCATAACATGAACTAGAAGAAGGCAAAGCAGGAAATGGATCCCTCTACGTCTCTTCCCTATTCCTCAGGGAATTAGCAATTATTAATTAATTAATTAATTAGCAATGGATGATGGTGGTCGCTGGAGTCACATTTCTTATAGAGAATCTATAGGAACACTCTTTTTTTTTAATTCCTCCACACAAACCCCGAAGTATACAGGTACAGGGGGCAGGTGGATCAGACAGAGGTGAAGGAAAGGAGGGTTCACAGTGGTCCCCTTCCTTCTCCCTCACTTAGTATTTACCTAGGGTAACCTCTCTGAAGCAATGTTTTGAATCCTGTACTTCCCAGTAAGTGCTTTATCGCTTACATTATCAGGATTCTACCCATGGATATTTTAGCAATGGATTTCCCTTTTGAAGACAGGGATTCTACATTACATTAAAGGCTCTGCAGCTAACACTAGAGTATCCTAAGTGGATGTTAGCTCCAGGCTGCAGCAAGTCACTGTATTCTGTGCAAAGTCCTGTCAGAAATGGTCCAGAAATGCCTGTTGCTGAGGGCTGGGCAGGCGAGAGGCAGAGGAGCGCGGTCTGGGGACCGACCTGGGTCCAGGCATCCCCTGATGGGTGCTCTCATGGCTTATGTGCAGGTCTTACTCGCTGAATTGGAGATGAAGTCGATGCAAAAATGAAAATGCTGGTGGCTTTGGCCCTATCCAAGGCAACTCTGCAGGTGACTGAGGCTTTGAGGCTGAACTCCAGCTGTTAATATTTTGGATTTAGGAACTCTGGAAGGCAGTCAGGCACCTAGGGCATTTTGTCTGAAGTCTTTCTCCTTTCATGGGAATTCTGGATTCCCCTAGATTGCATGGCAATAAAGTTTGGATTTGAACTCTGGCTTGAGTAACTACACCATAACCCAAATTAACTGTACTGTGTTATCTTCTAACTCTGCAATTAGCTTGTGTCACCAGCAAATGAAACGCATGAGTAATTTCTATACGGAAATTGCTTGTCACCTCATTTATTAACATTAAAACAGATGCTGTTTTATCACTGACTGATACTGGACATTAATCAGTATTTTGTCAGACTTTGCATGCATATTAATATCACAGCTGGGAGGAATCTAGGGAAGTTCCTCTGTAAAATACACCAGGCTTGCTGCCTAACCGCCTGCCAGCGCCGCGGCCGCGCGAGTGCCTGCACCCAGCGTCACTCACGGACTGTTTGCCACTTCGGTGCACATTTTCCCACAGATGGTATCCACCCCCAGCGAAAGCTGAAAATACAGCCTCAAATGAAACAAGGCAGAACAAAAAGGCGATACCCGCCACTGCGTTCTGGTCAACCTCTCCCTTTACCAATGAAGGGCTGTTACAAATCAACCCACTGAAACTATATGTACCCACAGGCTTTGTAAAGTAATTCGTAGTTTGAGGGGTGAATTTTGAAGCTTCTCTAACATGTTGAGTGATGGGGAAGGAGCTGTGCCAGGACTGTGAGGATTTCTGGATAATTTTTTGCCTTCTATTCCCAGGATTCTGTTTTCTTGACCTCCATACTAGCCTTGTTTTCCAAACCTATTATTCATTTTGTTATTAAGTAATTAAGGTAATGAGGGCATGACTATCTCCCATGCAGTGTACAATCCTGTGAGCCCCACTTTCTTCCATCAAGCCCCTCACAAGACCCAGGAAGTGGAGCTGAAAACAACTGCTCCTCTGTGCTTGATTTAAAGCAATTTAAAGTGGAGAGAGGGAGGTAAGAAAACACTAGATTTAAAAGCTGTACCCAAAGGAATAAATTAAAGGATTTCAAATGCCAATTTTCAGGCAAATTATCACAGATGGGAAATGGCCTGCCAGTCAAATGAGGATTCTTATAGGAAAATTATCTGGCTCTGTAATGGGACCAAAAAAAATTCATATTAGTTAAAATAAGGACCAGAATTAAGCCTTAAGTTTCTGTGAGTTCCAGAAGGCCCCTAAAGAGGAGGGGAGTAAGAAGGCTCTTCTTACACCCTGAGTTTTGCTCGTGTGCATGAGTACCCAGAGGTATCTGCAACAAACCAACAGCTCACTGCTGCCAGTGCTGCAACGGAGAGGGACTGGAGTTATTTCAAACTGCATTAAGGCTTCTCTGTGTCCTTTCCACCAGCTGAGCAGCTGCAAAAAAAAAAAAAAAAGCAGCAGCCCTGCAGTTCCTTCAGGAATTTTGGTGTTGTCTCTGCACCCCAATCTGGCTGCTGATGTAGGGAGACACGAGGAAAGTCCTTGAGGAAAGTCCAGTGCAGGAGGGAGTCCTGTGCACGTGGCAAGTGCTCAAAGGGAGCTCAGAGAGAGAAATTCTTCCCATCTGGGGTGCTGGTTTGCTCCAGTGAAAGCCACAATTGGGTCCCCAGGCACTGGCAAGATGGCTTGTCTTCCTTGTGATAAAAACCCTCCAAAATCTTTGCAATGTACACAGAAGCACAAGCTTTCATCTTTTTGGAGCCATGGAAGTCAGGTATATTTAACAGCATGTGGGCAACATCAAAGCCATTAACCCTTGGCACAGCACGGATCTGTAGCAAAGTAAAGGGATTCGCTCCTACCTATAGCTTTACTATGAAGTACTGGAAATTTATAATAATCAGGTCACCAATAGTGGTTCAGTGATAAAAATCAATGTCCAGTGAAAGTAAATAGAAATGAATCTAAAACACGTTGCTGCAATTAATAGTGACAAATCTTTTAGTCTGTACTCCAGAGTCCCTTCACAGAATTATTTCCCTGCATGGGTGGGAAGCAATTTGGTTAATGATCTTAAGCTAATAATTTGTAGGAGAATCAACACTATGATATTCACGATACCTTTGAGATGTCCTTCACGTTACGGATGTGATACTAATTATTTCCATGACAGTGATCACTCACACTCATTACTTACTCCACAAATTAATACTTAAAATATAATGGGTATCTGCTGAAGTTGTAAATTTGGTGACATTAACTGTGAATAGAAATAAAAGTTTGGAGTGTTTTTTTCTCCTTTTTACATCTTCATGATTCATTTATTGCAGAGCAGCTGATGTACCTACAGCATCACCACACAGACGAGAGTTAGAGTTGGGGGTTGGGGCTTTGTTTTGTTTTTCGTTTTTAAACAGTAAATGTGTATTTTGTCTGACTGAAAACCAGGAAATATGGCTTAAAATTAAGGACTATTTCTTTATCTCTGCTATGCTATTTTGTTGTCTTATTTATTTGAGAAGAAGCACTGTTTAACTTCTTAATGAGTGGCCAAAGAGCAAACTAAGCTTAAGTATATTTATGACATGAAGTTCCTTTCACAGATCTTCATGGATAGCTTCTTCCAGGCATGGCAACTACAGTTTTTCCCTTCATTATTTGAGGAATAGATCTGAAATAAAGTCACTTTATATTGTTTTGATTAAGAAATGCACTTTTCCGTTTTTATGACTAGCTAAGCATAATCTTTCATTAAGATTTTTTATGCATGCTGTAAGCACTACTACATCTATCAATGGTAGGATTGACTATAGCCTTTCTGGTGTTATAATTTAATATTACATCCATTTGATTTCAATATATCAATTCTATAAAAGCTTTTCATAAGGCCTCAGTGACAATTCTAGCCTCCCTTAAGAACAGTTGGTTGGTTTTTTTAAAAATTAAGTATATATATCTAAACTAATCTAACTTTGCCTGTAAATTTATCATTGAGCTTTATGAAGAATTGCCATCTTCTGCAGTTTCACATCATCTGTTTAAGAATTACTTCCATGTGCCACTGACACCTGTGAAGTAAGAGAGAGCAGCCACTTAAAGAAACTGAAGTGTGTCTTGGCCACCTTAAGTGACAGGGGAACTGAAACGCTGTGCTGCGAAGGTATTTATGTTGTCTGGAATATCTGATCTAGTTTGTTATTTCCCTTGGAGAATTCATGATGAAATCTGGCAGTACATCACAGCATTTATCATCAGTGTTTTGTTATAATTTGTAGAAATTCTTACAAAGTGGAATTTAGCGTTGACATTTTATATTGTAATTTCTTCAGGGATTTCTGCTTTGTGCCTAGGACAAATGCAGAGTCCAGAATGATCTTTTTCTGTGCTCAGAAGAAAAGTCAAAGCAGTCCTGATCTTTGATAGATGAGCTAACCTGTCACTGCAGCCTTGCTCCCCTTGCCCCTGAAAGGCATCTTTGAATTAGCCAAAGATGAACCAGACTTCAGTGACATCACTGTATTTTCCACAGAAAATTCAAGCAAGTACTTCTTAGTGAAAGGGATTTGAGAGCAGGTCATGAAATGTTATGCTGATGCCATCATTCCAGACTGGCAGTACCAGCTCTGTGTGTTGCTGGGTCATCTTAACAGTGCGGACAGGATCAGGACAGGGTGTGGACACGCAATCTCATTTTTCTGAAAAACCAGAGTGTGACACCTAGTACGGCATCATAGAATGGTTCGGGTTGGAAGGGACCTGAAAGCTCATCCAGTTCCAACCCTCCTGCCATAGGCAGGGACACCTGGACCAGGCTGCTCAAAGCCCCATCCAACCTGGCCTTGAACACCTCCAGAATGGGGCAGCCACGACTTCTCTGTACAACCTGTGACCACCTTCACAGTTAAAAATATCTTCCTAATAACTAATCTAAATCTCCTCTCTTCCAGCCTAAACCCATTCCCCTCGTCTTATCCCTGGAAGATTGGGATTCATGTTACAGAGATACAACAACCTTAATTTGAGTTGTGCAGAAAGTTCAATTTAGAAACTAGTCACTGTGAGAACTCTGTTCCTCTATTAACTGACAGGGAGACTTCAACAACAACTTAAAAATAATGTTTTCCAGCACTCCTTTTTTCAGATTAATTTCATGCCAATTATTGCATTACTTTTAGCTGATAAATATTCAGACACTAAAGAAACCAACAAGATGGATTAATTCTCCCACACTACAAACAAAATTTTTAAATATTTTATATAACATAATTAAATGCTGTTTGTTGTTTTCCGAATCAGATGTTGGGACATGTTAATTAATTGCTTTAAAAGAACTGAAGACATGTTGCAGAGAAAAAAAATTTAAAAGATTCAGATATTTACCAGTAACGTTCAACCTTGTAGGCTAATAATGGTTCCAAAATAAATCCTACCTGCAGAAATCCGGTGGCACCATGCCATAAACATTTATCCTGTCACAGAGCTCTAATGCGATAGTCATTGTGAACCAGCCCGTGCTAAGCCAAGTGTTGGATATCTTCCTGAAAGCAAAAACATAATTAAGTTTCTAGGCTGACAAATAATTCTTGAGATACCTGAAGCAATTTCTGGGCATTTTTTTTCATTCTTGTGAAAGGTTATGAAAATTGGGCAACCAAGACTACTCTGCTCATTCATCTTCTAATGATTTTGCTAGTGCCTTCTGTCAGTGGACTAATCTATGCAGAAACGGCCCTCGCTGTAATTAATTTTGGGCACAGCAATGTTAATATTTAGCTGACCTTTTTGTAAGTTTACCTTAAGTGACTGAAACTTCATGTCCTATATTTATATTCTTCTGCTAGAAATCTATACATATCCATAACCACTTAAAGGGAGTTTACACGCTAAGTGCTCAGGAAAACACATCCACAGGGATGAAGAGGAATGCTTAAAATGCCACCTCCCGTAGCATATAACGAAGCCCAACTGCCAAGGTCCAGCCTCAAGTGCTTGGTCTGAGCATCTCTCCTCCCACCCGTCCATGAGATGGTTTCTAGAAGCTCCCACCCACTGCCTGCTGCCAGGAAACTTGCCGTTAGCTGCAGCTACACCCGTCCCTGAGCCAGCCTGGGAAAACCTTCATCATACATGCTACCCTTCTGCCTCCCTAAGCCCCATCCCAGCCTGGTGGGACCTCAGAATAAGAATGAAGGAGCTGCAAGGGAGCCCTCTGCGTCAGCTCCTCTCCTGGTCGCCTCTGCAGGCTGGGAGAAATCTTTAAAAGCACAATCGATCCCAAGAATTATTCATGCAAATTAGGAGATACTGCCATGTAACTGCTCACACATGTGTGCTTAAGTTTTGCTCTGTCACAAATTCTTATCTGTAAAATGGCAACAGCAGCATTTGCCCTTTCTAGCATTTGCCTGTCATTGTGGTTCAGTGTGTAAGATTTGGGTGCTCCAGTGGTTACCGGTTGCCTGGCACATGCGCTGAAACTCCAATTCTGTGTTAAGCTCCTGCACAGCCCCCCTTGCCTGAGGAGAGCTGGCAGTCTTGGAGCAGCACGGTCAAGGAGATGCGAGTGAGGAGCAGCGGTTCCTAAAGGTGTGGTAAAGGCGTCTTTGGGATCAAGTCAGGATCAATCAGGCACTTCTCTTGAGTTCACTCAAAGGTCTCCTTTCAAATACTGTTAGAGGAGACTGTGACTGGCTCTCCTTGCATCTCTTACTGAAGCTGAGGCATGGCGAGAGCAAGCGTAGGCTCTAAGATGGCTTGTGTGCTGTGTCACACCATACTAATACATTAACCTACACTAACACCATTCCAGCACACCTACATCTGCTTGACACCTGTGAAAAGCTGTGACCCCCGCAAAAAAGCAAGGCAGAGAACATGAGGTTCTCCTCAGAGCAGTCACCTGGGAATTCCAGGTCCTAACCCCAGTTCTCAGGCCACCTTTTGTAGTTTAGTCAGTGGTAGCACAATGCATGATGGTCCTGGAAGCCAGGACCTGAAGCTACATCAGCCACGGCAAGGCAAGCACCAGCAATCACAAATTTGTAATTCAGCAGGCGGGAGCCCACCGTGCACCTTCCCAAGCCAGCGCTGAGCAGGTTGGCTCCAAGTAGGTCACCTCCGGGGCAGGAGGAGGGAGATGTTTTGAGCACTGTCAGACTCAGAAATGCCTTGTACCAAGGTTTCCCATTTCCTCAGTGAATTAGACTATTGCAAAGGGTGAAAAAAGAGTGGTAGTATCAATGCTGGCTGCTTAAAAGGCACTTCTGGACATCAGGGAATTCTTGAACCAAAAATGCCTGAAGCTTGCTGGGGAGCGTAGGTAACTTTTCTTGTCCTTTGTGGGTGACCTGGTAATGTATGAACTCTGGAAACATATGTTTTTACTGCCCCTGACATACAGATTTTCACGTTAAGCTCGCATTCGGAGAATAGCGTGATTTAAGCATCTCATTAGTTCCAATTATGGGGCCTTATTTATTTTCTGAATTTGCACTTAAGCTTAGGAGGTTGATGCAATTTGTCACAATGTCATAGCTGGGTCATAAGCTCAGTAGAGGCCTTCAGGCACTGCAACAATTCCAACCAGTAAATAATAATTTTTGGATCAAAATTATTAGGAAGGGGAAAGCTAGGGGAGAGCCTAGAAAGTTTGCTTTCTTGCCACTCGAGAGTTTCTGAGTCTAGGGACCAGAAGGTAATTCAGGAACATAATTCAGGGTAAGAGTACTTTGGAGCTTGCACTGGTTTAGGGGTCTAAGACCTGACGTTCCAAATCCGAGGGAGCTGTTCTATCCAGACCATGACCGAGGCGGCTGGGCTTTGCCAGCCTAGCTGGGCTGTCTGCTGGTTTAGTTTTCTTCCCACTTACACACACATATGCCATAATTTAGTGGCTGCAATAAACAGGAGAATAAATGAATTTAAATAAACGAGCTTAAAAGCTGAACAGCGAAATAAAGATTTAAAAACTTACTCAAGTACCACTTTGGCCTCTTTAAATATCATGTCTGTAGGACAGCAATATAGAAGCAAGGTTAGTGTCTTGCCTTCTCATAAAAGATCTGAACAAGAGTCCAACAAAAGAATACTGTTTTTATACCTAATCAGCTGTAATGAAGGAATATGAAGAACTGTCATGCGCTTATTAGGGGAAATTATCAGATATTCTTTTATACGATGAACTAACACATTGTGCTGATAATTCTGTAGTGCACGCTAAATTACAATTAAAGGCCTTTCTGCTCCGCCAAAATCTCATTTATAATCTCTATGGAAATACTTTTCCTGCAGTTATTTCATTTATGCTTCTTTTATCTAATTACTATAATATTGGTTCTGAATCATATTTTCTTAATGTACCCTTATTCAATTATAAAGTTATTTTCAAGTACAGTTACTTTATAATACCAAATATATTGCTCTGCAGCCTTTGTCATTCACCATGCCATTTAAATAGCAATGTTTTCTGAAGGTTTCCCTTCATTTCACAATCGGCTTTTTTTTTCCAAAAAGCAAGATACATCGAATTACCTTTTCTCGCATCATTTTCAAGACAGAAATGAATGGTTTGATTATTGCAACCTTGCAATCAGGGCTCTCTTTCCCTCCTTTTGGTTTTTTTTGTGGGCACTAATGTCAAGAGCTTTGCAGAAACCTCCCAGGGAACAGTGACATTCCGGGCTCTACAATGTTCTGCTCCTGCCCCCACAGCTATATAAATTTTCTTCCCTTAGAAATTCCTCCCTACCCGTGTTTCTTTTAATCTTCCCTCTCTTTTTCTGTGCTGCCTATTCATTTATTTTCATCTCCCATTTTAATCTTCTTAGTCCTTCAAGTCTGCTGTATGTGCCCTCTAAAGAAGTGGTTCATACACAGCAAAGCCTGCAATTGCTTAAAAGCAGCAGGACCTGTTTGGGAGGCTGAATTTTGCTGACATCCAAGTGCCCCTGACTCACCCTGGGAGTTCAGGGTGCTCACGACTGGCTCCACTAGAAACTTGTTATAATGTCATTAACATCTCAAATGCTTTGAGGATATTTCAGGAGCCAGGACTGAGCCTGTTGCCTGTGCAGAAAAAGAAACACACGGAGGATGAGCACAGCCGCAAGCCTCCTGCTCCGGGTGGGAGATGTGGAATCAGCAGGAGCAGCTTGCCTGGAACTCCCACAAGAGTCTGGAAGGGAATGGGACACTGGCTACCCATGGCAGAACTCTTCATCAAAAGCAGGGACAGCATGTGCTCTTAAAAGAGTAATCCAGAAAGGAGGTGGCAGTGTGCGTTCCTTGGGTACAGCATCTGACCCCTAAGGCTCGTGGTGGCCTGTGTCACAGTGCAACTACGGCTCTGTTAACTCTCCTGCTTTTGTAAATACTGGGCACGCAGATAATCCTTTGCACTTTTCTTGAAAGGTTCAAATGCTCAATTCAGCTTCTCGCTTTGCTCTACTCTGGGTCAACAAACCTGGAAAAGACAGTGACACATCAGAACCAGCAGGGCATCTCCCTCTGCTACGTTTCCTTCTCATTCTGGCAGAGACAGAGGCTCTGGCAGAGACTCACAAGCGTCGATTTGAAGATGAAGAGAAAAGGCCCTTTAATGGTGAGCAACTGACCGAGTTACTGTGTGCTCTAGTGTTAGTGTGAGTCAACCATGAACTCAGAGACAAAGTTTGATCCACTGCAACGGAACAAAGCTCTGCAAGCAAACCATGTGGCGCATGACAGACAAAGGCAGCAAATCTGAAGCAAAGACAGAGCTGCCACCAGCTAAGAAGATACAACAGTTTCTTTTAATACTGGTTTTGCTTTTGTTGGGCAGCCCAGAGAACAAAAGTCCAGGCCACTGAGCCCTCCCTGTCCACAAGAGGACTGAGCCCAGCTCCACGCTCTGGTGCATACGCACAGTATTGGTGAAGCTATAAAGTCTCACGATGACTTACTACACAATAAACCTAACTCTTCATTTGTACCTATGGGGACCACATTCCATTTTTACAGTAGCATCTTCAAAAAGGAAAAATAGGAGTTCATTAAAAAATATTTCTTGCTAGGAAATGTTTAGTTTAAATGCCCATTTTCAAATACCGTATGTGAGAATGCTCAGGTCTGCAGTGGGTCACTTATTAAAAATTTGATTTGAAGATCAGCCTACAAGTCGTAAACAGTCTCATGAAGATGTAACTATCATCATAACTTTCCTTTTCCCAGCTGGAAATACAAGATGAACTGTTCTGAAGTACCTAATGTATGACTAATGTTTATTTGTTTTACAAGAAGCTTTACAGCTGCAATGTTTCAAGAATGCTTAAATTCAATAAACAGCTATTATAATTCACTGAATGGTGGCATTTCCTCTATAAGAAAACATAACCTATCCATTCTGATTTTTCAGAATTGGTAAAAAAAACCTTTCAGCTATATTACCCCAAAGTGAGATTTAAACAGCTCCTATCTCCTTGGCTGTATAAAATGTACCTCCAGGTTCTGCTATTCTAAGTTGATGAGGCACTGCTCCATACAAATTATTTTGATGCATATTTTTTACTTATGTTACAAGTGATATTATTTGGCATGTCATACTGTATTACAACTCATGAGGCAGAGGATTTAACGGGTGTGATGGTCTCTCTGAGCAGATCTGAAATTGGTATATATAAACTACATTATTTTACGACTGTATGACTTCCCCCAAATGTATCCACATAAGTTCTCACCTGTCTTTCCCAGTTTCCCGTTTAAAAAGGTCATCAAATTGAAGCATCTTGTGGCGAGAAATCATATATGCTTTTAATTGAGGCAGTATCTGATTCATCAGCTGCAGGTTATTATACACCAAGCCTTTACCATCTCTCCTCATGTAGCTGCTTGGACCCCAGAAGATAAAGACAGCACCGTGACTCATATTTAAGAGTTCGTTACGATTTCGCAAAATCCTCTGAATACTGGAGTGTGCAATGACGCGAAGGCTTGTTTTGTTTCCAACATCTCTTCCATAACCTCGAGTAGGTGCATCATTCATTCGTATTACACACTCCGTCTCGTCGATTCTGTCACCTTGTTTACTTCCCAGAAGGTGGCCGGAGCTGGTTACCAGTGCACAACTCTTGCAGTGCATTTTTAAAGGCTGCAAAGACATACATACCTCAAAATTAACTATAAACATCTTCCCATTCACTACACGAGAATCATATTTTACATGTACACGGCACATTTTACAGCAACAATCTCAAGAG
Source organism: Clamator glandarius (assembly GCA_033459285.1). Lineage (NCBI taxonomy): Eukaryota > Metazoa > Chordata > Aves > Cuculiformes > Cuculidae > Clamator > Clamator glandarius. The sequence goes on from JAUNZM010000054.1 coordinate 226,040, forward strand.
GACTTTAAATAAATCTCACCCAGCAGTCTTCCCAAATAACTGGGGACACATTTAAAGTTTACGTTTTAAAGTTTAAAGCCTTTAAAGTTCCTGTGTGGATTTAAATCCACTGCTTAAATCCTCCTTTCCACCGCCGTGTCATATACAGTAATCACAACAGCTTCTATAATGTTCCCAGCTGTACAGGATTGTATTTCTGCCACTTGCCAGAAATGAGCTATAATTAGAGCACTTCTTTTAATTCTTCCTCTTCTGATGTTTCAGGAAATAATCCATTGTAAGTCCTCACAAGCACAAATGTGAATAGCTTCTCTACCTTGGGGTCAGGACTTCTTGCTAAGGGAAGGGTTACCCCTTGGTCCAGTCTTTCCGCACCATCTCCAAGTTGGTGCCATAACCACTGTGATGCTGCTGTACCTCCCCCATGGTTCAACAGTCAGAGCTGGTCATTAATGTCTGCGCACATTTTACATGTCATGCACTGAATTTTTTTCTAGCTTGTCAGGTTGCGCTTAAAAGTTACACAGTAAAATGGAACAGGGGGTGCCTGTTCAGTGAGCGTCTGACCTAACAGAATCAGGAGAGTAATATGAGCTTTCATGAAAATGAAATATAAATCATATTATTACAGTATGCCACTGATAGGGATATCAGGAAGAGGAGTACAGAAGTACATCTGCTACTCAGCACTGGAACTGAAAAGGTGCATAAGGTTAACAATATTCCCAAAGTGCTAATTTCTAACAAGAATACAATAAATCGGGAGGTAAAGACTGTAGCTGTGCCTTGGTAGCCCTCCATGAGACGGTATCTTGAGCATTTAAAACCATTAATGCCAGAACAGAGAGCACACAGAGCACCTTATCGTTTCTTCACAAAAAAAAAAAAAAAGTAAATGTAACTGGTTGCTCACCATTTTAAAGTTTCTCGGAAAGCCATTTTTGGTTCATGAACATTTTAATCTACCAATCTTCCCTACGGCTGTCTATCAGTATTTTATTTGCATCGTTAACCGAAAAAAAAATGGCATTCCAATCCCTTTCTGGTGAGCAACAGGCATATTTAATTCCAGCAGGTCCACTTGAGACACAACACATGCTGAGAGCAGCCACCTCCTGCACCACGATGCTGGCCTGATCCTGAAGGGCACCGAGGAGGTGACAGTATTTGTTGGCTCTTGGGAGCACTAGTAGTCTGAACCCACCTTTGACAACAAACGCCTCAGTAACTCCACGGCAGCTCAGTGTTCGTGCACTGCAGACACAGCCAGCGTGTCTCCTGGTGTAAACCTGGTGGGTTTACTAGCAATGAAGAAGGCTTAGTATCAACTGCATCAATGCAGGGAATCAAATGACTTAAATCAGCATGATCTCAATCCCCTGCTTGGGAATGTTTTGGCCCCTAGCATAAGAAGAAGGATATTTTACTTAAGTAACTTGTTTTTAATTTTGAAGGTACTAAGCGGTCACAGTCTTGATTATTTTTTCTGTGAGAAAAGCTAATGAATAATAAAGAGTTTTTTAAATTAAAGATAAAATAAACTATAGAATTTGTGTAATGATACAACCAGTAACATCGGTATCTCCATCTTCGCCAAACAAGGAGGTCCCTTTTCTTTCGCATACATGGATTGTAACACAGAGCTAATGATATGGGTAGAAGGGTTCCTGCCTTTGTAAGCCAAGGCTCCTAATGCAGTATTTACATGCATTTTCCTTTAAGCTTTCATCTGCCACTTTGATGAATTACCTAGGAAAAGGCTCTAAGGTGAACTAGCTGCTCCACCACCGCGCTTGGAAAAGCAAGATGAAGTGCTAATGAGGTTAAAGGAAATGTAGTCAGCACCAATGTTAATTCACATGGGTTTGAATATCCCCATAGCAAGACATTTTCACCTGAACAATCTCTGCTGGTTTTTGGCCTACTGAGCTACAACTTATTTCTTCTAAAGGACCTGCCAGAGAATCCATCAATTGTTAGGAAACAAGGGCAACTGTCACTGGAGCCGCGGGAACGTGGGGAAGGGGCTGAGAGAGGAGATGTCAACATATGCTAGATGATAAACATTAACATCCCCTGAAACATCTGTCCCAGATCTTGTTTGAAAACTGTTCCTTCTGGGAAAACGTCTTCAGACTGAACAATTCAGGGATTGCCCAGCTACTTCTTGAATGATGTATGGGGGCTGAGCCCGCGTAGCTCGCTGCTCCAGGCAAAGCATTTTCAGTCACCTCAGATTCTTTCAGTCAAAACCTACAAAACTCGCACCTAAAAATTGTCAGAGGAATTCACAGCCAAGAGCCACAACATTTCAGTACCAGCTGTTTATAATGCTTGACAATAGTGAAAGCAAGGGGAGTGGGGGTGGAAAATAAAAAGCTACTGGCTGTAATGTCATCACATTGGGAGGCAGCGGCTGCACCAGAAATGTCATCTACTTAAGCAATAATAATGGAGGCACGAGGCAGTTCTGTGGGATTGATGACCAGCTGGGAAAAGTTGATGGCCTGAGAATAACCAGGGGTCATTAAGCCAGAAGAACATTAATGCTGCAGAAAGCTCTCTGTTATGGTAATTATTACAGTGATGTTTAGACAAAAAAAAAAAAAAAAAAAAAAAAAGCAAGCCAAAAGAAAAGCAAACCCATGACATGTCAGCTACATTTTAGGTGTTTTAGGCAGGCGATGCAGCCCTTACTTTGTGAGCCTTCCTTCCAAATGCCCAGGAAAGGGATGGGGTGAGAAGATGATGAAGTTTATAGCATCTATATTAATCGTATTGAAATGTAACATGGAATGCATGTAAAAGCTGCTGATATTTAATGGCATCCACTGTTAAAAAGCTGCCACATCTCTGGATGTACGTGAGCACCTTGCACAACACAGCAGAGCATGTGGCTGCTTCTACTTCACAAGTCAGTCGCGTCCATCCACAGGGCACTGTGAGCGAGCCCAGCACCAGCCAAACAGCCCAAATTACCTCTCACTTCCAGTCACATAAAAATACACACAGGGAGAGAGAGAAAAGAGGCTACAGGGGAATGAGCTCACAGTGCTAGAACCCCAGAAGATGGCAAAGTCGACTGGTGCTTTCCCTGGATAGCTGTGCTCTCCCAAGGCAATGAAGGGAGCAAGTGAACCTTGCACTGCTCTAAGTACCATGGTCCAAACTGGCTCCTGGAAGCTTTTACCTACACAGATTACAGCCCTGTAAGTACCCTCACCATGCCATATCCCTCTTTTCTTTACTACTGACCAACCGACACACAGAAACAAAAAACCCCACAGTTGTATACTGTTTCTGTATTTTCCAATTTCAGGCAATCCGCTCTATTATTGACTTTAAAATCTATGTTGTCCAATGATAGAAAAATGTCATTTTCAGACACTTTATTGTTCAGAAAAAAAGAAAATCAATGGTAAAATGTTATTCCTGATTCAAAATGTTACTCTTGGAAATAATTATTTTCTTTGTGATGAAATCAGATGATCAATTTTTTAATATTTTTTTTTTTTTTGCTTATCAAAGTATTTTGATTTTAAAGCCAAGATTTAGAAAACAAGACAATTCCCTCTAGTAAAATCAGGAAGACTGGCAAACACACTTTTTCCTACACTGAGTACTTAATGACCTACTTTCAAGACCCCTGGGTGCAGATCACTCCATTATCAGTAGCATAAAAGTTCCCTTTCTATAAATAAAAAATACTTTATCTTGGCAATGATGACCTGGCCAACACAACAACCACAACTATGAGTTCTTCGAGAGTGAAGAACAGCTCATCGCTGAGTTCAGCTGAAAAAGACCACCTGTCAGTTCATGAGCACCAGTATCCCTCGCAGATACCTCTGGAAATGTTACAGATGACTTCTAAGTGTATTGGGAGAGAGCAAGGGAGATTGAGAAAGGTTAAATATCCGAATTCCTTTTGGATACATGACCTTTAACTAAGCATTTGAGACTAGAAGTGCAAAATATCAACAAGGTACTTGACAGCTATGTCTTTCTCTTGCACTGCAACACCTCTGTAGCATTTTGTTAGCCAGCACCAGCATGCTTGTCTTCTGTCTGATCTGGAATGAAAAGCTATAGGGCTTCTTCACTCTTTATTAACTACCTGAACCGTATTACCGAACCGACAACCTCCTCTGCAGGAGCTCTGAAACTGACTGCTAATGTAAAAGTGGTTGTAGAAATAAGATGACTGATGTACAGGAAAGCAAAACTGTTTCCATTTTGAATTCAATTAATTCAGTATAGGGTTATATTAATGGTTAAAAACCCACATTTAAACAGTACGAAAGACAGTCTTGCTGGTTGAGGAGAAAGCAAGCCTATTCCAGAGCTGTCTAGCTTCTGTTTTCATCATAACGCAGATAATTTCACTGGCAGGAATTTCACATCTCCCCTACCTAGTGCCCATTGTGCACAACAGAGACCTCGTGACACTTGCTTTGTGTTACTTCAGTAGTTGCTTTTTACGTTCCTTGCCTTGTGCACAAAACTTAATCAGCATTTTATACGTGATGCTAATGAACTCTGTGTTCACCTCATGTGCAATGTAATTTATTACTTATGGCTTGTTCTTGATTGCTGGGTCATCAGCCACTGGCAGCAACACTGAGTAATTAATGTATTACCAGTAATATCCTACTTTGTCCTGGCAGCTTCAGCTCAATTTTTTTCTAGTTCTTGTAGCCTGGAGCAGCTTTAAGATTTCTCCCAGGCTGCTGCCTTGGGACCATTGCTCTGCTAGGCTGGCTGCTCCTTCCCAGCTCATCTCTCCCGGAGAACAACACCACTGCCCTAGCAGACACTCCCAACACTGCAGGAGCTCCAGGCACCCCCAAGCCCATTGCTGGCACATCACAAACAGCTGCTCCAGCGCTCATGAGTCCATCACTCACCACTGCTCCGGGTATAATGCTTCTCTTGCCATTATGTCTGTCCCTCTTGAGCAAGCTAGATGTACTTCTAATGGTTGCCTCCTTTCTTAATATCTATTCCCTAGAGGAGTGATGATCTTAAAGCCAAATCTGCTTTACTTTGAGAAATCGGCCTTAAGTTGCACCAGGGGACATTTAGATTGGACATTAGAAAAAAATTTCTCTACCAAAAGAGTGGTGAAGCACTGGCAGAGGCTGCCCAGGGGAGCGATGGAGTCTCCATCTCTGGAGGTGTTCAAAAAATGCGTAATAGTGGCACTTTGGGACACAGTTGAGTAGGCACGATGGTGTTGCACTGATAGTTGCATTTGATGGTCCTAAAGGTCTTTTCCAGCCTTAATGATTCTATGATTCCCAAACACTGGAACAGTCTGCCCAGGGAGGTGGTTGAGTCACCGTCCCTGGAGGTGTTTAAGGTGAGGGTGGATGAGGTACTTAGGGGCATGATTTAGGGATTGGTGGGAATGGTTGGACTCGACGATCTGGTGGGTCTCTTTCAACCTGGTTATTCTGTGAATCACCTTGAAACAGAACAGAAACCCTGAAGCTCCACCTTCACAAAGTAACTTCTGCTCTGTTCACTCAATGCAGCAAGTTGTGGGGCTCTGTCTCGTTTGTGAAGTACACTTCCATGCACTTCAGAACCGATTTCCATAGTGCAAGTACTCTGGGAGATGTGATCCTGTGGAAATAATGCAAGGTCCCTGGTAATATTTGTTTTGCAATATATTGCTGTTAGAACAGTGCTTTCATAATAATAAAACAACTGAAATTGAAAAAACATACAAAGACAAAGAGTTTGTTTTGGTATTTTTCAAGTCCCATCTACTATGTGATGATGCTCTCAATCTAGTGTTCTCTGAACAGTGAAAATTATTCAGATGCACACTGAGATATTTTAAGTAGCACTTCTGTGTATAAACAGCTGGAACAAAAAAGCAGACAAACACTTACACCACTACGAGAATTTTGAACTTCAATCAACTGTGACTCACTGCGGCACACACCCATTTCAAGACTCTGCAAGTATGGATTTTGTGGTCCCAAGTTCTGATCTAAGACCTGATTTTGCTTTGACTGTGACATTTTCACACATATGTTCAGATAGAAAGTGCAGCTTAATTTCTGCACTTTGCATGCCAGCTCAGACATTCCCCTCAAGTTCCATAAAATTCCTCTAAGCAAACACATTTACACTTTTTGTTGAACTAGACTTTTGGAACATTAGAGAATCTGGCATGGCACAAACTGCATTATCCACCGAACTAAAAGCAGTGATTGCCTTGAAAACTGTATCCCAGTGACTGATTTCACACAAGTAAACAGAAAGGGTTAGGAGATACCACTTGCCCAACATTGTTAATCCTTATGCAAATCCAAATAACAAGTATTCACAGCAAAACTTTGCAATTCAAAAAAGGTCTGGCAAGTCTGTTCATAAAGATAAATGCATGTCTGTTTAAAAAGATAAAAGATAAAACAAATGAATTTCTTAGTGCTTCTCTTTGTTTCTTGGGCTGTGGAGCTGGAATATGCTAATATTGTGGAAACATTAGTGTCTTCATTTTCCATTGAAGATTCAGAGTTAATTATATAACTGGACTCTGCCTTCATATACTTGGTAAGCAGAAACAGTGAAATAACGCAATTTCAGCACATGCATTCATCACACCAGTGATCACAGCGCCCTAGGTTTGTTTTCCTCTAAGGAATGGAATATTTCTGTTTTCTGTGATACCATACTGATGGGCGTCTGCAAAACCTACAGTAAAAATACAATAATTCTATTTTCAAAAGGTCCCTAGACATACCTAATTTGATTTCAAAACACAAGGCTATATTATGAAAAGAAAGATAGAAAAACAAATGCACTCCATACAGCTTTCACTGGGATAATTTTCTTCGAAAAAGTACCGTTAAGCACATTACTCAATGAAGAGTCTTCTGCTTGTGTGAAGTGTTTTCTGGCACATTAATTCTTTTTTCAGGGGACTGCCTGCTACTCAAAGCTTCCATTATATTAATTAAAATATGGCTCCTCCAACTGGAAAGAGAAGGCATGAGTTTGGTTACAGGATGCTGAACATCTATAGAAACTGAGCCCTTTCTTGTTACCGGCAGAAGCAGCACAGGAGACTGAACAACAAGATAACTTCTAGTATATGGAGTGCATTCCTCTTATGTGGAAGCGTGATTACCGGGTGCTGATGTTTTCCCCTAAGCCACCTGAAGTGAATACAAGGTGCAACCTTGCAAATTGTCAGCACATATAAAGCTAAGATTTAGAGAGTAGTTTCCATCCTGCATCCTATAAATGTGTCCTGTGAGGAAGATTAGTATCAATCATAGGCTTATTGGAGAGGGAGATAGGATACAATGATAACCTGAAGCTATCAACTAGAGTAATGGTCTAAGAAGAAAAAGCAATCAGAGAAAGAAAAGAATATCCTCAGTGAAAGACAGAACTGGAAAATCAGGCAGGAATGTATCACCTTGATGAACATGAGCTGCTATACAAGAGAGAGAATCGTATGAACAATATACAGGCTCTAAAGAAATGGTTATTGCCTAATGTTTATCTTAAAATGAGTGCAAATAGACACCCATATTACATCAAACTGCTTCACTTTTGTTCTGCAGCTAAAGTACTCGCACTAAAACACAATAAAGCCACAAGCATGGTGTCTTAACTATGCAAACTGTTATCACTGAAGTGTCAGAAACCCAGGAATTATGTCAACGATCTATAGAAAAGGTATTGGACAGTCTGGATTTTTGCTTCAGAAAGTTTTCACGTCAGCCTCTCTCCTCTGGTTTGGTATGTTTTGGTAATTCTTTCCATTTCAAATATGTCACGGAAATACATCCCCAGCTGCTCCCTCTGGACCTGCCATGGCTCTCCAAGATTGGTTTTATCTAACTTCATAGGTAAACATCACTGATCCTTAAAGTGTGTCCCTAACTATTCAAATTCAAGCACTTGTTGCTTTCTGTGACCCTACTGGCTCATCCAAATGCATTTGACTCTCACTGCAGGCATTATTGCTGCAATAATGCCACAGCAAGAACACCCTAAACCTTTCCAGTGGTACCCAGTTTTAACATAACAACTTCCACACAGCACAGAGTCCCTAGAACAGATGAGATGAAATTTAAGACCAAATATCTGATTAGAAAGAGTTAATAACCCCATAGAGGATTTTATCTAAAATATATTTTCTTATATTTCTTTATCTTGTTGAAGTAGACTGAAATAAAAAAATCTACTCACTCTTCTAAAAGGTCAAAGATCGTTCAAAAATTTTGTTCAAAGGTCTCTGTTTCAAAAACTGTCAAAAATGTTCAGCCTCACAGTGTTCTCTAAGGCCTTTTGATTTTCATGTGGCTAGCTCCATGTACTCTTCATCACCTTAGTTTATATTAATCCAGACTGCCCTATGTGCTTTTACTGCTGTCCCTCTGAGTTAACAGCACATCAAAAATGAGGGAAGGAAAGCAGATTAAAAATCTTGGGGGTTTTTTTTGCCATTAAGATGCTGAATTTTAGTTTAAAATGTCTTCTCGAGGATATATCAGGTGCAACAACACACAATGTTGCTGCTGCAGCAGGGTCCCATGGTAGCCTCCATAATCATCGAGGTGCTGACACTTAAGACAGATGCTGGAAACTGGTACTGGCAGCAAAACTGGTCAGAACATCCATTTCATTCAACAGCTACAGCATGCAGAAGGTAAGTCACACTGAATTTCTCACATGCATATATGCAGATAAGTAAAAAGAGACGGTGCTTTGAGCTAAAATATTCGTATATTCAGTTGTGGACTATAACTAGATGAAAAGAAATTATCTTGAAAGCAGATGTTTAAACACATATATGAGTATCTGCAACTATGCATCACTATAATTTTAACTGGCTTTGGACTACAACTAAATTTGAAAAATAATCCTTTGAATGCAGGAGTTGGCTCAGGTCCTTTTTTTTTTAAGGGGTCTCAAATATTCCAAACATGTCTTTCCATTTTTTACTATTGTCACAATCCTGATGAGGAGATAAAAATAAACAAATAAACATACTTATCTCATCAGGATGTTTGTTTTGAGTCAATTTGCCAGCATGCAGGTTAAGATGAACTCAAACACTCCCTGGATAGACATATTTAGCACTGAAAGGCACCCACCAACAACAGTTAATTAGACAATCGAGTGCAACAGATGCCACTCTGTCTGATAACTGTGGCACTGCTTCTCCAAAGAGATGCTCTTCAATTTATAGCAGTACATCAAAACTATCTTCTGAATAAGTTAGGGGTAAATAAGTTTGGGTGTAAAGAATGAGGTTAAGTGGAATCGCTGGAGAAACTAGAGAAAAAGGCTGGCTGGAGACAAAGGAAGGTCTGTCTCAGGGCAACTGAGAAGAGGAAAAACTGAGTCAGGAATGAGCTGATAGCAAGTCAGCTAATTACAGGCAGAGTAGTATTCTGACCTTGCTAGACACAGAGTTCAGTCTACTTCTGTATCTATGTATTTCACAGACATGTATAACTGTGCCATCTCTTGTAGCTGTGGCACAAAAGTGCTTGTATCTATGTTTTACTGTCAACTAACTGAGTGAAGTGCAATTCCCAGGCACTCAGATAACACTCTTTAGCAACATTCCTTGCTTTAAGATGTACCGTACCAGTAACTGGGGGAATGATGTAATTTAAATCCACAGTTACTCAATGCATGTGGTCAAGGAATTTGAAGTGTAGCAGGTTGTGCCACAGAGAGGATGCAAGAGGTAGGTTTAAGAATAGATAGCACAGAAATCAGAGGAAAAAGAATCATCTTTTAATGAGCAGCAGGAGAGACAAAACCTTCCAGCAAAGAGGTGAAATGCAAAGTACCAGAGTCCCAGGAGATTTGTGGGTGCTTTATACATTTTATCTGCTTTTTATTTTACATTAGGAGTCCTAAATTGTACTCCTTGGATGTGATATGTGTCTCACTTGAAGTGCATTTCACCTGGTTGTGATATTAAACTGCTCATTTCTTCCTGGGTTGGAGGCAGAGGGGGAGTATATTTCACTGGACCGCTCCTTGGATCCATTTCACAATGGGAACAAGAGGCAGAGAGAAGTAAAACCAAAGCAGAGTAAAGAAAAAAAGATTGGTGGATGGTACTGCTTTCTTTAGTGACACGAATATGTGTAAAATTCAGCCCCAAATGCTATAAGATGGGTGATGGTGGTGGTCAAGGAAGAACGAAAAGGAGAACATGGCAGCATGGACAAGAATTGCTGCGTTGCAGAGGTTTTTCCAAGTGTCTCTTAAGCTTTTATTGTTTCAAATCACCCTTACAGGAACACCTTGCCATCTAACTGATACCTGTCAAAAGGAAATCTTAAATTCTGCAACCAGTGCTTGCTTTTCAGGTCTCTACGACACTTGCTGCTGCTCAGCATTCTTGTCTCATGTGAATGAACCTATGTCACAGTTTCTTCAGAGCAACAGGCATATTCTGAAATATAATAGTTTTTCTTCTCACTGGACAGGGAGGTCATCTTTCCTGCTTTACAGCCCCAAATAACACCCACCCACCAAAACAGCACTTCTGACAAACCCAGACCTCTCCAAAGTCACAATTACAACTCTCACGAGAGCCAGCAGGGTGTTTTCTTCTTGTAGAGGGGAAAAACTGAAGTGTCGACAGTTTTTCATATCAGAATCTTTCAGCGAGTAGCTAAGAGGAAGACCAGCTACTCATGAGGTGTAACTGCTTCACTCCACTGAACAAAGATGTGACCGGGGGTTCATCTTGCCTTTACTCTACAGTCTGTGGGTTGTCCTCAGGTCTGCTTTACCCCCTAGCAGAAAGGGCCAGGAGACTCTGCCTGCAGCTGCTCATAGGGTGAGGTGGGACCAGCCTCTTTGCTGCCCGCACACCCACGTTTCTCTGGAGGTTCTCGGGATCTGGCCGCTGTTTCATGCTCTTGTCCCACTTTCAGAGCCCAGCAGTCCTGTCCACCCTGTACCTCTCCGATCGCCTACCCTGCCCACACGCAGCCACCGGCAGCCCCGCTGCCTTTTCCCCTGATCCCACAGGGCTGGCATTTTTTTTGAACTAACGCATTGACAGAGGTCAGGGCAGAAGGGACCGAGCATGGAGAGGCAAACACAGTGACAACCTGCCAGGAGATGGCATGAGAGCATAACCCTGACTCGACCCGTCCAGGCACAGTGAGACCTGGAGTGTCCACACTGCTCTCATGGGAGAGTCCGTGAGGAGAGCTGGTACCCCGACATCCCCAAACCCACCGTCAACTAAGTGGGAATTTCACCCTGAGCGTGGCAGTGCCTGTACCTTGTCAGCCTGCCGGTTTCCCAGAGAGAAAACAACACACCCTCCCACGAGAAAACATTGTTCCTGCTAGTTTTCCAGCCTGGAGAAGCCTCTGTCCTGGAAATCCACGCTGGCAGGAACGAGCAGCCAAACTCCACTGACGTGTCAGCATTTAATTACACCTGGAGCGCGGTTCAAATCTTTCCTTTTCTGTCGTGTGTTCTGCTTCTCAAAACACAAACCCCAGCAACAGAGCAGGAGCTCTACCCCTCAAAAATAATAGTCACACTACAGCTCTACTATTATAATTAAACAGAAATTAATTACATTCTGTTGAAGGGGACAGGTTCTGAAGGCTTAGCTGGTTTTCTTTTTAATTATTGTTTAACATTTTGAACACAGCAAAAATCATCTTTTTAACATGCTAAACACACTGGGGGTTTTGTTTGCTTTAACAGACTGCAATGGATGCTACATTTGCATTTATTTAAAAAAATAAGTTATTAAAATAGTTTATTTTGGTCTGATGTGTATTTGTTTAGCATGTGGGTAATTTCGCATCAGAAATGAGATATTTTTTTCAATCAGTACTGGGCAACAGACAACTGGGAAAGCGAATAAAAAGAACAGATCAATATATTTTCCAAAGAAAGCTTGTTAAAGCAAAACCACTGGATCCTGTCACAATTAGATGACTTTTGAATATTCACCATTTCCAAAGGAATCAGTCCCTATCCCGAAAGATAAATAGTTCATCACCTTTTTGACAGGAACAAACCAGCACAACAGCAGAAGCTGCAATACATGTGGAAACCTCACACCGAGTATGAACTACACCCCAGCCAAAGGTGATAAGAAGGAACAGCTCCTACGGGTGGATGCCACCATCCCTTCCAGTCGTGCTTCCAGGGGCATGGCTGGCTGCGTGACCACAGGGTGGGTCTGCCAGGGAGAAAGAAACTCTAATTCCCAGCTCCCGAGCAGCCTTATACAGGAATGAGGCAAAGACTTTGGCATATGCAGACAAAGAAGCGTCGGCATCCAGTTCACTTGAAATTCAAATGAGGAAACAGCAAGTTGGTTTATGTGCTTTCAGGGTTAGGCAGCAGCTAAGCAAAGAATTTTTTTTAACTGCGATTTTACATTTGGGCTTAGGCGTGGAGCTTTAATTGGGTTAAGTCCTGCTTTAGATACCAAAGCTCTGTGGGATCTAGCTTTGCGTTCCTCTATTAAATAAAAGTCCTAAGGAACCACTTCTTTGTAGCCACATCCCTGATTCATCACTCTTTGGATGGCTACAATAAATCTGTCATGGAAGCCCACTAATTGCTAGTAAATCACCAAAGTTGGAAGTGTCACAAGCATATCCAAAAGGAGAAAAAGTGAAGAGCTAAACATCCGAAGAGCTCTGGGGTAAAATTCTGTCACTTTACGGATGAACCTGTAATCTATGTGAAAATAAATGATGTATAATGATTACTAAATTTGAAATCAAATCTTCACATGGCGACAATTCAATAAGGTTAGGTGATTATAGGACTATACAGCAGCATCAATTATGGAGCCAGAAATAGCCTCACATCCCTCAGAGGCTGCAAAAACTCTGCATTGCTTTATTCACCAACATCAGAGGACATTCACTTTCATCAAATAGTCTGGGGATTCTCATTTGGAAGGGGGGAAAAAAAGAAAGAAAAAACGGAAGGCATGAGCCCAAAAATGACTGGCAAAAATCCTAACTTATCATCTGAGCTACCATTTGCTCTGCCAATTGATGGGAAATGAAGTGTGATCAATTCTAGTCCATTGTACACCGTTCCCATTGACTGACCTGCCAAATCCTTGATTGAATAATTAGTTAAAATATCAATATCTGCCATTTTTGCACAATGCTCACAAGACAAGGCCCTAAAGTTTTCATAAAATGGAAAATTACCACGTTATCTGTAACTTTACATTTTCTTTCACATATATGACTAAGCCTTGATATTGCCAAAACATGGCATAATAACAGCGTGTAAGAAGTAGCAAAATCCAGAAGCATGAAATGTAGAGGTCAGTGCAAGCCCTGAAGTAATGCAACATACATTTTTAATCTTACAGATGGATAATAAGCCATATCAGAAAGGATTAAATCTATGCTCCTCATTTACAAGAGTTCACTTCAAGCTGCAACTTGTCTATTTTCCATTCTCAATACCAAGGGAAACTGTGCTAACTCAGGTGCTCGGTGCTGACTGACAGCAATGCTGACATTTTAATAGCAGCTCCTGTTTAAGAGCACTCTCACCATCCTGTGATTCTTAAATAAAGATTTAAACTACTTTTGATGCAGCAGAGCTCTGCAGACCAGGCAATCTGCTGTTAGGGCACATGAAAAGATGGGGATTTCTTTACTGGGTATGTAACAAGCTGTTCCAAAGCCATTAATTATCCTAAGCAAGGCACTGCCCGACACTATACTCTACATCACAGTCCCAAGTCTGAACTGCTAGCAAACAGGGACACTACATTTACTTTTCCAGCTCAGACACAAATGGTGTTAACTGCAAATACAAATCAGTTGTTCAGCACAAAAATAACACAACTTGTAAATCGGTCCCTTTATAAATACCTTGGCATTTCAACGTTCAGTTCACACGCACGGATGTAGTTCTCAAGTATCCTGATGCCACAGCAGTATGTAAAGACATCACTTCTCCCCAAACCATTCCGCTACACCTCTGGGTACGCTCACCACCTTTCCCTTTAATTCCAGTATCTATTTCCCCTCTTCTTTGCCAGCGAAGAGCAAAACCAGAAAGGGAAAAGTACAAACTGAAAATGCAAATGCATCATCTAAAATGCAGGAAAGTGCTGGTGGCTTACAAGGCAAAAATGGAGAAACCATGTGAAAGAGAAAATATCCTACTCCAAATCACTGATGACTAATTTCTTCCCATACTGTGCTGTAATAAATCTTAACCTTTGCTAATGCAGGAATAGGAAAGCTCTTTCCCAGAGCTAATAAAGACATGCCCTGCTTAGTGCTCACTTTAGTGTGCATAAATGAAAGACGTTTCTGGTTTGCTAGGTAGTGGCACCTCACACAATCCAAAGAAAACAGATTCATCTTTCTTGTCTGGGCCGACAGCAGGTTAAACGTGTAATGTCATAGTTTTGTATCCACACAAAGCTTCCTTTGGACAACCCTATCCTAGGTCTCTATATCCTCATGCTTGGTGGCTGATTGTTTCTTTGATGCCTATGCTGGACATGTGTGTGTCAAACAGCCGGGACACACTGCAATATATTCCCATGGCTTCAGTTGCAGTGCAGTATTCTGCGTAACTCTTTGAGGTGAATGCTCCTTAAGAGAAGAGATCTGCATTACAGAGGCAGCCCCTGCATCACAGACAAACCATAGATTCAAGTTCAACATCTTCTTAAGTCAAACTAGTTTTTTCATGCAACTCTACCAACAGGATTTTCAAATTAAGAGAGGTTACACAGGTCTTCCCAAATCCTTTCACCAGGAACAGCCTATGAAATACAGGCTCTGAAAGCTCCGTGCCGTGTACCGACTCTTACTGTGGAAATGTGAATTGCATATATATTTACTATTTGCAGATGAACACAGTCTTAAGGAATTTGGTTCTGTGCATTTTTCACGTGTAAACAGGTCTCTTGTATGTTCCAAATGATGCCTCTTAATCCAAATTAAAGACCAATTATCCAACATTATCTCGAAAGATTTTACATTGTGTTTGTAAAAAGTAAAAGACTGGAATGACCAACTCAAGTCTACAGACAGGGAAAACATTAACACACCATCTTCATCAGAAATAACCCCATAGTTCCTGTGTTACCCGTGGCAATTTGGGTCTTCGTAGTTAGTTGGCCTCTCTCTTCCTTTCAAGAACAAACCCCCTTATTTGTGGTTCTCTACAGTGCTCTGCTCTAGCGAGTATTAATTAAGCACTGTGAGTATCACAGTAGAAAAATGCCTCCTCTCTCCCTGCTAGCAAGACTACTTAGCAGGAGGTATATAAAATATGAAACAAAATATTCTACCCTTCCCAGATTAGCCCAAAGCACAAACAACTACTAGCAATCTCTTTGTTCTTCTTACCCAGAGCAAACGCTACAACAGGTTTGAGAAAGGCAGATGCATCCTGAGCAAATTGGCTCCAGGAATCAATCAAGTTATCTCATCCAAGAAGAGGGAGATGTCTAGACTTTTAAATTTGTGGAAATGGTTACTAGGCATTCTGTAATAATGACAACATGATGGGCTGACAAGACTTTATTTTCCTCTGAGATTGGAAAATTCTGATTCTGCTTGGCAATAACTGTAAATTATTTACAGTGTAAAGATCTGGTAGATATCATGCAGCCTACTACACACGGGTGTATGTAATTCTCACATACCATAATTGTGCACTATATATGCATTGATAAATTGCAGGCAGAATACTTCTGTCTTGAATAATTTTCTACATATTAACTATTCATCTTAATACCAAGCCTTTTCTTAGTTGACCATTTTATTAAGAATTGGTAGGGAGTTTTATCCAGCTAAAGTTTACTGAATGAAAGAGAACTTGCAGTTGTTTAGCAAGTCAGGTAAAAAGTGGATAAAGAAGCTTCAGTACTGCGTAAAGATGCCAACACCCTTCAAAATAACATTTACTAAACAGATTATGACAAGCAGCAATTTCTGTTTACTAAAGTGGTAAATGCAGTCTTGCAGTATCTGAAAGAATTAAACATTCTCTGTGAAAATTAGCCATGCAGCATCACAGGAGGTTACCCTTTATCCAACATCAGTTAAATCTCACTGTCTTCTAAGAAGGAGATTAAATTTCCCCTTTACAACTCTGTTTCCAACTGTCTAACTCACTTCAACAGGCTTTCAAAGGCAGGCTGCCTTCACTGAATTTTCTCTCAAATCTAGGCTGCTTCCCTTGCACCAAGCTTCTCCACTCAATACTTTCTCAGTGTTTTTCCCTTTCTTTCATGATTGCTCCCTCCTCAGTTTATCTTTACGTTCTAGGCTAAAACCTCTATGCCACATATATAACCTTACAGTGATATAACATAAATGAAGCACATATAGTAAATTAAGAACACATTTGAAATATCCCTGAAATTCCTTTTGAGGATGAACAGAGTGCATAAAAAAAGGGAGAATGTGAACATGAATTTTAGGATGTTACAGATATGAGCCAGGAAAACCACAGATTTCAATCTTTTGTTGCATTTCCTATCACCACAGGGTTTCCAGAGACTTACATGGACAAACTGCAGCCTGTGGACAGTTTATAAAATGTGTTTTCTGCATGTATTTTCACTTGTTAAAACCATACAGCTGTGACTTTAATTAAGCATATTTTTGTAACTCCAATATATTTATGAGTTTGGGGTCTACATTCTGGAGGTTTTTTCTGTTGAGAATTCAATGACAGTTGCTTATGACTTAAGTCTACAAATTTACAGCACTTCTGGCTCTTAGTTGACTAGCTTCCTACCAGTGGCTACATAAGGCTTTTCTTGACTCATGCACTACCAACAGAGAAGGATGAGTTAGTGCATGTAGTAAGCAGCCTTAGATTGATGATCTACTTTTCTTAAAATATCGCCAATTGTTACAATTTTATTATTTATTTCATAATATTGTATGTTTTTCTTAAATCTCCCAGTGTGATGGGACTGGAAAAGAACAAGTTTCTTAGAGTGGTTGAGAAACTGGGAAGTGTAACATCAAGCACACCACGAAACTTCAACAGCAAAGGAAAAATTACCCTCCAAATATGACAGCAGCATTTATAGCTTACAATTTTAAAACCAATATATTAGTTGGACACAATTTCTGATAGTTTGATTCAGATTGTCCAGAGTTCCGATATCTAGGGAATGTGTGAAGACTGGTCTTATAGAATCATATGGTCATATATGCTCACTTCAGACTCCTGTACTTAACGTAACTGAGATAATGCTGATAATCTCTACCTACTCTCTATCCAGGAATTCTGAGTAGTCCTAACTGCCCAGTGTTGTGTTACATTCTCCCTTTTAACCCTGTTAGCATCAGAATTCCCACCCCGGGTTTGGACAACAACCTTCTGCCTCCAGCTAACAAAGCGCAGCATTTATTCTGCCGCAGTTTAAGACACCCTCCTCCTCAAAATCAGCTCTGCAGCAAAAGCTGTGAATTTCCTGCATGCACAAAGTTTCTGCAGGGTCAACATCACAGCAACTTCTCTCTGCTCGGCCACCCTGCGGCTGGCTTCATCCCTGCCCTCCAGGACACCGCACCAGGTGTGTTGGAGCCTCTATTTGTTAACTCTTCACACTTTATCAAAAGACTCTATTGCACTGCATCCCCTCCACTTCTCCTTCTGAAGAATAAGCCACTAGGGAGTCACCTTCCATATATCTTTGTGAAAAAAGCGAGGTCATTTGGACCACTCTTTCTTTCTTGCTTCCCTCCTGAGTAAAACCCAGTGACTCTTCAATTCACTCTTGCAAGCAAGATTTCTGCTCACCCTGGGAGAGCAAGATTATTGCATCCCCGTCTCCCTGTCCAGTTCTTGGCTCTCACACACAACTATAAGAGTGACAATGTGAATGAAAGGGATTTTTGTAAAAACAATTTTGAGCAAGATTTTGTCTCACTGAAACACCTGGCAAACCCTTCCTGCCAAATGAGAGAGATGTTACTAACTGCCTTCAAAATTCATCCCAAATGAATGAGTCACCTTCTTAGTAAGTAGGACTTGGCAGGACTGATTTGCATCACAAAGCCACCAGTGCCTTCTGGCATCCTGAAGGCACAGTCAGTGACAAAGCCAAGGACTGACAGAGATGCAGATAAGAGTCCCTTACTCCTAAGGCAAGGCCTGAACTTTAACCACGGCTCTCTACCACTTTCCCATCCACACAGGAAAGTCTGTGATCTGTCTCAGAGGACACTTTCAGCCTGTGTCAATCTAGTGAAGAAAGTACAGGCTGAAGCCCTGATGGTGCTTTCTCCAGGCTGGAAAGCATGCAACAAAGGGAGTCCATCACACACGCAACAAGCATTACCGGACAGCAGGATGAGATGCTGTTGTTTTCAACACATATCCTAATTTTTTTTATCATGAGCTATGATCATCGAGAGCTGCTGGAGCAAAGATATGACACGAGAAGACACCACGGCTTTCATCTATGTAACTTGATTTTGCCATAAAAGAGCTCGCATCTTCTAAAAAGCTTTTCCTTGGGCAGCAGTAAATATGTAATATTGTAATTTATCACCAACGATCCCATTATTACGCTGAAACTAACTCCATTTAAAGAACTTTCAACTCCCTAAGGGTTTCAAGCAATTCCCAGTAAATTTCCACGGCTAGATATGTCAATAAATTCAGTCTCTTGAGCAGCGAGAATAATCCACCATGGGAATAACACTGCATTTACAAAATGTATGCAAATAAATCTGACAAACAAAAAATACCAGTTAGAAACAAAAAGACAACCATTATTTGTATTTATCAGTATTGAGCACAATTTTGCCCCATTTCCTTTGTTTTCTACCAGACAAACTGCAAAAGTGTGATTCCTTCACAGTCAGTAATCCTGCTGAGCTTCACCTTTTACCCCAGCCCCTTCAAGAAATTCGTTCCAGCTGCCGAGTGTGACAGGTATGCAGCAATACACTCTTGGTGATGAGCATTTGTGACAGCATTTAAGTTGACCCAGTTTTCAGGGTGGTTCATGTATCTTAGTGGAAGAAAATTCATACCAATGAATAGGATAGGAATGCTATTATTGCATTACAGTCTCCAACCCCTCCCAAAAAGAGAGACACTCATCCTTTGTATTCAGTCCTTCTCATTCATAGGTCATTTTTATTCTAAAGGTATGTTATTGTTACAGCAAAATGAGTATATTACGCCAAAAAAAAGCAACTCTATCAGGTACAGCTATATGGTAAGTAAGTGCTTTGTACTAGGCAAGCTGCAGCACCCCTCACGACTGAGTCAAATCCTCCCAGACCTACGGGTATAAGTGCCTCGACATTAGTTTCTTCCAAAACAACTGTGCCAGTCCGTGATCACACCTCTTCTCTTCTCTCAACACCTACAAGGCTCCTTAGCATAGGTCTGGCATATGATTTCCTGCCTTGACCATCAACAGTAGCACAAAGTTGTTATCTGAAGAAGCCAACAACCCCACTGCCATTTTAGTAAGGCATTCCCCCAAAAAGCTCTAGAAATTCCAGTTTCTTCAGCTTTTCTTTTTGGCAAACAAACAACTACACCTGGTCTACACCACAGACCAATTACAAAATCAGTCTGACCAGTAGTGCTTTGAAAGTTCCTTTGTTCACTTTTCTGCTTAGCTGCCACACGGCCGCAGCCGTGCTTGTTTACTATTAAGTACAAATTTCACCTCACTATTTGCAGTCCTGCTTTTTACAAGAAACAACTACGGTAGTTTTTTTGCTCTCAAACCAAGTACTCTCTAGTCAAAACCAGAAAATCAAATACAAAATCTGTCTTCTTTCTCTTCCACGTAAAATTTTTTTAATAAAAAGGCCACTTTGGTTTTCTCCAATGTATCTTTTAGCATCTGGGATCCAAATGTAAAGCCAGGTTCTTTATCACAGACAACAACTAGGATTCTGCACGGTCTTGCCAGTTGGCAACTTAGTTGATGAGGATTAAGGCAGAAAAAAGAATTCAAAGTTCAATACTCCTTTCCATCACTTACTGCATATATCAGCCAAAGCAAAAGAAAATCTAATGTGAATAACTAGAAGAAATAGTGAATAGAGATTGTACAACATGCTTGCCTGAAGGCTGAAGCAGCTAGTTGATGCTCCAAGGACTTTCATGAGTTCTATGTAAAATGTTCATTGGATAATATGCAGAAAGAGAAGCAGGGCTTGAACAAAGCTCTCCCCAGCCTTTGGCTCGTGCTCCTGCTTGCTCAGTTCTTCATGCCTAGAGGCACAGCTCCAGCAAGAAGTACAAAGTACATGTTACACCCACAGGTTTGTTTGCAATTTACAGATTAGGGTTGTATCCTTAGAGAAAGAATTGTAAATTACCTCTGACCAAGGGAGACAGGTAGGAAGATTTTGCCTTCAGCATTCTAGATAAGCATTCTGACCACCAGGCCACTCGTCAGGGCAAAGCAGAAGACCCTGTATAATTGAGGACCAGATGTTTTTTTTTGCAAGGGTGACCTCAATCACTGATTTTTGAGAAAAGGGTGGATGAAATTATTTCAAGACCAGCACTTAGCACAGTGTAAAGGAAAATGCTTTTTCAGAGCCGTGAATAAGCATGAATATAGGATATTTAAGACATTGTTTTCTATTATCACTTGGTTTGTGGGTTTGTTTTGGTTTTTTTTTGTCCCCCCCCCCAATAATTGCATACTCTTAAACATATGGTAATGGCATATACTTCTGAAATATTGCACAAAACAAGGAGATTTGTCATTTTTGAGCGTACACAGTTATACCTCCAAGGCTTAAACACTATCTATTGAAATACTTAGCATCTTCTAATATATTACTGTGTCTTGCACATTTGATTCACAGACATTTCTTCATGTAATACAAACTCTTCTTTTCAATAAAGAGGAGATGCTATTTCCTGCAATACAAGTCCTGTGAAAAGCACGTCGGCAATTCTGTAACATCTTTATCTCCATCACTAATTTTGTAATTTCAGGTAAATCCCAATGTATATCTCCTGTGAGAATATGAGACACTGTGTTCCCTTCACACTGACAGGGAAGCATAGCCCGCACTGTTTCTGTTGAACACAGTTTTGAATGTGTTCTTGACAGAAAAGTGCCCACCTTATTGATTCAAACAATATCTGAGAGGCATCAAAACTACAGCAATAGTTTAGCTGCTAACATGAATCACAAACTATTTTTCAGCACATTCGAATTGGGATCTTACTGCCCTGAACACTGACACATAAATACAGTTATCTGACATAATGTAATTTCACAGCAAAATCACATCAGTGCATTGACTTAATACCAGGTTCTGTATGAGAGTCTCATACTCTTGGCTGATTACTTAGAAAGTGCAGGCTAAACAGCCCTGCACAAGGAAAAAATATCTAACCCATAGAAAATAAGATGAATAACCTTATTGGACAGATTCACTTGGAGATTTTAATTCTGCTTCAATTCCTGTTTAGCAGAAGTTCATTAAACTCCTACATCATCAGTCTGACCTAGAAAAGTAAATAAGTACTCTGTTATTCCCTTTAGAGCCCTGAGTTACTAATAAGGAATTATAAATCTCCAGTCACTTTGTCAAGCAGCCAAATACATCCCAAGTGAAACACAACTGCAAAGTTCATAAAAATAAGACCGATTGAAATGCAAGACTAAAATTTTTTTTTTATAGACCATGAATTAATACCACATTGCTTTCAATTTTGTGATCTACAAATATGGACAAGTAGGAATGGTAAGAATACAGCTACATTCAGCTCTTTCATGGGTCTTTGTTTCCTCCTTGTAAACATCAAGTTACTGCCCTTATATAGCACTGTTCGTCATAGATGTTTAAGCTTTTCATGAAGACAGATAGGTAGGTTAGATGTGGAGGCACTGGGGAGCAAAACCACACAAACCCATGATGAATTCGGTGATAGGACTATAGTGCGCACCCCAGCTCAACCTCCAGCTCCAAAAGCCACAGCGTATCATGGGCAGTGCTCAAGCAAAACACTAGGCACCTGCATTACAAGAAATTAATGAATAATTGCATTGAAGTTGTTTTCTGAAAAAACGACACAGTTTCACATGCAGGATGAAATCTGGGTTCTGCTGGAAAACTTGACCTGCTGATAAAAGTCCTCCTGGCTTCAGCAGGTCTAAGACTTTCCATTCCTTTCAAAATCTCTCTTGAAAATCTGCTTTGGATTTGTTGATGTGTTTGTTGGATGACCTCAGTTATACTATTCGGGCTATGTTAAATATAGTAGCTTGAATTGTCATTACCTACAGCGATTAAGCCTATAATTAGATCCCCTTCAATGCCTTCTTGACTTGCAAATGCATCCCTCTGACCTTCCCTGATGCTGTTTTACCATTTGACCCTGGAATATCTCTGGTTGCTTTTCTAGTGCAATAGCTCCGAAGTTCTCTTTGATGTAATCTGGCCAAAAAGTTGAATGTTAGTTTTAACACTATAGTGAGAATTATTTATAAACAAGTTTCCTCTGCCTAACTGTGAAAGACCTAAGGCTCATTTACAAATCATCCTAGTACGGTTTATCCTGCTGCTTTTGCAGCTGTCCATCAGAGCACAGCTTTGCCTGTAGAGCATTCTGAATGCTGCTGAAACTTCAAAATATGTGATTGTACGTGGGGTTTAGTAGGAATTTGGCTGTATTGGTAAGACTGGTGAACTCAGTCCTTCACTGTGAGACCCACTCGGTTTGCCATGAGGACACCCTCCTAATGAGGCCATAAAAGCCCTAAAGTCCTGCCTGTTCCCAGTGATGAAGACAGCAAGTCTTATTCACAAGATTCATGTTCTTGCCATGACTAAACCTTCCTGAGTCAGACACTATCCACTTAGCTGCCCCAGCGTGTATTTTCTGCATATACTTCGTAAGGCAGTTCAAGATTCTGTGGCATGAAAATAATTTAAGACAACTTATAACATGGCTTTGCAATCTGAATTGTACCTGATGTATTTGTCACGCTGATTTTCAATTCTCTACCCACCTCTAAAGATGAGATGGCGCCATTAATTACATAGCTGGGACACTGTACCTGTATAAAAATGTGAATGAAATCGCTAAATTAAGATTGTCTCCAAGAAACTGTTGCTTAGTCTCATTAGCAATACAAAAGTGCAGTAATTGAAAGGCATGCAAGATGCTGTTTATTCAACTGCCCAAGAAACCTGACAGTTACCAAAGGCAAACGTAATCTACACCAAGAGAGGGTTAATTAAAGATATGCAAATAATTTGTTTGCTTGTGTTTAAAGCCAGGAAGTAACTAGTGTCCCATTTAAATAGGTGATGAGAAGACAAGGGATGCTCCGGAAGATCACTCTGAGATGTGAAACACATTGTATGAGAGGTGTTAAAAATCATGTGCTAAAACACAATGTACTAGGAAAACGGAAATTAAAATCTTGTCTACTTGGCTCAATCTGCATGTATTTTAGCATCCCACTGGGAAAATAAACATGTTTTGTAACTACTGATACCTTCACATCAATTTCTGAGACCAGGTCTCTGAGGGGGTTTTCCAGCCACACACAGTGTTTCAAAGACAGCATGTCACAGCTCCGACACAAGGAGACAAGACATGGCTTTGGGCTGTGGAAGAGCCAATGCTCTGGTTAAAACCAGCTGAAAATCCACCAATTACTCTGTACACTGAAGGCTAATGCTAGCAACTGGACAGCCTGTGTCTCCACTTCAGGCAATTTAATAACCACTATCTTTTATTTTTCTTTTCTCTCTATTCCATAAAATGCCAATAAATCCTCCTTTTCTTTAATCTAAGCTTAATTGGGTTTTGGCTGTTATCTGGGGAAATTACTTTTTCGTATTCCCGAGGGAAACAGAGCAGTGTCCTCCGGAGAGCTGAACACAACAGTCAGTGAGCCTGCTGGTCAAGGGCAGGGGAAGAGCTGTTATCTCCTTCTGAGGAATTGCCTCTGAGGGGTCAGTGGTATCATTTTGAACAGAAAAAGGGCTAAATGACTTGAGAATACAATGCAGCATCAGGGACACAGATACACCTAATAGACTACTGGTAGTGAGAGGTAGGACTATACACAAACATGCTAGGAATAAGATGGGTATCTTCAAATATATTTCAAAAGCAATGCATTCACCTGAATACAGTGCACGTGCAGAAGTTGTATCATTTTATTTATAAAAGTATAATTAAAGCAGCACAATGTCTTAATGTGGATGCAGACTTAGAGGTATAAAGGTGTGTGTTCCATGATAAGCTAGTCTCGGCAAACAAGAATAAAAGGCATTCTGGGATAAGGCTTCCGGATACTAGACATCTAAGCCCATAACATAATAGAATAAAAACTGCATGTAGACCAGTCCCAAAAAAAGAGGGCATTTTTAACAGAAATGGGAAAAACAGGGTTCTTGATTGAAAACGAACAAAAAAGCAGTTATCTTTTGTTTGTACATCAAAGGCACACCATTATCAACACAAAGGAAACTTCTCATTGATGCCCTCCTAAGGGTTTGCACATACAGACTTCCCACTAATAGTTCTCCACATTGTGTAATTATAGAAGATGGTAATAGACCCACCGTTATGAGGTGCTTTCAATGCAGTTATCGCTTTGCAAGTCTGAGCCTAGCATTTTTATTATTTTTGCTGCTTTGTATCACTGTGTTGCTTGGAATATTGATTCACGGCATTTGTGTTCCAAATATTTCCATTTTCAGAATACAATTTAACGTACAGACAGAGCAGCAGACTGTCTGCTTCCTGACAGGGCTGATAAGAGCCAAAAATGTTTACAACATAAAACTGGCTGAGAAGCAAAGCAGCAGACCTCTGCAGGACAGGCTCTCAGGAATATCTGCCAGTAAATCTGAAACGTCTCACACTGATGGAACTGTCCTACCTGCTATCCAGAAATGCTCCTCTGAAACACCAAAGTAACTCACAAGTACAATCAAAACTATTTTTAATGTAAAAATACTACTTCTCCACCTGCTGTGGCCAGGTCTATTCTGGACACCAATGTATTTGAAACATTTTGCTGTGACACCAACATATATGCAGTTTTTTTCCTCCTAGCTGAAACAGTTTGCTTCCAAACAGTCTGTGGTATGCTAGGACAAATAAACGTACTGACTTACTCTGCTGGGATTTCCGCGACAACTCTACAAAGCGTGAAAATTTATGTTAATCTGTGTGTTCTCCATACCATGGAGCACTAATAGCTCCAGCTGCATTTTTAGGCAATGCCTTCTGTGATCCTAACTTGCACCTACAACCTACTATACGACCATCCAACAGTATCAAGTTGTACAAGTAATTTGCAAGAACACCACAACATCCATAATTCTACTACGGGCACTTTGTGAGAGGGCTTGGGAGGAAATAAATAGTGTTGAAATAATCTCTGCTTTATAGATTATTCTGATGCAAATTCATACTCAAAAACATTCCTCTTGTGCTAGAAGAAAGGAATATAAGCAACTGAGACCATATTTTTATATTTCGATACACAGGGGTTATTATGAAAAACTGCATAAACTGCAATAAACCTCCAAACAAATCCTAATATGAAGAGTTGGGTGAGACCTACGGCAGCGATGAACAGCTAGCCAATACACTCACCTAAGAGTGAGGCACAGTCAGAACATGTTCACTTCCATTATTCTTATTTAATGTTGTAGATTTTGAAATATTTTCCTTTAGATCTTTAAAACACACATGCACTTAAATCTGTTTGAAATGAATGAGAATTTTCATCAAACTACTTTTGAAGAACTGGCCCTCAGGATTTCTCTGGGTATTATCATCACAGTTAATGTATTCACATTTGAAAGAAATTGGCTTAGTCACACAATCCATCAGCAGCACCCTCCTCACCAAGGAGAATAATCTCATATTAAAATTTTGAACACTTTCTAACTGTTTCAAGCACTAATATTGTTCTGTGCAGCCTGATCCCTTCCTACCATGGTGGCTAATGTGCTGGTATCACTGTAAGATCAGGGTTCTAAATCCATGAAATACTGAATGATAACAAAACTACTAAGCACTGATTCAACCACGCTACTGTAGCATTTGTGTGCCAGTGAGGTCCAGCAGCTCTCTGGGGTGTAGAAGCAGTGGGAGCTCCCCAAGAAGCCAGCAGGGCAGAGCCACACTAACCAAGTGACATCATTTACAATTAGGCATCAGAGAAAGGACAGATAAATCAAAGGGTATTTATGGTATTTATGGGTACCAGGCAAATCATTTAGATGGTGTTCCCCATTGCTCCTGGGTTCAGCGATTCCATGATAGCATGGCCTTGACCAAGCCACACTAATCAAGTGACATCACTTAAAATTTTACCAGTCACACACATCAGGACAATACACCAGGCTACGATCCTTCTGATGAGACCAAACAAGAGATGAGATCTTTCCATTTAAAAACCTTAAATGTGAGATACTAAGTTCTACACCAGAAGTAATCACCTAGTATCAACTTAGGGCAGCTTGTGTCGATCCAGCCAACACACAGCTAACAGCACTGAATCACAGAATCACAGAATAACCAGGCTGGAAAAGACCCACCGGATCATCAAGTCCAACCATTCCTATCAAACACTAAACCATGCCCCTCAGCACCTCATCCACCTGTCCCTTAAACACCTCCAGGGAAGGTGAATCAACCCCCTCCCTGGGCAGCCTGTTCCAGTGCCCAATGACCCTTTGTGTGAATTTTTTTTTCCTAATGTCCAGCCTAAGTCTCCCCTGGAGGAGCTTGAGGCCACTCCCTCTTGTTCTGTCTCCTGTCACTTGGGAGAAGAGCCCAGCTCCCTCCTCTCTACAACTTCTCCTCAGGTAGTTGTAGAGAGCAATGAGGTCTCCTCTTCTCCAGCCTAAACACCCCCAGCTCTCTCAGCCGCTCCTCATAAGGCCTGTTCTCCAGCCCCTTCACCAGCTTCGTTGCTCTTCTCTGGACTCGCTCCAGAGCCTCAACATCCTTCTTGTGGTGAGGGGCTCAGAACTGAACACAGGATTCGAGGTGCGGTCTCACCAGTGCCAAGTACAGAGGGAGAAGAACCTCCCTGGACCTACTGGTCACGCTGTTTCTGATACAAGCCAAGATGCCACTGGCCTTCTTGGCCACCTGGGCCACTGCTGGCTCATGTTCAGTCGCTGTCAACCAACACCCCCAGGTCCCTCTCCTCCAGGCATCTTTCTAGACAGACTTCTCCTAGTCTGTAGCTGCACAGGGTTGCTGTGCCCCAAGTGCAGGACCTGGCATTTAGCCATGTTAAACCTCCTGCCATTGGACTCTGCCCAGTGGTCCAGCCTGTTCAGATCCCTTTGCAGAGCCTCCCGACCTTCCAGCAGATCCACACTTCCACCCAGCTTAGTGTCATCTGCAAACTTGTTAAGGGTGCACTCGATGCCTTCATCCAGGTCATTGATAAAGACATTGAACAGGGCTGGACCCAGCACTGAGCCCTGGGGAACCCCACTTGTAACTGGCCTCCAGCTGGATTTAACTCCATTTCCCACCACTCTCTGGGCCTGGTCATTCATTCAACCAGTTTTCCACCCAGGAGAGTGTGCGCCTGTCCAGGCCAGAGGTGACAGTTTCCGAAGCAGAATGCTGTGAGAAACTGTGCCAAAGGCTTTACTGAGGTCCAGGAAGATATATCCACAGCCTTTCCCTCGTCCAGCAGACGAGTCACTTTGTCATAAAAGGCGATCAGGTTGGTTTGGCGAGACCTGCCTTTTGTGAACCCATGTTGACTGGGCCTGATCACTCGGTTCTCTTGCATGTGCTTCATGATCGCACTCAAGATCACCTGTTCCATGACTTTCCCTGGCACTGAGGCCAGACGGACAGGCCTGTAGTTCCCTGGATCCTCCCTGCGACCCTTCTTGTAGATGGCCACAACATCAACCAGCCTCCAGTCCAGTGAATAGCCCTCCTTTAGTTTCTAAAACCAGTTTGTGACCAGTCTTTCAAAAAAGTCACTATGAAACTCACTTTGCAGCATCTTCCTTTTTTTCAACTCTTCCTAATGCAGCTTTAAATTAACATGTTCAATAAAGCCAGCAACACTCCAGCTCTAATAGCCAGAATCAGTCTTGACCCTCATTTTATCTTAGCTGGAGATAATTACTTGATATTAATGCAGAGTGCCAAAGACATCCCTGAATTTCAGTGAATTATTATTAGGCAGATTTTGTTCAAATCACTCAGTATAATGCTATATAGCTATATACATCAGCTTATTTTGTAGTGTTCTTGCTTGCTTGGAGATGAAGGTCACAAACCTTGATGGTATTTTCAAGTAAATCCACAGACTTCAGGACCAATCCCATAATCTGATACATCACATCAATCGGTTTGTACAAATCCTTCTCAAACAGGACAGTGCACACTTGTTTCCCTGAACTATGTTAAGTGTATTCAATGCAGGCGTCATGCACTGACTATTATTTTCTGAATAGGGTATCGTACGCCAGCTGTGTGGCATGCAGTTGTTGCTCTCTATGGAGGTGTGTCACATGAGCAAGCAGTACCTTGAAAATCAGTTCCCTCTCAGAGGATGACTGCTTAATTTCACGGAGTCTAGACGGAAAGTCGAAAAATTAACATGCATAAATTTGAATCAATCATTCCTGTGCATTTAGCAGTCCCTGCACTACTGATATCTATGGAAAAATGACCAGAGTTGTCTGGAATATCAATAAGAAAGCCCACAATAGGTGGGCACCTGTTAACAAATACTGAAGTATCGAAATAATCGCAATTCTAGCATGCTTTAAAGGATATACGATCTCTCTAAATGAGGCGATCATGCTCTTCGCAGCTATTAGCATTTCATAATGGTCAGTCACGGCGGAACATCTCAATGATTCAGCCTTAGCACACACGGCGCAGTGTCATGTGTCACACAAGCAAAGACTGGCTGGATTTTCACTAATCAGTTCTGAGGGTGCTGAAGGCTCACTGATTGTTTCATCAGCTCGGGTTTATTCCAAGTATAGCTCATCAGATTACATCTCTGACAGATGCTGAAGTACCTTGCAGCGTTACACAGCTGATGAGCACGGTGTCACAACAGCAAACCAAAATGAGGCAGAACCTTTCTTTCAAAATATATTCTACTAAATATTAAGCTTTCTCCTTCCAGAATACACTTCAAAAATTAGTAGTTATCCTGCCTAAATTCTTTAATATTCAGATGCCATTACTTAACTGCATGCTCCAAAATATGCTGCTTTCACTTCGTGTCTGCAGTGAGACTTCTACACATGCTGGAGTAACGTGACAAACGTGGCCTTTTGTATTCTCAATGGATCAGAAGCAATACAAGGATATACAAAGGCATAAGGTGGTTAATCTGAGAAAGCAACAGGCACACAGACACTAACCACACCATGCACCTAATATATGAAGTTATCCCCACAGTGGATGCTTCACAGGCATCAGATATGTTGCTTTGGTATCAGTGCACTAGGGAAATAGTTCAACCTTCCTTTGCAGCCTAGTAAGTAGTTAATAATCTTAACCTCATCTACTACATTTTTAAATGCTGTAAAACATTTTGCTGCGTTTTATCTACCGCACACCTTCAGCCTAATCAGGAGAGACATGCACAGGCATAAATCCTCACACTTGTATTGAGAACCACATTTCTAATAACAGACATCACTTTGGATCGCAGGAGTTTAGAGCCTTCAAAACATTTGCAGTACTGTAGGAACCTTTCACTGCAGCAACACTTGTAAGAAGCACAGAAATTTGTAGGTAATTCTGTGACTTATTTTATCCTGTGATGCTTCTATTTGCTTCTTGACTTTTCCCTGGTGTTTGATACAGTTATTTATTTAAATTAATATATAACGGTAGCAACATGAGATAAACAGTATCTGTAACACTTACAGTACTCACAAAAACTTCTCATAGTTCAGACGTAGGTGTACTCTTAGCGGTCACCTGACTTTACCAAACGCTTTACCTTGCATCTTCTTGCCTCACCTATTATCTCTCATCTTATTTAGTCCTCAGATTCTTTAGATCTTGGAATTGATCCATTCAGTACACATTTGTAGATTTCCTGGCATATTTAGGCTTAGTTCTCTACCTCTGCCTTAAAATAAATACAGAAAATAACACAAAAGGTTCTTGATTTCAAGTCCCTAGAAGCATCGCTCACCAACAATGTCTCATCGCTCATTCCCTACTAGTTCTCTGGCCAAAGCAACGCAAATTTGAATGTCCCACTCACAGCAAACTGCTGCATCTAAGGAAGCACACTTCAGCACAGCCTGATCCATACAGCTGAATGTAATAAGTAGAATTTAACCATCCTTAAAAAAACCCACTCTGTAAGCTATATTTTCTCAGACTCTTGGAGTGTTTGCTGATTTACAGAGAATAACAATTGACATCTCTTGTAGAACCAACAGTTGTCCTTTATTCTGACCTTTTTCAAACAGACTCTGACCATAAACATACAAAAATCTACGCATTTCCATATCCTTGCAGCACAACATTATGCCAAGGGCTTCAGTCCTGGATACAAAAGCATTAACACCATTTTTATGGATTACACCATGTCAACAGTAACTAATCAAAAACTGCCTGTGTGCAGACTGAAGTAGCCACAGATCCCTAAAGACACTGGATGACTGCATGAAAGGCTGTCACCTCCTGAACATCCACACATACCGGGGGAGGCTGATGCCATTCTGGAATCAGACTAGCACAAGCAGGAGCCCAGCCTGATTACTGGAGCTTCACCAGTGTGATAGATAACAACGTTTAATTATTATCACTGAAGTAACAGATGAACTCACGCACTTAAGAACCTCGCTGAAATATAGCTGCAATTATGCTCTATTTTTCCTGCCAGTATCTTTCAATATCACTAAAGAAAGATTCTCCAGAGTGAAGACTGAAGGAAGGCTTAAAAGAAAGGCTGAGAGGAGAAAGTCTCAACAGCAGAGTCACTGAATAGTTTCTCAGCATCATGAGAGTTGGTACTTCCATGCTGCTGTATCCCACAGGAGAGTTATCCTGAAATATTCTGATAGCCAGTGCAGTGATGCTTTTAAAATACAGTAGCATGTATTATTTGGCTAAACATTATGCCTCCATAAGGGTCTGTGAAGCAACAGAAAGCCAAAGTGTGTTAGGCATTAAATAAGCATTAAAATCAATTCTGAAGTCGCCTTTTCTAAAATCTTCCATATTGAACAAAAAAATTGAATAAAACCTCCACTCCAGTAAATAATTCATGATAAACACAATCTTTGGAATTTGAACACATAATTAAATGCTGACATCATTAAACATTTAAAAGGTTTGAAAAGAATGGTACAGTTGAAAATACCAAAGATGTTGGTTACAGGAAAAATGTGACTTGCCCTGATTATTCACTGAACTCCTGACATGCTATAAAACACAGCAGTGACGGTGGAACTTGGAACTTGCATTACTGCACTCAATGTTTGGTTATAATGTTAGAGACTGTTAAGAAAGTTTTGGGGTTTTGGGGGTTTGTTTTATTTCAAGAACCTGAAAGCAGCAAAGGCACTACCTGATGGGGAAGGAGAACCGCTTGGAGGGAGCAAGATAAGTCCTGGCCTGAAAAGATATAGGCAAATATTTCAGTTCTATATTTACTAGTCAAACTTGCAACCTTATACCAGCACTGAGAAAGGCAGCGAGAGATTTGGTATGATAAATACAAGTTCTTGCTGGCACGTCTTTGCCTCTCAAATTAATATCCCATTTTAACCCACCATCAGCAATCCCAACATGCTCATCATCAGTATTTTGCTTTTCTATTCTAGTAGCAGAACTATAGTACTATTCTGGTGTAAGAAAAGCAAAATACTGATGATGGTCACAATTTGAACACAGATTTTCTTCACAGAAAACCTTTCAAAACACTTCTGGTTTAAAAATTGTTAATATTGTATGCAAAAAAAACCCCTAAGCTTCCTGAAAAGTCTTTTCCCTTCAGTATTATGCTTACTTGGTTTTACTAAAACACAATTTTGCATTTTTGAAATGCAACTTAGTTTTTTAAAAAAATATAGTTTTTGACATCTCAAAATATGTTAATATAACTTATGAAAATATGTTTTTGAAATATATGGAATGAAAAAAAAATTATTTTTTTTTGTAAAAGGCATTTGTTTTCTGGTAGGCTCTTCCTAAAAAAGAAGATGGATATACTGATATCAAACAATGTTTTCTCTGAGGCTGGTCCCTTTATATTATATTGAAGAACGATAAAGAAACTCACTCTCTCATTACTATTATAATATGGCTCACTGGTAAACACATAAAGTATATGAACTATATGCAACATTTTCAGATCCATTTCATTCACTTAAAAACAACTGATGAAACACTCTTACCATGAAAATCATTTGATACTGAATCAGTAATTAAAATAAATTTAATTTCACTTGGGATTCCTTTTTATCTTAGAGCGAAATAAGTAATTAGATCCTATTTGTTTTCATGTTTATGCTTTCTTTGATCTTCAAAACACAGGGAAATATACTGCATATTAAAGTAATTTTGTATACTCAGTATCATTAATTCCTCCACAAACCACAGTCACCAAACCACAGCCCCATTTTAGGAGAGCACACTGCAATGCTCAGAAGGATTACCTCTCTCCCACAGATTATTAATGAATGCCCATGAAAAAGTGCAAAGGTGCAGGCTATTAATTTATCCAATAAATGGCTAAAATAACATTTATTATATCCTGCAACACTCCTGACACTCAATATTATTATATTTTTAAAAGGCAGGTTTTGTTCTCCGTGCAGTTACCTACAAAGGAAAACCAAATGTTCCCAGCTGTCAGAACATATCTACAAGGGTATTCAAACAAGTAAACTATCAATAGAAACACCCGATACCTAATAACAAAGAATATTTACAGCTGGAAATAACTGACCGTATGGGATAGCTTTTATTTAGTAACTAACATAAAGATTTGGGTGCCTAGCATCAAATTTAACCTCACTTTTATTATTGTCATTTGGGAGGCAATTAACCATAAATTCGTTCAATGCTTAAATTCAAACCAGTTTTAAGGATAAAAACCTTTCTCTGACAAAAGAAATGCACCTGCAGAAACACAATTTAAAGATAAACCTAATTAAATACGACTGAGAAATCCTGCACAGCTTCAGGCTGGATGCCTGACTGGATTTTCTCCAAAGAGGCACCACTTTTTTAAAATTCTGAGTGTCAGGAAATTTGACAGTGGCAGTGGAGAAGCTACGTCCTTCAAATCCCCATCTGTTTCTGAACAGGTAAGCTGCCTGCTGTAGTTTGACTACGGACATGATGTCGAGCATTAGCTAGAGTTATGGGCTCAAACCTAATTCCCACTTAAAGACATGGAAGTGTGAGGTGGAATCAACCCGAGCTATTGATTCTTATTACATGTAATGAGCAAAACAACCACTGTAAGCCCTGATTAGGACCATAAAGCCTCCAAGATGTACTTGAAGCGAAAATACAACTGAAGTCTGGGTAAACTGAAAGGCAGAAGGAAAACAAAACATGAGATAGGATCAGCGGAATGAGCAGGAAGAGGAAAGTAGAAAGCAAAGAAGAAAGGGCTAAAGGCAAGCAAATAAAGAGCATTACACTGTAATATGAAAGCATAAAACTACACTTACAGAGTAGGTAAAAGTCAAAAGTCTAAAGGAGAGTACTAGAAGATAAAATGGATAATGACACAGGATGGTTTTTAAAGAGAATTTCTTCACTAAGTGGCAATGCAACTTGCGGTCCTTCAAATGCATCTCACAATTGTAATTGCTTTTCAGAGAAGATCAGAAAAAAAATAACACTCATCATCATTCTTCCTGATATCAAAATCTGATTAAGAAAGGAAGGGGATCAAAAGCACACTCTACCTATCAGCCAGACAATGCAGTGCCAGGTGCTTAAGAGTGAGAAAGTGCCAGAGGGAGGGGGCTTGGGCCACACTAACCTCACACAGGACAGCTCTGTGGTCCTCAGCACGATGATAAACACACAGAGATCATCTTAAGAGCCTGACATGCACTGGTTTCCAGCCTACAGCTAACCATAGGGATCCCCCTTCTTCTACAGTACAAAAACATCACGGAGTAAATGAGTTATTAGAGGCCCTGAAACTAAATTTCTTGATCAAAAGGTGCTTTGATTATATTGTGTTCCTCAAGCCGTTGTTTAAAAAACAGACCTGTATCACACTTCTGTATGGAGAGTAAAAATATCAAGAATTAAGCTGGTACAAGGACACACTACCTCTTCAGAGACACTTGCATAACAACAATGAAATCTAGAGTATGCATAAGAACATTTAAAAGGAATTTTCTTACAGCTGAAGTGAATGCGAATGGTAAAGGTGTTAGTTCCAATCATGTGTAGACAGTAGAAATTGTTTAACCAATGCTGTAGAAGTGCTCAAAAAGACTGAATGATACCAATCTGTGTTCAGACCAGCAGAGAACTTAAACTAATATCTTGAGAGGGGGAAAAATTATCATAGAGTTTTATTCCAAAAAGGAAGAAAAACTATGAAACCTCAAACATTTTCTGGTTTCAAAAAGCCAGAGGTTATGCTAATAAATGTATAGGATGGGAGACAGGCAATGCACTTTGTGTCTAATTAATTAAGATAAGAGCAGTGAGTAGAACAAGTATATGAACAAGTCAAGTTTCTAATTCAAGATGCTTATGCTAAGAGCATTAAGATTCATTAAACAAATGCCTCCATATTTCAGGTTTTCTTCTATTCCACGAACCAAACCAGTTTTCAGCGCACATATTACAGTAATGTGTTATATGGTCATATATAATACGTATATCCCCATATAGGTCTCCAGTGAAAGTGCATTCCACCACAGATATCAGTCTGTCACAGTTCAAGCTGGGGCAATTCAGCGCTTTAGCTCCTACTGCAAGACCCTTTGGTTTTAAATCTGCAGGTCTGCAGTACAAGCCTGGATGCCTTTCACAAGTATTTCTAAATAAAATACTGATACATCTATTAGAACAGCTCATCATCTGAACTCACACATTCACTGGCAGGACTGTGGCTTTCAGTTTTACATTACTGGAAAGTTCTTGGGAAGCAAAGCAAGAGGAAATGTATCTCCTTGCTTCCTTGAAGCAAAAGATCACCCATCTCAAAGTAAAGAATGAATAACTTTTTTTTGTCGATAACAAAAAGAATAGAAAACTATCACAGAATTTATTTCAGTATTTATTACCATCTCTTAAGATGCCCCACAGAAGCCACTGATGGGTTTAGTATTGACTCCAGGACATCCGAATCCAATGCAAGGCATTTTCATTTAATAAATTCTAACCAAGTACAAGATGAAAGTGCTGTCTACGTTCTTGGAATGCCTAATGGTGTGTTCACCACATCAGTCTACCTGACATTCAGGATGAAAACCAAGCTAACCTTAAGGAAGAACTAGTCATTAACATTCCAGAAGACACCACCACTACTGAAGGGTGCGTTTGAGTAGACAGTTTGGAAAACAACAGAATTTTAGAGAACATTCTCACAGGAGATGGCGCAAAAGGCCAGAATATGGTACCATATGTATTCCTATCAAAAATGGTGAATAAATAAGGTACCTGTAGGCCAACAGTTTCTCAGAGTCACAAGATAAAGCTTTGTGAAAGGGCAAAGAACAGGTTTAAGACTGCAACTCTCCAAGCAATGGTACAGTTCTCTATAACCTGACAGACATGTTAAACAAGCATCTCTCCTTCTGGAGAGGAGTGTATCGTCAAGAACTATTTACATTCAAGGTGACTGTACTATAACCACGGCATTACTGATTGTTCTTTCTTGAGTTTTGTACTGTGGCTCATCTTCTCTCATAAACCCCTTAGATTACATATATATATAACAAGTCTTCACACTTTTGGTAATAAACCCTTAGAAGCTCTAAATAACCAAAACATTAGAATAAATGAGCATGGTGAATACTCACATATCCATTTCTCATCAATTTCAATGGGATTCAATGTACCATATCTGATAAATTACACTGTGCAGCTTGTTAAAATACATACAGCATTACATGAATAATAATGGGCATTTCTCTTTTTTAACTCATAATTCTACAAATAGTACTTTGTGTTTTATATCGATTTTAGGGCACATATAATACATTATGTCCCATTAGAATCAATGAGGAGTGAAAATACAATTACTGAAAATAATTTGGATTAAGATAAATATGATTGACCTTTTAGCCTTTTTCCATGTTTTCAACAAAACCAACTGAGAAATAAATTTAAGATGACATTTACATTTAAGAGTAGCACAAAGGAATAAGAGACTTGTGACATCCAGAAGCATGGCATGGATCTACAAAGCAGACAGTAAAATTACTGAGGTGAATAACAAATACATGAAAAGTTGATGTGACATTTATTTTCTTACCACTTGCTTCTTGTCTGCCCCCTATGAAGCTTAATTTTCTATCTAAATCAAACACGGAAATAATCAGCACTTTTCTTTCAAAAACTGGAATTTAGACTCTATGGCATATGTTTAATCTTCTGGAAAACAGCATTAACACAAGCACAGGCAATTATATCAGAATATCAAATAAATCGATTTAACAGACTTTTGCAAAAGGCGTATAGATGAACTCATCAGTCAAATTTAAATGCTTGAATAAAACAATAAGGCCACTTACTAAACATGTCTGTGAAGAGCTGGTAGGTTCTGTAGTTGCCAATAACAGCAACACACATCTGAGAATAACCATAAACACTGCAGCTTAAAAACAAAACTGGAGTTCCCAACTCCTCTTACAGAGGGTGGGAAGATACATAGAATATTAACAGAAAGGCAAATTATAAATAGTAAAAAATATCAACATGTGATTTTGGAGTTTTGTATCACAATCCAACTAATGCAAAGTACTAACTCTTCTCATGCAGGACACAGGCAAATCAACTTCAAAACCAAAAGCTCTTCCATTGTCTTCCAGAACATTAATACTGAATGCATAAGCGTATTGCTCCCTCAAAAGAAACATTTTCCTTCCAATTTCTACACACTTAATCATGTCTCTTCTATTTCTTGCTTTTTTAAAGCATCCGAGCGCTGTGGGGTGGTTCTTTCGAACTAATGAGATTAGAGACTTACATTATCACTGTCTACTAGTAAAAGGGAAAATGTGTCTCGCTGGACCTCAGAGCAGAGGCTTTCCTTATTACACATCTTAATGGTATATTTCATTTGGATGCACAGCAATAGACTGCACTGAGATGAGGAAATAACACACAGGAAAAAGAAATTTTAATAAAAAGTCCCACTGACATGAATATAAAGTACAATTAGCATTTCTGAGACTGCTGTTCTTCCAATGCAGGATTTAACCTTTACTAGAAGAAGACCAAGGAGCTACTTTCTGTGACTTCAGAACAAATGTTTCATGACATTCCATTTCAGCACTGGCATCTCAAAATTACGTGAGGTAAATACAGCTACGTTATAACTGAAAGCTGATTTATATTGTCATCATCAGGTTTCACCTTTTATTTTCTAAACAAGACCCACCAAGCATCATACACTCCCTACAGGTGAATTATATATCCCATCTGTATCCCACTCCATATCCCAACGCTAAATATCCCATCCATATCCTCACTTTTAATGCAAATAAGATGAACCATTCTGAAATGTAAATTAGAAATGGCACAACTGAGCCATTTCAAAAGTTGGAAGAATCTTTCCAAAAGCTTTATCAGTGAGAAAATACTGAATCTGGTGTCCCCTCACTCATATCTTCAAAACTGGTGATTTCACACAGACCACTGGCCTCAATGGCAAAGGCAGCAAAGAAGTCCTGCTATTTTCACAGCTAGATACACTACGTAAAACAAAATAAATTAACACCATTGAATCATTCCACAAAAAAAGAACATGACAATTGCATGCAAAATACAGTCACTTGGTTGTGATACTCCCTGTATACTTTTCCAAGGATGAGGATGTTTCACCTGGATTCAGCACCTAATACCTGAGTTATGCAACTTTGTGGGACAAATGCTTAAGCCAAACGTGAAAATGTCCAATCTCACTCTCTATGCCATGTCATAGCAGCAAGTCAGCCCCCTTAAAAAACCAAGAATTTGCTGCCTTTCATCAAACAACCACAGCAGATGTGCAGCAAGGCGGGGTACAGATGTGAACCCAAAAAGCCTTATTCTAACTAGCCAGGTCATACCCCTTGATCAGCTCTTGGAATCCTCCTGGGCAGCCACTTGCCAAGAAACAAAGAATGCCCAAGCAAACAAGGCAGGCTGCCTTTCACTCGAAGAAGCAACCCCATGAATCACTTCAAACCTACAGGCTGTCTAGTTTATAGTGAAATTATCACTTTGCACTCAATCTTTAAGATGGGAGTCATTATACTGACCCACTCATTACCCTAAGGGGTCAAAGCACTTTAGGAAGAGCTATAAGTGCTAGGGGTATCATGTTAGTAGAATAATCAATAGAATGGGACCGTCGCCTTGCTCTGTGTTTGAAAGCATCTGGCACCTCAGAGCCTGCTCTGCAAGAAGGCTTAAAGGAATAATGTTAATATAAAGAAAACCTTTACTCCGTTATTGTGTCCTGTCTGCATGGCCCTTGGAGCCAGTGAGTCCATTGCCAGGAACAACACAAAGATCTGTTCATAGCAATCTACTTCTTGTACAGCCTTGAATAAACTGAACTATTGTCATACTATTTTTATTTCTGTATTAAGAAAGCAAACGAACTGCCAAACATCACTCACTAAAGCCAAGTTATAATTTGCCTTTTTTAAATGCTGCTTTCGGTACAAAGCATTGGGTAAGCAACATCTCATGAGAGGTGAGTGCTACAGCAAACATCATTCCTAGAAGAATACGCCCACAGTGAGGGTCTAGAGAAATGCTTTAACAATTTGTTCCACACAGGAAAATGGGGTGATTGGTGGTCAGATAAGGGTGCTGAGAACATTTGTTCTGTATCTTCTCTGTTTCTCAACAGTCTCTGTAGGAATGAGAGTTGAGTGTTTAAACATGACGTCCAGAGCAAGAGTTAGAAGACATGAAGTATTCGTTACCACTGTTTCAGCCCTCATCTGAAATATACTGCTAATGCCTTCTACAAGTTATCAACCCCACACCTTATGGGAAAGCCTCTAACATCTCAGAATGTGGAGCCTTAATTTCCTGGGGAAGGTACACACTCTCTGCAACCTGGGGCACATCCAGACACAGACAGATTCATCTTGAAACGTTGGGGGCTTAATATCCAAAGACTTCAAACTAAAACTAGTTAGCCTGGTTTTATTTTACACTAAGTCCATTTCACACTTTTAAAATAAACAGGAGTGTCCAAGGAGGCAGACAATGTTAAGTGTCCTTTCCCTTAGCCAACAGCACAGGCTGCAGCAAATAGTACAGAACTACTCTGTTTACCATAACAAAGGATAACAACAAAAGGAGAGAATAAATTTAGAGACAGCATGGAGCTGCTTTAACTCTTATCAGGGGCCAAGAATGATACAGTCCACTTCAGAGGTATTTTGCTGTCTGAATTTCTCCTTCAGTCTTCCCTACAGGACTAAAGCAGAAGTCAGTTGCAGTGCAGTAATATTTACAATCAGGACATACATTGAAAATAGTAAATATCTCAAAAAAGCATATAAAAGTATAATAAGCAATGTATTTTTGCATTCATAAAGGGTTTCTGTACCTGTATCTCCAGTTTCAAGTTGAGTGACACATCCTTCAGTCTCATCAGATAAATGGGGTTTTTGTTTGTTTTCCTAGCCTTTTACTAAGTAGAAGTGCTCTTCTCCATTTCATCAGATTTAGAATAACATATTTAAGAGGCATTGAGGACTCACATTAACATCTAACCAGCAGCAAAAACTGTCACTTCTATTTTATCCGTCTTAGCTCCTCGATTACAGAGTTCTATTAACTGAAATACAGTGCCAGTTCACAAAGATAATCAAGAAGAAAGGTCAGTGGTTTATGAAAGGTAGTTCCGGCCTTTCAGGGCACTGCTGGGACTTGAGCTCAGTGCTGGCATCAAGAATGAAATGACAAAGATTCAGTGTCCTTCAACATTCTTACCCTGGCACTGCTCATAAAACCATAGACTTCCTCAGATCTGAGGATGACCACTGGAATATCGACCCGCAAATGGGAATTCCTTACAAACGGTCATTGCAGAGACGCTATCAGAATAGCATTTGACAGTAAGCACTGCCAAATTCTGTCCTTCATTAAAGCCAAGACCTACTGATAGAAAAGCAAGTCGCTTTCTATCAGGCACTCACAGAGAATCCTAAAAAATGTTTTAAAATAGTATCATTATTTCCCCAATCCCAATTCGATATTAGAATCACAGAATCATAGAAGCGTTAAGGTTGGAAAGACTTCTAAGATCAAGTCCATATGTCAGCCCAACACCACCGTGCCTACTAAATCATGTTCCAAAGTGCCACATCTAAACAGTTTTTGACTCAACCACTTCCCTGGGCAGCCTGTTCCAAGGCTTCACCTCTCTGTCAGTAAAGAAGTTTTTCCTGTTATCCAGTCTAAACCTCTCCAGGTGTAACTTGAGGCTGTTTACCTCTCATCCTATCACTTGTTGCTTGGACGAACAGACCAGCACTCACTTCACTACAACCTCCTTTCTGCTCATTGTAGAAAGTGATAAGGTCTTCCCTCAGTCTCTTCTCCAGACTAAATAACCTCAGTTCCCTCAGCCACTCCTCTTAAGACTTTTTCTCCAGATCCTTCTCCAGCTTCGCTGCCCTCCCCTGGACATGCTCCAGCAGCTCCGTATCTTGCTCATACTGAGAGGTCCAAAACAGAACGCAGCATCAAGGTACACTATTAACACTATGGCTCCAATTTCTTCTGCAACATTCTAGGTTCTCGTGCTCCTCTAACAGAGACCCATATACAAAGATTTTTAGAAATATTCAGCGTAGGAAATATTTGTGACCCAACAATTATTAAGCCCACACTGCAGTCTTCCTCCCTTTTCCATATTATGTATGCATCTGACACAGAGGTCCTGACCCTGCTTGATACATTCCCTTTTGCCTTCAAATTTTGTTGATCTATAGATTTCCATACTTCAAAGCTGAACCAGGGAACAGACCGCGCACCAACCTAAGGGCAGCTCTGTTAGGTGGTCAGCAGCTAATGCTTAACCTCATGCAGATCTGTGCCCACAGCACCAGCAGCCCCCGCTGGACTGCACACCTGGGTACTAATCCTGCTTCCACTGATTTCCAGGGGAGAATTCCACAGAGTTTTAGGAGAAGCAAGGCTTTTTGAATAATGATATTTCATTCGCAGCATTTCCTGACCTTGTGTCTCTACCTGGCTCTGCAAAGCAGCCAATGCGATGCTTTTGTTCTCCCAAGAAATAGAAAGTTAGAAGAACAGCTGCCAATGTGAGACCATTAGGAGATGCACAACAAGAAGTGATGGGTTACAAAAAAGAAAAACAAAAAAGAAAAACAAAAAAGAAAAGTTGTTTGAGCCTGCCTTCCCTGACAGAGGCTCAGCATCACCTGATGGATTATTTGTCAGGGTTCACCATTTGTGAGTCACGTATCTAGCTTACGGTACGTTGCTATGGCAGGAAAATGTGTATTTCAGTGTCTCATCAGTCCAGTTTGTACAAATTCACTCCAAAAGCTGTATAGTGTAGCTTTTATTAAGGTTTTATTATCCATGATAACAGGATTCACTACTTGCAGTTCTCTTCTCCAACTTCTCTAATTTAAATGAGAACAAAATTGTCTTATCTTTATTTATCATTTGAAAGGGAAGAGAAAAATATTTACTCCTAATCTACAGAAAGCAAAGAAAACTGAGGTCATTTAGACTTCAGCTGCAAAATGTTAAGCCTGAAAGATGACCTTCATTTTTTTTTTCAAACATAATACTCCATAAATCCTTTATTTCTGTACCTAGTTGCTCCTATCTCACTTCTGCTATACAGAAAATAATTGATACCTTTTGTATCTGTATTCTCACGTTTGCCATTTTTGTATTTGCTCCTTAGACTTTGCAAATTGTAGGTAAAGAAAACTGAGGGCTATCTAAACACTAAGCACCCAGTGGATGCTCCTACGGTCTACTGTTCGCATCTACGAGATCACATCACAAGTGATTTTGCCACAACTCAATGTCCAAGGAAACTTAGCATTCATAGAGAGGGTACGGACTGACCTGGTAGTCTAATCATTACTTCTACCCTTTGCTTTTAAAGATGATCTTTCTGTGGCAAGATTCTTCCTGTTCTTCCCAAACTGTTCTTGTTATGACGGACTCAGAATCATGGAGTGACCCAAGTAGGAAAAGACCCACAAGGATCACTGAGTCCAACTTCTCTCTCTGCATAGGACAACCCCAAAATTCACACCATACTTCATACTCCAAAATGATCAATTACTTTGTACAAGCACAGCATTTATATTCAAGTATGCTTTAAAATGTCAGTCGTCTTCTGCAGTCAGGCAAGGATTTTACTTATATTTACACTAAAATATGGCAAGATTACTTGGATATGCAGGGACAAATCTGAGATGTGTATCCAAATTCCTCCTCCCATCACTGAAATTCACGTATTGATTTTAAACATAATATATTTTTAATATGATGTCATATAATAGATACCAAATGCACAATATAATACAGTGTAAAATATATACAAAATATTTTTAAGGCGTAATAAATTAATGAACTTTGTATAGCTGGCGCCAATATGATGAATACACTGTTTCCCTAAGGACCTGAGGGTGCCTGTTTAATGCTGCTCAGTGCCTGTATTTCCACGCCCCATTACAGCTTATTAGAGTCCAAAATACTGTGCAGCCCCAATGCACACACAAAATACCACGCTTGAAGAGTCAACCTGCCCTAAGTCACCAGAGTTGTTGCAATACGTACATGGTTCAACACGCTCTGAAAATCAGGTCATTTATTTAAGTGCGTACGCACTAATTTAAAGTAAGATCTCAGCGCCTCGGTCAGTGACACTTTGAAAGAACCAGAAAGCCAAAACCAGAAGCGTGATCCTCAAAAGTCTTGTTCAGCCACGATCCAAACCTGCGTTGAAGGACTGCTGCTAAACCCAGCAGCCTTGCAGGACATCAAACATTGCCACACACTATGAAGTTGAAGGAGATAGTCAGTTTGCTAAAACAGATCAGAAAGTTCTTTGGAAAGTTACAAGGCTATGCTGTTATCTCCAGTCTACATGCTTCTCAAAATATGCGCTCTAACAGCTTCTTGAGCAGGAACTTGGATGCTTTACACACCATTTCCATGTAAGATCCCCGACTCAAGACCACAAATTGCAGGGTTTTTTTGTTATCCATTATCTAGGCTAAACCAGCCACCACAATCCTGTTCAAGCAGAATGGCTGGACTGCAAGAGCACTGAAGTATTTTTCTGTTGGGCAGCTCTACACAGCACAACGGGCATCCCAAATCCATTTCATTTCAGGTGCATAACTCACCCAATCCACTGTATATAACTTCAGGGTTATATAGAACAAGGTTTGAAATTTCACTTTCAAGCCATGCATGAATGTCTGGAATCCCAAGTGATTGCTGTGCACCTGCCTTGAGGTTGAGTCCCCTCGCTTTTCAACAACACAGCACTTTTCAATCTCCTACCTGAAATTCCACACTGGACACTCAAGGTCAAAACTATCCTGTCAACTTTTTTGTTTCACTATCCCCCTACGTTGTAAGGAATGATTACTTCCACTGGAAACTGGACTCTTCACTTAATGTTTCTATGGCAAGGTGACATGTAAGTACAAAGTATTATTATTTAACAAGTTGAGGGAAAGAAAATAGGAAGGTTCTATGTATGTAAAATATAAAAACAGCCACCTGAAACTGTATTTGAAAGCAAACACAAAAGAAAATTGTAATTTGTTGAGGGTTTCTTTCCCTGTTATTTCAAAAAATACAGCCTGATTAGAAAAGTACAATTTAGGCACCTACTGCACTCAAGCATTTCTCTACAGTATATTTTACCTGCTGCTTCAACATACAGCCTGTGTCACTTCATTGATTATGTCACCACTTTGAATGGATATTTGCAGAAATTGCACTGGTTGGCCATTATCAGATAATTATTAAAAAATTCCTCTTCACAAGTTTTAGCCAGGACAACTTTAATTAAACGGTACAGACATCCACAGTGAAATATAAACCTTTGCTGCCTACAGCAC
Organism: Clamator glandarius; assembly: GCA_033459285.1. NCBI lineage: Eukaryota > Metazoa > Chordata > Aves > Cuculiformes > Cuculidae > Clamator > Clamator glandarius. The sequence goes on from JAUNZM010000054.1 coordinate 270,322, forward strand.
AATACTATGGCTCCTTATTACCAGTTTTATAACCTGTTGGGGCTAAAATATTAGCTTTAATCTTTCACAATGAATTTAACTTTGCCTCCTGGCTTCACCATTCTTTTCATACAGCTCTGTTTCAAGTCTTGCTTTGTCTAAATATGCTGCAACTATAGCACATTTCTTCCTTTGTGACTTAATGTTGTAATTTGAAAGGAAAATGTAAGAGTAATTACTCATGTAATAAAATAGGAACATACAGTTGACAACTCTATGGAATTTTAATTAGGAAATACAGGTTCACAAAATTTCCCCTTTCAATAAACTGTCACCCACTGCACATCGTATTTTCATGAACTTAATATTTTGAACATTTTGTCAAGTTTGTCTTCATATTTCACCAGCATAAACATAAAGGAAATTATGATGATGCTTAGTAACAGCTTCAAATGCAATCTTCTTATAGAAATATGTACGTCTAACACAGCTTCTCTTTTTATTGATTGCTCTGTGCAAAAATATTAAGGCATAAATACTAGGAGAGTTGATTCATTTTAATTTCTTTACACTTAGACATGGCCTCGGTCTAAAGAGGATCTAATCAGACTCTGACAGTTAAAGATTAACAGTCCTGCCATACCAACAGGCTTGACAAAGGAGCTTAACTTAATCCTTAAGGCAGTATAAGATGTCTTATGTGTATTATTGCACAGGAGCACAACTTTAATAAACACAGTATAATATAATTTTCAGTAGTTTTACTGATGTAATGTAAGGGATATGAAAAAAAAATGACAGATTACTTATTTTCCAAGGAAAACAAAACAGAAAACTTACTATTTTTTTAAAGACTACTTTTATTTTGAACTTTGAAGTCTCAGTGCTTTGCACAAACTGGTACACAAAAAAAGCAATCCCAATAAAAAAAGACAAGCAGATGCAACCCCCATCATCCACAATGAAGAGGTGATAGGACGACAATTTCAGCTAAACTGGCTTACACAAAGCTCTGTTATAGCTAGTTTTACTGCTGATCTCAGTCACAAGGTTTTCCACTTCCTGTGAGCACTGTACTCAATTTCTAAAAGTCTTGAGAACTTAAATAGCCATTGGTCCTAGCGCTTAGCATGACATGGACACCTCCTGCAGCTTCAAGTCAAATTAATCTTCTTTTTTCTATTTGCTATACACTATGAAAATTAACAATCATACCAGAAAGTTCAAGTGTTAGGACAGCAATTGTCATGTTAAAATGATTATTTTTTTTCACATTATGCACTACAAATAGGATATGTCATCTTCATAACACACTGAAAAATATCCCTAGGAAACAGCGTGATTATAAAAAATTATTTCGGAGAAACTTTAATAAAGCTGATGCATCTCATCATCAATCAATTTATTCTATAAGTGTCTGGGAGCACTGATATAAGCATAATGGCTCTGTCTGTTTTTAGCATAAACTCTCCTTCTACAGTGCTAACACAGTTTCACTGTGTTCCATATCAACGTGAAACCCTGGAACAGGTTTTTGGGTCCTGTGAATTGTCTCAAAGCAAGACTTGATCTGAAGATCCATGCTGCTAAAGGCTGTATGTGTACACATGTCTAGGATATGTTGCTATTCCACCTTGACAGCACTGAGCACTCTGATGGAAAACCTGAGAGCCAGCTGCCCCTTCTGCTGAAGGCCAGGATGCTGTTGGAAGATTCACATCAGCACAGCTGGGAGTGGAAGGTGAATCCAAAGCCTCATTTCACTTTACAGGCCACAATGACCACAGGCAAAATTAAAGGTACCCTGAAAGCTGTTGTGCATTGCACAAATTGCTACAGATCAAAAGCGATCTCTGTGCTGGAAGAAATCAAGACACCCAGAGATAGCCTCCTGGCCCTGATATCCCTCCTCCACATCTACCAGCTGCACAAAGTACCTCATTTATGCCCTTAAACCATCAGGGATACAGCAACACAACTCCCGAGAAAGAATATTAATTCAACATATCTTTTACTAGGTTCACAGCTTCCTCATGCTGCTACTGAGACATAAAAAGCAGGTACAGCAAAAGTGAAGAATTTAGCTCTAGTTTTGAATCTACTTAAAAAAAAATAAAAAGAGCTTTTGGCTAGTCATAAAAATTAAAAGATAATTCAAAATTAAATCTATTAATATGATAATTACATATGGAACCAGTAACATTAAGGCTCAGCAGTCTTACAATAAATAGTTAAGGAGTTACTAAATACCCTATCAGCAACATTTCTTCACTGACTTAAATTAAGATCTAGTCATCATTTCCAAAGAAATATACATGGCAAGAATACTAGAAAACACAAGAGAAAACACAAACATTGCAAATGAAAATAAGCCATGTATATAGAAATAGCTAAGCAAAAAAACCCTTAGCTCCATTCTCAAATACGATTTTCTAAAGCAAAGCAATTAAAATCTTTTCTTATGATAAGCATGTGTCCAGTGAAAAGAGCAGATTTTATCACAAATGGTGACTCAGATGCCTAAATCATGCTCTGTGAACTTACTTTAGGGTCTTGTTTCAAACTCTGAAAACCTGACTGACAATATCATTTCTCATATTGGGCTGCTGTACAAAAGAGAAATGCTGAAAAATAGTAATTTTTTTTTTGTTAAGTGCACTAAACATGGCACTAAAATTTAAGCAACAAGAGCACTGAGGTATGTAAGTAAGCAAGGCTTCTGACTGAACACTGAGAAGCGTGCAATTGCACAATAGACATGCAGGCTATAGTTACATACTTCATCATATTAGGTAGGAAATTCTTGGTGGTGTGGCAAAGGATGGAAAACGCTCCCTGGGACCATGGTTAGGAAACCATTAGGATATGGACTAGCAGGTTTTTGCAGGGAGTTTCAAACAAATCCTGACCACATTCCATAAAACCATCTGCAAAGCAAGCTCTGCACGTGCATCGAGATTGTAGGACACGGAGAAGCTCTACACAACCACACTAAATATGCTGCTGAGCCCAAGATAATAAACCCTGCCTCTCAGTCAAGCTTATTAGTTCTGGCTTAGCAACATGCTAACTGCAGCTCCTCAGCTGCCAGAGCAGAGCCAGAGCATCTCCAACCAGCTCAAAGGGAGGGCAGAGCACGCTCGCGTCTGCTGGCAAAATCCCATACAGACATATGCTTAGACATCGTGTCAGCTGGCAGTTGGCAAGAGGGGGAAACCCTCACTGAAGTGCTGGCTATTATGTATAGTCCCATTCACGTCCGAGGTACTTCTCACGGATAATGTAAGCGGTACTGTAACAAACTGTCTCCATCTTCGTAAGGCTCATGAATCACTATTAAAACCAGAAATTCAGAGCAGTGTTACAAAGGGAATACATAAGCAGACGAACGAATGGAACTAGCGGTGAGTTTGCCATAGGTATTTAACGCGTAGAATGTATTTTGGATAGTCATCAATAATACCAATAATGATCATTTAATGGAATTTAAGTGTAAAGGAAGCAATTATCTAATTGTGCAAGCATGGGCCGATGAGCTGAGGAGGAACAGGCAGTATTAACTCTGCATCACTCTGGTAGCTACAGCCAGACCACTGGCTGTATTTTGAGGTTTTCTGCTCAAATTTAGGGTCAACCAATACACCAAGACCTGTAAAGTTAACCCTTTTACAGTGGCACTAGGAATAAAATGGACAGCAACAAAATGGGAGACCACTGCTCACATGCATTTGGCCAAAAGCTTTCTCATAAGGACTATGGACAAGTCTTGGAAATACTGATGTTTTCTAAACATATTTTTGCTGTGGACAACTGTTCAATCTCTGCAAACAGGTGGTGTATATAGACTGAGTAGCTAAAGAAGAGCTAGTATTTGGAATGAGGTTTCAGTCGAGCTGGTAATCAGTATGTGCTTGGTGATGAATTCAGTCTCCAGAAGCATATTGCTCTGTGAGCCATTTCTTAAGCATAACAATATTCCTTTAAATTCCCCATGCACATAGCCTGATACAGACGTACATTTGCACAAACTTGCACTGTTGAATTTTTCTTTTCCTTAGAGATAACTGTTAGACTGATGCTCTGCTGACTGTTATTACATCTACTTTTATGACCTGCTACAGCTGAGGGCAAAATATATTCTAATTTGATACTGTCCAACAGTACAAAATTTACAGAATATTTCTGCAATATTAACACTATGCCAATACCTGAGTATTCTAATAACATACTAAAGTCAAGATACAATATTTGCTAAGCAAATATGCATATTCCAAATGTACTGAACTGTTTACTGAGAAACATCCTCCTCCGCTTTTCCAGGTTATTTCTTACTAAGCTATCCATTCCATAATGGAAATTTTTCTACAGCCGCAATGAATTCTAACCGGGTTGTATTCAACAACAAAGTACACATTTATATATATTCTATGTTACTTACCACAGTCCCGACTATTAAATCTGAATTACGAAAACCTGATCTATGCTGCCTGTATACCATATAAACCCATTTCTGTTCCCTTTTCTTGGACAACTAACATTTTGCACTAGTTCACTGTGACTGTGAAAAACCATTCTAGTAATCTGTTAAATATATCGGTTTGCCCATCCCATATTTTAAAATAACCTTATCTTATTCCAAAGACTTCCTACAAGATTCTGGCAAAAATCTGGGATTTATTATTGCAGTTAATACACACACTGTGCTTCTCTTCCATTTTAGTCTCTCTGAACACAGTCCAGGCATGATGAGCATTACTAGGTTTACCTAACCTCAGTTCAGATGTGCTGTGTTCTCTGTAGGAACGTGTGCATGTTTCTCAGCACCCAACTCTCTTTCATATAACACCATCAAGGGGCATCTCAGAGCTCCACTCCTCCATTTGTATTTTGCACTTCTGTTGCAAACAGATTCTGTTTTCAGTTCTCAGCAGTTTTTAGTTCTGTCTTGTCCCCTCGCTTCCTATGTGACTCTTCCTTTTAACTGTATTTGAATTTTTTTTCAGAATGACAATGGGTGACAATTAATAGCAGTTTCTGAATTGAAACTATTTCTTTTTTCCAGCTGATATCAAACTTCAGTAATTAGCCTGGTCTTAACATTTAAAACTTTAACTATTAGAGCAAGAGTGATGACTAATGGAGATTGCTTAGGGATGAGGTGAAACATCAGGATGCTTCACCTTCAAAGTAGCTTTTGTGCTGTCACATCTGCTTACATCAGCACCAAACGACTGCTGATTTGATCATAATTGCCCTAATTAGAAGTTCAATTAATACACTAAGTTCTTACTATCAATGCCACCTCAGTCTCAAGGATGTGCATACGGAGTATTACTGAGCAATACAGGTTAAACTAATAAGGTAGGTCACTGGGAAAAGGAAACTACCTGCAGTCTGCTCTTCTGAGGATATCACACAGTTAGGATGACACTCAATATTCACTTATGCCCCAGGACAAGCAGAAAGGGAGAACTTAAGGAACTCTATTGAGAGATATCCATCAGCTGTGAACAAAAATTACATTTCCTGTCATTGAAAATCTCATTTAGTTCAGACTTGCTTCCACTAAGGATTAAAACCCTTCAAAGGAACACTTTGTCTTCTCAGGAAGACAAAAATAGCCTAAAATGCTGACAGTGAAAGACTGTGTGCAAAAAATGCGCAATATGGTAACTTTAAATGGTTATCAAATATAATAGACTTGAGCACATACCAGAAATAAAGATGTGGTCATTGAAGCTAATGATGAAAAAAAAATAATTAAGGAGTTTTGCACGAGAGACAGACAAATCTCACCAGCAGATGAAGTGTCACCAATTCCCCACCTGGAAGTATTTTGTATATCCATCAAAGAAAGAATTTTGCATGTTCACAAAAGAAGATAGGGAAGCAGACAAGGGAAAGAGACAGTACCCACTTATGAAAATATGCATGGGATATTCATAAAACAGGAAAGAGCATATTCCCTCATTCATCACTTTTCATCAGGATAAAAGCTATAATTCATAATCAATCAAAAACAGAAGCTCATAATAAATAACAACATCTTGACGCTTCTGCAATTTTTCTTCTATGAAGAAAAAAAAAGAAAAGACCTTTGTCTTAGTCAGCTGCAAAAACAAGATAACATATTATGACCAATTTCATGGTAACAGATATTGCAGTGAGATGTGACTTTTTCAAAATATGAGAAAATTAAAACAATATTCTGCATGAACTGTCTTGACCTGATCATCTACCTACTATTCATGTTTGTACTGAAATCAATCATCAAGATTTTGTGTTACAGGCTCTGAAGTAATCTTTTTGCCTCAGTTTCTATCAGAGAATAAAGCTACATCACCAAATGTCACAAGTGACATAGGCAAGATCTTTACCTGGTAGAAACTCAAATACAGTCTCTATTTTCAGTATTACAACTATGATTTCCTCTTCTTTATCTTATCAATAATGAGGAAACAATCAGCATTGAGCCAGGTTGTGGCTGGCCACGTTTTTATGCATCACGTTACATGAATGAATGTAATAACACTGTGTATTAGATGCATACAAAACTTCTTTCCATTTTCAGGGACATCTGAATATTTAATAGTACCTGTACTTTCTTTAGACGATTCTTTCAAGCAAGAAGTCCAGATCTCTTCACTATTTCTACTAGTTAGACTTCATCTCTAGCAGTACTTATTTTAGAAAGAATTACACAATACTGATAACAGGAAAATATTGCTTGCTTTTATTATCCGGATAGCTAATATTTGTGTTCTCTCTCAAATGGACACTGGAGTCAGAATTCTATTAAAAAATCATCCAAGTACAGAATATGGCCTTTTTCATAAAATAAATACATAAACTCACTCATATTTATATGCAAGCATTTGAAAATAAGCTGAAAGAGAGGAGATTTAGATCCGATATTAGGAAGAAATGTTTTCCTTTGAGGATGGGGAGGCCCTGGCCCAGGTTGCCCAGAGCAGTGGTCGCTGCCCTGTCCTTGCAGGTGTTCAAGGACAGGTTGGATGAGGCTTGGAGCAACCTGATCCAGTGGGACGTGTCCCTGCCCATGGCAGGGGGGTTGGATCTGGATGGATAATCTTTAAGGTCCCTTCCAAACCAAACCACTCCATGATTCTATGATATCTAAGTCAGAACAGCGCCAGGCTAGGACTACTGGTTCTTCGCAGAGGTGCCAAGCAACCCAGAAAACAGGAAAACGTCCTATCATTTCCCATCACTGTTGTGTGCTACCGCACGCCAGGTATTATCATCTGGCACACAAAGAAGCTGCTGAAATTTTAGACAGAGGCCATCAAAATGAATGAACCCAGTATTATGGTGTGTTAGGCTGAAAAAGCACACTACTGCAGTAGCACAAAAGGGAGAAAATACAAAAACCAAGATAACCATAACTCAAATGATGGGCAAAACTGGCAAACAATTGTCTCTCCTCAGTATGTGTGTTCAGTTACATTCTCTGACTGTTGTGGTCGTAGGTTTTTTAGCCATTTATCCTGTCAGCTATATGAGGGTTACAGCTTATCATCGTACCTCAAAAGACCCAAATAAGCCAAGAAACTATCAAAACCCTGAACAAGGGGCTTTTTGGACTCACATATTGCCCCGCTCTCCGACAGACAGAAGTGTCCCCCAAGAAAGTTATTCTAGAATAAAGTCTCCCCCTTGTGGATCTCTCACATAATAAAAGCTCCATCAAATACTTAATTGCATAATAAAGTCTGTGCTCCTTCCTTTGTGGGTAAGAATTTCAGAGGCAAATAGGAACCCGTAATGAAACCACAGCGCATGATTTACTTCAACTCAGTGGTTTCAATCCCTCCTCAGGCATGAAAAGCTGTTTTGTTGTAAGATACCTTACGATTCTGTGACAAATTCATTTGAAAGACACTAACACTCTCAAAATGATGTCATTCCTGCCCACCTCCACAGAAGTTAGCTTTGAAGGCTGGGTTAGTGACTCCCCCAAACTATTCAGCTCAAAACCTTCAATGGTTTAACTATTTAAGTTAAAGTTTAAAATCCAAACTCTTTCTAACTTGTTAAAAAGAATATAAAACGTGACACGATTCCCCTCTATTTTAAGTGCACAGAGCTTACTAGCCTAGAAAAACTAGTTCAATCCCAGAATAACTTACTGTGCCTCAGAAATTAAGAAGCTATAGCACTGTTTGCAGAATGACTCTTCCTCAAACACTTCATTAACTACACCGTTCTCTGATCTGCAGTAATTTAAAGGGATCACAAAGATTTCTTTGCATATGATAATTTACATTATCATAAATTAAGAAATCATTGTGGTCGCTTACATTATCACGTTGATCTCAATGCTCTCACGGTATTTAAGTGTGGTTCTAATACACCATAGATTTTGGCTGTAAGATAGAATTTGATATTTTTTTTATTTTCCAAGAAACAAAATCCTTGATGCATTTAAATATTATTCCATTACATCCATGTCAAATTCATATTCTAGTCACAGTACCAACTGTTGAATCAATACCGAGTAAAAAGCTTTTAAACTATCCAGAGACACGTTCGCACATTCATTTCAGAATAGTAATATAATGGTTAAATATTTATTTCTTGAAAGTTCTGGAATAGTGCTAGGTTTCCCACTTTCATTAACAGTCTCTTATTTGTACGCAGTAATTGCTTTAAAAATATTAGCATTGTAATTTCTTGCTAGCACTATGATAAACCAACAGAAAGTCTTATCCCCATGCCTCCCCACGTAAGAGCATAATTCTGCTTCCCCCGACGCCAGTGACAAAAAACACTTTAATTTCAAAATTAGATGCAAAGAATTCATGAAAGATGTTACTCTGACAGTCTGGGACTCCTCTCCTTTCTAATTAGAGAATACACGCAATAGTTAAGCAGTGATACGCCTGGCTGGCAACAGCACCTGGAAGGAGAAGGGAAGTTGCTACTTCTCCATTTCAGTCCCTGACCTCTCAGTAGGAACTATCAGCAAACAATGTTTTCTCTTCCAAATGTGAGAGGCTTTAGAACAGAAACATCTGACGATTAGGAACAAAAACTACCACTCATTCATTCCAAACATCCGTCAGTAATGACTGTCCACTGCTGTTGGTCCGGGACATGCGGAGGTGAAATGCCAAGAACCAATCGCTGGGTTCACGGCACTTCTGAGTGTTCTTGTTTTAAGACTTCAGTTCAACAAAATGAAGTTTGCATTGCTAAACCGCAAAAAGCTGCTAAAGCGAAGAGTACCGGTTCTGAACTCTGCTGCTTGATTCAGGGGAAAAATGGTACTAAGAAACAAAACATCACAAATCTAACCGAGTGACAAGAGACTCCTGCAAAAAGGCTGTTTAACCCAGCAGAAAGAATGTTAAGTTACTCTAGCTGTATTCTCCGAGACTGCCTGCCTATGTTGACAGGATGGATGAGGAACTACAATTTTTACTGAATATAAAATAAAAGAAGAATAATTGGTAATTACAATATTTCAAGCTGTATTTTAAAAGCATTGGTACTTTACGTGATTTTCTGGCAAATAGTCTCCATACACGATCACTCAGCACAACTAAATGAACTGTACTGCTGCCTAATACATGATATTTCACAATGTGCACAAGTGTTATATTTCATCCCTGAAGAGAAATGTCTATACTACCATGTAACACAGCTTCGGTATGTGTCCATACCAATACTGTAAGTATGGATTAACAATCACCATAGTATTTATCACATAGCTTCTACATATATGTGCATATTTACTCTCATTAAATGCATCAGTATGGGTAGGACACCACAAACATGAAACTAAATTTTCCTATTAAAGGAAGCTATGGGATCCAGAAACAAAGTCTTCCTGAAGTTAAGAATGTTTCAACTCCTGGATCTGAAGGATCTAGACATTTAATCTACTGCTAATGGTCATTCATGCATGAGCACATAGCAACTCTGTATAATGGCCATTCAGCTTCAGGTCATTCAACCTGACAGATAATCCCAAGATTCTATACAGAAATTAAGGAAGCTGTATTGTGAAAAATCTACCGTCCATTGTCATCTCACACTGTCAACTCCATGCCATCAAAATAACACGTTCCATTGCTGAAGTCATTCCTCCCCCTCACCTTTCCAAGTCTTACAAGAGGTACTTTTCGTCTTCTTCCAGACGTTCCTGTCTCTTCCAACATCATGACGAGGTGCTAAGGGGCATGGTTTAATGTTTGATAGGAATGGTTGGATTCGATGATCCGGTGGGTCTCTTCCAACCTGGTTATTCTATGATTCTATGATTCTATGTCCTTCTCACAGCTACAGCATTTTATCTTGCTCTCTTCATAGATGAGTTCTCCTAATATTACTTTAACCTCCCCAATTCTTCTATTTCCCCTCACTTTGGGCTGGACTCTTATGCTGACTGCTATTCAAGCTGTCTTCTCTGCAGACTTCAGTATCCCACCCAAAAATGATGTTCTCTGAAAATTTTCTACCTTTTCTCAGTTCTGGCAATCTCTCTCCCTATTCTCACCATCACTGATCGTGCATCCTTCTTTATCCAAATCAGTAATGCTTGTGATCTTTTGTGTTCTCCATTTTTTAATCTGCAGGAAACCTATGTACGCAGAGACTGTAAATCCATGTTATTTATCTGCATCTGTTAAAACACTAAAACAACTACAGTATTAAGAGTCAAATCTGAGCCCTCCTCTCCCCCATCAACTCCTTATGGTAATACAGTGGCCTCACTGCTCTGCATACCACAGTGGTACAGCTCTCTGCATGACCTCATGTGCATTAAAATAAGACAAAGCAAGCTGGGAACACAGCAGGGACTGCACAATCTTCTTTTTGACCCCTAGAAGTTATACAGAGAAGTTATTAAAGCTTCAGTAGATTATTACTATGAGGCACGAGCTACGTGAAATGACATTCAGAAATGGAGTATCTGTGTGGTTTGGGACACATTACAATGTATTAAAAAGACAGAGGATCAGATTTCTCAAAAAACACGGGGAAACACTAAAATTAGCCTGGAAAACAATAAACACAAAATAGTGATTTTAAATATGTTCTATTAATGAGGAATGTTTGGGATCCAGGAGAAATCAATGTAAGGGGGTACCAGTGTCAGAAGGCTACTCACAGATCCTAAAAACCTGGAGATACCTTTTCAGTTATTGCTACTTACAAAAATCATGTGCATATACACCTACAACTCATCACTACAGTCATTGTTCAAAAAGAATAGAATTACAAATTAACACCTTAAACAGTAGAGTGCCCCATGACCACACTTGCTTTTTCTATACAGACATTACATTTGAGAATTTCCAAGAGAACAGTGTAAGAAAGCAAATAAAGCCTACAAGGGACCATTGTGAGCTATTTTTCTGTGTTAAGAGCCCTACAGATAACACTTGCATAGAAAGTGAAGCCAGAAGGAACAATAAAAATCTCTGTATATCAAAGTCACTAATCTTCACACAGTACCTCTAAACTGAGCTCAGTAACTTGTTTGACGACACATCTTTCAGAAAGATGTCAGTCTGGATGAAAACATGAGAAAGTCAAGAATCCTCACTTCCCCTGCTTATGTTTGAAACTGAAAGAAGCATGCGTGTACTAAACATTATCCAGGGTTTGGACAGAGAGGGGTCCTTGGAGTTTCCAGGTAAACAAAACAAACTGAACACTGCATGAGTAGAGTAAAAATTACTGAATCTCAAGTACCTCTTCAGCATGGATGCACTACCTTGCTCACTTTATGCCACTACATCTGTCCTTTAAGACACCAAAAGCTGAGTCTGCCTATCTCTAGTAAACGGGTATTACAGCCTGACAATCCAGGCTGGTAATTCCTGCGTTAAGGGGAGGGACATCATTTTGCTCACCATTAAAGAGGTGCCCCCAATTTCTAGAACGGAGACCACGGTTGACAACTTCTGCTTCCCAGGAGGGGGATGAAAAGGTCATTTGTGCAGAAGACACAGTTCTCTCCGCTTTCCAAGATGAGATGAGCTAAGAATAAACACCTACCTATTGACTTTCCCTTGAGTTAAAGAACTTCCTTCTTTAACCCTTCCTAATAGCTCTAGAAACACACATTCCGAGCGTACCTCTAGCATCCAACATCAGGCAAAAAAGCACAGAAACACAGAATCACCAGGTTGGAAAGGACCCACTGGATCATCGAGTCCAACCGTTCCCACCAATCACTAACCCATGTCCCTCAGCACCTCATCCACACGTCCCTTAAACCCCTCCAGGGAAGGCGACTCAAGCCCCTCCCTGGGCAGCTTGTTCCAGTTCACTCCCATCTTCTACTGGGAAAGGGGAAAACCAACACACGGTTGGACTTGATGATCCAGCGGGTCTTTTCCAACCTAGCGATTCTGCCTTATGAGGAGCGGCAGAGGGAACTGGGGAGAAGGAGGCTGAGGGGAGGCTGAGGGGAGGCTGAGGGGAGGCTGAGGGGAGGCTGAGGGGGAGGCCTTGTTGCTCTCTACAACTACCTGAGAGGAGGGTGTGGAGAGGAGGGAGCTGGGTTCTCCTCCCCAGCGATAGAGGGAAGAATTTCTTCACTCAGAAGGTTATAAGACCGGCTGGACAGGGAGATGTTTGAGTCCCCACGCCTGGAGGTGTTTAAAGACAAGGAGATGAGGCGCTCGGGGTGATGGTTCGGTAGCGTCCGCTACCGAACCATCACCCCGAGCGCCTCATCTCCCAGCTCATTCCCAACCTAGCGATTCCACGACTCCGTGGCTGCGAAGACGAAGGGTTTGAGGTCTCACCTTGTGCTCCAGGACGCTGATGTAGCCTTCTAAGAGCCCCGTCCCGGCGGGGAGCACCGGCGGGGGGCTGGGCTCGGGCCCCGCCGCCTCCCGCTGCCTCCGGGGCTCCGGGCGGCCCCCGCCGATGCCTCCGTACATCAGCAACAAGCTGGTGCACATGGTGGTGAGCGCCAGGCAGACGGCCAGCCCGTGGCGCTGCGAGGGATAAAAAAATAAATAAAAAAAAAAAATAAAAGAGAGAGGAGGCTTCAGCCGGCTCCCCCTCCAACCCGCTCCCCGCAACTTTCACCCCGCTAGAGAGCACGGAAAAGTGCGAAGGCGAGCAAAAAAACCCTTCCCTCCTCCTTTTCTTCTTCTTCTCTCTCCTTTCCCTCTTTCTTTCTCCTTCTCCTGGCCGTCCCGCCCCCCCTCTCCTCTCCTCTCCTCTCCCCGCCGCGCTTCCCACGCTCGCCCCCCCATCCCCGCAGCCTCACGAGCATCGGGGACCGCCGCGCGTCCCCCTCCAGCCTCCTCCCTGGAGCGGATCGGCTCTCCAAAACCCGCAGCGCCACGACACGAATCAAAGAAAGCGGGAGGAAAGTTGTCGGCCGGCGCCGCCGGGGCTTTCTCTCCGCCTCGGCTGCAGCCCCGGCGAGGCTGGCTGGAGCGCGTCCCCGGTGCCCCGGGGCAGCCCCGCTGCGCTCCCCGGCGCCGCCGGAGCCGGGATGAGCCGCGCCGGGGGATGCCGCTCTCACCATCAGCGTCTTCATCTTGAGCGCCTCCCGGCCGCCGCTGCCGCCGCTCCCCGCTAGGCTCGGCATGGCGGGGGAGCCGCAGACATGGCTCGGCCGCCGTGCCGGGGATTAAGGGGGGAATAATTACAGCCCGGCCGGACCCTCCGAGCCTGCCAGAGCCGGGGCCTCGGCTGCCCCGCCCGCCTACCGCCCCCGCCCCCGCCTCCTCCTCCCGCCGCCGCCGCGCCCGCTCCGCCGCCGCCTGGAAGTTAACTTCTGCCTCCCCTCGGCCCCCCCGGGCCGGGCACCGGCTCCTCCCGGCTCCCCCCGCTCCCATCCTGTCGGTAGCGCCGGGATCCGACCCTCCCGGGGCTCCGTTTCCACCGCCCCCCCCCCCCCCCCCCCCCCAAACCGAACGCCCGTCGTTGTCCCCCCGGGGCTGGCGGCGAGACTTGAGATTGATTCACCGCGGTGAAAAATCGACGCCCTCAGCCCCTTCTGCGGCGCTGACAACGCCCTCTCCTCCCCGAGCCTTGAGACCCGGTTTCACAACCTTTAGACAGGGGCTGTCGTCGTTTATTAAAGTCAATCTCGCAGGTTTGCTCCCCGTGGTTTCTGCAGACGCACGTTTTCCCACGCTCATAAGCCGCTTTCGAAAGTTTCTGTGTTTCTCTCTTTTTATTTTATTTTTTTTATATGTGTTAATGTTGAACATTTCGGTTTTGAAAACTTTATTAACGGACTTCAAATCCCATAGATTTCTTGCTCTGGGAATTCCACATTTAGAGATGTCTCCCTTCTAAACAAGCCATTTTAAAGTTCTTTAATCCCATAAATTTCTTGCTCTGGGAATTCCACATTTAGAGATGTTTCCCTTCTAAGCAAGCCATTTTAAAGCTGCTTAATTCCATAGATCTCTTCCTCTGGGAATTCCACATTTAGAGATGTGTCCCTTCTAAACAAACCATTTTAAGGTTGCTTAATCCCATAGATCTCTTCCTCTGGGAATTCCACATTTAGAGATGTGTCCCTTCTAAACAAACCATTTTAAGGTTGCTTAATCCCATAGATCTCTTCCTCTGGGAATTCCACATTTAGAGATGTGTCCCTTCTAAACAAACCATTTTAAGGTTGCTTAATCCCATAGATCTCTTCCTCTGGGAATTCCACATTTAGAGATGTGTCCCTTCTAAACAAACCATTTTAAGGTTGCTTAATCCCATAGATCTCTTCCTCTGGGAATTCCACATTTAGAGATGTGTCCCTTCTAAACAAACCATTTTAAGGTTGCTTAATCCCATAGATCTCTTCCTCTGGGAATTCCACATTTAGAGATGTGTCCCTTCTAAGCAAGCCATTTTAAAGTTGCTTAATTCCATAGATTTCCTTCTCTGGGAATTCCACATTTAGAGATGTGTCCCTTCTAAACAAACCATTTTAAGGTTGCTTAATCCCATAGATCTCTTCCTCTGGGAATTCCACATTTAGAGATGTGTCCCTTCTAAACAAACCATTTTAAAGTTGCTTAATTCCATAGATTTCCTTCTCTGGGAATTCCACATTTAGAGATGTCTCCCTTCTAAACAAGCCATTTTAAAGTTGCTTAATAATGACATGGATCTCTTGCTCTGGGAATTCCACACTTGGAGACGTGCGCCTTCAAAACAACCTATTTTAAGGTTGCTTTCTCACGAAGTTATTAAACTGACAGCGTAGCATTAAAAAAAAAACCCATCTCCTAATCATGGAGAGATTTCTCTTGAAATTACTCATGGAAATAATGGTTCTAATACATGGCTTCACGTCTAACCTACAGCTATATAACATTAGAGATTGCATTAAGGAGAAAACGATCACCAGGCTAACTCAACCATGGTCACAATAGCAGCTTCTTCAAGGCTAGAATTGTCATTGAAATGCATTTTTGTCTTTACTAATTCATCAGAGGGCTCGCCGTGAGACAAATGCCATCTCTGGCACTGCCACAGCGCGCAGCGTTTAGTGCCTTTTAAGAAAGTAAAAAGAAACAAGAACGTATGGCACACGAGCAGATAGCGCAGTAAACACGCTTTATCATTTCGGAGGAGGATGCCACATGGCACGCGTGCTCACTATTTTTTCAGTTTGTAGGTTTGGTTTCAGTAGTACCAGTTGTGAAGACGAACTGGAGCAATAGAAGAAGAATCTTATCAGGTCTTGGTAATTCTTTATTACGTGGTTGCACTTGACACTCAAATTAGTGAAACAAAGGGCCAACTTGATGAATCATTGAGAGCAAATTATCTGTGGCTCTCCAAGGCTCTCTGCAAGAGGCTACAAAAGGCAGCTCATGCATTTTACAGGCTGTTTAGCAGGTTGCTGGTGACTGACCTTTCCAAGCCTTTCTAGTATCGTTTGCCGTGCCAAACAGAAGCATCGTTTTTATGATTTAGGCTCATGGCTGTATGTTAGACATCTGTTACACAGTATGTCTGACCAAATTCATTAAACGTATGGGTTTGGGTACAATAGGCTGGTTTAAAAAAAAAATCTACTGAAGAAGGAGGCAAACTAAATTTTCTAATTTAATGCTGAGCTTGACTTGAATAATGTCCAGCTTTCTGCTTGTCAAATATTTAATTAGATTGCCATGATGGTCATAGACAGTGTTCTTGGCAGTCAAATGCTCACTGAAACAAATACAGTAGTGTAATGTAAATCCTACGGAGGTTTTTATGTGTAAGCATGGGAACTTCAGGGATCATCTGGAAAACAGCCCAGCTATTTAATTTAATTTGATTTAAAATTCCTATGAATTAATAGTTCTAGCTATCTGGAATTGGGTTTTTTAACACTATTGGGATCTATATAATTGGAGATATGCATAGATATGCGTTGTAGATATGCATAACTAACCCAACAGTTAGACTTGCGAAGAGGAGAAGAGCGTTGACTGAGCTCATAAACATGTGAGAAACTTGGAAAAAATACAGAGAACATCTTAAAGCCCATCTGACTTCTTGCTTCAACCAATTTATTTTCAATATGCAAGGGATATGGCTCTCTTCCCTACCCCAGGATAAAGAGAAGCAGAGCTGTGGCTGGGCTTTGCAACAAAGTCTGACCAATGAGAGCTTCTCATCTGTGTGGAAGAGTCTGGGTTGCCCCTCTTCCAATTTACCGTTCTCATTTTCACCTTTCTGGTAGCTACAGGCTGACGAAATAGTCACGTGAACTAAAAACCTGCTTGTGGCAGCTAAGATGCAACTGACAAAATAAAGATCCATGTGAAGTGAGAAATCCAGGTAAGAAATAGTGATGCAGATAGAAACAAACTTCTCAAAACTGAGAACGGACTTGGAGTGACAGGACTCTTTCACTGATTGCTAAATAAAACTGCTCAAACAGCAACTTCCCTTGAGCCGTCTTGGTGAATGAAATAACTATCTTTTTGTAATGCATTTTAGCCCAGATTGTCTTCCAGGGATTTCCTTGCATGGATGCAAAACACCCTTTCAAACGGCAATCTGTTTCTCATGAAGTTCATATAGAGGCATCCGTGTAGTATAAGCTATGCATTAATATGATGAACAATTATAAGCTTACTTTCCACATGATTGGCCTACTTGTGTAGAGGAGACTTTTACTCTTCATCTAGGCCAGTGCATCTCAGCAACTGGTAGCCAAAATATTCAGTGCGTGTTAAGATGAGGGCAGCTGCGGCTATTTCTGCCGATGATCCAGATAATGTTTGACAGGACGTTTTCCCTGAGTGCAGTGTTTGATAGGAATGGTTGAACTCGATGATCCGTTGGGTGTCTTCCAACCTGGTGATTCTATGATTCTATACGACCTGCGTGACTTCAGCAAACACCCTCACTCGCTCTTTCTCCTTTCTGCCATAACCAGAGGTGGATGTGTTGGTGCCTGCAGTTGCTACACAGATTGGCTCCAAATGGGAAGCTGCCTCTACTCTTCCACCCTGTCACCTCCGTGGAGCGAAAGCCCAGACAGTCTTAAATGTTTAATTATTTTGGGTCTCACTGATGGCAGTGTGGTTCCTTTGCTGCAAAAAAAAGGCTATTTAAGAGAACTTATTTACATCTGTGCCCAGTTTTAAAGAGAGGAAGAGAGATTGAGAAGAAAAGGGGTCTGATGTGGTACAAGTCATTAAACTCTAGGTTAGTTCTGCATGTGGCTGTGCAGGAGTGCTGAAAGCACTTCGTTACATTCCCATCATGCTATGTGTATGAAGTCATTTTTCAGAAAAATATTGGTGATAAAAGGGTTTAAAATAGATCGGAAGGAGGAAGTTAATTGTATCTGGACCACTTTGGTATCCTTATGCTTCTGAAATGAAGAATCTGAGTTACTAAGATTCTATACATGACTAAGCATGAGAAAATATTCCAAAAGTGACCCATGTTCAAGTTGCATCATTTTGTGGTTTCCATTATATTCTGTGGTCTGTGAAGCTGTGGATCTGTCTCCTCAAGGGGAAAATCCTGGCCCCACTGAAATTAACTCTTCTACGTCTTTTATCCCTCTTTGCTTGCTGGGACAAGGAGCTTACTAACGAAGTATAAAGCTCTCACTTCCAGCTCTGCAACATCATGAGGTATGAGCTTAAACCGTGATCACAAGTGTAGAACAGAGTATTACTTGTCCTGGGCCTCTAGCCAGTGACATTTGGGAGGATGGCTGGGAGTGCCACATTTCAGGGGGGAGAAGTAAGCATATTTTTGACTGACTGGCTAGAAGAATGAGACTAAAGGTGCTAAGAAGGTTGGCGTATAATGAAAGTTTGTATGGATTAATGAACAGAGGGGCAGTCGAAGATAGACAGGAAACAAAATACATCATGCTGCTATCACCTCCATGTGTTGTTTCATTATTTATATATATACATTAAAATCCAACTTCTTTTTCCTGAGAGAAAGGGCTGCATTTTTGCATTGCAAACACAACCAATGGAAAACACTCAGCAGCAGCCAAGTAATGAGCTTACACTATAGATTTTTCAAACTGCCCAGTGATTCATGAAATGCTTTTTGAAACTGGAAATATGCATTGAGGATTGGTCAAAAAAGGTAGGAACAATATTATAGATCAGTCAATACTGTCTCTCCTTTATGAAAGCAGGCTGCCTTTGAACTTCTGACAGAAGCAGCCGGTGATAGATGCATAAAAAAATTAAATGTTGCATGGAAATAGTAGTGCAAATGAAAACAAGGGGGAAAATAGTGAGATAAGATCTGCTGAATCTGCTATTTTTTCTTTTCTATTTCTCAGCTTTCTCCCCAATCTAGGAAGCATAAATAAAGGTATTGGATATTTCAGAAACAATCTGTCTAGCTCAACCGAATGGACACCTCTGCTTTTAAGACCACATGTGAAACATTTGCTTCATTCTAATGACTTTTTTGGGGTTGGGGGGGCAGTTTAACAAGGCACATCTGAGCATACTCAAAATTCCATGCCTAAAGTTAGAAATGTTGAAGGTTGAGAATTAGCGCATGAGGCTGCAGGTGGGGGGTACCCAGTACTATTTGTGGAAGCCAAAAGGCATGATCAGAAACTGTTCTTCGTGGCCTTTTGTCATCCACCACCAAAACAAAAGAAGAAAGACATACATAATCTCAAAAAAAAAAAAAAGGGCATAGATTAAACATGTGAACTAAAGCAACTGAGCACATAATGACTATAATCTGGTAAGAAATTGGCTACGTTTGAATATTCTGGGGGTACCTTTGCTGTAGTCTAAGAGAACTTAACAGGATCCTCAACAGCTCAGCTTTCAGTGTACATCTGTCTGTTCCTTTGCAGAGAATGACTACACCAACAGGAAATCAAAGTGTTAAATGGACCCGAATTTCCAAACTTTTTAAAAATATTACCAAGTAAATATCAGATATGAAGCATTAGAGCAAAAAAGGAAGCAAAGAAGGAGAAGTGCTCATCATGTATTGGTTTGCAGTTCTTTATGTCTTATTGGAGAGTCGATAGAAAACTCCTGCTATTATAACACAAACACAAACATCACTTAGGATGACAGGCTATACAACCACTGTGGCATCAAGGGGATCCGTTACCATCAAGCCAAAAAGGCACAGTTACAGAACCAAAGGAAGTCCTAGTGGTCAAGCTATGTATATCTTAATCTGGCAATAGGCAGAGTTCTTATCTACAGGTTTATGGAAACCATCTTTGCTATTCCTACAGTATATCACTATATAAGCATATATGCAAATTCAGAGCAATAAATCAGGTAATGCACAGTTTGAGAATAGCTGCCAGTGACTCCTATCATAGCTCAGCAACTCCATGCTCATGTCCTGTAAGCTTCTGAAATTATGTAGTGGCTGCCTTTGTTATGTATGAATTTCTGACATTTACCCAGGATGCTCCAGACACCGCTGCCTAAATGAAGTCTTGGGGATTTGAGCTTTCTGCAGGGAAGTCCTGAGTGCTCTTATTTCCCAGGGAAATGGACAGGAATGGAAGGAAAGTCTCTGCTTTCAAGTGATCTCCTGCTAGGAGATACCAGAGATCATGGCTGAGGTGCCATCATTTTAAAGATATGTAGATAGTGAACATGTTTATGTAGCTTGCTTAGTTAATTGGCATTGAACGTGAAATCTGGACCTACAAAAGCATACAGAATGACTCTAAAATAATTTCCTCTGTCCACATCTGGTACTGCAAACCACCCTAGAGACCTCTTCTAGCGAGATGAATAAGCATTGTAGGAGCTAGCCTGAAACAGTGGGAGAGTTTCTTCACTGCGGTGGATACCTAATGAATGCTTCAAACCAACTGCTAAAACAGATGGATTGTCTTCCTTTGCGATGTGCTGTGTCTTTATTTAAACGTTTCTCCCATATTATTGATATCTGTCAAACAAATCCAGAAAACAAATCTTCTCTGTTTCATATAGGATGGATATCTTGTGAGTCAACTGGCATCTTCAAACCATGGATTTAAGCGAATCCAGGACTATGTACACTCATTTTTCTTTCTTACACTTCAGGGCAGATTACCAAGTTCAGCTCAGCTGCAGAGCTGGATCCAACATTTCCTGCAGCAGCTGTACCCTCCTTTCTTTGAACTGCTATTAATACTTGTTATCACATTTTCGAGCCTTTGTCACCACCACCTGCCTCATGCTTTTGATTCCACTGACAGAACTTAAAAAAATCCTGTACTTTCCCCAATCATGGTAAATATTTTATTCAAGGTGTTGATTATATATCTATTCTCTCCCGCAAACTACACTGCCAGCTACATACTGACTCAAGTTTTGCTGCAGTACTTTTACTGCCTTCTGTTGATTTCCTTGGTGGGAATTGCATTTGGCCTTTTGCTTTGCTGAATTTCTCCAGAGACAAAAGCATTCTAATCAAACACTCTAATTAATCTCATTGCTTAATTTTTCCTTTTTGTTTATGGTTTAGAAGGGATTATTTGGGTGCCTCCTTTCTCTACAGAAGTTCTTGTTTGTATGCAATACCTAATTTTATTTGTTACCAAAAGCCCTTGAGCTCTGTAAGGTTTGTTCAGTTCTCCTTTCAATCAGTACCTGAGATGTGAAGCTCTGCTCTGTAGGGCATGTGCTGTTTCTGTCCCGAGTTCAAATAAATGAGGCCTTAGGCCATTTATGGTTTAGACCATAAATTCAGATGTCAAAGGAACAGTTGGTAACGTGACACAAGCTGTTCTTCCTCATTGTATCAGTTTCCTCTGCTCCATCTCCTGCTGCTTCGTCTCTGTCACAATCCCGAATCACTCTCCAACAATGCTCACTCCATTTTGGCGCGTTCGGTTTCTGTCCATTGATAAATGAGAGCTTCTCTGTTCCAAAGCAATATCAATCTGAGAAATGTGGAGCTTGGAATCTGAGTGCATGCCTATACTGGCACGTTAACTCAGGCATGGAACCGCATCACTGTGACTAAAGCCTTCTGGGATAAAGCTGGCTCACATCGCCCAGCTTGGAGCCCGTGCAGAGGAGCTCGGGTCCATCTGCACATCATCTCTGACTCACTAGCAGGCTGTTAATTTGAAGCACTGAGAGTTATGCTTCAAGAACTTTCAAATAGGAAAGAAGAACAAAAGCTTAGCAGAGAAGCTAAAACAATAGGTATGATGCATTAGTATAAAAGAAGAGAATAGTTGCTCAATGTTTGCTCAGTCACTGTTTTGGGACTTTTTTTTTTTTATTTAATTTAGTATTCTGCTGGTGAGTAAGTGTGGACAGCACTGGACTTTCCTCCTAAGTGAGGACAGAGGAATTATCTGCCAGTCATGTAGCTGGCTCTGTAATTTTTAATCAAAGAAATGATTGGCAATTTCTTTAGGATCCTCAAAAAATTTTGTCCTGAGCACTGTTCATCTTCAAGCATTTTCTGCACACTAAGTAGTCCTCACAAAATCCATGTGCGGTTTCATCCCTGTTTACAGCAGATGGCTGTGTACTGAAGGTAAGGAATGATGTTCACTGAACTCCAGCTGTCACCTTGTAGATATGAACATTTAGTACCTTGGGTATTGAAGCCCACAAAGCCTGAAGTTGAGCACTGAGAATCAGAAGCCTCTTTTGGAAACCCTCACTGACTTCTCAAACCCAAAATTTCTCATTTCTCAGCATCACTTGAAGACTGCTGCAATAGCAACACCTTCCCTCTCAGTTAAAAAAGTTTCAAACAGAATTGGGCAGAAAGTGACCTCGTAAAAATGCTGGCTTGGGACATTATTTGACTTTCTGCACATTTCTAGCTACCGTAAGTTATGAAACCTCACAGTCTCTCCTTAGTTACCAACAGCATTATCAAAAGCTGGTGAGACATATTGGAGACTAATGGGTCAGTGGAAAAAATATGCCTTCTTCACTCTTCCCCAAAAGGCAAAGATGAACTAAGCCAAGCTCATTTCATGAGAAACTGGGCCACTCTCAGTTAGCACAAATGCTAGACACTTGATCCAGCTCTGGTCTTCAGTTTCCTCTTCTCAGTTTCTACAGGGGTTTTGCTCAGCCCTCTTTGCTTTACATCACCTCATCAGCCAGCAAGGCATGAAGACCTACAAGAAACTATGCAGAGCTGCACCAAAAACGTCCAGGAGTGTATCAATGCAATACTTTCAAATTACCCTGTTCTCGTTATCCCAATACGTTACATCTGCAATTAGCACCTGTCATAAACCTTTCTCAAATCCCCCCTCCTCATCTTCAACTAGAACCACCTGCACTCATTTTCTCATTTTTCTCCCATCCTTCTTTTATTTCCTTTTCTTCTTTTCTTTTTCTCCATTTTCCCTTGTCCAGTCATTGAGAATCTGCCCTGGGTCCTCCCTGGCTATGGTTTCCTACCACCTACTCCACCATGTACTTACTCAATCCATGCAGAGCTCCATAATGTTCCTGCCTAATGATGAGTGTGCTTGGCAAGTTGCTTTTCAACAGAGCTCTGGGTGATTGCTAGCACAGCTTCTTATCTGTAGCTATATTATTACAGCATGTCTTTTTGATTAATTAGAAATGCAGCACTGTAAGTTTTAGTTTCACAGTCTGGGTATTATTAACTAACATGCAGAAGAAAGAGTGTCCTGTTCACATCTTTATGTATTTGAAAGTGAGAGAGGAAGGGAAAGGGTTTAGAGAGGGGCAAAGAGTACACGCAGCAAATATAAGTACAGGGTGGGAAGCACTTTGAGGGGTATGTCAGGAATAAACAAGGTCATCAAGATCATCACAGGCAGCCAAGAAGTCAAAAGAGGTATTATTAAGAAAAGTATTAAGTCTGATCTGTACAGTTCCACTCACACAAACAGAAAAGAAAGCTTTGGGGCATAGAAGGTGCACTGGGCTGCAGCATTTCCAGCCAGCTAATTAGGATTTAGCAAAGGAAGTAGAAGATGATGCACAGAGGAAGCATGGTATGCAAAGGCTGCTCTCCGAGCATACCAAATATAAGGGAAATATCATTAGTATTAATGAATCTTAGTAAATCTTCGTAAAAAATCTTAGTAATGAAAGTAAACTTAGTGAAAATGTGGTGTGAAGGGAGGTAACATCTCTTCTTCACCCTGGTTGGATCTCAACATCCGTGAAGAGGACGACATATTCAGACCTGGTTGATTTAACTATATATAGAATTATTTAGGTTTGGGTTCTGGAATGAAGATATTACTTCCCTGCATACTGTGCTCTCTTGAAAATACAGCTCTAGATCTAAGCTGGATCTTCATCTTAATTTTCATCTCACCCAAAGCTGCTTAGTCTGTGTACATGTGGGCTGACCTTTTGCTTTTCTGGTCTATTGCTATTGAATTGTTCACAAATTTTGCAATCATTAAACAAGGTTAGCCTTCACATTTCAAAAAGAGAGCATCTTTTTATTGCAAGCTGATGCTGGCCATTTTTATGCCTTCGTAACATTAGATTATGCAAACCAGGTGCTGACCAGCAGTTACTTTGCAGGCTGCAGGGTGCTGATTGTGGCAACATTAAACCAGACCAAAACATATAGGAATATGGGATATATAGATCCATTTTATTCTTAAATGCAGGTATTAACAAACTGGCAAAGTTATTGGCCAATTGACTCAAAGTATAAGCATTAAAACAATTCATCCTGAACAATGCGTGGTTTTATTTTATGTTTAGTACAGTAGGCTCACCTGCACAAATTTGCTGTGCTTATTTAATATCCTCTTTAAGATGAAAAATGATGCCAGTCCTGTGGTAATAGCGTCTTTTGACGCTGAGAAAGCATTTCACTGGATTGAATGGCAGTTTCTCTTTACTATGATGGAAATTTTAAAATTTGCTGTAAATGTATTGCATCGGTTACACTGTTCCGAGCGAGGATGCATACTAATGTCACAATACTATCTCAATTTTGACTTTCGAGGGAGACTAGTCAAGGGTGCCCACTTTCAGTGCTATTTTTGTTAATGGAAGCAAACCAATCTTTGAAAGACCAGGGAGATTGGGTGGACACTCTAAAATAGGATGCATCGGAGCTGAGAGGTTATATTGGCAGAACTGCCCTTAAAATGATGTCCCATTTTGTTATATATTAGTAACCCTTTGGAGACTCTAAAGCAGGTTCTGCAAGGGAACTACAGTTCCTAAACAACTTCCCAGAAATGCAATGGGTTAGGATTTAGCCAAAGATTTTGGAGCTGAAGTGATAATAGCTGTGGAACCGCTGCGAGTCCCTCGCTCCTCATTAAACTGAAAACTCAAACCTGAGGACCTTAACAGGGGCCTGCATGGGGCACAGTGGGGCTGCAAATGAAAAAATGCTGTGCTCTGAGCTTGGATATCCACATGATTTTATTAAGGAAGAATTCTTTAGAAACATTATGGACTGTTCTCCCATGCTGTGATCCCTAGGATGGTGTAAGGAAGAAGTGACACCTCCCCTCGCATATCACCGTGTAGAAAAGGGGGAAATCCTTTTGGCTTCTCAAAAAGCTATACAATTTCTTTATTACTTTTTGTCAGTGTTCTGGAAGTCAGACAGAAGTATTAGAACAAATAAACCTTTGCCTCTACAAATAGAAAGGAAATACCTTCAGTCAAACCAGGCATCACGTGAGTAGCTGCGGTACAAGCTCTTCTTCCCCTACGTTAAATGTCAGAACCAACGTCTATGATATTTTAGACTTTTCTTGTACTGTTTTCCTGCATTGCTCTCACATTAATAATGCTCAGAGAACATCTTCCCACGCTGGTGCTCCCCAGTACACATCAGCCTTTCCTCAAGTCTTTCCCATCCGTATTTTCTGTCACTGTTCTCTTGTGCAGCAGGTGAGCTTGGAGCTCCTTGCAGGTAGGTGATGGCAAAGATCCTTCCACTGCGAGCTCGCTTAGAACTGTAACCTGTAACCTCCACCCCAGTCTCACTGCTGCAGATTTGGGAAGTCAGAATAAGTCCCTGTGGTAGCAGAGAAATCATCAAAGAACAGGTGAAATGTTGAAATGTTGTTACCTGATGACACTAACCAAACAGCTGGCTGCAAATTATCACAGGCTTCTGTAATTAACTGTAACCATGTCATCGTTCCCCCTATGAAAAAGATTGCAGGTAACATTGCATGGCCAAGGAAATAAATTTCTTGCGTGGACTGCGATCATTATGGTAGGAGACAACCAGAGAAAGTGATGGAAGATTTAGTTGGCCCTCTCAGAAATATCTACCTGCCACTAGGTCTTAGCAATGCTTGCCTTTCAGTAACATGGTAAACTGAGGTATCTACAGAGGCAAAACCAATGTGAAATCCTTAAATGCTTTTTTTTTCATTCTCACACCAGACAGAGTGTTGCAACTGAAGGAAATTTTTTATAATTCATTACTTTTATTCTCCTCTTAAGTTATTTGTTTATGGACTTGCAACAAGTTTAAATATACGGTGATATAAATTAATTACACATAAATTCAAACATTTGGGGATAGACCCCTCTAGTTACAAAAAAAAAAAAGGAATTTCACTAAGTGCTTAGAAGTTAAATAAAAAATCAGTAAATAAAGTTTAACAAAGGTAAATTGAAAGGCAAAATGAACTAACTCTGATGAGTTAATGTAATTCCCTTCTGGAATGCTAGTTTCCCTGCTATAATTAATTTTAAACACCAAACCAGTATGTCTGCTTTTGGATAATTATAAAAATGCATTCATCCATGTCCTTGCAAATTATTAATATTTATCATAAGGAATATCCTGTAGACACTAAGAATCAAGGGAGACACAAGTTTTCAGCAAATTATTCCACAGCTTTACTAAACAATAATGGACTTTTAAATACCTGTGAGTCCATGCCAAAGAGACATGTAGGGCTAAATCCTCAAGCTTCTGTCCTAGCATCTACCTCACAAATCACTCAGGCAAAACTTGCACTGAACCTAAAAATCAAAGATTTCAGGTCTGCAAATGTGTGATACTGCAAAGTATCTTATGTGCTCACTTCATTCGTGTTCCACTACTGAGAGCCAAGAGTATCAAGTGTTCTAAAGGGATGAGGCTATAATGATGTTATGAAAAGATTATGAAAGCCCCTGTAGTTCTCTTCCATTTCAAGGATAACTTCAGCGATAAGGAAACTGCATCATGACACTTTTGAGTTACTTCTTTGACATTTCAGCAACACTGATTATCGGTAGTTCTGTTCACGGATATTTTTAAGCCTCTCAGCACATTTAGACCTAAAGCTTCACACTTGTAGGAACTCAGACTCATCATCAGTAGCAATGAGAAGCTTCCCTTAAGTCAGCAGGGGTCAATAGGGGTTTTGCTTGCATAGAAGCTGCTGGATCAGGTGCTTGTGATCTAGTAATATGTTCATTTACTGGTTATGATAAACCTGAAAAGCAGAAACTGGAACCAAATATGAGGCATAGCATTCTGCAGTTTCAAAAACTTAGGTTCAATCTGCCTTCCTTTTCCATTTAAAAACCTGAAACTTCTATATCTCACTAATTTC
Source organism: Clamator glandarius (assembly GCA_033459285.1). Classification (NCBI taxonomy): domain Eukaryota; kingdom Metazoa; phylum Chordata; class Aves; order Cuculiformes; family Cuculidae; genus Clamator; species Clamator glandarius. Next base: position 297,263 of record JAUNZM010000054.1, read on the forward strand.
TGAAATGATATCTGACCAGAATATACTTTCATTCAAAATATACCCCAATCCAGAGGCAAAAACCAGAGCAATTCCATAGAACAGCTGATTCTAACATACACACTAATGTGTGTGTGTGTATGTACTGTATACACTTTAAAGTGAGTATACGCATCAAGACTTCCTTGGTTGATAGGTTAGCTCTTAAACTTCAGATAATTTGTTTGAGTGAGGAAGCCAATACAGTAACAGCAAGGATTAAACCAGCAATCATCCATAAAACCTGTTATCCTCGTCCAAAATTATAGGCAAACATCAGTTTATGTATTCATGAATTGGTGAAGAACAAGTGTCATCTGCACAGATTAGGAAAAGGGAGCTGAACATTGGTGAGAATACCAGGAATTCTGCAGCTTTTTAACGTCTTGTTCCTGCAACAGACTGAAGGAGTTCGGGTTTCAGAAGATACCCTGAGTTTTTCTTCTCTCATTTTGCTGAAGCAGAGCAGCTCAGTTCTGTTTGTGATGGGGACTGTGTATATACGCAAAGGAGCAGATGAGACAGAGCTAGATAAGAGAAGACAGAAGTGTGCACCTTGTCCCGTCTCTGCCCAATAAGCAAAGAAGGCAGGAGCCACAGCAGTGTCAGTACAGGCAGTTGTGCCTCACTCCCTGCACAGGTTGATGAAGCAGCAACCTGTGCTGCTATAACACAAATTAACTTACAGCTGTTTCATGTACCAGTGGAAAGACTCAAACCAGCAAGTTAGCTAACATGCTAAACATACCCATAGGCTGAGAAAAGAAACTGTTGGATTTAGACTAATACAAAAGCATCAGAGGAATACGGGACAACCATCACGGTGTAGGATAAATGGAACAGCAGATGATGTTTTAAGGATGAATAATTCTTGCCTCTGAAAGTGAAGAGTTTTAACTGGTTTGTGCTCTCTCGCTTTGATCTGACATTCCAATTTTATTCACCTTGCTGACCACCATGAGAGGAATGAAAAGACCTAGAGTGTGTGATTGTAAGGTGCAATTTTTTATGTCAGCATTCTTCATTATTGAATTGGCTGTTTATGCTGCTGATGTGTAATGTTGTGAAGCAGATGAGCTGGTAAAGTATGAAGGGTATTCTATAACCTTTGCTGTACTTCCAGTTACCTTACAGTAACTTAGAATGCAGAAAGGCTGCTCTGAGCAAAATCAAAACACAATAAGATAAACTCCATTAGGAACTGAAGCACTAGGGCTATTGCTGAAGGAGAGCAAAGTGGCCTAATTAATAGTTATTGCATCAAACTCACGCAGCAGTTGCTGTACTGACATTGATGATATTGATGGCATTGAGATGGAGTTTAGTTCAGAATGGAAATGAGCAGAGTATTCCTCTTCAACTGCATATTGCTGTAGGCAGCGGAAGGCCTCAGAGCTTCTTTGTTTGGTTGTTGTGTTGTTTAGCTGGTTTTCCTCGATAGTGCAGCTCCAAGCGATTAATACATAGATTTACAGGAGATGGAGCAAGTTGATTTCAGGGGAGCCCCATGGCTGACACTTGGCTGTACTGAAGAATGGGCATTTGTTGGTTTTTATCCCTGCTGTTTGGTTTTTCAGTGACAGCTACATGTAAAGGGATAGTTATCTAAGGGGGTCTCCTGACTTCTTTATACATTTTTAAAACATTTCTCTCTCTTCTTAGGTTTGTGAAAGCGGTTGGCAGCAGGGATTGCCAACTCCTGCATCCTGAGATAAGGTTTCATTCTCATCAGTATTTGATATCCTTTCCGACTCCTGATGATATGTTTTCTTTCTTACTTTGCTGATGTGTCTGTTTAGCTTGTGTTATTGTTCAGAAATAAACACATCACAAAGTCTGCGAGTAACCAAGCTGATTTATGGAGGTAGATGAGGTCTTTGTCAAATGTCAGGGTCAGCAAAGGTCTTACCTACTCTGATACTAATGCCCACGGTCTCGCAAACACCAGTTGTTAGTATGAAATGTCAAATCTCAGAACTGGCAAAAAATAATATCACTGAATAGGACCAAAAGTTAACAAGGGAATCCAGAGCTTGGAATACACCTCAGGAATTCATCACAATAACTGACAATCATAACAGTAGCACTTTGATTCTGAATGGGTCATGCCATACAGCTCAGCACAAGAGAGCCTCTTGAAAAGAAGAGAGTCAGAGTTACATATGCTGGATAAAATCTTTTCCCAGTAACTCTGAATTTGATGGCAAAATTATTTTTGACTTCAGCAGTGAGAAAGATTTATTTCCTTTCCTCTATCCAGATTTCACTCACTCGCTTCAAGGTTACAAGGGTGGGTCAGAGGTGCAACCAAGCATCCTAGGAGTTTGCTCAGGTAAGCAGCTCTCAAATACCCAGATGTACAAAAGTTTCTCCTACAGAGTGTTTCAAGCCTCCAAATGCATTGTATAAAGCAGCTCTAGCACCTGTTTCAGACACCTGCAGATTCTGCTCATTAAAGGAGGGTCCTCTGGTGAAGATCTGGTGTAGCAGCTCTGAACTACCCACTTTGGAAGAACCTGTTAAGAAAATACTATCCACTCTAAATACCTCCCTGGCCTTAGGAATGGCCTTTGGCAGTCTATCTTACTTTCTACCTTCCTCAGCAGCAGTAACCTGCTGGGTCACTTGGTATTGAAACTTCTCCAAGCCAGTATTATCTGTTGCTCAGGAGCAGACTTATTACTTGCTTTCTTTATGTTTTAATTTACTTTCCCTGAAGATAACACTTCAAAGCAGAAACTGATGTTCTGTAACCTCTTTATTGGTCCATCTTAATGCCCGTTTACAGCTTTACTGTTTCTCATTTACAAAGAGAGAGTGTCTGTCTGTGCAGGAGGAAGAATGTAAATATAGGAAGTATTGTAGAGGCCTGGACATATTCCCAGGCATTACCATTAATTTGTATACTTAGTTTTAGGATATATTGTGGGTTTCAGTCATTCTAATTTGTGAATTTGTACAATGCCTTAAACAAGTTATACAACTTGTTCTTGATTCTACACATCATAAAAACTCCATAATTTTGCAGTCCAGAGTTGCTGATATGTTGATTGATGGATGCTGACTGCTCCATTTCGCCAGGTATACATGGCACAGAGCCCAAGAATTCACCTTTCCTGGGATCACCCTCTGCCATTCCCTGGCTTTTGTCATGACAACTTTTTCAATCATTTGCAAGGCTTGTCCAACCACTGGCATAGATGAAAAGCAGATGTGATTGTTGCTGAGAACATAACATAGCAGGAGAAAGAGAGATACTGAAAACTTTCATTTCCAAATAGCCATGATTTTCATGGTTATTTTGGTTTGTAAGCCCCAGTCCCAAATTACTGAATACAGGAGAATCTCAGCAAATGTCAACCCATGTAAGTCCATCAACTCCAAAGCAGTTACCAAAGCGAACCTTAGAGAGGATTCTGCTCTTTGCTTTCCCCAGAGTAGAGAAGGCTTCTTTTCATGAGCATTTCTATTAGTACCTTGTCTCACCATCCACAGTCTTACTCTGACGTGTTCATGTGTGATCGTACGTCAATGATTTCGATTAGGGGCAACTGACAGGTGTTCATAGAATCATAGAATAACCAGGTTGGAAGAGACCCACCGGATCATCAAGTCCAACCATTCCTATCAAACACTAAACCATGTCCCTTAGCACCTCATCCACACGTCCCTTAAACCCCTCCAGGGAAGGTAAATCAACCCCCTCCCTGGGCAGCCTGTTCCAGTGCCCAATGACCCTTTCTATGAAAATTTTTTTCCTAATGTCCAGCCTAAATCTCCCCTGGCAGAGCTTGAGGCCATTCCCTCTCAGTCCTGTCCCCTGTCACTTGGGAGAAGAGCCCAGCTCCCTCCTCTCCACAACCTCCCTTCAGGTAGTTGTAGAGAGCAATGAGGTCTCCCCTCAGCCTCCTCTTCTCCAGGCTAAACACCCCCAGCTCTCTCAGCCGCTCCTCATAAGGCCTGTTCTCCAGCCCCTTCACCAGCTTCGTTGCTCTTCTCTGGACTCCATCCAGAGCCTCAATTCCCTCTGGACTCACGCATTCCTGCTGAGAAAAAATTATCAGCTTGGTTGTTCCACTAGATTTAGATCATTACAGCTGAAATCAGAGCTGGGTCCAGGGAATTTTATTGTCTGTGATCAATAACTAATGAGCAGGGTTAATATTGTTCATGTAATATGGGTGCGATATGTCCATATGATACAGGAACTATATTCCAACAAGGAGTCCCAAGCTTCCCAAATATACTAAGGGAAAGCTGAGCTAAGACTCAACAGATTTCTGTTCAGTTCTTCAGCTCAACCAAACTTTTAGCATCTAAGGAATGACAAATCATCTCATCTGCCAATGATACTTTGCTCGGTACAGGATTTGCATAATAATAATAATACCTCATACTGGCCAGGACAAATTTTATGAAAGCCAAAGTATTTTACAGATTGTGTTAGACCTTTAGCGATCTATGTTCTCCCTTAAGATCTGTGTGGAAGAGGTGCTGAAATTTGGCCTCTTGCCCTGACATGCTATGACAGAAGTAACCTTCAAACTTTCCAAAGGTTCCCTGTATGTGAGTCTTAGCAAATGACAAATACTCTTGCATTTTTAGCGGAAAGCTTCACTACACTAATTTTGTCAATTGGTTAATAAATAGCTTACCCAAACCCTTCTTTTCAAGTTTACATCTGCTATCATTTATCGCCATTTCTTAGTATTTCATACAGCATTTGCTTTCTGTTTGTTTTTTTAATGGTTATCCAAGGCACCTAAGGCTATTTTGCTGTATACGCCCCTGCTTCACTGTTTTTTTACCTCTCTGTAGACTATAGAACGTTTGTTTGGATAGTAAGCTTCATGGCTGAGTTGCTGCATTCAACAATATTTTTCTCCTCTCTTTTGCTACCACATGCAGGGTGGCCACTCTGTCTGGCCAAAGTAAACACAGCAAAGCCAAGGCTGCCAAGCAATTTGTGTTTCGTTTGGCATTGCTGGAGCAAGTGGTGATGTGCAGGCAGTATGTGCGTTAATCTGCATACTAAGAGCATCCTTCGCAGACAAAAACTGGCTGAGAGAAAGCAAGGATGAGTAAGAATGCACAAGTTATCCCAAAATCAACTGCTTGCTTAAACTGCATCAGCTTTAACAAGAAATGGCAGCTTCAGCCACCACTCACACCTTTTTATACTGTCAAACATAAATGCACAGGAATGTATAGTACATGATTATCAGGTGGAACCACCAGATCTGCCAAGAAATTTGTGCACCTTGCCAAATAAATGCCAGTCAGGTTAGACAGTACAGACACTGACTTTGGCCTTGGCACCTCTCAGCAGTCAATCTTTGCCCTGCCAATAAATGGTAAAGCACAACAGCATTTTGGTTTACCAACACACAGCCAGGAACAGCAATATCCCAGTCCTTGAACAGAAGATTTACCTTTCTTTTTAGATCTCTGCTCTTCTACAATATTTCCCTCAGTTTTAAGAAAAATAATTTCATGTTCTCCTCCTTATAAAGCTTGTAGAATGCTCCTCTTTTACCAGTCATGAGCGATATTCTGTGCACTGGAGTGCACGAACTGTTTTAATGAGTTTTGGCAGAACATCAGATTCATTCCCCCTCCCCCTGTCTAATTACAGTGTGCCATTTGTGTCATTCTGGTTCAGGATCTATCAGCAGATCTATTAGAAACACCTATATCTAGGGATTTATAAATAAGCAATAATAATGAGGTTAAAAATGACCGAAGAATGTCATGCAGCCCTAATTTTTTTTAATCCTTTTTACACTGTTTACCTAGTTGGTTTAAGATGGTTTTGAGGTCTTACAGCTCTGTGTAAAGAGCAGAGTTTCTTGCAATTAACACGTGCTGTAAATTAATTCATTTTGGTACTTGAAGGTGTTTCATAAACTCTTGTAAAACAACTCAATGACAAGACAATTTGCGAAGTTTCACCCATGGTTCAAAGCCCTCATCCTGCAAGGACAAAGACACATTTTCTAGTTTCTGTAATTTAGCAGACACATTTGTACCTAAAGGATGACTGAGGTGCTTAGATTCAAGCCTGGTGAAAGTCGTCAGCAGACCTAGATCTGTAGTAACAGGCTGAAGCTACTTTTTGCCCCTAAATATTTATAAATTACTTTAAAACAAGGCTTTTGAAAATTACTTTTAGTTTTACTTCTTTGCCAACCTTGATTTTCTCAGGACTCAGATTCTGGCAGAAAGATAAAGGAGATATATATATATATATAATAGTTTTGCACACGGGCCAGCCAGGGACAGAAATTGCTACAGTGCAGTGTGTGCTGTTCTGATTATTAAGGGCAGGACTTTGACATCCTTTTCCATTTTTTCCAGACCAAACGTGAATTTTGCTTGAATAAAACCTGCATGTAAGCTGATGAATGTGGTGCTCTATTTGCTTTTGCATTTTCTTTAGTTTTATGTATTGAAATATGTACACAGACACACATATCTGTGTACAAAAATTGCTGGTTTGATTTTCTAAGCTGTCAGTCATTCTCTAGTAACTGTAGACTGTAATACACCAAAGTCAAAACATATCCTTCCTGCCTGTACAGATGGGTCCTAAAGTTTTTTTTTGTGGTTATAAAGACATCAGCTTACACACTAATCAGATCTTACAATATTTACTGTCTGCTTAGTAGGAGTGATTTAGGGTCTACTGAAGAGATTTGGAAAATGAAGGTATCTATCTTCACAGTTGTTGTCTTGCTTTAATACAGGAATGAGTCTTCTACTTTGCTCATTCGTGTAGTAGGGCACATGTTCAACTTTCCTTTAAATCACAGTCCCAACTTCACCTACTGACTAAGCAGTCAACTACAGTGTCTTTTTTATTAGCCCATCTCCTTGGCCATAGAATCGTAGAATCACAGAATCACCAGGTTGGAAGAGACCTGCCGGATTATCGAGTCCAACCATTCCTATCAAAACACTAAACCATGCCCCTCGGCGCCTCCTCAACCCTTGCCTTAAACACCTACAGGGAAGGTGACTCAACCCCCTCCCTGGGCAGCCATTCCGCAGTCTGAGCCCCAATCTGGAGCTCCCCTTAAGCCCCAGGAAGGAACCCCCCCCTGTGAACTCTGTCACCTAGCCTGGCTCTTTAGAAGCAAATCACTGGGTAATCTACAGAGTTGAAGAGTTGTAGATCTGGAAAGATCAGGTCAAAGATAGCCATGAGGTAGGACAGAAAAGGATCTCTCCTGAAGCATCTCCTTCACCCAATTTAATGACCCAGCTAAACGTAAGTCAATATTTCACAAATAATTTTTTTTCTGCCTGGGATCTCCTTCTGGTATGCTGAACAACATCGGGGTTGAGAACATGAAAAAAAAAGATAATGGCTAAAATGAATGGCCAAGATAGAGTGCTAGAATAGAGATAACGGCCTAAGGCTTGGGCAACACTAAGACAACAGGAAAAAAGGAGCCCCTAAACCCTGATGTATAGGTTTCCCTGTGGCCATACTGAAACAATCCATATATTATGTGATTCTGTCCTCTGTCATTCCTATGCAGCAGTCAGTGCCTGACAGACTCCATGGAAAGTGGCTCTATGTACCTTTACTCTTCCACTGCAAAACTCAGCAATCTCTGCGCTAACTCCCAGTGTCACTGTACATGAAATAATTCTCATTTAAAAATAACAGAAATCCATGGGCTCTACAATTAGCCTTTGAGGATTCTGGATTTATAATATACCAAGGATTAATTCTTATCTGCAGGCACCTGAGATTTCAGTCATATGTATAACTGAACAGATAAAAGATGTAAGAGCTAACACAGATGTACAGTTCCCACTGCCAACTCATGTTTGGCTTGACGTGGTGGTTAAAGTGTCAATGCAATGCAAAGAAAAAGAAATAAATAGTTTATTTAAACATACCTATTATTTCCCATCTGTTAGACAAAGACTATACAATAAAGACAGTAGTTTGTCTTTTCTTTCTACACACAGACTTATCAATATAGCAAAGTTGATAATCTGAAGAAAGAAATGCTTTATAGGAAGTCACAAATGCACAGCATTTTTTATTATTGCAAGTCCACCTCACTCCAAATCACTGTTTAACATGCTTTTTTTGCTGTATTGCATTTTCCTGTCTCAGCTTTGCTCTCTGACCAGTGAATGTCATGGCTTATGAACTGACTGTCAGCCTTTGCCTGCTGTCTCCTGCTTTCACCTACATAGCTCTTTCTGGTTGCATTATTTGTAACATGATTCTCAAGAGCTAGGTTAGAAGTGGAGGATGGGGTATTTCTGTCTTTGCTTCTCTTACCCCAATGGATATTCCCATAAGCAGCATCTGTCCTGTTTTCTCTTCCTTCTTTGCTTTCGTAAACCAAGAATGCAATATAGTCTCTTATTTCTCCCTAGTATGCCTATTTACATTTCTACAGCTTAAAAATTTCCATAAATAAAAAGGTTCAAGGGGCATATCAAGGCTGACAAGTTCAAAATGTGGCTACTGTCCTACAAGCGAAGGCTGCAACAGCTGTTAAATCCAAATTTCCAGAAGTGTTATATATGTTAATTTTGCAGACAATGGGATAATGGTAAACACAAATGCAGTAACTAGTGCATTAAAAGCTCTGTCATTAAATCATTCTAAATTAGAAGTAAAGGAGCTCCATTCATCACGTCTACCCATCAGTACTTGATAACACATACCTCTGCATTTTACTGTTTCTCTTCTCTTGCTGCCTGTCTTTTCATAGATCCCCAGGGCAAGTGAAAACTTTACTCTCTAAACCCCTCAGTCATGAACTTCTGTATCTACAATCCCAACACATTCCTGGTTTTATTAGCTGGGACTGCCATGTACTGTTTTCCGCAGAACTGGCTGACATTGCTTCGTTAAAGGGACTGCAGGTGCTAAAAAGGTGGTGTTTCAAGACAAAGTTGAGGAGGCCATTCAGAAACTGTTGATTTTGTCAACCTTCATTTTTCGGTTTCATTACAACCATCACTAGAAGCCACCTGATGTTCTTGTGGGGGCAGAAGTAGGACACACAGTGGCCACATCACTTAACATTTTGTTGTTGTGCTTAGAAGATATTTAACTTATTTCCATCTTCAGGTATTTCAACACTTAGTAATCTGAAGTAACATAAAATGTATTGGATTAGGTCATTGCTTTGTGCTGTCAATTAGGGCTTCTATAGACCTGGGATTTGCCACGAACATTTATGACTTCAAGAATAACATTTACCTGGCACTCAATTTTCCTATTTAGAAAGCAATAACAGTGGCTTCATGGGAATCATGTGTGAACAGACAAATGTAATAGCTATGAGACACTCCAGTACTGTTGAGAGGTGGCCACAAAGGAATTCAGGTAAAACCTGTACAAGTAACGGAGTAATTCAGTCAGGCTTATAGTAACCATGTACACAAACACTTCAAGCTGGCCCAAATCTTCTGGATTACTGCTGCTAATTAATGATCAGCCTTGGTTCTCCATTTGATTCTCTGATTTCTGTCCATTTGGAAAACGGATCATGAAAAATACAAAGAGAGGTTTACAGTCTCCTCGTCTGGTAGCTGGCTGAGAACTATTTATTCACACTCTTTTAACTGGAATCCTATTACCTGTGTCAACAAAACTGTGACATCTAAAATGAGCTGCAGAATGGTTTTGTAGTATCTCTTTCCTGATCTTCTCTATGAGGCACTGGAACAGGTTTCTCAGGCAAGTCGTGGATGCCCCGACACTGGAGGTGTTCAAGGCCAGGTTGGATGGAGCCCTGAGCAACCTGGTCCAGCAGGAGGTGTCCCTGCCCATGGCCGGGGGGGTGGAACTGGATGGTCCCTTCCAACACAAACCATTCTATGATTCTATGAATATTTTCTAGGGCTTGGTTATTGGTCCTGAATATATATAGGAGGCTATTTAGAGCCTGGATACAGCTCCTTTGCATTTGAAAGGTAGCAAAAATAATTAAAAAGCTGGCCTCCTGGAGTTTAACTCTAAGTCCGAAACTTAAATTATACAAAAGAAAATATCACGAGTCATATAAATTAAGATTCTAGACAAAAAAAAAAAGTTCATCGTGGATCTAACTTTCATTACTACAATTTTTCATACTATGAAATGATTTTAAATAATAAGGATGCTCCCTGGTAGTTCCTTTGGTCCTTTGGTGCTTGCTAAAGAATGGGTTCACAGAGCAGTAGATATTGAAGTTTAAGAATGCGTTCTGACACAAAAATGCAAGAAGCTCTCAGACTCCTAAAAGGCATCAGAATACAATATAATCCTGCTGATAAAGAAAGGAAAATGACAAGCAGCTGGTACAGCTTCCCAAATGTCTACTGAAAGAATAGATGGCAGCGAGAATGTTCTGGAAATGAAGAGAATTATATATAAATGAGCAGAGCTGGACAAAGATAAGAGCAACCAAATGTGCACCGAGGTAATTTTAGTCAAAGAAGAAACTTTGAATAAAAGAATATTTGAAGGCATCAAGAAGAAAAAAAGACAGTAATGTGAAATTAGACCAGGTAATAAATGATCAGGAGGATTACTTTACTAATGATTCAAAAAATGACTCAGCTGCCTGCACTGTGGGTTTGGATTGATTTTTTTTAAAAGTTTGGTCTCTAAAAAAGAGAAATAAGAAAAGGTGGTATGGGTAGTTAAGCAGCAAAGAAAACTGTTATCTGTGTATGGCTGGCTCAGGAGCCCAAAGCTTTTACCACCCTTCCCTAGGGCAGACTCACCTGGAGGCAGCTGTGTTTTCTACAGATCTCTGCCTTCACTTCAGGGAAAGTTTGTTGAACCCCAAAAGTTTCAATGAACCATTGAATTTCAATGAAATTTGACTTAATTGTATTTCTACAGCAAGCTTCACTAACATTTGTTAACCTAGTGGGAAGTGTCCCTGCCCATGGCAGGGAGAGTGGAACTGGTGATTTGTAAGTTCCCTTCCAACCCAAACCATTCTACAATCCTATGATTCTAAGTTTGTATCAACCCAGACCTCTCTGACAGTTTGTGTTGCTTTAATTCTGGGAGGTGGAAACAGCACTGTGCATTGAGAAATATGAAGATATGGAGCTAGGAAAGGCCTTAGGAGGAGTTCTTGCCCTGAAACAGGATCAGGAATAGTTAGCCTGTTTTCTTTTTCCCAAAATCCTTCAAGAAAAGCTTGCAAAACTTCCAGAGGTAGCCTGCTCCCAACATTTTGTCCTATAAATTGAAAGTTTTTCCTAACATCAAACCAACACTATGTGTTTCAAACATATCTATTTCTTCCTTTTTATGGCAAGTAGACAGAGGGAACGCCCCCACCTCACCCCCCATCACTGTGCTCTTCAGTGCAATATTTCTTGCAAATGATTATTACATTCAGCTCCCTTCTTCAGCGATCACTTCTATCAGCCTTTCATTTCTGAACCTTGTATTTTTCTTGCTAGCATTCTCTCAGCTTTCTCGGAATTGTCCCCACGTTTAAGTGTGAGGCGGCAAAGGGAACGCAGTGATGTTGGAGAGACCCAGCAGCACTACAGCTCATGGCAGAGTTAGATCACATTCCTGTTTCACACTTCAGGATGGCATTTTGTTTTTTCATCCAACATCCCATTCGCGTAGTATCTCCTATTCAGTTTATGGCCAGGTAATTATCTGCAGGGATTTTGCATAGCTTATCACTTCATAGTCTGTTGGTATTTCCATCTATAGGATGGTACCTTACTGATTCCAGAAAGATTTCCCAACTTTTCATCACCATTTTCAGTTCTAATCTTCCCCCTGCAGACCCATCCAACCTTTTGGTCCAATGTACATTTTGTTTCACTGTTTCACAATCCAAATCAACAGTGAAATATTTATAGAAGTGGACATGGGAAAGATCCTTCTGGGATTCCACTTGTTATGTCTTCAGAGTCTGACGTAGCAACAGCCTTCGCAAAAGACCTCTCACAAAATCTTATTAAAAATGTATTGAAATTATTTTGGATATGATCACTATCGTAGCAACAGGATGCAAGCAAAAATTGCTATGAACAGGAGGCTGGCATGCTTTATCTACAACAGTGACAGTTTCAAGGAAGTAGAAAATATGTTTACTATATTTCATATATCAGCATATAATGTCATAATAAATTTGGCACTTTTATATTTTAGTCAAAGACAGAGAAATTATACAAAAAAATCCTCTCTTAAGTGTTAGAAATAAGAGCAAAAATAATAAGTATTAAATTCTTCCTCCAGAAATCAAAGTCATGCTTTGTTATGCTTTGAAGCACTGCAATTCTATAGAAAGAACACACTGAAAAGTCCAGAGAGACAGCCAAGCATGGTAAATTAAAGCTTACAGTGAAGGGCTGAGGCAGCCAAACCAGCGACTGACTCTGGGTTGCAGAAATATTGTATCACAGCCCAAGGAGGTGATCGTCTTTCTCCTTGCGTCTTCGGGGAGACTGCACATCAAATTCTGCACATAGCTTTTGGCATCCTCATACTGTAAAGGTGTCGGTGAACTAGACATGGTTCAGGAAAAACCTAAGAGATTATGTGTAAATTAGAGAGGATGCTTTTGGAGAAGGATTAAAATAACTAAATTAAGATTTGCTAAGTAATGACTGTAGGGAATATTATAACATCTACAAATATTTGACAAGGAAGAAGTGGATTTTTTCAGAGTTATGCAGTGGACCATAATAATGAATTTTAAAATGAAGGTAAAAAAGTGAATATATTCAGAATACTAGGAGAAGCTTCCTTACTCCATGGCCAAGATACGTGTCTACTAGGAATTAACAAAAACCCCTTTGTCAACAAGAGGGGAACTTGCATGAGAAACTCGACAAAAGCCAGGAAATGGATGTCATCTTAATGATCTTTCTGACCGTATGACAGAGTGTGATCTAACTTCCATCTAACTTTCTCTCTCACTTAACTGTATTAGGAACTAGACTCCAGATTCAATTTGGAGTATGGAGTTTGAAAAATAGGATCTTTTAGTAAACCATTCCAGAAGGCAGTGAAAGATGATCAAGTCAGGCAAAACTGCTATTAAAAATGTCTCTCAGACCTAATGAATAATCATCGCTTGCTGCTGTTAAAGAACGAATATAGTGTTTATTTCTGCTCTTGTCTGAGCAGCAGAGCAACAAGCGGAGGAACATATTAAAGGGAAAAAGGACTATCTTGGTCACATGGATGATAAGATTAGATTAGATTCAGTTAGATTACTGGGAATCATGGAAAGATCAGGGTCCCTCTCTCAGGTGACTCCCACAGCTGCATTTGTGTAATGTTCCTGCTTTTTAGACTTCACTGAGAATTTCTCTGAACTCCATCCTACTTTAGGAGATTACTTGTTTTCAAAATATCTTATTTACCTGGATCTACAATTCATACTGTTAACAAGCATCTTGTGCCAGTGGAACGAGAACCCGCTGGAATTTATATGTACAGAATTTTACCCTTAGCTTATGAAATATTCCACTTATTTGAGGAAAGAGCTGCAAGTGATACTTTTCACTCAAAGAGAACCAAGTTCATAACCATACCAAGTGAGTCCACCTGCTTCAACTTGAAATAAAGAACATACTACCAAATAAAGGAGAAATGGAATTTTAAATCTATGTACTACATTTCATTCTTCCGTAAGTGGTCCCACCTTTTAAGTGACAGGGAGGTCAACTGGTGCATGCCATATATTTTGACATCCATTATGTCTTTAATTATTTCACCTAAAATTGTCAGGTGCTTTGTAAATAAATAAGAGGACGAGGCCTGAAGAACTGGCAATCCAGCAAGGTTACATGTGTTAACATAAACCCTAGCAAAGCAGCCCAAGATACTAAGTAGAGAGGGCCACTCACTGAGAGCAAAATTTTTGCAAGTATTCCTTGTGTTCAAGATTTTGCCTTTTCTGAAAGAAGGAATGATTTAACTAACTGATGCAGGACTTAAATGGAGACGCAGAGAATGTATGTAAAATGGTTAAACAAGAGAAAAGTGCTACACTTTTGATTAATTCACAGAATCACAGAATAACCAGGTTGGAAGAGACCCACCGGATCATCAAGTCAAACCATTCAATTCAATTGATTTGCTTGATCCTTTATAGATACCTGTAGAGGGACATTTCTCCTTTCTTGGAATAACCAAGCCATCTGTCCTTTCAGACTCAGCTGTAACCACCTGAGCACCACCTCTTTGGCTCCTCCATACTGAATTCACATTAATCCTCTTGCCTATGAAAGAAATCACTGTACAGTATTTCCGTTGTTTCTACCACAAGGCGCTGTTTCAAAAATAGTGTCTGAATCTGTTTTTAAAACCTAACTCAGACTATGGAAATATTTAAGTACTTTGCTGAACTGCAGTCCATGTATATTTATTGATTTTTTAAAACTATCCTGTGAATTTTTTTTAAAAAACCAGCTCAGTTTCTATTGTAGTTCTGAGCTCACACAACTTATTGGTGGGCATTTTCCTGAGAAATCTATACATAGAGAAAGATTAGGTACATGGCTGCTTCTGTACTTCAACAACCACTGTTGACAGAGAAAACAATTGGTAACAAAACAGAGATAAAGAATGGAAATTGTGTGCTTTGGCAGACAGATCTGTATTACCTTATACATTATTATTAATATTCATATTGTGCCCTAGGGTAGTCACACAATGCATCAAGAAAAATTTAAAAGGCATAACTTATCAGAGCCTTTCAATCTGTTTGAGAAATTTCATTGAGTTATATTAAATTGGCAATGTCAAAATTCAGAGACTGCTCTCTATCTCTGACAAAGTTATCAAAATCAGATGAAAGAAAGCTGTGCTACAATTGTTAGGCAGGAAGCCTGCCCAGGTTTTCTGCCATACTTGCTGATGAAACAAAAGCTATAGCTTGTAGAGAACAATTGAATATTTCCATGTGTTATGCCAGTAATAGCTTTCCCTATAGAGAAGAGTCTCTTGCTTCCAGCGAACAGCAATGCTTGCTACCTAAAATCTGACAAATGGACTGTGTTCGAAGTTGGCTAATTGGAATCTCAGTCGTGTGGACGTGACTTTTGTTGCTTAAAGCTATGACAGCTCATCTGTTCCCAATGGTAACTCAAATAGAAAGCACAGTCTACTCTCTTGTCAACCATTGCTATATAGTCAGAAGTGCTCTCTGTCACAGTTATCAGTATACTTAGAACAGAATTATTGTGAAAACAATTTATCTGTATTCTTGAAGAATTTGAGCTAATTCAAAAAAGCATCTCAAACAGAGAAGATAGAATAGTATGCTTAAAAGAGCTACTACAATATTGTTTTTGAAGCCTAAGAAGAAGATAAAATTGAATCCAGTTTTGGGATAGCCAGAAGTATGCAGTAATTTAAGTTTATTTTGGTATCTTGAAATAAATATGTCCCTGCAAAAGTGCAAGTTGTAAGATATGGAGGAGCCACACTTAATTACTCCATTTGATACTCTGTTTTCTCCTAAAATATATGATAAATGCTGTCAATAACTGTTTACATTGATTATAGATGAGGCTGAATGTTCACTCTCCTGACTGCTTTCAGATGGGGATGCATAATGGAGAATTAGCAGAGCACACTCATGCGGAATGTACCCATTGCACATGACAAGGAATCTTCATTAACATTTGGGAAAAGCATATTCACAGTTCTTAGAGCCTAATAAATGCTGAAAAAACACCTCAGTAAGCTTGATTCTGTTCTCACTAATATTTCGATTAAGCAGGGTACTTGGATAGCAGGTAGCTTAAACAGGTGAACAACACCTTTGACTTAGGGGCTTCACTTGAATGTCCACAGATGGTTATTTGCTTAGATCAGACTTGAAGCAATAAGATGTAAGAAACAGCTGTAGCAATCACACAGACAGCATTTGGACTTCAGATTGTCTGATCAGTAATAAACTAATGAGATGAGATAATGGGTGTGTATGTTTTCAGGATCAGCATCTTTCTATTGTTTAACTCCATCGAAGTCAATAGAGTTGAAGCAACCAAAATGAAAATGTGAACTGATATTTTCTTCTTGCAATTTAAGTGAGTTTCTTGAGTAAATCTCAGGTGCCAGTCGGTTAAATTCAAAGTGTTCAGAAAACGGAAAAAAAACTCCAACCTTTTTTAAAATGTAAATTTTACGACCATTTTAAGTGTCCTAAAAATTAGTTACAGCAGACTTCCCAAAACTTTGGAAGAAAACATGGAATAAACTTGGCAAGAGACTCTACTGTCTATTCAAACTGAGCTCCAACTCGGAGACCTTACAAATCTTTTCCATAAATACATTTTTATCCAATGCTGTGGCAAATCATTGCTGAATGTATTAACTATTCCAGTAACCACTTACATATGCAAGTTTTTTCACATGACTCATCACCATCAATATATCTCACAAATGAAACAGAGAATAAAGAAGATTGAGTTGATTTGTAATTCATAAGTCAGTCAGAAATAACTTTTTAAAAAACAGATTGTGAAACAGCAGAATTTGCAATAGTCTCAAACTGAAAAGCCTTCACCTTGTTCTAAAAAGATAAGTAAAATGAAAACAAAGAAGTTTGCATTTTAAAGAAGTATCTTGTGAAGCAGTAACTGAATAAAATAACCTTATTTTCCTGTATCTTTACTATTTCAAGGCAGCAATTTCCACTCTGTGTTCAGCCACCTCTAACTGCAGGACTAGTCGAAAACAAATCGATGCAGGGATTTGACAAATCTGAACTACTATTAGGTTTGAGTGTGACCTAATACATGGCAAGGCAGAAATTTTTATCTTTTTTTTATCATACGTCCTTACTCTCCTTGCACAAAGCCTAAAGACTCGATTCAGTTCTAGAGCAGACCGACTGGCCTCAGCATCTCTCAAAAAGCCAAACCACTGGTGATAACAAGGGCCACAAGAGGCAAAGCACAGTATCTAGGCTGTTTGTGAGGTGTTGGAGTCAGATGCTTGAGAGGTATTGCAAAAGTGAGCTGGCAAAGCTGCTGAGGATTATCATAACCCTTGTGCATCTATGCTGATTAAATTCTGACAGGCACTCGTGTTTGCAGAAAGCTCAGTCCTATATGTGTGTACATACGTATATGTGTGTGTAGGGATTCATTTCAGAGATCTCTGGCATTTAAAATACAAGCTTATATTAATTATCCGCTCTCTTATGACATGTCTGTACGTTTACACCTGCAATGCCAGGATTTAAAATAAAAGGTACATGAAAGTACAGAGTTTGATTCTAATTTACACTAAGGTAGCTGTACCTGCTTTTGACCATGTTGTGGGGATAAATCTCAGCTGAGATGATCTTTCTGAAGATCTTTCCTTTTCATTGCTCAACAAGTGTTCAGGACTTCATATAGATTAGAGTCAGGCCCCACCAAAACCCAAGACAGCGCGTATTTCAGATCACTAATAAAATAGGGCTTCAATGGATGTGAACATCCATACGGAGATAAATTTATAGTGTAATTAGAACTGTTCAGAAATTCAGAAAGTGAAACACTATGTTTGCAGTTTGATTCACAATAAGCTGGATTAAATAGTATTATTTTTCTCATCTCATAGAAAATCTTATTTATATTGTTTGAGGAAGTGTCTACATAAGCATCTTTTATTGTATAGTTCATGAAAATAAGAGAGGGGTAAGGCTGTTTATTAAACTGGAGCCTGACAGCACATACACATGTGGTCTTATTTGTGGAATAATTCAGTTTAATTTCTGTGGGACTACAGACATGAGCAAGCAGCTTTTGTCTTTAGAAGTTCCTAAGATCAACCCGTGTCTGTTTTCCTCCTTCAGTGTTGTTAAATTTGGCCCAAGGTAACTACACGTGAGTACTGGGCTGTGTAAGGATACACGTAGGGTTGATGCTCCCTCACATCCTGGTTTACACTGTAAAAGAATCTTTACTAGCTTATAAAATTTCAAGAAAGAATGACCCTAGGGATGATATTTTCATTACATTAAAAATCTAAGATAAAAAGAAACAAATCCTTTTTAAAAAGAAAGGAAGAGTATGTACACTCAGTTCAATGCCACTGCAACGATTTGGTAAGGTAATGGGAAAAGCAGTACTTGTGTTTGTAGAAGTCACTGTTCTGCAGGTAATTTTTTGCTATTTTTGCTATTATTTTGCTGTTTATTCTCTAGAATGTAGATGAGAAAATTTGCATGTTTATTCTTATACGCTGTCCTTAAGAAAATCAGATACATACATCTCCTGCAATGGAGATAGACACAATACACAAGACTTCCATTTTGCTTTTTTTTAAATTTAACTAATACTATCACAAAAACTTTTTAGCTTTGGATGAAAAATCACATCTCAGTGACTTTACAGAATGTCAAAAACTGTTAGGTTAATATAACAGATTTTTAGCTGCTCGCTTTTATTCTCCCATGTATAGCTCTCACTACCCCTATTTTCCTTCATTTGATCATAACACCAGCAATAAAACTTCACTTCACCTTAATAAAATGGAGTCAAAGCATCTCATTTCATATATTTCTATTTTATTTTAAATAGGCACTGATTGCTGATCTGAATACATACCATCCTATATTGTTGTACTTTCTGCCTCATGTTTCCATTTATATCCATTGTTGACTGTGATGGAATTATGCTAGCAAAACAATCAGATCCCAGCCTTGAGAAGATGTCTCTCTGCTAGGTCAAACAATTTGCCATAATGAAAACTGCAAAAAGAAAATAAGTGCATTCAGTTAACAGTCGAGAACACTGGCCTTTCTTCTCTGTGCCTCATGATAACAGATTGGCCTTGCCAACTTCCATCATAAAAACATTTTCATCTGTAGAAGATCTTATAATTCTTGTTTTGAGTGATTGCTTTTAGATGACACATAGCAATAAATATGAACTTCATTTTATTTAGTGACCAGTGCTTCTGAAAGACTGCAAGCCAACTAGAGCTGCTGAATATTGAATACATAAAACTGCTATTAAAGAAGGTTAAGGCTGTGTCATAAACTATCTAAAACGTTATTATTATTTCAAGCTCAAGCCCATGTGTTGGTGTACTGTTGGGAGAAAAGAAAAGGATGCAACAGCAGGAGTGAAAACACCGTAAGAATCAGAAGTTGCTTCAATAACAACTTTGGGATGACTTCAATAGTAACAAGAGCAGATCCACTGTGGGTTACAGAGTCTACCCCAAGGAGGCTGCATCAAAGTCATTCAACTCCCAAGCCACAGGAGATTATTCTTAACTAACAGTCTTTTTTAACTAACCATCTTTTTGAGCAATCTGATCCAGTGGGAGGTGTCCCTGCCCATGGCAGGGGGTTTGGAACTGGATGAACTTTAATGTTCCTTCCAACCCAAACCACTCTATGATTCTGTGATTGAGTCTAGGAGATGCAAGAATTGGCCTCATTTACAATGAATACAATGTGAACAAGGATCAGATTTCAGGAACTGAAAGTTAAACTATATTTCTTCTGTCTTTTCTGTCTCCATTACTAAAGATTTTACAGCTGGAATATAGTTGATCCTGTTCATACAGAATAGAAATGCCCTATGCAGTTCAAGGATACATAATTCAATTGAATGAGAAGTACAACTTCCTTGCAATCTTTCCCTACCAAATAACTTTCTCAGCTACCTTGTTCCCAACCTCTTTCCACCTTAATAAGCTCCTCATTAAACATTAACAAACATCAGCTACCTGTGTTAAGCAAAAAAACATGCCTAAACCCATTTTAGCAATTTGGTTTGCTCATTCATTTTGCCCTGAAAAAATACAGGAATTTTATATATTTTGCTATATCTTTGAAACTACGTAATTCTCCAGCCAGTCATAGATGCAAGTTTCTTAGTTAATGTTGATGGGTGTTGGCTCGAACATTGAAAGATCACTGAAAGAACCAATCAGACTTCTGAAGAGATGATTTCTGCATAATAGAGCTGTTGTAGCCATGAGGGTTTGTGGGTATGAGAGAGGAGATGATGATACTTGTGACTACTCTGTAATGGAAAATGTAAATGGGAATTATTTCAAGCCTCTACATAATACAAACTATATTAATTAACTAAGTTATATGGCTTGCAGAATGACTTATGATTTCTGTGGGAATTGTACATCTGGTAGAAATGTCTGAAATTCACAATCTAATAATCTGCTGACTGTGAAACTCTTTATTCACAATCCAAGCCAAAACAAGAATAAGTTTAATTTTTCTCCTACCCCATGCCCCAAAGAGCTGGAAAGAGGGTAAAATTATTTAAAAAATATTTTCTGCTGCATCTTTGCTTACGTTAACAGAACCTATTGTAATTTTTTTTCTTCCAGCTTACTGGCTGGTAGATTTTTTCCTCTCTGTTTTTTTATTCCCCTGAGTTTTACATTCTTAGGATCCTGGAAAATGTAACCGGTTCTGTAGCTGTAAAACTGACATTTACAGTAGAAATTTGCTACATCTTCTTTGCTCAAAAAGAACTCCCCCACAAGAGAACAGAACATCTGAATGGCATCTTCAACACCTTGACATATCTAGTGTAACTAATCTAGCACCAGACACTGAAAGAATTAATTAGCCAGTACCTCAGTACAGAAAACATGATGATAACAAGCAGATAAATGTCATGTACACAGACGTGATGAGGTAACGACTTTCTGCTTTGATAATGATGTAGATTTGAATTGCAATCTAGGAGCAGAGATCGTGAGGGTTTTTCCTTGCCTTCCTCTGTAGCAAGTCTACCCTTCGTAAGAGAAGAAGAAACTAATTTTATTATTTTTTGTAACCTCTTTTCTGTCTATTTCTAACTGCAGTATATGTTCTACAATATGGGAAGGAATTTGGGTCAGAAAAGTATTTCTCTTTTAACGTACTTAAATAAAAATCTCTATTTTCTGTAAATCAAATATCTTTACCACCGTACAATATTATTTCTGTTATAATGTATGAGGTAGAAGATAGGAAATACTGCATATCCTGAAATGAAATGGTGTAATTTTAGGTTAATCACTGAAAAAAAAAAATATAGCTTGATAGCGAGGTTAAGAATGAAAATGTGCTATATAAAAAACCCTTATGTGATATACATTTCAAATGCAGTTTTAATCAACCCCTTATGGAGGAGTGTGAAATCTAAGCAATAAAAATGACATACTGCCTATGAGAGTTTTAAAGTGACATGAAGTTATATCCTAAAAGGAGGCTGCATAACTTCACACACGGGGTTATTGGACATCAGGCAGCAACTTTCTCAGGAAATTGATTTGTGCGAACAGTTCTTGGTACCAGCAATTTCCAAACCAGCTCCTCCATGCTTGTAAGCAACGTAAAGTAATGCGGGTGTTTGTATAGGTGTCTCAAAAAACATTTTGCCGTGTCGTTATAAAGAGGCTTATTGAGACCAGGTAGCGCACACAGACTAGACAGATCATGAGTGTCTTGTGAAAGAAAGAGGTTTACTAGTGATTATAGTCATAACTGTAATGGCTTTTACTTATATTTTAATGAAGTTTACATATTAGGTCCAAATGTAACATTTCAAATCAACAAGTCCCTCTCACACAAATAAGAAGACGACCCTAGAATACTAGCTAACTTATCTAGAAATGTCAAGCAATGAAGCAAGGGGCATTAAATAGATCCTTTTATTACCTGCTGAGGCTAACACTAGAGCTAGGCTTCTTTTACAACAAAGAAAAAGCTCAACAAATTTAAAATGACAAAAGATAAATCAGTGCTCTTGAAAAGCTATTAAGCCATAAGTGTTAATTTCCCTTAGTTAAATCTTTGCTCCATCACCTTGTTATATATGAATCATTTCATAAAAGTGAAAAAATGGTGCTTTAGGAATATTAAAGTCACAGCTTTATGCCTTCTTGAATAGGTCAGGTTCTTAAACTTCCAGTAAAGGGTACCTAAATGCAGCTATCTTTGAAAAGCTGAAAAAAGATGACACATATAGTGTAGCAGAGAGAATCTGTGAAAAATCAAGAATACAGACGTATCTCAAATAGATCTCAATGACTTTTGGAAACACTTTGAACAACAGCTGTAGCCACTGGGGTGCTGTAATGACATACCCCATTATAAAATGTAACACTAAGTAAATGTAGGAGTGGAAATTTAACAATTGGACGTTTAATGGCTGCAATTATGGCAAAAGAATAATGAACCTATTAGACAGAAGAACTGGCAATTATTCCAAGGCCTATTGCAATACAGCTGTGAAAAAAGTAATACAGAAGCATGCTTAAAAATTGTTATTAAGGGGGGATAATGCATTCTGTTTACCTTGACAGAAGCAATTTTTCTTCTGAAATGAAATGGAGCTTTTTGGCTATCAGACATGGGAGCTCAGATGTGATGGATCCCGCTATTTAAAGGTAATGTATTTTCAGATATGCTTTTCTAGGTATAAATGATGTCTACACTAAGACTATAACGGCTAGATTTATCAGCCAGCAAACAGGCAGAGGAAGATGTTTAAGAACACGCAAAAGTGAAAAATAAATAGCATGCAAAAATCTGAGGTACCCTCTAAGCAGTCTAAGTAGCTACTCTTCATGAATGGAAATGTTAAATGTCAGTTGTCTCCTATCAAGACAGATTGGGTGCCGGACTCATTAGGCAGCTTACAAAATTCCTGCTTTGGGATCCAGATATAATTTATTTGGCTTGCTAAATTTTTAGCTGTACACATCCTAGTGAGGGAAAGAAGTAAAGTGTGGTACAGGTGAAATGAGGAAGAAAGCCTCAATTATAGTGTATGGAGTGTAATATTTGATTAAAGCAGTAGATAATGCTCAAAATTTCAGTTTCCTTTAGATAAGCAGAGTCAACAATTAAGGGTAGAAAGTCCATAAAAGCGTTAGTAAATTATTCAGAATGTGTTGCTTGTCCACATAATTAGCAATCTGACAGAAATTCAGAGGATGGCCATGTCAACCTTGCCCAGGTCAATGATTTAACTGGTGACTCTATATTAAGCATTGTGGAAAGCTGAACTTTACACATCAAGTCACAGCAGTGTTCCTAAAAAACATATCTCAAGCCCAACTAATAATCAATCTGTGTTTATCAGCTTTCTACTTTATTCAGTGTTTCATAGGGGATTTATTAAATACACTGCAGCTCTCAGCCATAAGTTCACACCGAAGAGCTCAAAACTTAAATATGGATCTAAATATTGATGACAGGGAGTACAAATAAAGAGAGAGGGTCTCAGGGTCCATATCTTATCATTATGTGCAGACAGTTAGAAAGAAATGAAGACTTGCCCTTAAACAGCAATGAAAATACCATCAACTAATTGAAAAATAGAACCTTAGTAGGCACAGAAAACAGCGCCATGTGAATGGCTTCTTAAGACCAGGAATGAAAGCAATCAGAAAGCTATGCACGAGCAAAATTCTCATCAAGGGCTTCGCCCTAAACTCGCTTGCATCACAGAAATAAATATGTACAAAAATAGGTTTACTCTTGGCTTAAACACCACAGCTAACAATCTGTGTCTATTTGGTTCAGGTTCGGGGACTGGCTTTGGCTGCTATATGCCGTGCTTTATGCAGCTGTGGCTGCTCAAAGCAGCTGTAAAACTGCTATAAGAGGCCATAAAAATGTTCCAGTTTGGTCTAAATTATTCAATAGGTCATTTAGGCCCAAGGCCAGTCCGCGAACATGGATATGGAAAAGTAGCTTTGAGCTGTGGCTATAGGGTTCCTGGTATGGGAATTCATTTTGGCAATGGAAGGGATGATGTTGAAATTTGACATACTAACTTAGAAAGGTTCCTGTTTAAGAGCAACACGAAATGAAAATCAAGCTCTTCATAATGTGCATCAAATATCCACCTTGCAACGTGGTACTCTTGTTATGTACTTTGGCTACTCTATGGGACTAACTTATTAGTACACATATTCCCTGCATAATTTCCTCCTGAAAATAAGTCCCCAGGTCACTATGAGGGCAGGAGGGATGTCAGTCTAGAAGAAACAGGCTTTTGAAGCTTAGGGTGGGGATAATACAGGCTGTGGAGAAGCACATTACAGAGGCAGAAGCAGAGAAGATCACTAGGGAGATCTGAGGTAAACATAACCTGGTATTACTTGTCCAGAGTCAGAACTCCATTACTTCTGAAATGCAGGCCATTTATTTATTTTAAAAATACATAAATATATATATACACACATATTTACAGATGACTTGTGGGCGCTACAGTGTGAAGATACAGTGTGATTCCCCCGAAAAAATATACTCTTTTTACTTTAAAGTATAGCCTGAAGTTAGTGACACTTATACCATCACTCCTTAAGAATGCCTGCCAGAAAAAATGTCACGATTCTATAAATGATGTCTCTTTTCCCACATGCACTTCTTCCTTGATTCCCTTCTCTTTGCCCAAGACACTGCTGTAAGGGGTTTTGACCATATTTATGCTAGCAGTGCTTTGCATTGGTATGCAAATTATACTTACGTCTTTCAATGTGTAAATGGCTGTTTTACCAGTGTATAAATTGTTAGACCTTAGACATCAATGTGTCAGTGGTGTCTCTGGCTGGAAAGACAGTGTTTTCACATATTCTTAGCATGGCTAAGAGCGTAGCGTTAAAGGCATAGCCTGTCTGATTAGCGTTCATGCACGCATCACAAACCAGTGACAGAGAGAAAATCCAAGAAGTTGAATATGTAGGCAAGTGGTGAAAAAAATACATGCCATGAAAAATCGCCATTAAAGCAGGATGTTATCCTCAGTTGTCATCTGCCGAGAATATATTTCTTCACCAAGTAATAAATAAATGTATCCTCAGGTTCTCTGCTTTGAAATGATGCTACAGAAAAGTGCATTGCTACTACGATCAAGTTTAGGCTATCATTTGGTTTATGGCAAATAGATGGTATTAGTTAACTACATCTGGAAGGGATGATTCATTGCAGAACGAGCAGCATTATTTCGAACTCAAACTTCTCAGCTACCCAGACACGAGGCGTATTACATTAGGGAAGAATAGACTGTCTCTGAAGAACTGTTAACATTCAGTGCCATCTTTAAATCTTTAATTGCTGGTATTCAGCATTTGTATGAATAAGACAGTCTGTTTATATACAATTTCTTTCTTGTTAACTTCCTTGTTCCTCAGAAATTGCTGAGAGGAGTTTGTGCTTTTTTTCTCTAGAAGCTATACATGGTTATCTGGGTGCCCCTGTGCTCAGTCTCCTTCAGAGACAAAGCCCTTGCTCTTATATTTTCTGAAAGTTCTTACAGTACGTATGCTTTTTGCAGTATGGTTATCTTTCAAATATTACAGAAAGTCACTATTAAAAAAAATATAGGTATGAGACAGAAGGATAAAACCAGACTGGTAAATTTGGAATCTGCTTGAACATAGTGATATAATTAATTCAAAAAAATTGCCATTCAGATAGTCAATGCACTAGGGACAGACACTCAGGATAATTATTATCCTATAAAGCTTCCCTTTTATTTTTTTCTGTCTTTTTTTTGTTTTATTCTCACACTACATCAGAACTTTTTAAATGAGCTGTAGGTTGTCCTGGTTCATTTAGCTCCATCTGTCTGCTTCAAAAATGTTTTTATTATGTCATAGACTGCCTACAAGTGTCTTCTTTCTACACTAACCTTTTAAATTAAACATGTTAGCAGAGTATGAGAGCTTGCTAACCGAGGATTTGCCCTGTTTTCCCAAGAGGTTCCTCTTAAAGAAAAATCCTCTTTTCACAAAAAATATTCCGAAATACTTCTTAGCATGTTGGAGAATTTCAGCTCTGTACAGTCTAATACAGGACAGGTCTCTCTGTTAGTGACAATCCAAGGCTGGTAGCAGCACCAGAGAGAAACAGTAGCTTGGATCTGGAAGCAGAATAGTGTTGATAAGTGGCCCTGTGACCAAGCTAAGAATCCTCGCTGGGATGCTGAGGTGATGAGATGTTTTCTATCCAAGTTGCTTTGTGTTTACCTATGTAGGTGTTTCTAAGTTGTCAGACAGAACCTCTACAATGTGACATACATCAGTCAATGTGGCTAAAAATGCATCCAAAGGTGACTCTGTCTGTGAAGATCACAGTGTATAGTGACAAAATCCTTTAAACAGTGTAAGTGGAATATCCACAGCCATTAACTGCTCAGTAAGATGACTGGGAAACATCAGCTCAAATGATGCTGGCTGTGAGAGAGACACTCTCAGGTCTGGTCCCTAAGAAGATAAGCATTCTCTAACACCAGACTGCAGCAATAAATTCCTAACTGGAATAACTTATAAACCCCTAAGTTCTGACAACTTTGGGGAAATAAATATGAATAATTAGCTCATATGATTTTAATGATTCTCTGTATATTTGCAGACAGGAGAAGGTATCTCTATGCACTGTTACATTTCTTGAGAGTGCAACTAGACTATATTATTTATGAGAGAAGGACATTTATTACCTATCTTTTGGAAATCTTCTATGCTTTAGAGTTGGACTGACATTTTCATAGTTACCACAGGCATATTGTTGTGTAAAAGAAAAAAAAAACAAATTATGCCTCTCGGAGACTCGTAAACTTGAAGTACATCTGCAAACACCAGAAAATGTTTAGAAAGTTTGTATAAACTCAAATTTCATGAGAATTGTTCATCCTTAATTTGCATGGATGAGTCATGTAATTGTCAGTGAGTGATGAAATAAGGAAGCAGGTGGTAATGTCTGCACACTGGGTTATGAGTGGAGTGTTCAGAAACAGGATGTGTTTCAGTCTGTAGGAGAGTTAATGAGAAATGTGACAGACAGTTCTTTTGGTTACTGGACAAGCAGAATAGATCTGAAAAAGCAGTTTAAGAGGCCAGGAAGATAAATACCCTGGCTATGTTAGAAAGTCTATTCTAAGAAAAGAAAGACGATTGCTTGGTTGACAGATGTGAAAATATTGCAGGCTCAAAAAATACAAAGCACTCTGAGGGCTCCTATTATAAGTAGCTCATCCGAAGATAAGAGAATAGGAAAGATCAGAGAGATATATTTGCATTGATGAAATAGGAAGTCACACCCTTTTTATTCTGCCCAATGGCCTCATTAAAAAACCACAAACCACCTTGTTATAGAATTGAGCTCCACTCTGTGTTCTTCCACTCTAGCACAGGCTGTCATTTTGCCTGAGATTTGCATATTCCCATCAAATTTATACTGCTTGCAGATCTTTCTTAGCGCCATTATACCACAAAAAGTAATGTACTAAATATCTAGTGATACAGCATCCTTTGGACTAGAGACAGAAAGGAAACGAAAACCAGATATAAATTCTTCCAAAATATTGCTTTGGAAGCTGATGGACTACTTAACTTTGTTGTACTTCTGGAACATTTCTAACCACTAGTCTTTACATACTGCTGTTTCGGCGGCTAAAAAACAAAAGAAGCAGAGACCAATGAGGTGGAAGTTCAGCTGCCCCAGTTCAGCTCAGAATTGGTTCAGAAATGAACGGCAGCATTATAACTGGACATGAATACACATACGATGTAGTTGCACATCCTGGGACAGCACTGCACAGCATTAACAGTGCAAAATTCTCCAGCTGTCGTAAACTAAGCGACCCTCTAGTCTTGTTGACAGCCCCACCACATTGCAGATTACAGTGGATAGAATTAAATTTTTCTTAATGGTTGGGTCATAAATGCGCTGTAATGAAATTTAGTAGCAGCATTGCTAACTGCAAAAAACCATTCAGAAGTACCCTGACACTGAGATCACTGTTTCTGACCTGTCCATTTTGAAATATGATAGCTCCTTACTGAAAGCTAAAGGCAAATGTTTTGTCATTGGCTTGTTGCATTACAAGCTCCATTTAGGACTAAACCATCCATACTGTGCCAGGAGATAGAAACCATGTAAACCACTACAAACTTGACAGTCGTTGTGGGATCTCTACTCTTCCTCACTGAAATACAGTTTTCTTGTAGTAAAGTCTTTGAACGGACTCTGGAAAGAAACCTGCATGGAAAAGAAGTTAAATTCTCCAGTGGTTTGCTTTAAAAGCTGCAGTTTGTCTACCTGAACGCTTAGCTTGGGGAGCTGTCTGAAAAGTGAAAGCCATTTCATTGCAACTAGTAAACAGAACTAGCTGTAAGTAAAAAAGGCAAGCGGTATCTTTTTGGACCAAGGATGCTAAGAGGAATGCGAATCAAAGTTGAAGCAAGATATATCAAAGAGAACTTTTTGTTTTCAGGTTTTCAGTGCTCTAAGCTTTTTGAGAGAAAACGTCCCTAGGATTAAGAAATGCTTTGCCTAGCTTGTTTTTGTCATTATTGCCTCAAATAATGAAAAAACATGAATACAAAACATAATACCAAACTATAAACCTACTGAAGTTGCCAGGCTCTCTGGTTCTGTTAACCAGGCCAAATCAAATTAATTAAGTCCTGCTGTTTGCTTTATATATTCTCATGTCTGTTAGCAAGCAGGTTAACAAAGCCAACTCATGTGCATCGAAGAATAGCCTAACAAATTCTTGCATTTGTGAAACGTCAAGTAAATTCTGCGTGCTTGCAGAATCCAGAGCATGCTTCTAGACACTGTAATTCCTCCAGACATGGAAAATAAGTAGATTCACAACAGCAACAGGCTTTAGGGAAACAGACAGAAAACCCACATTCCTGTGGTGGTCATAAATCTCTACGACCATAGCTGCCAACCTAAGTAGCATTCTTCTGCCACTGTTTGCTTATTTCATGCATACATTCTTCTAAGAAATATAAGCCTGACCTACAAAATAATCTGGGTGGAATGAGAGTTCATATAAACCACCAAATTACTAACCATCAGTCTTCAATCATCTGCTCTGATCCTTTATTTCTGATTTCTCCACGGATAGATTTCTGTGAAAAAAATGCATAAGTAAAAGCCATTGAAAAAGAAAAAACAGAAGCTATTTCAACTGTGTCTGCAGGAAGAGCACCCTTTGGCAAATAAAACATTCTTTAATACAAGGTGGTTATAAACCTCCATACAGCTCTGTAGTTTTCTGTTCTTCTCTACTGCTTAGAAATAGATCTCTTTGGATAAATTAATTTCTTAATGACAATCAATGACTATACTTGGTGCTGGTTTATATTACGTTTTGCAGATTTCCAGTTTCCTGCCACTGAGATGTAAACTTTCTGACCTTCAATACATTAGGCTGAAGTACTCCTACATTATTATAATCAGATGATCACAGCACTTCCCACCATCTGCGATTTACTTTCACACTGATCGGTGCAGAAGCCATCATGTTGCACTTGTGTTACCCACAATAATAACAATCTCCTTGTAGCTCTTAGTTCATTATCATAGTGCAGTCACACTTTCAGAAATAAAAAAAAAAGTGGTGGTTGCGAGAAAATGTAACTTGCCGAAAAAAAAAATTGAAATCGGCTTTTGTAAAAAAATTAAATTTGACACATTAGGGAGAGGTGATATCTTTTGTTATATAGGTGAATATAATAAGGACAAACAGATCAGCTTTGAGTATGCAAGACCTTCAGGTGAGAGATTTTTTACCCTTAACAGTTATAATAGCTGTTGTAATAAAGTACATGACTTTTCCTTGAAAACCTTGCCTTATCCGTAGTCTTAGATCATCACAGTATCAACAAGTATTTGCTATATGTGTACCCAGAATTGAAACCCTAGTGATCTTGAAGTTATTTGTATTTTTTCTATATGTTGTAGTGTTTAGGCACATTTAAACCACAAACAGTTCCAGCAGGAGGCACGGGTATGTAGAGTTGGAAATGCGTAAAAACTATTTGATACAGGCAATCAAGAAGTTTCCCTAGCAGAAGGAAATAGGTTAGATTAGGTAATTATTACGAGAATTGAAAACTCATATTTTTCAAACACTATGCTTTGCATCACATAGGAGAGAAATCCTAAAGAGGGCTCAACGCATTTAAGCAGCTTGTTCAGAAGTGTGATAGAGACAAGTAGTAGCTCCCAAGAGTCTTTAGGCATCTGGGCTTGGTTTGGAGGTGCGTGTTCCCTCCAGTAACGGAGGTGACAGAGCAAAACAAACAGGAAATGCATAATAAATCTGCATACTTTGTAAAACTCATAAACTTATCTTACAGGCTGGTTACATGATATATTCTCTTTGAAAATGTTATAGATAAACTTGTGCCAGCCACAGTCCATCAATTTTATGCAATGAAATTTAATGAATGCAGCAGATTCCCATAGCATAGGAATAACTACAGAACCATCATGAATAATGAACAAAATGAAATATACCTCCAAGCGCAGCACAAACTACTGACTTCATCATCAGATTGAAAAAAAAGAGAGTGACTTAAATAGTGATTTGCAAATATCGTTCTGTAAACAAATTTGAATATAAAAGGCACACAGAGTTTGTTATTCTTCAAATTTGCGTAAAGGATTTGTCATCTCTGAAATGACAGTCCATTCAAAGTACAAAGGCAAACGTGCTGAAGGTGCCAGTTTGATTTACCAGAAATACCAGGAAATAGGGCAGAATACAGCTGAGCATAAATTCCTGCCAAAAATTATCCTCAAGTGAGTGATCCCCAGAGAATAGAATGCTTGTGCCTCCACTTTTCAGGGATATCAATGAACAACAGTGCGCTTATAACTAATCAGTACCATTGCCATTGTATTTCAGAAAATTTTGCTTACAGATGTTTATTGCTTCCTTTATTTTACTGTCCTCAAATATAGGACAGACATGGATCAAAAATGACTCTCACCTTACCTCAAGCAGAAATAAAAATACACAACATCCCCCCCAAAATCACTTGCCTCCTGATTCAGATAACTGTTTGACAATAAAAATAAATGGATTTTCCTTTGTTTTCCAGTGTACTGCATACCATTTTCAGGCCAGTATCACATATTGAAAGATTAGAGAGCTGATAGCGTGATCACCTGACAGAGCCGGATCAAAGATAACTCTCAAGCCTGTATTTGCTACCCAGCTCAGGTTGTCTCCCTTTAGCTGTGTTCAGTCTGAGCCTGAGAAAGGGAGGGTCTGAGACGAACCTGCCAGTTATAAGCTTTCTTGGAAAATGTAGATTTCTCTATCATCTTGCTGCATTTAGCTTCTGTCTGCCTGCCTGTACGGCCCCTCATTAAAGGGGAAAGTGAACACACAGCAAGGAGGAGGACGAAACAAATGGGATGACAGTTTTCAAAATACTTCACAGACAGGGGAGAGGCAGCTCCCACAGCAGAGACTGGCTGGACATAACCCTTACACTCCATTCTGAAAGTTTGCTGTGTAGCCTCTCCTCAGCATCAGTGTAAACAACCATCAAGACGAGGCAGGCAAAGAGAATCTGCATTTGTCTCTTCTGTATACTGAACAAAATGGGAGCTGTACTTCAGTGGGAATCTGGGATTGGGAATTTCCTCCCTGCTCCATTATAGCCCCATAAATAGCAATTTTTGTTATGTAAAAAATGGCAAACAAAACAGCAAAGACTTATCCTAAAAATGTTGGACCTATATGTACTGCTGTTCTTAAAAAGAATTAGTAAAAAACTTGGCAAAAGCAGAAAAGGCACATGTATGGTCCTGGGGTGAAGTTTAGACATCCAGAATGTTATAGAGGGTAGTTACATCTCAGATAAGTCATCTCTTGACTCAATAGAGACATGTATGGTCCTTTAGTGCCAAAAGTACACGTACTCTGGATGGCGTAGTGTTACCTCTGCTACACAAAAATGTTTTCAGTTGGTTGTAGATCTAATAAAGGAAAGAAACTGAGTTTACGTGGAAGCTACTGTCACTTGTGCAAAAGAAGTATCAAGGAGAAGGTATGAACTTACTTACACCAAGAGAGAATGAATAAATCGACAGAGAAGTTGAAAGAATATAAAAAAGAAAGTAGGAGGCAGAGCAGTGGTATGCATGGTGCCTAGTATTGGTAATTCTGCTTCTCAGTGGCTTTTTGTTAATGTTTCAGGAAGCCAATTAAAAACCCACAATCTAGTTATGTCACTGCATTTCCCGGATGGTGAGTCTGTAAAATGATTCTTGGACTTTGTATAATTGGGCCCACAGACGTCTCTCAAAGGAATTGAAATGCATATAGAAAAGATACATGGGGTTTTGTTTGAGTTCATTTGGAATGAAAAGGCACAGACCTACTGCAAAGCATATTTGTGAAGTTGGGAAAAAAATATAAATGTGGTTGTTGCCATCTGGCTCTTGCCAAATGATCCCTACAGAGATCTGTCTCTGTCTATTTATCTATCCATTGTCATCATATCTGACCATCCTGTGAGACAGCACTCTGGACCAGAAACATATCAGATGATACTCTGAAAATTATGGAGATGATTCTCAGTGAAAATCAACGTAGCAAGATTGATGAATGAAGTACATAGCTTACATCAAATGAGGATCTGCCCTTATGAATGAATTGCCTGTTGTTAAAATATTTCAGCAATACACATATCATAGCTAGTTTTAATGTGCTTATCCTGCTTCAGGGACTTGGGATAAAGACAGCTTTTTGTTTCCCTCTTCTGTTGAGCATTTCTGGGTATGTAGAAACGTAGTCTCATTCACACTAACATTCATGGGCTCTCTCTAAACATACTCACCCACAAATACATATCATGTCAGAAAAGCTTGCATACCCAACCAGGACATTCTCTGTAAGAAGTAGGGCTAAGAGGAGGTTGGAGGGGCACTGAAGAGAGAACAATTAAAGATAAATATCTGTAAATTAAATACAACTACTGTATGAATGTATAAATACTACTGTATGAATGAGGATGTGTTGGCAGTGTGCTATTTCATATCTAATATTCAAGGATGCCAACAGAATACTGCGTTCCTCCGAAATGTCTTTCATTTGTAGCTGGATTGTGGCTGGATTCTGACGTGCTACTTAGTGTAAAATGGTATGAAATTTTATCAAAATCAGTTAGATTTTCTCCTAGTGGCAAATCCACTCAAACTTACTTGAACTAGAAGATATTCGTAATTCATCCACCAGGATATTCAGCCTAACAGCTGCCAGCGTAAAAACAAAACCCAACCCAGTTTAGGGAGTATGAAATAAGGTAACAGTGAGAGCTGATAAAGGCAAGCACCTGGTTAGTGTTAAGATCTTCACAGGACCTAGTCTTAGAAAGACTGTGAAACACAAATATTTATCTGAGCTTGAATACATGCTACACACAAATCTCTAGTGTATTAATTTTTCTCCAGCATTTTGCTATGAATAACTCCTCCAGAGAAGCCTGGTAACTGAATCTTTCCCTACATTTCAGCTACTTCTTAGAAGAGTTTCTTCCACTTTCTACTCTTTAGGGCTCAATTTTAAGTCTTTTCTTCTAATCACATTTAGCTCCTTGTTGGAGGTTGATTCTTCTTTCACATTTTTTCTTCAAGGGAAATATAACTTCTCCAACTACAACCTTTTGTTCCTTTCTCTTCAAGTGCACGACTATCATTCTGCAGCTCCCTCTGAAAAACCTTCTAAACCTTCTATTTTATATAATTACCCATAGATCAAAATAGCAAAGAACGTCTTTCCTACTGCATTTTTTTAGAGTGTTTCTGGTAGTTACGTAATGAGGAAAGGCTTTGCACTATACTTCTCTTGTGCCCTAGTTGGTTATTACGTGTATTTAGATGTTGATACAATAAGAGCTTGAAATTAATTTTCATGAATATTTGTTACAAAAAGAGGACACATTTGAGCAATGAAGCTGGTGAAGGGGCTGGAGAACAGGCCTTATGAGGAGCAGCTGAGAGAGCTGGGGGTGTTCAGCCTGGAGAAGAGGAGGCTGAGGGGAGACCTCATTGCTCTCTATAACTACCTGAAAGGAGGTTGTGGAGAGGAGGGAGCTGGGCTCTTCTCCCAAGTGACAGGGGACAGGACGAGAGGGAATGGCCTCAAGCTCCGCCAGGGGAGATTTAGGCTGGACATTAGGAAAAAAATTTTCACAGAAAGGGTGATTGGGCACTGGAACAGGCTGCCCAGGGAGGTGGTTGATTCACCTTCCCTGGAGGGGTTTAAGGCACAGGTGGACAAGGTGCTAAGGGGCATGGGTTAGTGTTTGATAGGAATGGTTGGACTCGATGATCCGGTGGGTCTCCCAACCTGGTAATTCTATGAAATGATAATATTTAGATTCCATTAAGGTGCAATTGACCAATTTGCAGGCAGCAGAACAGAAGCTCTGGAGGAAATTATCTAGGATCCTTGTAGGACTCAACATTCATGGCCAGATCCTCTGTTTGGCTTCAATGGAGCAATGCTGATGCACTCCCACACACAATCTGGCCTCGTCCTCTGCAGTGCTGTTGCACCCAGTACTTTTTTTTAACAGGTTTGCCTTTGTCTGATTCAAAGATTTATTTTTTTTAAAAATATTCAGACAACAATCTTCTGTGTTTAAAAGGTCTAAAATGGAACCAATGAACTCTGTGTCAGCCACTTGGCTTGATAATTTGTGATTCAGGCTCCATGTGCAAGCTCAAAGTCTTTCAAAACACATTTCCTTTCTGATGCATCTCCCACAGATGCATAATATTCCCTGGAAGATCTTCCAGAGATGAATGTGCTGAAGTTTCACTGTGTAGGGGTAAAATATTACATTACGTAATACTGAATCTTAGACTCATACCAGAGATTTTCATCTGGAGATATTACAGCATCCAAAATGTAATATTCCAACTTATGTATTCAAGTGTCAACTATTTAACTGCCAAATAAATGCTCTTTCGGCTGCACCCCTTGGGAACTCCAGTGATATTTGGAGCTCATCAGATGATTCTCAAATTATTTTTTTTTTCTGTGGAATTTCTTGGGAGAAGTAACCTAGATTGCACTTATGTAAAAACAGCATCCAAAAGTAAAATAGGTCTCGCACCTTCATGGGATTATTGTCCAACTTGCTGCAGTATTGGACACGAATAGCAGGTAAACCCCAGGAATTAATAAGATAATTTCATGCATGTGTCTACAGGGAGTCTTCATTAGTATTAAAGTTGAACCTCTAAAGAGACATTCTGCATTGCACTCCTCCTGGCCCTTTACTTACAGTATTTTATTAGCATCGACACTGAGATATTACTTACGCAATAAGAGTTTATGACAGCACAAGTGCTTGTATGAGAGGATTGCACTTCATTAGAACATATTTTCTGACATCGTGTATTCTTCATTAACTTTTAAACATTTTGCTAATTAGATTTCACTTCGTGAAATGGACACTAAGTAGGATGGCTTTTATCCTGGTTCCTACTCAGTGAAAAATTATGGGACTGTGGGCAGCAAATGTTAATTGAATATACAGCAGTAGCTGAGTTCTGCTGCTGCCCTTCTCTTCCTGCTGCCCTTTTCGAGACTGAATGCAGCCATTATTGTTTGATTCCTTTGACCTCTGATAAGGGCAGCACAGAAAGGTCAGGCTGCTCTTTTCTTTCCTCTCCTCCAGATCAGCCAGCAGTGCAGACCTCTCCAAAATCTCTTTCCATTGTTTTCCATTACACATCTTTCTGCGCACCTTCTTATTCTTACCTCTGATTTATTGTTCTAGTGCTAATACATAAAAAATGAGGCACCTCCAGCTCCCCAGGCACTTAGATAACCTCTTAAAAAACATACGACTAACATTTGCCATACAATCAGATAGGAGCAGGAAAGACACTTAAAGCAAAATGTGATATAACCCTCCAGCAGCCTCACCAAAATCCTTTTTCTGCCTCCTCTCAGCTCATCTATCCCTGTGACCAAAGGCGGAACAAGTAATGCACCTCACAACTAGTCCTGGTATTTAACAAAGATGTTCATAGGAACGGTAAGTACCCACCTTCTCACTTCTTTTACTTAACCCTAATGACCCAATACAATTACAGCAAATGTGATCACAGACACTCATCTCATTCACAAGTCCATCTGCCTCATAACTTTGGACTTCACTGGATGACTTATAACTAATTTCACAGGAAAACAAAAGTCTCTTATAGAGGCATGATTTTCTTGAAACTCAGCAGCCAGCTAATAGGAGAGAGTCCCTACTGGCACTTTGAGTGCAGAAAAAGCAGAGTAGTTTAAATTGTCTCTCTTTTGTACAGTGTACCCAGATGTGGCAAAAGATGAGTCTGTACACATTTTAACTGGATCAGAAGACTACATGTAACTTTCAACCACCCAAAGGATGTTTTTGTTTGACCACCAGACAGGGCAGAAGCTCATAAAGAACATGGGAAGGAGCTCAGAAGCCACCTTAACTCAGAAGTTACTGCAGTAGAAAGTGCATCTGGGGACACGAGAGAGGCTCATGCAGAAAAAGGCAGAGGACAGAGAGATATCATAGAGTATGAGGATTTTTTAAGCGACATGGGAGAATCTGGAGCTAAATCAATGGAGAAATGCAGGCTATTAAGGACAAATCCATTGCTAACCAGACTTCATTATTCCCAGATCTAGCCATAGGGCTATGGCTTATGTTCCTTCACTGGCAATAAGTACAGAAACCATATCAGATGGAGCTTCTTCTATGGATTCACCCAGACTTTTTAGCTTTCTAGATCAGTCAACAGCTTCAAATGAATCTGGAAGACACTGGCATGAAAGGCCTTATGGGGTAACAAGAAATTCAGCTTTTATTGATGTCAGTGAAATGAGATCAATAAATGCAGTCACATAACCTTCAAATGCTCAGGCAAGTCCAGTTAATTCGTTACAAACAATTATATCAGCACTTTCTCCATTCAGGTGTCAACGTTTTTAGGTTGAGGTAGTATACAGAATTTACTGGTAAAATTTTTACTGTATTATCTTCCCAAATAGCCTGACTACAGTATTTGTGCTGTTCCCTGAAAGTGCAGGGCTTCCAGAGGATCGTTGCCCGAGTCTAATAAAGGCATTTGTAAAACTGCCCATAGAACTCTCTGCATATGGAATCATGATCCTGGGCAGCGATGGCAACGTCCTTATTAATTCAAACATTTTCTTACTAAGAGATTTTAGTACTCTCATTAACATTAATAGCATGAGAGCAATATCTTGTTACGAGGAAATACAGTAGCGGAAGGAAGAATGCTCCAGATAGGAAGATTTCCATGGGGCTTAAAAATCCTTGGCACAGGATACAAACGAGTGACTTCTGTGTCTCAGAAAAGTTACCTTGCTTTGCCTACAGAAGAAACGTGGCTGACTCTGAGTTTAATTAAATATTGCCCCAAGGCTTTGTTCCCATACCCAACAAGTTTGATGTTAACTATACAGTTCAAGTTATGAGTGTACTGATTTTGTGTAATTTCGATGTGAGTACCACTGCTTTGGAAAATCCAAAGGAAACATGTTTGAATTTCTGAAGTATCCAAGTACAATTTGCAAGTTGGTTCAATAGAAATGGATAAATCTGGAATAAAACTTGGGAAAAGTTATAGACTACTGACTTGTACATTACATGCATTTTCAGAAAATTATTACTGAATTAAATTACACAAGTAAATTTGGATCAGCAAATCCTTAGTCAATCCTGAAACACCTTTTTGTTTCCAGAAGCTTTAAACAGTTAATATTGAGAAAAAAAATGTATTATATGTTCATCAGTTCATACCAGGGGCTGATTCTGGTAATGCTGCTATGAAATATGACCTCCTGCATACTCAAAGGTGTGGCATGGGAGGATCTGAACTGTTTCTTTTGTGTATTCATAGCTAATATCTTTTATCTAGTTATTATATAGTCTGATCAGAGGAAGAGAATTTAAATGCTTGGCAACTTGTCACACTGGTGCCTTCAACTGTTTGAAACAGTAGATTATTTTCAGATAGTCGCTGCTGTTCAGTTATGCATTTTGTTTTGTGATGCATATAATCAGTCACCTTATTCATAAATTCAAGATTTCCCAGTGGGAAAAGTTTTAAAGATCGGCCTTCTATCGCTTTCATGCCTTATCGAAATGGAGGCAAACTACAAATGTTTTCAGCGACAAATATCTAGGGAAATACACTCAGGGCTCAATCCCACCATTCTCTGAAATATTAGGGCATCCTGCTACTGGTGGAATGGATAAATCAGTATGCTAAGCTCAGATTCATTCTGCGTTTCAGGAAAAAAAAACCCAGGGATGTTGTTGAATTCCAAACCAAAAAGGTAATACACACGTCAAAAAATTAAAGAATGGATGTTTGTTTCTTTGGGTTACACATTATCAGCAATTTTTGTGACTAAAACAGGAACAAATACCTGTAACCAGTACTGAAATCTCTCTTCCCAAGCGCTAGAAGAACCTCTTCCCCATCAGGAGGGACAGTTTGGCACGTGTCCTTTGCAGCATCTGCATATCCGAGCCCATCAGCACTAAATGCAGACACACAAAATGGTTGCGCGCCTTCTCTGGGAAACAACTGACCTCAGGGCCCACACACACCTTCTTTTCATGTGACAAATCTTTTCCATTTTACATAAGATAAAAAGGAGACTGCATGCAGAAAATCCACCTGGGTTTGCCCCATGCATTCCACCAGGAGCTTGGATTCTTTTGATACATTAAAACCAGAAATACATTAAGTCACTGACAGATTGAAACATAATTCTTGATATGGAGATGCATAGTGAGGTAGCATCACCGGTGCTTGAAACGTGAGTGCAAATCACGAGCCTCTTGGCTCGCTAAATGCAGTCAAACAGTAGCTAAGATTTCAAGCCTTATAAAATTTAAGGGAGGGGAATACTGAAATACAGCACCAAGCTTTGTCTGGTGCCTTCATCCCTATTAATATTGCGTGGGAGTATTCCCGCAGGACGAGGAGAATGTCAAAGGCAGATATTGTGGCTCAGAAGAGAAGGGTATCAACAGGGTTTTTTCACTTCAAATCTTTGTTTTGCTTAACATCAAAGCTATTTCCAGAGCCTCCCTGTGAGAATCAAGGCATCGTTACAATGGGCATTGGACAAGCAGTTGGTGCATAGACTGATTCTGACCTGATGAGTTTTGCCTCAGATAAATGTAGCCAACTTTGACAATAACATTTCACACAATTCTTTTTGATTAGAAGTGTGCTCAGAAAACAGTCCATTAAAACTGCATGAAAGGTCAAGTCTCCATTTGAGTAATTATGTTGTTTTCAAGAGTGATCAGAGAGAACTATGACAACATATTGTGGATTACTATCTGCCACCATATGGCACTTCAAAATGACAAATGGAAACAATGCATATACTTTATTAAAGAAGCAAATTGTAAGCAATTAAAAATCCTATTTTATAAAATCAACCCTTGGTATTTAATACAGGAAACCTGTGGGATATTTTATTGTACATATTGCTGCCCGGGTACAGAAAGATGAGAGATCATCAAGTCCTGGGCAATTCTTTTATTATTTCTGAGTATTTTTGACTTTTTCATTTGTACTATCCAAGAAATCTGTAAGGTATCTTTAGCTTTAAGTAAACATCCGTGTTTCTTAAATACATGCTTAAAAGGCAAAGCAAAGTCACTCAAGTACACAGGTTGAGTACTTGGTCCTATTAAAATCTAATAAAATAAGGAGTTTCCATATCAGTTCTGTTGACAGAAAAAAAAACCCCATAATTATTATTCTTCCCTGCTGCTTCCCCTTTTTTGCAAATCATGAAATGGTCTTAAAAATTAAGAATACAAAGTGGAAAAGAGAGAATATTTTTTTACCTCTTTTTTGCATTCAAACAGCTGAAATGCACACAGACCTATTCTGAGTTTTTTCTGCAAGAGGAATTGATTTTTTTTTTTTCCCCCCAAAGAGTTTTCTTACAACAAGCCAGGTCTTAAAAAGAACACAAAATCTTGTGAAAAGTGATGCCTTCAAGGTGCACCATGGTGGCCTTGGCAGGTCTGGACAGCACCCACCCAGAAACTTTGAGTTCCTGCTGCTGGGAGATGTGGAGTAAAGAGCAGAGAGGGTAGCGCTTTGGCAGAGTTTGAAGAATGAGGATTACAGGGGCACCATTCCACCAGCACCAACCTTTCCCAGGAAAGCTCTCCAGGGGACGCAGGGCAGCTCTTTGCCTGCAGCAGCTCCACAGGGATCTCTGGGGTGGAAATGGCTGGCTAGAACTCTCCAGAGCAACCCTCGAGGCCTGGTGGGATGTAAATGCACTCATAGTGGGTCCTGGGTGCATCACCCAGCCCACGTCAGCTACCAGAGCTGGGTCAGAGCTGCCACTGTCCTCGATGCCCACACCTCGAATCCTGTGTTCAGTTCTGGGCCCCTCACCACAAGAAGGATGTTGAGGCTCTGGAGCGAGTCCAGAGAAGAGCAACGAAGCTGGTGAGGGGGCTGGAGAACAGGCCTGATGAGGAGTGACTGAGAGAGCTGGGGGTGTTCAGCCTGGAGAAGAGGAGGCTGAGGGGAGACCTCATTGCTCTCTACAACTACCTGAAAGGAGGGAGCTGGGCTCTTCTCCAAGGTGACAGAGGACAGGATGAGAGGGAATGGCCTCAAGCTCCACCAGGGGAGGTTCAGGCTGAACATTAGGAAAAAATTTTTCACAGAAGGGGTCACTGGGCACTGGCAGAGGCTGCCTAGGGAGGGGGTTGAGTGACCTTCCCTGGAGGGGTTTGAGGGATGGGTGGACAAGGGACTGAGAGACATGGTTTAGTGATTGATCGGGATGGTTGGACTAGATGATCTGCTGAGTCTTTTCCAACCTGTTCTATGATTCTGTACAGACCCATCACACCTTCAGAATCGCTTTCTCCAAGCAGCTGGTGGCAGACAGCCAGTCCTTTGCCTTTCTTGGAGTGCCACTCATCTTCTCCAATGACATCCCACCTCTCTATCAGGTGCAGAAATTCCCTGCCTCACACTTCAGCCTTTGAGCAGGAACACATCTCCCTGCCTTGAGCTTCACCTCTAAGACTGGGAAGAAGTAACTGAGACACACAGAAGCTTCCTCTAAACAAAACATCCAGAGCTGTTTTGATCAAAAACCTGCAGAAACGAACCATGCGAACAGCCGCATGCAAACTGTGCAGTCTCACTCCTGCCTTATCATTCCAATTACATTCTTCTAATCTACAAAATTGAAAGGTAATGAGCAGTATTTCCTTAAACCACATTAAATAACACTGTCAAAATGCAAATTTATTCATTAAGTATAAATGAGTGTGTTAAATATTCATGAATTGTTGCTTGCAGTATATAATTAATCCCATGGTCTATGTGTCCAAGAGCATTTAGAAGATAAAGAGTTGAGAAAATGCTGCTGTAGAACGATAACATTTAAAGCGTGTTTTTAAAAGTAAAGGTTGCCAGCCCTTTAGATCCTAAACTGTTACCAGTGCTTATAATTCATGGTAATAGCTCTTCAGCATGTACACATGCTTTTATGATTCAGGGTCTATATCCTCAACCCTTGCTGTCTTATAATCTATTCAAGGAATGACATACTTGAGAGCGGAAGGTGCTATTAAATTATCCCATTCGCTACTGATGCACTCAAATTAATACGGTACTTTCCACAATTTAAAATTCCCAAGGATTGCAAAGCTGCCCTTGAAAAAAGATGCAGCTTGATATCCTGCCCCTCCCTTTTCTGAGAAAAGTGCGTTCTGACACTTACTTGAACTGTCATTAAGGCTGGTTGCCACTTAAACTATCATGAAAGATAAAACAAAGGCTTTTTCTATACTTTATAGCAATTTGTGGATACAAAGCACAAACCCTAAGCCCTGTACTAAGCTTTAAGTAGATATTCCCACTGATATGATGAGGAATACAGCACATAAAGCGCTGGCATGTTACACCTAAATGTCCTTAGCTTAAATATTCACTCTTTTCTCTGCCTTTCTTGGATTACCACTGCTTCCTTTCATGTAATCAAAACCACTTTCAGAAACACTTGTCAGTCTGCTTTATATTTTTGGGGGGAAGAATCTTTAAGGTACTGATGAAAGAAACTGATTTTTTTTGAGATAGCATGAAGAAATAACAAAAAATAAAATCATTACGGTGTTCATAGTAATTGCCTCTACAATCACTTGATGATCTCAAGTTGCTTACTGTACAGAGCTTTCAGCTTGTTGTGCCGGTATAAACTCTGCAGTCTCCCTTTCCTTCCACACTATCAGAAAATAAATACACAGCAGTGACTTACTTTAGTATACGAGATTTTTACCGTGTCATTTTGTGTGGAGGTGTGTGTGCGTATGTGTGAATCAATCAATATCAAGTCAAATGTATTTCACAATTCCAAGTAACTCAGCCTGTTGTTCACAGCACAGGCCATAGAAACTAGATATTAGAGAGCTGTGAGGCTGTGCTCTGCCAATTTTTCTCATCTTTTCCTCACAAAAATGTAGCAAATGGCACATCATTGTGTGTAGACATCCTTTGCTTATTCAGAGTTAGCAAGACTATCTCTGCATGTCATAGGTTTATACTGTACCAAGTGGACATATCCCACAAAGCTAAGTGCTGGGGGATTTTTAGTTTCTCTACAATATCTTCAGGAGACACCTTTGCAATGCTCTCTTCCTAGTTCTGCAGAACTAATACATAGGACAGGGAAGTAATCAGACTTTTTTACTAGGTGACATCACCATACACCAAGTGTCTATCATCAATGCATCAGGTCACTAGGATGATGAAGCAATACAACTGGGCATCTTTTCTCAAATGCTGACAAAAAAAAAAAAAAGGCAGTGTTAAGACCAGATGAATTGATTAACCTTGCTTCAAGGCCTGAGCAGGAGTACTTGATGAACTATAGGCACTGTAAGATCAGATTGAAGGCAAATTTGGTCACAGAAAGAAGGATAATGTTTCACAGTATCTGTTAAACAGGTAAGTAATCAAACCCCATTCCAGGCAGCTGCAAACCAAACGCTGTTGACACTCCGTTTACAAGACATTTGTGATAAGT
Organism: Clamator glandarius; assembly: GCA_033459285.1. Taxonomy (NCBI): domain Eukaryota; kingdom Metazoa; phylum Chordata; class Aves; order Cuculiformes; family Cuculidae; genus Clamator; species Clamator glandarius. The sequence goes on from JAUNZM010000054.1 coordinate 340,139, forward strand.
GCTTTTGTTGTAATTAAAAAGCTGTGCAAGTCTATGTAGATGTGTTGTAACCAGGACCTTATCTCCTGTGCCAAGACGAGGACAGATCTCACCTGTCACAGACAATTAGTCTAGATAGCTCTCCTCTGGACAGGAGAAGAGTTAATCAGAAATTCTCTGCTAGAATGTTTTGCTTTTTCGAGTGAAGAATACTAGTTGGTTGTCATTTACATTGCCCAGAGAAAGATGCAGATTTCAATCAATCTTCTGACAAAATATACCAATTCACCAGCTCTTTAATTTTTTTTTTTGACAGTTCCTCTGCTCACTTTATACGCTATCTCAGAACCTAGACTCTGGGGTTTGCAAGTTCTTCCAATCCAGATGAGATATGGGAGCTGCTAGCCCAGGGCTGCCCACAGAGCTCTGTTTTCTCCATGCAGGGATAAAAAGACGGGTCCAAGCAGATGTGTTCAAATAGCCTATATTTGCACTGGAAAGCAGATGGGTTTTCCCCATTTTCCCCACTCACTCCTGCCCGGATTTCAGAATCCTCTAGAGGCAGAAGAGTTTTTCAGAACAGGGCCATTGAGTATCATATATAGACAAATCAACCTGGGGAAATGGGGAGATACAAAGATGATTGGAAAGACTCTTTTGCAAAGGAAAAGAAGATGAACGTAAAGTGTTCTTGCACAGCCCAGTCTCCAGGTATGTCTTCAAGACTGAACAGACGTCCAGTGTCAGAGAGCAAGGATCATCGGTGATTGCACATTAAGCATCAGTGACCCTGCTTCAGAGGGGGTTGTCTCATGGATCTTAGAATGCCTGCATGATCCCCTAGGATATTATGCTTGGTTGGCATATAAAGGAAGACTGGAAAAAAGATTCTGAACAGGGAGCATCTGTCTTTTGATACAGCTGAAAGGATGGCACAGTTTGGGTGGTCTCCTGTTCAGCAGAAAGTCAAACATGTTGCTAAAGAAGAGACTGAAAATGAGGACGAAAAGAAGAATTGATGAAAAAAACCCAAACCCAACCAATCAACCAAACAAAAAGTGTCATCGTACAGCACGAAATCAAGATGGCAAAACCAAAATTAATCAACGATGTAAATGTAATAGATTTTTCTATAAACCAATACTGAAAAGTCTGGGTAAGACAAAATTACCCATTTATAAATTCAGTATAGCTGGTATTACTGACACGATGGGAAGAATTGCAAAACTGAAACATTAAAGTCAATGATTATAACGTATTTTGGAAAGATCAAGTAAAAAGAAGAGGAAGAAGAGTGGAACTCTACAGTAAAAAAGACACAGTCTGGTTTTAGGACGCTGGCAGCTCAGGAGCAAGTGATCAACACTCTAACGGACAGAACACTAGATGGGATAGTAGCTACTCTCTGCAAATCATCAAATCATAGAAGACAGCAGGATGACTGGATGCCTTTGCACCTTCTGTAATGTGTCAGAGCAAAAAATCTGCACTATCATCTGAGATTTCAGGCTACCTGACATATGCTTAAAGTTTCATGATGCTGGTGCTAAAACTTCTGTAGAATTTCTGAACATTATATATGAACATTTCATAAACCAAAAAGAGAAACCTCTCCAAAAAGGAGAATTTTATGTGAGATCTCATCTCACAAACAATAAAAAGAGATCAGAGGATTTGATAAGAGAACTGAATATTAATGGTTATGATAATAGCTTGATTTTTTTGTACAGGCATAAAGAGAACGAAACCCAAACAGCATTATTGATAGTGTGGTTTTTTTACCAAATTCAAAATTATTTTTAAGGGGAATCAGCTAGGAGAGAGAACTGATCAATAATTGGCAAATACAAATATTTTATTTAATAGTTGCAAAATTAGGAAAGATAGCTGTTTGTGTTTAAATATTATCTAGCTCTAAGAGTTAATGAAAGCCCCGTCAAAATTATAAATCAATTAAGAAAGTTAATAACATTGAATATAGAGAAAAAAATAAGGAATTATATAAATAATTCCTCCAATAAGCATAGCCAAATTGTAAGGAAAAATTTATGGCCAGAAAATTAAGGACAATATTCTTCATATACATTAGGAATCCTGACAATGGTACAAGTTCTTTATCAGATTGAAGTGGAAGATTTATTAAGAGTAACAAAGACAAGGAAATAGTGTTCAATAAATATTTGTGCTCAGTATTTAAGGAAAAGTCAGGAAATTAGTGGTGCTCTGAGGATAGTGAACTGCCAGGCAACAAAGGGCCCCAAAGTGAAATATTTGGAAGCTACTGAAGTAAGAAATATTTGCATAGGAAACTCCAGATATGATGAGTCCAAGAGCTGACAAAGAGCTGACAGAGCTCTATTGTTATTACTGGGTTGCCAAGTCTTGGAACGATTAGGAAAGTTCCAGAAGGCTGGAAGAAAACTTATGTTGTGTTAATATTAAAGAAGGATAAACTTAATGACCTAGATAATTACAGTCCTGTCAGTCTGAAATTGATCTGGAGCAAAGTAATGGAATGGCTGACAGGGGACTCAATTACTAACTAATTAAAGAGGAGAAATATGGTAAATGCCAATCTAAGTGCAATATAGAATATAGATACTGTCAAACACATCTGCTAGCTTCTTTTTTCCAATTGTGAGTGCAAGCTAATCATGACACTGTTGGTAAACTTTGATTCTATATGACATTTGATGTGGTATTCATGACATTTGAGTTAAGAAACCATGATAATGCAAAATTGACATGTCACACGTTAAATGAATCAAAAATGGGTTAAGTGACATTTCAAAACGTGAATTTAAATGGGAAATGATCACAGACTAGGTATTCTGCTGGGATAGCTTCCTGGGCATACTCTAGTTAACATTTTTATTAACAATTTGGAAGAAAATCCAAAGGTTTGCAGAAGACTCATTCCTTAAGGGAGAAGTCGGTAATAAAAAGAAAAGATCACGGGGGCTGGTTGACAAGGATCACTCTGTGATTTTGTGCAAACTAAGCAAATAAGATCCAAATATAAAGCCACAGGAAGAAAATTTCAAGGGAATAGACTGATTATTCTACAAGGGTTTGAAAAGGTCTAATTCAATAATTAAACTATTTTTAACATGAATATCTAGTTCTATGAGAAATAATAAAAAAATTCATATTTGCATCCCATGTCACCACAACTAAATAACATGAACTACAAGAGAAATATACAAACCCAACTGTCCTGCATTGAAAAAGGATTAAATGAATCCATATTACATCATGCTATTAGTATGCATTCACAGCTCACACTGTAATAACTCTGAAGGGGACGTTATGGTATATTCAGAGAGTATATCTGAAAAATAACACACAAATTCTTCACAAGCCCCTCGGCAGCATATCAAATCCGAAGGACCCTCAAAGCTGAGCATGTGAACAGCATTTCTTCCTGTTATTTCATTCTCTCTTCTTCCTTCCCCTCATTGCAGCAGCTGACAACATAGCCCAGTTTGTAGAAGAAAAATTTTCATTCCGTGAGTACCTGAATACCAGAACCTGGCTCAAAATTAGATGGTAACAGTTGCTGCATGATTTATACCAGTGCTGACAAACACACCTGGAATCTCCAGTCCTTTCACAAACCCAGTTAGTTTATATGTGCTTACTTCAGCACTTACAGACTGAGTTAAAATTTACACATTGAAGCCTATTGCTTTTAAAACCTGTCCTTAGCTGGGCAATAAAACAGGAAAATTAGAGGAGGCTAAAGGAGTTCCTCTTCCTTTCCTCTCCTAGAGCCAGAAAGCCTACTGGATGATGGAAGAGAAGTTACGTCGATCCTTCTAGTCTTCTCAACATTGTAGCTACAAGTGGAGGTTTGTGCCTTTTCACGAGATGCAATCTCTCCCACAGCCCTTCAGTCTTGCACAGCTCTCTCAAGGACATGCTGAATGTCCGTGTCTACGGGTTTCTATGACTTGACTTCTGAGCGTGCTGTGCTCAGAGAGTGCCTGAATGGTGTGACTTCATGGATAGGAGCCAATAGATCTTTCCTACAAATCTTCGTTTCCAAGTGCATGTGTACGGACAACGTGTGTTTTAACACACAAATAAACCCATCATTTATTCCAAGAATAGGTTCTGTGGCTGAGTTTACCCGACATTACTATATGTGTTTAGGATAGAAGCCTTAAAATGTCTTTAAAATTAATTAAGACACAATTTAAGCATGGTTTATAGTTGCGTACAGCAGATTATACTGCTTATCAGAACAGAGATGATTGTTTCTTTGAGTTTAGCAAAGTGTCAGGTATTATTAAAGTGGTATATACACAAACAAGAATAGAAGTGTTTATCAAAAAATCATGTATAAATTATGTCAGACATTTGGAAAATCGTATACATTTATTCATATTTTAAAATAAACCAGGCACAATTTTGCAAGTACATAGAAGCACATTTTCCAAAAGGGAGCAATAACCAAGCAGCATATAGTAAGAAAACACATGGCAGAACATCTAAAGTAAGGATAAAGTGTATGAAAGTTTTCTAAGTCTACAGTGAAATCTACTATGAATACACTTGCCAGCGTTACAAAAGGCAACCAAAGAATAAATGTAATAAATAGCACAACATGAACTTTCTAAGTAAGTTTATGTTAGCAGCATATAGTAGCAACTGTCTAAGAGCAGAAAAATTCTTGTACACTGTATATACATGCACATACGCACACATATACAGATACAAGTGGAAGGCCACAAGAACAATAATATTCTGGGAAAATGATGAAGGGGATTTATGTGCAATGCAGTATACAAAAACCATGCAGGCATTAGCAAGCATCCAGCATGTTCATGATAAAAATCACATTCACAAGTTTAGTCATAGTTGAATCTTAATCAAACTTAGCTCTTTTCATGCTGTGCCTGTGCTGGATTACTCTGTCCTATACCATATTCCTGACTTATGGAGCTAATCTTAGGAGGAGTCAGGAGCCCTTTATTCCCATGATCTGACAGGAGAAATAAGATCTCACATTTGAAAGAAAAACACCTCTGCAAAAAAATTACCCATGCAAAACCCAAGGGGGGAGAAAACCCCCAGTAAAGGGTATTTATCTGGCTTAAAGATGGCCTAACAGGAATTTCACTTTCTTGTGGGGCAGGCCAGTATAGTGGCCTCATCTAACAAATTCTAGTTTGCATGATGGAGTGGTCCTGAGGATGTGAACTAGATTCCTTCTAGATAAACTGAAAGGTGTGCTCCAATCACTGGTGGCATTCAGCCTATGGGACCAAACTATAGACTGTGCACGGTGTGGAGATCAGGTCCTTAGCACCAACAGTTTCAGCCTATAGATATGACCCAGCTGAGCTAAGTCCTCCCTGATGTAGATATAGACTTTGGAAATATACAGAATAAACATGAATCATCAAGTGCTATAACCTATATTTACCAAGTAATTAGTCTTATTTATTCTTACTTGCCACTATTTGTCTTTCCTTGTTTGCACATGTGTGTGCGTGGATCTGCATGTGAGGAGGGGATAGAAGACCAGCCAAAGGTCAGTGAGCAAACAATTATTTTTTCCTCCAGCCATCCTCAGAAACACTATTTTCAGCAGCAACAATATGAAAAAACTACAGGCATCTTAGCCAATCTGCTACATATGCAATTCCTGTTATAAAGATATTCCCATAAATGTCAGAAATTCATGCTCATCGCCTTGCCAACATCTCTACGCTATCCATGACAATAAAGCCACTCCTGATGTTACACTCGGATGCGAGATTTCCTTATAACACAGAATTGTGACTGTGAGCAGTAAAGCAGGTTCACAAAAGCAAGTTTAACTATTTCTGATATTCCAGTGAAAAATGTCAAATGTAGTAAGAATTTCCTGACTGGTTTCAACAATTTATTTGCTGCCAGCTGCTAATGGCACTTACGGAGCTCCAGCAAAGAGCTCTGGGCAGCACATCATATATAAAAAAAAGAAAAAGCACCACTTTTGCTGCTTATACTAAGTTTACAGACAACTTACATTATTTATTATAGTGCGAGAATAAAACGTGTAACATGCTATCATGCATAATACATGGTAAGAACATGCATTAGTTCAAGTTTACAGTCTCTTTATGGCCAGTAAATCAGAACAGCAGTGGCCGATCCCGACAGCGGCATATCTTGAGGAATTCCCAGAAACAGCAGCAAGCAATGCAAAAAAATATGTGAAATCACCTTTTAAGACAACCATAAAATGGTGACTCGTTGTGAGTTAATCACAAAAAAAAAAAAAAATAAAAGCACTATCTTTCCTGCCACATTCAAAGAAACCAAGTTCAGCACCTGAGGTGAGACTGCGCCCCGAGGAAGATGGTGCTGCTGACTTGAGGGAGCACCCCTGCTCTGACACCCATCACTCTTCACCCCACGTTAGCCTCACCACTCCCCTGCCCCCACAGAAAGGGGGGACAGGGAAACTTTGTGTAGCTCACAGGCTGCTTAAGTCAGCTGGTGAACACTCTTCATCCAGCAGGGCTGGGGAAGACCCAGATTTGCAGCTGGATGGGGAGGCTATACCATGCAGGTTATGACAGCTTGCACTGATGCACTCGCTGTCTTTCAATGAGGAGAGACTTTCTCCTTAAACCCCTTTCTGGAGAATTTGCCTGGGGCACTCCTATTCAGAACAGCTGCTTGAAAATTCTGTATACTATGCAATAGCTGCTTTACAAAAAGCTTGATTTTCTCTGTGTCATTAGCTATACCAAACAGCAATAGCCAGAAAAATATCTAAGAATCTGCTGGTTGGCTATTTACCATAATATTCTTCACTCCCCCATGGTTAAGTCATTCCTCTGCATCTTCTCAGGAAGGGAAGAACAGAATGAGACACATCTGCTGAATCTGAAACACTTTCTTCTCAGAAAGAACAATGCTTAGTCAGGGAAAACAGGCCTTTTTTTAGTAAATACATAACTCTGTTGTACAGAGAACATCACAATGCCCACAGAAAGCTCCTGTGTGATCCTTTAGCACTAACACAGACCTTCACTCTTGTGGTACCCTAAAGTTCACCATAAATAAACCCCATACTTGCTCAAGCACAACTAAAAACATAAGCTGCTTCTGAGAGTCATGCAGAAAAAAAAAAAAAACATCAACAAAGCATCAATACGTAAAGCACTCCCGAGTTTCTACTGACTAAGGGCACCATCCAGTTATAATTCATGAGTAATTTAATTCTTATTTATCTGGACACATCATCTGCTTGAGTATCTGTTCTCTGCTACCAGCTATCTTTGTGGGGGGTCCTACTTTAGTCAGCTCACGTGCAGATGAACAAAGACTGTCTGCATGAACCCCCCAAGTGCTGGATGGGCTCCTCTTTATTAACTGTGCTATGCAGCATGTGCGCATGGTACTTCTTAGACAAAACACTGCTTACCTTAGTACCCAGGAGTTTTACTGGGCTAGGTGCTGTATACACAAACTAGCTGGAGTGATTTCCTTTAGTTTTGAATTGAGTCCTCAGAGATTCCTAAATCAGCAAGGCTTCAGAGGATTTAAGCTCTGTCATGCTGCCTTCTTCATCCCTGGTGTTTATATAAGAAATATTTAACACAAAATTTGCCTCTGCTTTTTCCTGCAAAGGGTATGTTTTCCCAGGGCTGCTGATTCCCACTGGAGAAAATAGGACAATAGTTCTCCACAGGAGCTAAAAGCATTTGAAGAAACAGAATACTTCAGTAAAGTATTTATAGGAGGGTTCAGTGGGTACTCCTCTCCTAAAGCACATTAGGGGCATTTATCAGAAGCTGGAATATCACCTGCTCCTAAGCAGAAATCTTCCTCAGCCTTTCCCAATTACTGATATAACCAATACGAGGACTCTGCAGATGGAGCCTCCCAGACCAAAAAAAAAAACCAAACTGCCAAATTATTTGTGAGTGTTCCTCTATTAGCAGTATTGTGGAGATCTATTTGCAAAACCTCAGGTAAACTCCCTGCTTGTTTTATACACATGAGTAGTTGATTAAAATAGGACTGCTTGAATGAATAAGCAATTAGGACCTGATTACATTCAGGTAAATTGTAATAGGCTTTATTTTAAAGTATTAATAGATGATTCTCAGCTGATGGTTTAACAGCTCTCAGAAGGTGAATCATCAAGATCTCTTACTACACAGCCAAGTACTGAGATGCTTTCTTCAGTACCACAATGCAGATTTTTAACAGATTCTGACAAAGTAATTTCTTTGTAGAATCATCTTTAGCACAGTGGTCACAGTTCCTTACTCATATAATAAAAATCATGCAAATGTGTGTTTAGTTTATGCTAAAGACAAGCTCATTTAAATAAGGGAGCTGATGTTCTTTTACTCTAGTGTGAATGGAGGCTGCTGCAATGTTTCTAAAAGTGGATCTGCTCTTACTGCAGAGAGCAACACTTTTATGTTGCCTTGTGATAACTGCACTCTAATGATGTTCTCAATTTTGCTGTACATTTAGCTGTTCTTAGGGCTGTATTTTTCTTAGCTAGCATGAGATATTGTTTCATACAGCATGCAAGCATTTTACAAGGAGCTTCAGTATGAAGCACTATTTTACAACTGATTTATGATGATTTGGCAAGTCTTCATTATCTTAAATATTTTGTTAGGTTGAAAATCTCCCTTGCATGTGAAAACAACTCAGGCACAATCCTTATGCTGTGCTCACTGGGGAGAAAGACGGTGTCTCATGAACACAATTCTTATGTAAGTCTGTTCAGCCCAACTCCACTTTCACATGCACCATTTTCATAGAAACTTTGTATTAACCCAAAGACCTTCTAAATAAAAGTTAAATTTCACTTATGTTCTCCTTTTTAGCTCATCTTCCCAAAACTGAGCTATAGGTTTACCCGGGATGCCCTCTACATTATGTGTAGAACATTCTCCCCGGTTCCATGTGTCCTGCATTCATCAAATCCCACTTTACAATTTTTTTTATGAGCTTTCCATCTATCCAGCCATCCATCTGAAGTGAAAAGATGCATATGAATATGGCAATAAATCCAGCTCAATGCCTTTTGGGGACTACAACTCTTCATCCATCCATGACCCTTCCCCCTCTTGATTTCATCCCATGCTATTTTAGCCTACAATTGATTTTAAACTCCAGGGACAAGAAGCAGCCACTTTAAATTATTTATATATTACAGCATCACCTGTAGCCTTCAGATACTTTGGACACCTCTTCTGCAAGGCATTATGCAAATGCATTGCAAATGAGAATATCTGTCTCAAGAGCTTAAAAAAAAGTCAGTCACAACGAGGAATAGGAAAATATTATTGTTCTCCTTTTCCAAACAAGACGGTGAGACATGAAGTCACGCAAGAAGTCTGGGAACCAGCCTGTATTTGAATATAGATGTTTACCCAGGATCATAAACATGGCCCCAGCCTTTGTCTGACAACCAGCATGAACACTTAGAGCACTAACGTAAGCAGTGAAAGCTGAGCTATATTAAACATAAAATGAGAAAGCTGCATTTACAGTAGTCAACAGAAGGGGCAAGAGAGATGATACTTGGCATTACCTTCCAACAGGAATAAGAAAGCAAAGACCAGGAGGAGGAACACTAGTGAAGAGATTTCCTCCCCATCCCAAGAGCTGCAGCTGCTGCTGAGAGAATATATATGCCATGAACATATAAAATATAGATTTATATATACAAATATACAATAGGAAATAGTCAGTATACAAATACTTACATGTAAAAATAGCTTTTTACTTTCTCCTTTTCATGATTTACAAAAGCATACAAAGTTTCTTGTTGGTTAATGTTTAAGTAATGTGAGTAAACCCTGTGTGTCATGTTCCACACATAATTCTCTCAAGTGTTCACAGTATTGGCTATTACAGTGTTGAATCTGACATTTCAGATGTTAAAATATTCGTAGGACACATTCTAAACTTAAAGCATTGATTTAAATACAGTTTAAATAAAACTCACGTGTAGTTGAATTATGGTCATCTTACTATCTTACCTGCAGTTGGAAATTTTCCATGAGAGTAAACTTGGAAATACATATTTCAACTAGAGATGAGTATGTTTTAAAATTCTTGAACTGCCTCTTGATGTACAGATAATACTGTGAGATGGTGGTTCTTTCAACTCCATCTGAAGCAATGTAAGCTGCAAGAACTCAGTATTACAAATTATCCTCAGTAGGAAAGCAGATACACAGAGTAATTTGCCTTCAGATCCAGACTTGCTGTCATTTTCTTCAAATACCCAACAGACAAGAATAAATGACAGGTACTATTGTTTTTGTATTAAGAATAAATGCTTTGTAGCATTCTTCATCAGGGAAGTGCTTTATCGGTTTAAATTAATCCTCACAACTCCCTCGTGAAGCAGAGAGACATTGTCACTGTTTTTAAAGATAGAGAAACTGGAGGCTTAAAATAAATTATGATGGCTTCATGGGAAATACTGTCAAAATACTGGTATTTGGATGTTGGAGCAACTCAAAGGCACAATTGGAGTAAAGGGAGATGATTGTGAAAGAATTTTACAGTAACCAGCTTGGGTACGGTCAGCAGGCTTAGTACAACAGCCAAAGCTTCCACATGGGTTGCAAAACACAGTCCTTGCTACTTGCCATGCTGCTGGAGCTAATTGGTGGGACAACAGCCTCAAAAAGTACAAACCACATCATCCAAGATGGTGCAGTCTGACCAGGGTGGAAGGAAGCTGCATTTTAGAAGTTATGAGTTAGTTAGAAGCCTTGAATAAATAATATCTTCTCATATGAGAGGCTTGCACAGTTCAAGAACCACGTTAACTCATCTCTAATTGTACCATATGTACGAGTTCTCACATGTATCAATGTATTCAGGTGTTTATTAAAATTTACTCACACAGAGACCTTGGAGTCTCATATTTCTTTTGCAAAAAAATTCTAGCGATACCACAAATGGAACCAGTGCTGCAGTACTGAAAATGAGCTATGAATACTAATTTTAATTAACTAACATAAGAGACAAGTTTTAAAGGACCACCATGTTCTCTGTGTGCACCTGTATGTACAGGAAATCTCATCTGCTTTAACTGCTACTGCCTTGAAGTAAAATCCAGTTAAAGTATAAAGTGCATTGTTGGAGCAAAACCCTAAGAAATAACAAACAATGTGTCTGTCTTCCACAGATGATTAATTTTGCTTAGCAGCTGAACCATCACCCTCTTTGTCTTCTAGTTTTCAGTTTAGTATTAACTAGGCTTGAGAAAGGCCAGCCAGATGTAAGCAAAATTATTGTAAACTGAGACATTTTTGTAATATGCTGTTAAGGGAGAGTTAAGAAAACCAGTATCAAGACACTGTCCAGTTGGGGTGTGTAAATATTATTGTGTGCTTCTTGGCCCACTTAGCAAATACTTTCTTTTCCGTGATAAACCTATGGCCTCCATATGGGGCATTTTCATGCAGAAGGTATTCCTCACACTCATCTCTTCCTGGCTCGTAATAGTGGTAGGGAACTTTACGAAAGCCTTCCGACCTAGGGAAAAAAAAGATAAACTTAAGTATTATTTCCCAGAAAAACACTAAATAAATACTGTACCCAAATTATCTGAAATCCTTTCCGCATGTCAGCACCCGAGCTCCTTTGCTAAACTGTCTAAGGGCGTTCATTATGGCATGATTTGTATGATTTTTCTTATGGAAAATGAAGCTGAGTGTATCTCTCAACTTACACTGATCTTATCAGTCAGGAAGAAGCTGATGGGCTAGCTCTTACAGGCACTGTATGTTTTGTTTAGCCAGGGAGAACTCAGTCCGTGAGGTTCCATCCCTAAGCAAAGTCATCTCCTTGTATGGACCCTGCTCTTGAAACTGTTTCTTGAACCGGCTGAATAAGACAGTTAAAGGCATAATATACATTACAAGCAGGTAATTCAGTCAGAATTGCAGGAGCCAGTCCTCCTCTGATGCCAACAGACTGAAGCGCTGCCGTGCTTTTTACTGGTTTTACATCAGGGCTTGGCTGAACTCTGTGAGGACAACTTCAGCCCTGTCACCCCTCATCTCACGGCACCTACTGTGTTTTCATAAACAAAGAACAACATATGTTCTTTCCATCTGGATGACTCACTCAATCAGTGAGATCTGCAAGTTCTAAAAACTCAGCTTTTAACGTTAAGATACCCTAATTAAACAGCTGTGACTCAAACTTTCTTTTTAAGGTCTGCCAGCAACGAGTCCCTCACCGGAGCAATATGGGATGTGGAGTGAGGGTCTGCACAAAAATGACTCTAGGAGCTGAGGACCCACTGGCCTGGGTACGTGCAAAGCTTGAACCAGCCTAGAATAGATTTGTACTTGTATCATACATTGCCTATGACATTTCCAGCTGTTCAGAATGAGAAATAGTTTCATTTAGTATTTTTTCTACCACATACTGTAGATTGAAGTATTTGACTTGCACTTTCAGAAACTGTGTTTCGAGTTATACTTCTGACAATAGGATTAATCCCTTGTCACTCTAAGGTCACTAACAGTAATTGGCTGAAATTTATGTCAGTTTACTGTGATAATGCTCACAGGATTTGTTTTATTATCTAATTAGAATCCCCCTACTACTCAAAACAAGCTATATATAACCTAGAAAGTTCCAATAGGTTGCTCAGTGGTGGTGAAATGTAATTTCAGGTAACTTGTGGACTAATTATTTTTTTTTCACTTCCAGGTATATTTGGTATTCAGAGAACTAATACATTAGCATTTCCTATAAGGATCTGTTTTACCAGGAGAATTAAGTACATTTTGTCAGAAGAACATAAGCATATTTAATTCCCTGCTGATTCAGAAACTGCAAAAGATCTTTGATTTAAAATAGTTCCTTATGACATCTGATGTTAGGTTTTGTAAATGTTTTTATTTTACCAACAGCAAACGCCATACCAGGACTAAATATGCTGACAATAGTGTCACATCAATGCAAAACACTGGGAAATGATGGCCTGATCCATTTTTTGGATTTATGATATCAAAATCAATTGTGAAATTTTGACAAGACATCAGAATTGTAGATGCATAAAATAATTTCCTGTGATCTTACTTGCAGTAGGTGTCATTTATCATCCCATAGACGTGAATTCCATAGCAGGCATCCATAGCCAAAATTAAGGTAAACCAACCCGTACTGAGATATGAACCTGACTGGACTCTGTAAAAATACAACATACACAAAACAAATTGCAATGAGATCTTATCAACACTTTGTCAAAGAAATATAATCTATTACCCGGCACAAAAAGCATTAAGCTCTTGACAATCTGTCAAAACCATACAATTATTTTGTATTATTTATAGATGTGCTCTCATTCTTCCCAGCTTGCGGCCTCAAGCGATTGTCCACAGAAAAAACCACCATGTTAGATATCTGACGTCAAACAATGCATCTCCCACAAGACAGGAAATAATTTATTTTTTACATCCAAAAGATAGCAATTAGTAGAGTGTGTGAAATGAGATGAAGTTCACCAAAAAGCAAACAACTGCCAGAGCTTATGCCGTGTGCATGTGATTATGCACCATCCTGTTCCACAAGCAAAATCTTAATCTGTGGTGGGCTATCCTCAGCCTGAAAATTCACATAGTAATGAAACTTTTAATGACATTACAGTAGAAAACAATTTAATAGAAGGCTTTGGAAACCAAAATTCGTTGTGTATCCCTTTACATACATTTGTGTTATCATTCTTTATGATAATACAGCAGATACTAAACCACAAGAGGACAGTGCCAAGACTGATAACCTTTGCTCACATAACTAGTTGCACTGAACCATTCCAAAATATTACCTGCATGAGTAAGAACAAATGACCTGTGAAGAATTTGGTTCACATTGGATCTGTAGGCAAATATACGCACTACTAATTGCAGACCAAATCCTGTTCACTCTAATCACCCGAGTGTTCCGATGGGGGACTGGAAGTGAACAGTTACCCATATAACCTGGGCAAGACTTTCTGCTTTCAAACCTCATAAGTAATGAGAACACACTTAGCCCTCACTGCTTACAAACTGGATAAAGTCCAGCTTTGTGCTTGTTTTGCTCTCATTTTGACTGAAATAATATTTACCTTAAAATTATAAAGAACTTGTCCAATTTTCAAAAAAAAAGATATCGCAAAAGCCGTAAAATAATCTCAATAGATCCCAGACTTTAGCTTAGTTTAAGACAGTTGGGTGTGAGTGAGATTAGGGTATCATTTAGCTTCATGCCACATCTTTTAGCTTGTAGCTTTTGGGTCCAGCAGGAGCAATCTGTTCTCCATCATAAGTTAAAGTAGCCTAATGTTTGCACACAATTAAGTTTTGCTGCAAAAGAACTCCTAACTAGGCCTATGTGTAAATTAGTTCTACTCATCAACACCATCTTCTGAAAACATTTTCATCCTGGGGTAGGAATAAAGATGAAAAAACAAAAATCATATAGCAACTTATTCAGACTATAAACCCCAACTTTCCTGCGAGACAGAAGAACCAACCTCAGCTGCTTCTTCCTGGTTCAGAGCCAGAACGTACAATGATCTCCCACCTCCCAGGTATACCTGCCAGTCACTGGCTTTTGGCTCAGATTCTCTGTTACTTCCTTCCTTGATTTTCCTTGTTGAAGTCTGACTAAATACTGATTAATATGGTAGGTGTGAAAGTAGTTATACAACCTTTAGAATGACATTTACCTACACATACAGTACAGAGATTCAAATTCCTTCTCCAATGAATACCTTTTATAATGGATAGTAGAAAAGCTCCAAGAGCTTTCTTTTTCCTAAAGAAATCCCACTACATTACAGTTTAAACAATTTTTTTTTTTGAGAAAAGCAATTATCTCAGCTCCCAGAGAGTTTTATTGTACTCAAGAACACTGAAAGTAGTTTGGGCTACCTCTTCTCTTCCATGCCCTTGTCTATCATCCTTCATGGGTTAGCTGCTGTGAACTTCTGTCCCTACCTTTCCTGAAACGTCCTTTTCCTTGGGGAAACTCCCAAGTATCCGTTTAGCTACTTTTGTAAAGGACTATTCTGGTAAGAATAAACAAAGGGTTAACTTAGCACTGAAGAATGGCAAGTGGTATCAAAAGGCAGGATGACAAATACCTGTGTTTCATTAGGTGGACACCAACTATAACTGTGCTGCTTGACATCTTTATAGCCATGAAATTGTCCATCTGTTTATCTGTCCCATTAGGAACTTTGTTGCTTCAAACAAAATGTTCTTCTACTGTCTAGCAAGGAGAATTCCCAGTCTGGTTCATGTTATTTCAGAGTAACATCCTACCATGATAAAAAGCTGCATAGCTTCTAACTTGCTTTCTGTACTTGTACCAGACGAACACTAACCTTGAGCTTTTAAAGCCATTTAGAATCATAATAACCATTTGTAAGAAAGCGATGATCACAACCCTTCTGATAATGAAGGTTCATTGGAGAGTACCATATTGACAGTGGCATCTGAAATTTCCTGTACTCAGGAGGAAAAAGGAATTTAAAAAAAGAATTAATCAATATTTCACGTCTTATTTTAACACCATTGGACCTTAGTTCATCTCATCTATATACTACACTGGAAGGATAAATAAAAACAGCAGAGTTCCCATATACCTTCCCTGGGAGATGAAGCACATGACAGAATACAGATTATGTACTTTAAAACACAGCACTTACATTCCTCCAATTTTTTCCTCTCAAGGTACACAAGGATACAAGGGAATATACTTAAGCAGTGGGGATTCTGGATGATTTGGTAACGCCTTAGAATTCAATCTGATAACTGTAAACCTACTTTCAAAATTCTAATGAAAGCTATATTAGAAATGTGAAAACAATTTTAGCTGTCCCTAAAAAGTCATAAATCTCTGAATACCTTTTAAACTATCATCCTATAAAACTGTAGTACAAAGCAATGTCTCTGCCCTTGCTATTATGCTAACACAGTGCCCTCAATTTCTTTCACTACAGGAGAGTTTTACATGTATTTTGGCCAGGGCTTTTTGAGACTCATTAGAAAGAGGTCCTCTTGTTACTGTAATTGCATTCAAATTTCAAGTTTTACACACAGAAAATAAAAGAATTCTCCATTTTTTTTGTATCATAAAGCTATGTTACTGCACAAATCTGAGGGAAGAAGGACATTAATCCCCAAAAAGGTAAAAAAGGAGTTTGTTAAACCTCATCTGTAGAACTACTATAGGCAAATCTATTGTGATATGTGTGTGCAGCAAATCCAAAACTGTTCCCTGTGGCTCACAGTGACTTTTTCTTATACTCTAAAATTAATGGGGCACCAGTCCTAAGCAGGAAATTGTCTCAACAGCTCAGGAGAAAATAATGCACTATTTTTCAAAAAAATGCATTTAAAAAGAATATGATTTTGCTTTCAAGGTATGATTTACAGCTGGATGCAGCAATAAAAAGACAATGCTCCCAAAGTTTCTTTGTTTATCTTGAAAACAAAAGCTTATTTTGCATACTTCCTACATTGTTAGGATTCTTATAGAAATGCTAGTTATTGGAATGTAATTCATCCTGCTAAATACCATCCAGCATTTCAGAAAAGTATATAGGCATATGCTTAACATTAAACACAGGAATAGACCAATGGAATCAACTACACACTTGAAACAAAGCATGTGCTTGCCTATTTTGCTACTAGTGAAGGTTAAAATGATTAAAATGTCATTATTTCATCTCAGGATATAAAAGTAATCTCCAAGATTAACAGTTATTTGGAGGTTTCAAGTCTCAAAACACAGAACTTGCATTTTAAGTAATGCTTTCCATAAACTCCAGTAGAAAGAACTGACTGTCGTTTCTCACAACACCATAAAAAGGAGACTTGTCCTCGTTATTTTATAAGGAAATGGTAAAAAACCCATTTAGGACTGCTAGAATTGTAATGTATGCTACATACAGCTATAATTAAAAATTAATTAGAAATAAAAGCAATTAGAATGAGATCTGCAGCCTTAGCTTTCCAATATTCTACAAAAAGCATAAGAAATTGATGTAAAGAAGATGGGATAGAGGGCCACACAAAAATGTTGACAACTGAAATTCATCTTTTTTGACATCTATAACCATGCGGTGGTGTAGGCTGAATGAAAGAAAAAATAGTTTCGCCTCTCATCAGGGAAAAATGGAGGAACATCAAATATTTTCTTAATGATCAGGGGCAGGTGAGTTCATTTTGCGTGAAAGTTTTCTTGCCACTTGAGTTCTGATTTTACCATAGAATTCCAGGAAGTTCTTTTCTTTGTTCAGTTGTTCCAGGATATTTTATGTGCACAATCAATTCGAGCTTTACGATTCAATGGGCTGTAATTTCCAGTGGGGACTTCAGTGGTAAAAAAAACAAAGTGTAAAAAAAGTTTGTTAAGATGGAAATGACATGTAGACAAGCAATTTCATGTTATTCTGAGTGCGGAAAAGAATTTAGAAGTACACAAGTTCATTTAAAAGCATTAATTAAGATTAAAAACAAACAAATACAGACCATCAAGAAGCTATTGAGTAACACAGCTTGCCAAAAGCATTAACTAGACTCTTTTCCCTTTTTGCCTCATTTCAAAATATTGCAGTAAAATAAAATTCTACGATGACAGACTGAAATGACAAGATTCTCCAGGCCAATTAGTTGACAATTTTCATAAACTCTGTTTGTAGACTCTGATCCTCATATGACCCTCCTACCAAACTACCAAATTATCAGCAGCTCTTACTTGCAGCAGCTTGTCAGGCCCCTCAGTTAATGAATAAGTGTAAATAGGGGCATTGGTCTAAACAAAATATAAGACTTGTAATCCACACAGTGGGGGCTTCATTAATGTGCATTCCTGATAACGGTATCTTCCATAGAACTGAAAATACGGCAAACGTATCTATCAGCACAATCTGGTGATCCATTACTTAATTCTGTGCTAACCAAATCAATGCTACCATTGTACCTATGTTGACTGAGATTTCTCTTTTTTTTTCTTTTTTTTCTGAGGAAGCATCTCTGAATACAGTGGCTGAACAACTCTTCTTCGCCAAATTAAACACCCACATTTCCTAAGTCACAGGTTCGGTCTATGCTTTCCTCTTCATATCAACAGTATATTTGGAAATGGCAGATCAGAATGAGCTGACAGAAGAACGCCCCAACCTCTGACAGAACAACAAAGCTCATTTTCCTAGCAATGTGTCTTTGAAGAACATATACTTCTCGTGCTGAGGCGCTGAGAGACATGGTTTAGTGTTTGATAGGAATGGTTGGACTCGATGATCCCGTGGGTCTCTTCCAATGTGGTGGTGATTCTATGATTCTAAAGTTGTTTTCTTAAGAGTTAAAAATGAAGTATATTTGGGATAGGAGAAGCATAAAGCTCTAAATGCTGAAGAACATGATCACTAGCCTAGGTATTTTTTTGTTTTCTCTGAGACTTGGTTCTTCATTACTAATAATTTCATATGCTTATATACAGAAAAAACAGAGGAGGAGCAATGAAGATGCAAGCTGAGAGAATTGATTTAACTTGGTAAAAATGGTCGCTATTTCTGCATTATAAAGATACCTGTTAGGCCGCTGTTTATCATAATTATTCATTCTTTTGTACGTGTGTGTGTGCATGCATGTGCTTGCTTTGCACTCCATAATGATGCAGGTCATCTAATAATAAGCACCCATGCCCCTCTAGCAATGAGCAGACTGTCTCACGCATTCAAAAGCCCACAGGGTGCTTCAGGTCATTCTGAAAAGTGAAGCGTTTATATACAGACAGATGTTTTACTATCCATCATGTATGGTTTTATGCAAAGCTTAAACAAGTGGAATGCATGAGGAACAGCGCAGACCACATTCCAGACTCGGGCAGCGGCTGCGTCCAGCAAGAAGTACCTGGGAATAGAGAAGAGATGCTCTCCTGCCATCTCAAACTCTTGGTAGATTATCTATACTGTGAATCCTGAGAATAAACTGCAGTCAGATGGCATACTGCCCAATTAATCTCCAGAAATATAGGGTTTCTGCATATATTAATACTGCACCAATGGAAAACAGAGGACAAGACTCTGTGTCAGTCAAATATGCTACAAACACACAGCAAAAGCTACTCCTAGGTTACAGACAAGCCCATGAGAATCACCCCTTATAATCTGATTTACAAGAGATTTAACTTATGTCAGAACGGCCTTGGAAAAAAAGACAAGAAAGGCACTTTTGAATGAACAAAAAAAGAACAAAGAAATTATGGCTTTGTATTTCACTTCATCTAATATTAAAAAAATAGAACTATTTGACTTGCTATTTACAATTTTTGGCAAGACAGGTGAAACCAATATTATAAATAAGGAAGAATATGCTACTGCAGTTACTGTAACCCATACGGCATCTCCTTGGCTATGTAATTTGTGCATATAGTTCCAATCTTTGTATTATGTATATTTTTTTTCTTTCCTTTCTGTCTCTGCTCCATTCAATATATACATGGAAAGCAAAAACAAAGGAAGGAGGGGAAAAAAAAAAAAAGCAGCTTAAAGAAATGGACTTCTGCTGCCCAGGCTTCTGTAGTTTCCTCATTTCTGATTCCTTGACCTGACTTTGATGCATCTCAGCTCAGTCATGAACTGAAGCAACAAGGGAAGGAAGTTATTTCATCCAAGCAGAAGCCTGTGCTGCTGAGCTCAGAGAAGAAAAGGAGAATTCCTGTTTATGAAGAGTACTCATACAGGTCCGGCTTACTGCAAAGCGCGCAGAAAAAAAACAAGACTAAGGAATTATAACTGTAAATCTTGCCTTCCAGCTGATACATATATATGTGTATTATTTTGAGGTGATTCTCATGCAGGAAAACCTGTGCTAATCTTTTCAAGTCGAATGGCATCCCCTGTAGAGAGCAAGAGTTGTGGTTTTCCTTCTGCAGCTCACACTGACTCTTCAGATACAAATTGTGGTTTTGGTGCAAACTGTTTTCAGAACAGTAAATCCCCATCCCAATCTTTTTTTCTTCCCCAATCTTCCTTTTGCCAGAAACACATTTTCTCTTGATTTCTCTTGAATCAAGAATTCTCTGTTTTCCCTTCTTAAGTACAAACTGTGATCTGAGGCACAGCCCGTGCTATTGCATGCACTAAAGTTACTAGAAAAGATGCTTCTTGTAAGAACCCTGGTAGCAGTTGCCACCTGGGACATGAAGTCAAGCAGCTTATGTGTGATCACCAATACCTCTGACCCACTGGAGGTGTATTATGCAGAAAGATATGTGTGTGTCTCCATACATCTCCCTTTGCACTTGGATGTTGTTAATGTTTAAATCAGAAGAGGATCCACAGAAGGATTGACCATTAGAATCTTGCAGTTATGTTTGGAATGAAAGAAAACTAACGTTCTCCCAGTGCATGAAAGGGAGTAGAGAAGGATTTACATTTTCATTCTTTGTAATCAAAAATCAAAATTCAAACTCAAAAGTGTGCCAAGTGGAATAATAATTTAAAAAAAAAGACAACAATGACTTTTCCCTGCATCTTCCTTTAAAACAATACTTGCTGCCTTGGGTTTGCACATTTTTCTCCAGGGAGGATGTAAACTGAACTGAGCTGTAGTTATTCCAGGATCCCCAAAGAGAATTAACTAAGCAAGCTTTTCTAGCCCTTACTTTTGGTATTAAAGGGCAGTTACTACATCTAGCTGCATATTTTAGTAAAATCTATTGTAGGTGAATACGAAGAAAGTTCTTGATTACCTCTTACCTTGTTAAGACAAAATATTGAAGGGAATTCATCTAACTTTGGCTGCAGGCAGCTTGAATTTTTCATAAAAACATTTTCTATTAGGGTTTTTTAATGTATAACACAAAAAAAATGTGACATATGTCCCTAAAGGTGCACATTGTGTATTTGTAATATTGGGCTGAGAGCCCAATATTATTCCTTGATTGATAACTTGACTTTCCTCAGTTGTGGTATTCGTAAAAGTGTCTCCAGGTATTCTAAACTTAATTCCTAACTTGTTGCTGAATTACTCACTCATTATTTACATTATAGTAGTACTGTGAAATCTTCACTGTTCAAAGTATACATCCACATGTAACAGTCCTTGACCCTAAGAGCTTAACTGTCAAATAATCAAGAGGAACAGATGCTTTGGAGAATGTACACACCCCTAGTTCTCACAGGGAACTGTTGCATACTGAGATTTCCTCCCTCACATTTAAGGCATGTATATAAGTAGTAATTAAACAAACACGCAAAATCCTCTCCACCAAATCCAGTGGGTAGAATGGAATAAAATAAATGCAACATCTCTAGTACTGTTCCACAGAAACCTCTTGCTATATTGCATCATGTAATAAAACTACGTTCTCTGAAATTGAAACCAAAGCCTCTGTGATCTTCTCTCCACTGTGTATTTGCATGAACCCAAAGTTCATTTTTGATTATGGAAGATCAATAATTTTAGCAAAAATGAAATCTTAAATCCAGACAAATTATTCTGATATGGAAAAAGGAAGTAAAAATAGAACTTATGTGGGTCTGAATTTTAATTCAAATGCAAGAGGCCATAATGTAACCCATCAGTCAGGCTTTGAAGATGAACTGCTAATTAACACAGATGTTGCCTTCCCTTTTACTACTGTATCTTTCTCCACATTAACTTTTCCTTAAACTAAAAAAGGAACAAAATAGTTCTCTTTCCTTTTCTCTTTTTGACATGCAATTTAATGAAACAGGCACACATGAATAGGTATATTGCTGTTTAGTATTAGTATTAGTATTAGGGTCTTGCTCTATTCCAGCCAAACGTCTCCTGTCTTTCACTGCTTTCTTAACTAACTCAGCTCTGTTCTGCTATCTAGAAAGAAGTAATCCTAGCCTCAGAGCTACAGAAACTTCCCTTACCCTTCTGCATGGCTCCGTTTACACAGTCGCTGGCTTTCTGATGGGCACCTCTCGCTGATGTGCACAGTGGACGGAAGAGTTTGAGGTCTAATTAAAGCCCTACTTGAAATATAAGGCCTCAAATCCTCGGGACATGCAGGATCAGCTTTTGTCTTTCCCCCTTCTATTCAGTGAGAGCCACTGTATAAATGCAGCAGGGTCTTCTGAATGCCAGATCCCTGCAGTCACTGGCACAAATACTTACGCTGAAGATAGTGCCTGGATTGCAGACAGGCAAATTAGGCAGAACAGGTATAGAATGGTGCACGTTTTTCTTCTCTCAGATGGCAGCCTTTACAAAAAAAGTATGATACAGCAAACAATTAGGAAAGCAGAACACTGCCACAGAGAAGCTCATGGGAAGAGGATCTATGGATCAGAGTAGATTCCCTTCTATCCCACTGCACAGTCCTTCAACACTGAACAATAGACTATTTTCTTCACATATTCACTGAGCAGTCTGCAGGAGGGTAATTTTACAAATGGAAGGTGGGAGAAAATTCTCCATACTTATTAGAATGGCAGTGAAATGCTCTAAAAGAGGATTTTTATGGCTTCCCTGCTATTAACTGAGGTAGCAAATTAGTTAATTTTCTAAGTCTTTCACAATCCATCTTTTTGAGAACAGTAAACTCGAGAATTATCAGACTAATCTTCTAGCCAGCTCACTGTCAGTGTAAGCTAATGCCTAGTTATCAAGCACGGTGAAAAAATGAGTTAGCCTCAGGGATTTGATATTTCCAATGAACCAAAGTTATTAGAACACGTTCCTGAAACTGGACAGTGCGCATTTGCTTTATAAATAAATGATCTGATTTCTCCTCCATATCTTATATTGCTCTTAGTGACATAATCTTTTCAGTAATTCCCAGGATCACCTAGTTAAGACTGGGATATGTTGCCAATGAAGCTCTGGAGGCGGGTAGATCTTTGGAAGGCAACTGAATTCCAGTCTAGAAGATTTGCATAACAACCGTTAAAACAAACTAATTCATTGCAACTAGAAACCACAGCTGTCTTGTTACAATGCAGATGCCTCAAGACTACATCTTTTTGGCACCAAATTGTGAAAATCACAACTGCCCGACATCTGATCTATAGCTACGACTACAGAGAACTCCAGTAACTCTAGTGTTACTGACGTAACACCAGTAGCTACATTGCTGGAAGGAAGATCGGATGAAAAAATTAGGTGTTCAATCACACACAGTATCAGAAATAGTGTCACAATTAGCTTTACAAAACATCATTCTTTATGAGGCTTTTTCTTTGCCTCTTCACGCTGTTTGCCTGATAAGCCCTTGCCAACAAAGACATTATACTAATTACAATTAGTTATACTAAGCCTGGGACAACTGAAATGATTTATTGATTTTTTTTTTCCTCACAAAATAAACCTTACTTTCAATTCCAAATATACAGTAAGAAAAATAAAGCAGAAGCCCCAGATGGCATGTTTACTCCAGACATGTACGAACATGAATATACTTATCGTGACAATCAATCCATTTAAACTTTAATCTTGCAGTAATTGTTTAGAAAAATCGGTACAGAGTAGGTTTTATGCAATTAAATTCCTTTTCTCCTGAACAGAGAAGTTTAACGTACAAAGCCAAGAGCTAAGCTGTTCCTGAAAAAAACTCGGAACTAAGAAAATCTTCTGATAATAATTTAAAAAAATGTCTAGGGCAACAAATAGAAGTATGCGCGTATGTCATGCAATATTAATGTAGCACTGGCTATGTTTGCCTTTGATATAATCTATTATCTATGTGTAATGTGAAGAGATGAAAGAATATGAAGCTGTGTTATATATCTTTCTGTGTCAAATATCAACCCATGGTAACTACCATTTTATATCTAGGAATCTTTTTGCCTCGCTTTCTTGGAAACTCATTCTAACCATTTCTAGACACCTTCCCCTGTGCTCCATCCTGCAGCTTTATGACTACTCCTCAAATCATACTGATAATTTGCTCATCCTGTGAATATCCCATGCTCAAATGCATCTCCATGAAGAATGTTCATGGGCTGATAGTCTGAGCAGAATACAGTGCTCGATCCTTGTGCGGACCTTCCTTACAAGTCTGTGTGTTAAATTCCTTTGAAGTTCCAAGAAAATACCTAGACTTGCTGAAAAATGAATGGCTAATCCAGTTTGATGTTCTCCCAGTCCTTTTTTATATGCCCCAGCTCCAGAGCTCTAACTCACTCAAGCACTTAGATATAAACTCCCCATAAAACACACAATGAATATATACAAGTAAATAGGCTTAGATGCAATAGCCACACTGACAAACCAGTAGGTTTACTCCCTGATCTCTGCAGTGCCTTTTGCCACAACACTAGCCATTCTGTCTTCGGTCTTGACAAGAGAAGGCATAGCACTTAGGCAAAATACGTTTCTTCTCATTTTCTTGGTCTGCAAGTCAGCATTATCTGATTAGGTCCACTTCCTGCGGCTCGTTCAGTCTCGCTTATCAAACACACTGGAAAATATTTCCAATAATAAGCCACCAGAAATCTGCCTTCATATCTGGTGTCAGGCTACATATAACAGAAATCTTTTCATTTTAGTTTTAAAGTATTGCTTCATTCAACAAGCTGACTGCTGGCTGACACACAATCTAACCTAAAGGCTATGGATCAGCAGGTAAATGTAGAAATTCTATTAGTTTTCAGACCTAAGGTTTACGCCTTTCATTTCAAATGAAATCAAAATCCTACACATGAATAGGTAAAGCACAGAGTGAAGATCCTTTCTTAAAACCATTCATTACCTATTACACAAGTGCGAGAATGAAACTAGCTTCTGCATCTTGTAGATACTGTATTTCTTGTGCTCAATGACTCTGGCAAGGACGGTAAATAGCAGGTATAAAAGCAATCCATTTTGAGGAAAAATTAAAGCCATGATGAAGATTATATTAGGCAATATGAAGTCCTAAGAAGGTACAAAGACAGGCATATTCAGGTACATTTAGTATTAACAAAACCTCTCCAAGCGTGTATAAATTGGACTTCCTTACCCAAATCCAAATTTAAAAGTCACAGTCAAACTTGCATATGCTTTAGAGGTTATAGAAATTAGTATCTTCATTTAGCACCAGAGGAAGGAAATAGTGTGAAAGTGCATCTTCCAACCTATCCAGAATGTTTATGAAAATATTTCTTTTTCCAAACTGAGGAAAAAACAGCAATGAAGAGAGATTTCATTTCTTTGTTCCTTCTGTGAGTGCACGTATTTTTCACAGGTAATTAGTTTCCTACCCAGCTTTATACATAAATAGAAGATAGTTATGAATGTTTGACACCTGACTTTGTTTTATTATTTGCTCTGAATAGATATGTTCAGTGGACGTTCTCAAGCCACGTGTGTCAGCACTTTCACACAGTGCAGAGACTGTATCTCCAAATTAATAGCAGTCAGGATAACCCACTTCTGGTGTGGCCAGGTGGAACTTCACTGAAGCCACTGGAACCACTCCTGCCAGAGCTGAATTTCTCTGCCAGACTGATATAACTGCTGCTACACAGGCAGAAGCAGCATTTGAAGACAAAGCTCCCTAATATAGGGCCTACACTAAACTGTGGAAAGAATACATCTAGATTCGAGCTTTGTGGCTTAGGGATTTCTTTGTTATGTATAATTCTTATGTATATGAATTATGTATTCTTTCTTATGCATAATTGTATCATGGACTGTTTTCCTTCAAAACAGTGGATGATGATTGTCTTAGAGCAAGAAAATCAATTGTGATTACCTAATCACAATTATGATCTCACTAATAGTGGTTTTTCTACTGCATGTCTCATTCCACACATTCACTTAAGGAAATTGTTCCATGGTTTTGCTATTTCTTCAGGAAAATAATACAGAAGAAAAATCATGATTTTTTTTCTTCGTTGAAAAATTAGCTGTAATATTTGTCTTTGGCATTAAACAGTAAAGAAGCTACTCAGCCTGTTGGGCTCCCTCTTTCTCATTATACAAGCCTACTCATATCTTTCATTTGTATTTTGTGTTTATTTGTACGTATTTTCCTCTGGCAATAGGTTTGATAGCCTCTTGTTTCATTTTGTGCTGATGCAATCTTATAGCTTGATGATTACATTGAGTTGCTATTCTTTATCATAACTCTTAGCTATTACAATATTCAGTCCTCATATATGGATTTCCCATACATTTTCTCTGAAAGGGGGGGGAATGGTAGCTGTTACAGAGACCTGAGAAGAAACAGAAGTCTACATGGTGTGAGATTTTAGCTTATGTGTTCAGTCACATCAAGAAATGTGCATCAACTGGCTTAGAGTAAAAGCAAATGGAAATTCCAAGATGCGGTGTCTGGGTCCAGCTCTTGGTTAAGCCCAACAAGCCAATTAAATCACAGCTTACAGGAGAATAAAAAATAGCCATATTCATTCTATTTTGTCTCTGAGAAGATGGTAACAGAACTGCTGGTTTACCTTGCCCTTCTGACAGCTATATGCCAGCACCGTATTATAACTTCTGACAAGGAAACAGTAATCTATCCTAATTTAGGCTGACCTAAATGGTGCTTCAAAATTAACATTCTATTGGGATATACTAAAATAAGGGCTGCAGAAAGTTATTGTTCCCAAGCTGGCACCATTGCTTATGAAGTACTTTTCATCCCAAAAGATTCTGGGTAGACGACATACACACCAACAAACGCAGCCACTTGTAAGGATACACAGAAAGTGTTTTACAGCATGAAAATGATAAAGGACAATTCAAGATGAGGATGAAGAACCATGTATTAGGCAAAGTCCCCAACAGCACAGGAGATACTTACTCAGTGCAGACACTCATATGAAGCAGTTTCCTAGTGCATTCTTGAATTACCTTGGAAATCGCTCATCTGAGTATTGACTGGATCTGACTACATTTAACTTGTCTGATCTAATGAGATATGGTTATATGGCTGCAAGTTTGTGATAAGAAGCCAGTGTTAGAACTGCAGATCTCAGAAAAGCAAACCAAGAAAACCCACGACCCTAAACCTTTCATATGGAAATTATTTGATATAAACAGGTAATTTCTTCTTGAACTGCTCAGATAATAGTCTGTATCCATCTATCATTATGAAAACTACGTGTATACACGTAGTTCATTACCATATGAAACAATGCAGACATCGTACATCTCCTCATAGGTTTAGTAGCATTGCTTAGGGCTTTGCTATTTTAGAGTAATGTCATTATCCTTTATCTTTATGTTGTGCAGTATTGTCCTCCATTGTGCAGTATATATTATTACACATTTTGTCATGCACTACCTCTGCAGATGTATATAATATGCACAGATTAAGCTAACCGATTTACTGATACGATAGACAGACATTGCACTTAGATCTATCACAAGTATTCCTTATGCCTACAAGACAAAGCAACTGAATTATCTTTTATATACTAGAAGATCACTCTTTGTAAATGTTGAATTATTCTACTGGTGATATTATGACTTGGTTTACCTTCAGTTTGTTCCTAAGAGGATGTAAGAAATAAAAAATTACTGGTAGGGGGAAGGAATACAAATTTAACTATTTTATGAAGACCATTCCTTAAAATGACTCAGACAATAAATCTCAGCAACTGTTGAAGAGAAAAAGATTTTGTAAGTACCTGAGAACAACAATACGGGTGGAGGAAGAAGAGAGAACATGTTCAATTGAGATTATTCAAGTTTGCCACTTACTTGTACAAGCATAACCAGAGAGCAGCTCTTCAAATAAGGAACCATGAACCATCACTTCTTCTCTCTGCCCCTGAGTGATGCTTTGCTCTTGTTTTACCTTTGTATTTTATTTTGTTTCTTTAAGTGCATGCAAAAGATTAGTTTGAAATGATGCTTATCTTCACACACTGTGGAATGATTTCACCACTTCTAACTCGCAAACCATAGTGTAGACTAGACAGCATCCATAACATTTAAACAGAGTTTATAGAAGCTGTAAGAAGCAGCTGGAGTGGAAGTGTTTTGTACAGAGCAGTGTTTGAAAAGATGGTAGATATTATCTCACTCCGTTCTCAAATACTGCGGTAAATGAACACATAAGACAAACCTCATTTCTCCCAGGAAGGGGCTTTTTGACTTACTTTCCTAGAGATTTCTGGAGTTTCCCTTTAAGAAGAGAGTCTGGGATGAAGGCATAAGAAATACAAGATTATCCCCTCTTGATAACTTATCTCACTCGTGCATAAATTGCATGAAATGCAATTCTGTATTGCATGAACGCATGAAGATTAACCATGGGAAAAATGCATTTTGCACTGCAATCCAGAACTGATATACACATTCTATCTAAGCAATTTAATACTGCCCATAAACCTGACCTCACAGTGTTATGCAAGATATGTGAGAGCAAACATTATCAACAAGCAGAACAGCTAAGGCTTGGGTGGACAAAGCTGCTTGGTCTATAAAGCGAGTTCAGTTAAACCTCTGCTGAGCTCATGTGTCTTCCTCACTTATGCTCAGCAGCCTGTCAGACACTGCCTGATTCCAGCTGTGTGGCAGACGATGTTACTGCTCCAACTGCTTATCGCCACCAAACAAGTGGAGGTTACTGATCCCACAGAGTTCTGGTGGCACACGACGCAGGTGTCTAACGTGCTTCAAGTAAAATAAGCAGACTAGATCGACTGGCGCACGCTGGAAGCCCAGCAGCAGGCAGCTGACTTCGCACTGGGCAGTTGCGAAGTGGCTGTGTCTTAAAGCAATCCAGCTGGGACTATGTAGCTCCACCCTCTGGGAATGTGCATTCATAAGCCAGCTTTCTAGAATGTTCTATTAATAAGAAATTTGGAAAATTGATGTATCTGAGAAGAGCAAAATAGCTGATATTTTGATTGCAGGCAAGTAAATGGCTTCAAAATGACTTTGTGCCTATAAAGGCAGTTAATGGAACCGCATATTTTTCAGACTTGGATTGGAGTGTGCCTAGTATTCATGTACAATGATAATCACTCTAATGGTAATTGCTTTACCACTCCAGCAGTCCACTGCAGGAGCCTGAGCAGCAGACACAGCTATGATTAAATATCATTCAATTCACCTCTCTGTATATTTTACTTGTCACCGCATTGTTATTTATCTGGACAATGTTTATAAATCCTCATAATTAAAATATACAATGCAAAAGAATATTTTCAGTTTGAGACAAGACCAATAGTAAAGCATTCCTCCCTGAGAAAATAGTGGTGAGAGTTCTTCAGTACTTTGCCTTAGGTGCTTAACTTTGTTAAAAAATAATCAAGAGGAGAAGTAGAACACATTTCTCAGAGACTTAAGGTGGATGCTTGCATTACTATGGATTTTTGTTTGATAGCAGCAGATAGAAGATCCGTTCAATGCATCTTCTAGAAAATGACCTATCCTTTTCTTTCCTCCTACTTGTCAAAAAAATGTATTTTCGATAAAATGCCTTTTTTTTTTCCAAAATGCCATAAAAATGAAAGTGGAAAAATTATTTATGTTCTTTGTTATCTCCTTTGGAGCTCACATTACACTGTACTGTGCTTGTATCTGGATGACCTTGTGGACAGAGGGCTTCAGCTACCCAAGTACTAAGAATTAGCATTTGCTCAAAGTTGTACTGGATTGCTAAGTTGCCTTCACATTTTGAGTGCCCCAAATTAAACAGCAATCTTTTGATTTCTGTTTAAAATACTTCCTGAAACAAAAACCAAATTGAACTATTAGCACACCTGTGAATTAAGTAGGCATTCTGACTTTTTAACTGAAGAACACAGAAGCTACCTGAGATGTCCAAACAGCTTACTCTAGTTCCCGTTGAATCTCCGAGCAGTACTCTCACTGGCTTCAGAGCCATAGGATGAAGCCCAGAGTAGGCAGCGAATTGACAAGAGATAAATCTAATTCTCAATCAAAAGCATTAACGATGTATGGTAGAGGACAGGACAACAGGAACCCAATGCACTTGGCAAACACAGTTGCACAGAGCAGCAGCTAACACGGCTGACACCCACAAGGGGTATGCAGGCATTTGCAACAAGACAACCTGTGTACAATTTGTCCTGGCAGTTCTGAAAAGTCTCCCTTAGAAGTGGGCAACGTGCCGGTAACCATGAGATTGTGACGGAAAAGCAGTTGGAGGCCCATTTAGAAAGCAAGAGTCCCTGTCTGCTTCTGCCCTGAGTCTCAAGCAGACCTGATAAAAAACCTGATGATTCTCTATAAGGAAGAATATGTTCCACAGATTATTGTAAATCATAAAATATTCCACAAATTATCATATAACATAATGGGATGTATGTGTAGACTTGCAAGCAAAGAAAAACCTTCATCCTGGCTTGAATGCATGGAGAACTTTTCAAAGTACAGAATTTCCAACCAGATTAAACCCCAGTAAATCCTCTTCCATTGTGGCTCACTGTGCAGACTGTCCTTTCACTGAGCACAGTTTTGAAATATGGGGAAGCTGATTTTCTGGAGTGCCATCCTTCATTGGCTGGAAATCTCACAGAGCTTTGTTTTCTCAGCCAGCCCTACACATTCCTCACGCTAAATAGAGTGCAACTGTACTACAAAATACACATCAAAGCAACTGCCATGCCACAGAATCCAGGCTCCTACAAGAAGGGAAGAGAAGAGAGACAGATACTGTTAAATGGGGCAGAATTCCTGTCAATAAATGACCTCATATTCCTGGTGGCTTGTATTTCTTATTTTCCATTTTTTCCAAAATGTCCTGTTCAGTAAAGTTTGAATACATCTTCAAAAATCTAAATGAGCTCTTCCGGAAAGGGCAAGCAATCAACTTTAAAGCCAAAGGAAAATAAACATTTTTCATTACGGATTTTCTATATCATTCAGAAAGAGTATCTTAATTTGAACCTATACGGCATCCACAAATGAGCTTTGAGCCTCACTTGAAATAAGCAAAATCTCACTAAAAGAAAAAGGGTACACATATCTTTTTACAAATTCAAAAGAAGACAGGAACTACTTAGAAGTATAAAAGTGCAATTATTGTAAATATTGCTAATATTTCTTTGGTATGAACCAGAAATTATTTTATAGCTTTCCTGTGAGGAGCTGTGAAACCCATTTTCTTTTCTTGCAAAGAGAAGTAAAATCTTCTGAAAGTCTAAAACTATTACACTCTGAAATAAATATTAGGCACAGAGATAAACTCTGCTGAGAAAAAAGTAAGGAAAAAATCCAGTAACATCTTTCTAATCATGAAACTGTACACTATGACCCTACTGGTTCCTTCTGCAATGCAAATAATTATTACAGATTAAAAGGATGAAAACTGTTAATTAATTAATAATATACAAAGGCAGAGGAATAAAATCCTTAAAATCCTAGATGTATTCCCATGTGTTTTGCTCAGCCGTTTTACACCTGTGAAGGCATCTGCCAAGAAAAGGTGAGTTGAACTAATCCGCACTTATACCCTGGCATCTCCATTGAAACATGTCATCTCTCCACTGTAGAGTTATTGCTCTCTGCCTATGACACTAAGTCTCAGAAACAGGCTGGACTTTATCCTGAATGGAAGTGTGACTGATGGGTCTTTTAAAAGCCAAAGAAATCTATACACTAGGTGTCTCAGGAGACTAATAGTCCAACTTCCTTTGGAGTATTTCCCTCTTCTGTCTGGCTTTCTGAGCACTTCTTTTTGCAGTGCGGTAACAACAGAGCAGACAAAGGAACCGTCAATAAAAACTCTGCGTCAAATCATTAACTTGGTGGGACAAAACTCAAAGGAAAGCCAAATGTATTTGCTTATAGTATTTTACCTAAAAAACAGGCCTTAAATATTCACAACTAGTAGTGGATTCATCTTCCCTAACTGTGAAACCACAGCTTCTCTGGTTGTTCTCACGGGCTTTTCCCACACAAAGCCATCGCTTCATACATTGGGAATCCTAAAATCTCACAGCGAATGCCTGGCAGCAAACAAACAAATGAAACAACATATCACAGAATAAAAGCAACATAAAAAAACCCCTCATGTATAAAAATTAGTTGTCAGATAGCTGACAACTCCATTCCGTCTTCCTGTAGCTTGTAATACCCAGGAAACAACCCCTTCGCATTTATCACTATTTACCATACTCTCAGGTCTCAGAGCTTGGACCGGCTACAATTGCCACCCACTCCATATTCATGGAATTCATCTCCTTCTCATGCCATCTGTTCTTTGTCCCAGCCTAATCATGATGTATAGGGCAACATGATTGCTACCTGCTCTGAACGCCGCTCCTAGTATCTCACCGCAGCTTTCAGCAGAATCGCAACTGCGAGGCTGCATGTATCATCTCGGAATCTCTGGTGTAAAACCACTGGAGCAGAAAGGCAAGTTTTAGGACTACTACTACTTCTTACACTGTTATCACTCCTTGTTCAGTGTTGGAAGGGAGATTCTCTCTGATTTCTTACCACTGCCATCCTTCAAAGCTACATTTGGTGCAAACAAATCTGGCTGACAATGGCCTCTGGTGGATAACACAGGATCGTGTTTTCAAACTGAACTTAGAAAGGACCCTAAGTTTTACCTCTGAAAATTAGGCTTTGATTGGTCTATTTGGAAGTAAGGCTGGTTATCAGTGATAACACATGCATTTAGACTCTTAAGGAAACCTGACAGGTGCCAGACATAAGAAATTATCATTTTCCTCTGCGAGTCTAGCTCCATTACACACATGTTCAGATCACATTTTTGTTAGCCAAAGCCCTGTTTAAAAAATCATTTTAAAGGTTTTAAGAAGCCTCTAGTCATTTATTCAGAATTTCTCCTTTTTATTTCAGTCAGATATTAATAGAACAGCAAAGAAAAATGTTCCTGTGGTTTAAGGAACACAATTTTCTCTATATTTGCCTCTCCTTACACGAAGGGGGAAAGGCTCTGATAATCTAGAGTACAAGGAAGAACGATGACAAGGAAAACTCATCTTTTAAAATGCTTTCCTCTTTTACTGCAGGTGAAATAGTCAGTTAATATGCTAGAGGCTGTTTTCTGTGTAGCCTGGGACACTAAAGAGAAGCAGAATATCATGTATACTGCCAACATCGTAACAGAGCAGCTTAGACACTATAGGAAAATCCGTGACAATTTGAGACAGACAAATAGGAATAAAAGTTTAACCAGTTTTGAAGTAAAAAGTTAAATACCAGAGAGAATGCTTCTTACTATCTGCTCAATTTTAAAAACACTAAATAATTTTTAAAATACTGTGAGGGTAATATATGCAGCAAACCATACAAGGATTTACGCTTGCAATCAAAGTTTGGGAACATTTTTGCTCACAGAAAAAACATCTTAGTTTGAATTTGTATGGTAAATATTCCCACTTCTCTGCTGCTTCGGAAGAGAGGTTAATAGAGGTGAAACATTCAACTAACATCTCTAACATACATGTTTTTCTGTGCAAGAAATCATTTATTCCCTGCTTCATGATTTTATCAGCCTCGATGTAGGATCTGCAAAATGGAGAAAGGTTTACAAATTGTAAAAATGACTTTTAGAGCAAAATAGTGTTATATATTTATGCTTCTGGTCAGAAAGTAAGCTAGGGCAGTCATTCCATTGAATAAACAAAGGCCAAATCATCACCTCTCTCTTTGCTGTGGTCAAAGTTGGGATTTGCAGATCTCATCCACTGAGACTTGGATCTTCAGACCTATCTGGGCTGGTAAGATTCAATCCAAGCAGTAGTAATATTTAAGTGGATTCTATTTCTGTTCTGCTTGAATTAACTGTCTGGAAGACTCATTACTTACATAGTTCAAGGCTCTGAACAAATCTGAATTAACTTCAACGGTTCATTTTCATAGGACAGAGTTACTTTGTACACCACTGCAATCTGAATTCTATCAGTGACTTTGGCTGGTTTGATATGCACAGGACAAAAATCCCCCTGAGGTATCCGAGTATGTTAGAACCCGATTTCCTTAATTCACATTACAATCAAATGTAGGGAGTATTGTAGTTTAAAAAAATCTTTGATGTTAATAGCACAAGTGATAAAATATGGGTCTAATCAAAATGACTCAGTATTGAACATTAAACCCTGCAGTACTCAATTACTCATTGCTGTTTCTGGTGAGAAATGTGATATTCAAGGGTATAACCTAACCTGCAGCCATAAATAACACATACATTAAAAAGAACAGGTTGACGGCGGGGCTACTAAATGCCGTTCTTTTACTGCATAATCTTATCTTTGAATCCATCAGTAGAAATAGTAGTACGGTAGTTACATGGTACAGTTTTATTTAACAATAATCAGGTCCACAGACTCAGAAAAATCATAAAGTGGTTGTACTTGTCAGAGAGTAACATTAGTAAGCTTGGGCTTGGTGTGGGGGGATCTTCCTTTAAAAAAGGTACTCACTTTGCTTTTGAACGTGTCCTTTTGCTTTGTCCAGGAGTCTGGTCTTGGTTTACCTTGAAAAACCTTACGAGGGACAAAGAGAGACCTTTTTGGGATGTCTTCTCAAATGGAAAGGCTTTATCCTGCTGTCCACCCAGTTTGCTAAATGAGCAACCCGTCAGGCTTGTATTAATTTGCTCAGGCCAAAGCTGAAATTCATTTTGAAGCTCGTATTTCAGCATTTTTCTTCTCAAATCTATTGAGCTTGTTGTGTACAAACACAAAGCTGTCTTTCACAGAGAGGGAAAACAACTAAACTAAAAAGAAGAAGGAAAAAAACCCATCATATGCTTTGGGTTGTTGTTATTTTTTTTCTCCCATTCAGTTCAAACAGGTGTCTGTTTTGTGCTGCAGAGATTGGTACAACACCTCATCCATTTCAAAAGAGAAAATGCTTTATGAACTCATGGAAAATGGTTATTTCATACAGCAACTTGCAGATATGATCCTCTGACAAGCAGCGCTCATTAAAAGAGCATCAGCTGGCTCAAGGAGTAGTCTTGGTTGTTATTGAAGTAAGTCAGACCCTTGGGGATTTTAACACCATTTGTTCAACAAACAGTCTCATTCTGCCCAGCTGTAAAAAAAAAAAATTCCAATTTAAAAATAAATCTTTTGTAATGGGCTCAAGGAAATGTATGGTATGGGAAGACTGAGAAGTTATCTATTATACAGGCATTCTGCTCACATCCAGGATGATTCTGCCTTGATAAACGAACAGTGACACTATTGGCAAACCTGGGATTTGAAGTAATGGTTCATTAATGCAACTGCACACTAAGTAATGTACTTGGGTGTCAGCATTCTGCTGGGTTTTCTTCCTCATTGTAATGCTCTTTTTCCTCCTGGATATGCTTAAAAAATATCCTTGCACTCCTGTCAATATATTAGTTTGAGAAATGTCACCACGGGCCTGGAACTGTTGTGTGTGTATGTAACTGCACATTGACTTGTGCATCGGCTTGATGCATTCTGGTGATGCGAGTTCAGTCTCCTGTAGAGATCCAAATTATGATACGATTGCACTGAGCGTACAGACTTCTCTCATGCTGGGATGGAGATGGTGTGAGAAACTAAATTCACAAAACAGAACAACGTGCTCATACTGCATGGTTTGCATAGCGCTTCCAGCTGCACACACAGTGCACATCTTGCTTTTCTTTAGAGGATTGTGGAGATTAGATGTGGCTGAGCTGGGAACGTAACACGATCCTTCTCCTTCCAATTGGTACTTCTACCATTCCTTCCATCCCTTTTCTTTTTTTTTTCCTTACGTTCAACGTCACGTTCAACAGTTCCCACATCTACCTGTCAGAGACCAAATGTCTAATACAATGGTTTGTACAGCCCATGGCTCTGTTCCAACAAGGTAAGTGCTCAAAGGCCCGAGCAAGAATATTTGAATGTGTCATTTAGGATTTAGGATCTATTTGAAAAGACAATTGGAACCAGCACTGGTGGTAGGGCAAGGTTTTAAAGTGCATGTAGATTAGGGGACGATTCAATATCACAGGGAATGACATCCAAAAGGGACAGACTTAGTAACTCCTTTCATCTGTCACCTATAGATGACAGAAAATTGATTAAGCCATCTTTGTGTGATCAGAGGGGAAAACCACATTTTCAGCAAAATTACGCAGCATCATGTTTGACTACTATCATATTTGTCAGCAAGAATTGTTAGTCTTTGGATAGCTTATATAAATTTATTGTGTGAAGAACTCAAAAAAGGTGTGTGTAATTGTTTCAAACATCTTTCATTAGATTTTAATTTGTAGACCGGTGCAGAACAAAGTGACCTCATGCTTCCTGCCCCAGGAAATTCTTGGAAATTAGTTATTTCAACTCAGTGGGATTCGCATTGCAATGTATTTTAAATTACAAGTACTGAGTATTTTGCTTGCTGTTGTCCATCTGCGTTATAATCTTTGATTTACTTCTATACGCAAAATGTATCGACTTCTTCTAATCTGTATAGCTTAGTGCGTCTTACACGGAAAAATCAGACAGGAAATCTCAAAGGCAATTATATTGGAATTAAACAGCTGCATGGAATCATCAAATGCATTCTGGCCAGACCCAGCGGGAGTGTTTTAAATACTTCGAGTTCATGTGAAAACTCACCTCACACCGACTTTTTGAAGGAAGATACGAGGCTGTGGTCAGGGTTATTTTAAATTTTACAGAATTGTTCAGCTTCCCCCAGTCTTATGAAGACATTACTACCAGCCAACAGAGCTCTCCTTTGCTAGTGGCTACTGATTGTAATCCTTTTCCCCTGCCCCCACAGGTAGGGAATGTGAACAAATTTCCACTGCAGTTAATGGGATCATCTTAAATCCTTCAGAGGCAACTATTCTCCTCCATTAATGCACCGGGGACCAGTTGTAACAGAGGCCAGAGAGTGGTTCAATTCCTAACCTGTCTCAATTGCCACAATATTTCTTAAGGCGCCACTTACCAATGCGTCTTTGCACACCAATGAGGCTGAATGCTCTGAACCAACAAAGATTACCTACTGTTCAAACTGTAAAGCACATCAAAGAACATGCCCAGCTAATTCCAGCGCTGGGCTAAGATCATGCTGTATATTTGACAGTAAGCACAGTCTTTCCAGCTTGCCCAGGGGAACCTCCGCTCTTATCATTTTGGCTTTTGATGTGCAGCACCAACAGAGCAAAAATACTTAGCAAGTTGCAAATATTAAGAGTGCACTTGAAAACTTCTTGTTCGAAACCCAGATATCTGATATTGAACATGCCCGTTGGCACATTCCAAGCAAGAGCGAATTTAAAAACTAAATCTAACATACTATTATTGATCTGGTTTTGTCCGCTGTGCAAGGGGGAGCCTTTCTCCCTGAGGTACCAATGCAGTTCACAACGGCTGAAGGCTGCTGAACTACAGAACAAGCTGATTGATTTCCCATTTGTGTCCAACAGTACTTGAGTGGCATTAAATATTATTTAATGGCACTGGTTACATTCTAATGAAATGATCAGAAAAAAATCAACCAAAAATTACAACCACCTCTCCTCTGACTGGTAGCATTTCTCTATCTCAGAAGGCAGCTCATTGTCTGGTTGCATTGCAGGGTCATGTCTTGATTGAGCAGAGTGTCAAGAGTATTGATAGCATCTTTTCAGTATTCTGGGGAGCAGCCATCAATAAAACCCTAACAGAGTACAATGACTTCTACTCTCTTTTATTAATCATGAAAATATATTTACAGTTGGCGCAGAAGTGCATTGTACAGAAGCATCAGTCCTCTCTGCTACATCCCCATTGCAATACCCTTTCATTTTATAGGAATTGAAGTCTAAAATGGAAGTCAGTTCACACGAATCTTCCTGTTGCAAACAATTATTGTTACCAGAAATCTTCAAGGAAAATCAAAACAAAGCTCAGAGGCAAATCAAAATGACACGTTCAAAACAAAAAGTGCATTAAAGCTTAAAGAAAAGAAAAAGCTCTATTTCCTTTACCAACTCCAACTTAATAAAGAAGATTCTGACAAACACAGTCCTGTTATTTATACAGCTGCCTGAGTCCACATTCCTCATTGTTTTATATAAAATGTTGTCAAGAAACTACC
Source organism: Clamator glandarius (assembly GCA_033459285.1). Classification (NCBI taxonomy): domain Eukaryota; kingdom Metazoa; phylum Chordata; class Aves; order Cuculiformes; family Cuculidae; genus Clamator; species Clamator glandarius. The sequence goes on from JAUNZM010000054.1 coordinate 378,091, forward strand.
TTTTCAATAATACTAAATGGGAAACATCTCAAGTGTATTTACTTTAAAAATCAAATTCAGGTGAGCAGGACAGTAGTTTAATTTCTTTTTGATGGTAAAATTTCTCTCTCATTTCTTGGCTGCAGCTGTCGGTTTCCTTGCAGATTGTTTGACTTGTCCAGAGGATGCAGAATGTGGACAGAATCTCAAATTTTCAGGGAGAGCAGAGGGCAGAAGTTTTCTCCTGCAGAGCAGCACTATGGGGTTTGGGTCAGACAGGCAGCTTTGCCAGTCCATGAAAACCATGCAAAAAAAAATGTCTCCCCTCACTATACAAAGAAAATCTCTCTGGAAAGAATTCACCGCAACGACTCACTGCCTGATCTCCAAGTTACTTGTTTTATCAATCCCAAGAGGGGTAAATCATCTGGGAAATGCCAAACTGCTCATGTCCAACTAGGGTACACAGCTCCTCATGGGAGATATTCAGCATCTCACGTGATTCAGCCCTTAAAAGAGAGGCAAAAAAGAAAAGGAATAAAACTAAAATAAAATATTTGCATGGTTCATGTGCTTGAAACAAGGAATCCTGAACTGCAGAGGGTGAACAGCTAGTGCAGTGGAACTCCTGCCTAGAAAGGGAAGAAATGTTCTATTTCTTATGTCAATCCCATGGCAAATATTTGCAAGGACTAAGCAAGCAGAGTTAATTGGCTACTCTTTTTGTAAGCAGAAGCCATAGAGATGTTTATCTTCAAATCTGATTTCGTACCTTAGCTGTCACTGAAGAAATTAAACATGCAGCGAGTCACTCTCTCTATCAAATGGGGAGACAGTTGGCAAATGTAGGCCATAAAGGTAGAGATTAATTACTGGCTGTATGAGTTGTTGCTGTTTTCCTCTGTCAATTACGTCACGGTTAATCATGGAATGAACTCCTGAGAGTTTTGTATCATTCCTCCCCGCACTTCTCAAAAATAAAAAGTACGATTCTAATCTTGTTCTATCAGGAAAAAGTGCTGGGAGTTACAGTATCTCTCTCCGTGAAGATGAATTTAAATGTTTTAATTGCACAAGATGATTTAAAACTAACAGATCAAGACATGTCATGATTTGTTTTATGAATCTGAATAATATTTATGCACATATATGCTTCTGGTAAAATATTTTTTGTTACTGTTTGCGGGTGTTTCTCGCTCTTTTGGGCTCAGAATTGTTTACATCAGGCTACACAGGACTTGTCCTAAAAGCTTCAGAACAGAGAGTGAAGTAAAAGAAAAGAATGGAAGAAATGTAGATAAGAAGCCCAACACATAAATACTCCAAGACTGACCTTATAGTTCAGCAACCAAGAGTGGGAGAGGAGAGACAAAGAGATGGGTATAGAATGTGTTCTAAACTGTCATGGTGAGACAAGGCTCAGCTCAATCGCTACGCTCAGGATGAGTGGAGGCATGTTCAAATAGAGATGTCTTCGTACCTTCAGTCAGAAAACATCAATGTGCAGCAGCTCACAATGCTTTGTCTGTGAAGCAGTTTTTAGGTAATAAGAGCATAACTGTGTTTGAGCACTCACTCTGTTCACCAGACGTGGCTCCCTCTTCCCAAAGATCAAGCTGGTGCTCAAAAGAATCCATTTCTTGTTGGTAGATGTGAAAGCAAAACCAATGGAGATCTTCAACAGCATTTCAGAAAATGATCTGCAGAATTGCTTTAAACCTTGGCAGCATCATATGCAGCTGTGTGTCAGAAAGGAACTATTTTGAAGGTTATCATAGTTGATTTTCTTAATTTGTTAAATAAAAGGAGCTACAGACTCATTGTTTTTGTGTCATGCCTTGTTTTGTAGGGCAGTCGTCCTAGTCCACTGCAGACTGGGTTTCCACCAAAAGGATCAATCTCTGTCTTAAATATCACAAAAAGGTAGAAATATGATTTACTATTAAAAAGGGGGAATATATCTGCCTACGCTGGGCAGCCAGCAGCATAGCAGTATTCCTCTACCATTTTAGAAAAGACAAGTACCCCAGTTTGCTCCATGGGGTTTTTTTCAGAAAATGTGTTATTACAGCTGAATGCATTCTATAAAGCTAGATACCAGTGTTAGCCAATATCTGCACAGAATTTCCCACAAAAGACTAGATGAAAAGAATATTGTAAAAATGCCATTAAGATACAAGGACTGGTGAGGGAATGAAATTTTCACAAATATTAATGTAGGATGCTAGAAGCACAGTTTGAGTTAAGTTTGTCTTAGATTGCAATGGCCAATTCCCACATGAATTATGGAATGTCCTTCCATCAGCTTTGATGCATAGGACTAAATCTACCATATGCAGATAGAGAAGGAAATTATTCATAGCTGTTCGTGTTCCTCCCTACAGATAGTTATGGTCACGCTGTAATTAGCACAAAGTCTATCAATACTCCTGAAAGGACTTTGGATAACTCCACAAATGATGGGTAATAGAGCATTTGGAGTAAAGAGTCTGTATTCTGGGCTGTAAGGGGTATAGCAAAATTCATCCACTCATGTGAACTGCATATCCCAAAAGTGGTGTGGCATGGCAGGAGGTGTGTGTTGTTCAGACTACAATCAAATGAAGACTGGAGTATTCCTGCACATGCCGTTACAACTGCAAAAACAATTCTTTGCTTATCAACCTACAAAGTATTACCTTGAACCGATAAGATTCTCCTAGCTGGACTTGAGCCATTTGATTACTTACTAATGTTTACAGGGATGTAGCGACAACTGCTACTCGCTCCATCAGTCATTGTGAGAAAATTCCTTTTTCTAGTCAAGCTGTTATGGTTACGTGGTTCTGCCTTTTCTATTTCCTCATGGTATGGATTACTATAATACTGGTGTAGATAGAATATATCTTTCTTTTGGTCTTATTTTACCAATAAAATGGGCAGCTTTCAGACTTGGCTGTTATTATAACTGCAATGTAACAACAGGTAATAATAATAGAATAATAGAATTGTTAAGGTTGGAAGAGACCTCTAAGATCACCAAGTCCAACCACCAGCCCAATACCACCATACTTATAAGTGGATGACATCATGGAATGGCATGGCATGGCAAGAACAAAACACAGTAATAAGGAATAATTATTGTAGTGGTAGATTTGCATCACACATAACCTGAAAGTGGTACCTGGCTAGTTCCATTCCTGAAAGGCTTATGTATAACAAATCCTCAGTCCACAGTGGGAAGAGGTACACTGGTTATTTCTAATTATTTTCTAGTTTTTAGCTAGAATCATGCAGCTATTTGAAAGCTGTGCCTGCAATAAGCTGGTTGTTTCAGCACCTGTTTGTTATACAGTAGGAAAAAAAAGAGGGGAGGTTGAAAAAAAGAAACACAGACGTGACAATTTGATGAGATTGCAAGCTTACTCAGCCATCACTGGGATGCCTGAAAGGCCAGGCACTTTGCTTTCCTTGGTACAGATTAATTAACCAGCTGTGACTCCTAGATCTCTATTTTTAAATAATGACTTGCATAACTCTCTAAAGACAAGAACTTACCACTGCTGCATCACACACAACCATGGCTGCAAGAGATTATTACCAGCGGAAAATCAAGTTTGCAGGAAACTGATGTAAGGATTTCCATGAAGAGTAAGAAAATTAACCCTGAAACCTCTATAATTCCACTGGGGCTCACCTCTATTTCTAATATAACAATACAGCAAATTGCATCTTCATACTTCTTATGCAACCATGGAATTGGTAATATTAAAAAAATCTGGTAAGGTGCCTGTATTTTAGTTAGAATTAATACTTGTGAAAAGGGAAAAGCTTGGGAAATATTACAGTAAGCAATAGTAGGTGAATTTGTCCCAGGGCTCATGAAAACTACATTACAAACACTCATACGTGGATATTTACAGTAGAACTATTTTGCTATTTTTCAGATTGTTTTTGTATACTTGTGCTCGTTACCGTTTGGCTCACAACTCTCACTCTGAGCAGATGTACTGAAGGCAGTTTAACTACCTGCAGGTTTCAGATAAGAGCTGTTCCTTTTTCTAACTCAGCCTTGAATTTCCTCAATTCATGTAAAATTTCTGTCTGCAGTCATGGTAAAGACAAAGTGCAAGATGAAGGAACAGCTGCCTGCAGAGCAACCCTTGATAACTCCATACCACAGGATATTGCTGCCAGCTGGAAGAGCATTCAGGATTCAGATGTCATTCATAAATATGATTTTTAACAAAATTATAGTCAATAGTACTGACATAACACTACAGTGGGGAGAGGGAGAAGGTAGGAAACACTCCAGAGCTGGTCTACTCTGCATTATTACTTGAATTACCAACATTTTGCAATAGGTTTGCCTCAAGGAATACAAAAATTACTCAGCTTTGAAACATCCCAGTAGTTATTTAATAGGCGCAAAAGATCAACAGATAATTACAGTGTATTTTGGTAATTACAGTGGATATGATTTATGGTATATTTTAATTACCACAGAGAGCCTAGCATGAAGAATGAACACTTAAAAGTCAAGATAAATATACGAATATATCGCCTATAAAAATAAATCCATTAAGTAACACGTACTCCACTGATATTTGGAGGAAAATGCAAAGCTACATGCAAACAGCTCTTTTCCATTTGGAGTGTAAATGGCTGATGAGTTACAGGACCATCTCTCTTTATTTGCCAGATTCAGTAAGACAAGTTGCATTCCCCAACATGAGCCTATACCTTTAAGAAGTCCAAAGGAAAGAAAACACCCAGTGCTTCAGTTTAAATAGGAGACAGCAAATGCTATTTTCTTAGCATTATTTCAGCCTTATGCTAATGAATTCCAGCACTGTTGTAGGTGAGACTCTCCTCAATTATGCAAACTTTGGTCTTTAGTATAGAGGTCATTGTGACACACAAAAATTGTATAGTAATGAGGTTATTCACATTCTGTTACAGTGCATAAGAATTGAAAACCAAAAGTGAATTAACTTTCTTTTTTGTCTTCATATATTTAGGCTAATAACACAGTGCTATGGTACAACCGGGATGCGAATATTTTAGAACACAGCACCATACCACTATCACAAAGCAAACATCATAGTGGGGAGTATTACATTAACACCCTGCTTCTGAGCTCTAGGAGATGAATTTAATATATAATACAGTGTGATGTTTACCAATTCATTACAGTGACCTGGCTCGCTACTTCCTTAGAAAACTGCAAAAATGAAAATGTCACACACACATTTGCATTCACGAGGTGGCTGTGCATCGCTGCACGCTTCTCATGCTGTCTAAACAGAAGCCTGTTTTCTGCTGTCAGTCCAATGGCTCAGCCCCAACCCAATCTGAACTGCCTTTGGGAGGCATCAGCGGACTCCAGATACTGGTGGCTTGAGGCATGAAGATATGAAACACTTTGTTCCCTAAAGAAAGAGAAAAGCTACTTGTCAGGACAGTCTGTATCCCACAGGACCTTCTGGAAGTTACTGGAATAGGCTGGAAGTGTGACTACAAGCAAGGAGAAGCATAGAATCATAGAATAACCAGGTTGGAAGAGACCCACTGGATGATCGAGTCCAACCATTCCTATCAAATGTACATTATTCCTATCAGCAGTACAGTAATTGAAAAGGACACGCAGGTGCTGGTATCTCAGCTGCAATTGTCTCTGTTTTAACTCACTGTTCTGTTGGATCTTTTTATACCTAAAAGAATCATTTTATAAAATATGTGACTGATTTACAGTCCTGATGTCTTTAAAACATGCTTTACTCTACTAGATTAGCTGGATTAAGACAAAAATAGATTTGGTCTTTTTTTTCCCTTAAATGTTCATTAAAAATCTGCTGAAATGTACAAAGCCAAGCACAGATTGTAACTGTACTTCAGAGTGACATTCCAGTCTGGACAAGGCAAACTGCCCTGCACCCTAGTTCTATGGAATATCAACACGTGATGTAGAACACTTTTGTTTCCAGAAGGAAGAGAAGAGCAATGGTCAGGCCAGCTCATATCCCAGGAGATGTCTTTCTAAGAGCGATGAGGATGTGTTGGAACAAAAAAACAGGACGAGAACTTGATTTCCATTTTATGGGAGTTTTTGACAGTCCAAAATTTAATTTCACTGGAAACTAATAAAGATAATTTCCAAGGCAGAACTCATCAAGCTGTGTCATCAGACATTTTTAATCCCTATATTTCCATTCCAAAATTAGTTTTGAATCTTCATTTATTATTTTACCAGTAAAACAGCAGTAATCTCTGTTATGCACTATTTGAGTGTACCGCAAATATGAGTTATAATTCAGAAAATGGATTCAGCTGATTAATGCTCAGTATTTCTCTGGTTTTCTGAATGAAGGATACTCTTGTGTGGTGATGAAAAATATAGATATTCAACTTAAGCTAGAGGAGAGAAGTGCAAACAAGTTCCATATCTCCTGTCTGTGTAGTATTAAAACAGTGCAAGAAAGAGCTATTCAAGTGGCCTGACCTTCTAAAGTAATGAACATCCAGTAGCTACCAGTGAAGTCACCGTACCTCAGAATTCATTTCACCTAAAGCTAATATATAAGGGGAAGATTTTCACAAGAAAAACATGCAGTTATGGGAAGAGAAATGCCAGTTGTATCTTGGGAAATCTCATCACTGTCAAACTCTGGAGTGAACATCTTACTTTTGGTAACTAAGTTTGCAAATCTGGGTTATATTTTCATTGTGTTTTATACACAATGGCTGACAAATGAAAAGTAATTATCAATTTGTTGTGGCAAAATCTCCTAATCCAGCATTTCTTTCCTCTCCAGCTCTCCCTCTTTTTCTTTTGCAGGCTCTGTCAGTATGCACAAAAATATCATATAAGAACCCTAGCAAATAAAGCGTTCTTTAAAAATTAGTTCATCCAAACCAATCTCTCTTGTGACCTTCTGGGAGTCACAAGGGGAAGAATCCCATCAAGTCTTAACACACCTTCCAGAATTTCTCAGCTTTTAGGAGATACTAGATGTTCTCTGACTCCTTTGTGTGTAATGCCAACATATTTATGTTGAGATCCGGGGTCTGAGTTGAAGGGTTATTACAAAAGCAGAGAAGTAGCAACAAGTTCTAAATGCAATTTTCTGTTAGACAGGAGTACATTCGGTTCCACATTCAATGGTATTTACATGCTGAATGCAATACCATTATTGAATCTATTTGAATTCTTTCTGCTATGGCACAAAAGAAATGGTTCTTAATCACACAACCAACCTGGACTTACAATTCATCAAGAGACTAAAGTTTCCATCTGAGCTGAAAGGGCTGCAACATGAGAGATGCGGAGGTGAAGGAGAGCTGTTGTTTAGCTGCAGGACAAATCCTGTACTTTACACATTGTAGACTGGCAGAGTGCCCAGCACTGGGCTGATCTGCTCTCATGATTGATTCAATAAAGCTTCAGCCTGAAGGAATTACTCTGGATCCAGATAAAGAAACTTCTTAAGGCTGTGCCAATTGTTTAGCATCTTGCCAGTGGTGCTGAATGTGTCTCTACTGAGCACACGAGGCCTGGTGCAAGGGTGTATGAATAAGGATACAGAATTAGTTGTCTCACTTGCCTCTATTCTTTGCCTTTACTTGGCCCAGGCAGGTTAGAGAAGGAGTCTACCTGTTCCACGTGTGAGAAAGTATCAGTGTACATTAAGAAATAACATCCAAGATTGCCAAATCTGTTTATCCAAGTGCAAGTGTGGATGAAATATTGAGAGAATGTGTTATAATTGCATCCAACAATGAGGGAGGATCTTTCAGGGAAAGCTCTGCACATGCTCCTCCTTCCAGGATGGGCAGCAGTAAAGATTATAGCCAGTGATTCTCGTTGATCTCATCCGTGTGGATTTTTGTGCAGGAATTTGAGGAGGATAGGGTCCCTATTCTGCACAGAGAAGCAAACACAGCTTTACTAGGACAAAATCTCGTAATAAACATGTTCTGCTGTGAAAAGTAACTTGGATCAATGTGGCTTTTCTGTACCATCAAATACCAGCAGTGCTGCAATGCACCGTTTTCTCTGGGTGATCCAGCACAGGCTGGATGCTATTTCAGTTATACTAGAGGTAGAGCTAAAGCTAACGAGCCATACTGGGATTGTGGCGGGAGGTGAAACAGTGGGGACAGGGAGGTTCCAAAATGAGCCACTTTAGACCTTCTGGACCTAAATGACCCTCTCCCTGAATCCATGAGACTGGAAGGTGCAAAACGCATGTTAAGAAATTAAAGTACCTTCCACATCACAAAACTGAGTTATGTATTATCTATTCAACGACTTCCCAGCTACCTTCTGTCAAAGTTACTTCCCTTCCCCTTCCTGTACCTGCTGCTAAAACTTCAGCCTTATGTTTCCTTCAATATCTTTAATTACAATTTTTGGTTGAATGGGCTTAATATCTTCTGAGCCTAAAAAATTTTATTTCAAACTATGTCTCAAACTTTCCTAATTATACACTTTGTCAAATACATATAAACATATATATGTGCATGTCATCTGAAACTTTTCCAGTATCTTCATTACAATTAGAGAAGCTTTAATTTATTCCATCAGACAAGAAGGGAAAGTCTTTACACTCCAAACATGCCCCATGCTTGTGGGGCAGTTTAATTACTTGGTTCTAAGAGTGCAATCTTGAAACCTCTGAGATAAAGTCTTTCCCATCAATCCTGAATTCTACCCACTAGTGGCATTAACATATAAAAAAATCTGCTGGAACATGCCATTTTTATCATAAGTATTAATGAAATGCAACATCATAAACAATAAAGTTTAATTAGTAACTAAAGTGTCTATGGCAATTAAATAAGACGGAAGTGTTCTGAAACACAGCAGGATGGATTATACTTTGAGTCATTTACATTGCAAATGGATTTTAAAGATGATATTGATAGAAGTTTAGGGGAAATTAAGATTTTTAAAAAATAACACATTGACTCTATGACACTCAAATGCATAACTTCGCTTCACACAAACTTAGTAACTGGAACTGCAGGTGGAACTAATGGGAGCAGCTAATAATGTGAAGTGCACTGAAAAAATATCAAAAAAAAGCATAAGAGAATCGAGTGCAGTGACGTGACTCATTAGTGTCAGGCCAAAACAGCACTTAAAATTAAAGAATACATGTTCAGTTATGCAGTAAGGAAAAAATGTTAATGTATTTCATGCCTAAGTATTTGAAACTAAACACAGCTGCTTACTATGTAATCATAATTCTACCTGAAACACTGTAATCATTTAAGACTGAGAGCAAAGGTCCTAGTTCCAGACAATTTGTGAATAACTTAAGTGGACAAGCGGTGGAACACTGTCTACTTGTTTCAACTCACAGTTCATTCCACCTGAATTATTCGAACTACAACGGCAAAGCTGGATAATCATCATGAGAAGGCTGGGTAAGAACAAAAATAAAGAGGAAAAGAGCCAGGCAGCTGTGACTGGAGGCTAAGATCTCTCCTCTGTGACAGGAAGGTAAAGAAAGCATTAGTATTTGTTCTCTTGCAGAAAAAATCAGTGAAAGCTAGATGGGGAAAGATTATCAGCGGGTGACTCACTAGGAAAGTGAGTTTTCAGTTTTGCACTGGCTGCCTTGAAAGCAAAGAAATCCTCTTGGGTTTACAAGAGGATAGGTCACCTCCGAACCAGGCTTGTCCTCTCGCATCTCACTACCCAGTCAGCTCCGAGACTCACTGACTCTGTGATGTCCTGGCAACGGGTGCTCAGACATGGTGAAACGTGCTGGTCCTAGCACAGTGACTGCGACTGTGCAAACTGCACCTGTGAACCTCGCAGACGCTATCAAGCTTTTCTTCACTTGTAGGGTAAAGGAATTTGGATTGTTCCCACTGGTGGCAGCTATAACATGGATAGTTCCTTTTTATGCGAGTAAGCATGGAAAAATGGCTTTTGATTCTCTCATTTCACAGGCTTCCATGAACTTGAAGCTTTTTACTTTTCAGAGCAATCTAATCTTTAAAACACTGCCTCCCATCTCCAACTGCCTTTGTGTTTAGGGGTTTTTTTCTGTTTTCTCATGTCTCCTCCACTATTCCACGTTCCACATGTCAATCTTAGTGAAATTTAACAGACAAAATTCTGGACATTGGTGCTATATTAGAATTTCAGTTGGTTTCATAAAGATCATAGAATCATAGAATCACCAGGTTGGAAGAGACCCACTGGATCATCAAGTCCAACCATTCCTATCAAACACAGAAAGATCCTTGGCGTTATCAACTCTCTCATTAAGTGAAAAGGTGAGTAAACAGAGCAAAAGGTATTTATGAATATCTTCATAAATATAATCTCTTGACACTCCTGCTCCTACTCTCATCTCCCTCTGTTTGTATATTTACAAACATCCCAGCATAAAAAGATAGGATTTTGACAAGCATGCAGGTGATTACTTGCTTTGCTCCTAATGTAACAGGAGGTGAAAGTGCCCCTCATCTAATGGGAGCCCTGATAAATCTTGGCTGATAGTAAATCCCGTTTCCAGGGTTTTTCTTCCCAAGAATGTTTTCAGAAAAAGCACCATAAGAAGCTCATACCTTAGCAACAGTGATGCCTGCTCTAAAGGATAGATTGTCCCTGGAATATCCACTGCTCTCCAGTGAACCACAGAGAGGGTTATTTCTGCTACACAGCCTTGGCAGGTGACAAACTTCTCTCTCTCTTGCTCCTCTATTACAAAGAGAGAATGCCAGCAGCTTTCTTCTGTTTTGAGGTGTAGTGGGCAAAGTAAATAGCCGCAAAGACTTCTGAGAACTGCTTGGCACTCTAACACTAACATTTATGTGACATGAAAGCAATACGAAGGCAAAAAAAAACAGCGAAAGCAAACAAATCCAAACATGTTACTCAAAGGCTTGAAGTATTTTTCTTTATGCTCTTCTAATAGCTCTGAAATGAAACAGGAGTGGATCTTTTTAACTGCGTGCAGCAAATCTGATCCTGCAAGTGATGTCTGTTCCCCTCCTGGTGCTGAGCACTTCTCCTACTGCTTTAGAACTCCAGTGCTCAATGGACACGCTTCGTGCCTGTGGGACCAGTCTCATCATTTATATTTTTACCAGTGCAAGGCGAAAGAAGAAATGGAAATCTCAGAGTTCGTATTGTTAATGTGTGGAGTGGCCACAGAGCTGACTTCTGGAGCAACTGGAGGGCACATGCAAATGTCTGCATGCTAAGTGGCTGAGGGCTTGTTTTCCCTTGAACTCAAACTTGAGTCAAATGACATGACATATGGAAATGGCTCCTTCAAGACTGGCTCATTAGTGCTCTTAAGACCCCACATTCACCTATCTTTATAAATGCAAAAACTTCCACAAGTTTTTTCAATATTAAACAAAATAATGGCGTGTGCACAAACATATGGACAGGTTTGCAGACAGGTTGGAAATAAATCACTCTGTGTTGGTTGGCAGAAAAAAAAAATGCACTTTTTTTTCCTCTGTGACAGCTTATTATGGATGGTGGTGAATTCTGCCAACCAGAAACCAGTATGTGCTTATTCAGCCCTGTGTGGACAAGGAAAGGCAGCAACATTTTGAATCTAAAATCCAGGAAATTTTCACATTTTGCAAAAGATCTTGGATCTTTAAAATGAGCCAAATCTAAAACCTGACCCTGAAGAACATTTACCTTTGATATATTTCTTAACAGGTAGGCTCAGGTCAGAGGTCTGGAGTTCAAATTTTTTTGATCCCCGAGATCCGTGTGTCTTCTCTATGCAGAGCAGAGCAACAAATAGGGAAGAAAGGCTGCCTTATAATTAGAGCACCAGACACAGCATGGGGAGAGAGGATATTCACACAGCTTAATTGAGATACTTTCCCCAGGCTTTCTGCAGCCATTGAAGAGAGAGAACTTCACAAGGCAACTCAAGGCCACTAAGTAGGCCTCTATTTTTAATCACCTCTCTCTCTGATGACTCTGGAAAGGACTCCAATAGCTGTGAAAAGAGGCTTTCTCTCCACTGAATACAGAAGGAGCAAGAAAGCCAAATCTCCTAATATAAGTTTCTGAGTAGGAATTTAAAACTCTTCAGTTCTGTTTTTACGTATTCCAAAAGACCTGCTTCTGAGAAAAAGCAGGTGCCTCAGTCTTCTCATCTGCAAAATAAGAGAGCCAGTGCCCCTTCCATCCACTGGATCCAGGGCTGTGAGGCAAACGCTAAAGCCTGGGAAGAACTGCGGCTCTGAAATGGGAGTGTAAGAGGCAGAGCAGGTAGGACACGATGCTTCATGTCACAGCAGACAGGATTCACTCTCCAACAGCAGGTCTCCACAGATAACCTAGCTAGAAGGAAGGCAGCACTACCAGCCCTTAACTTCTACATACAGGAATTGGAATATGAAGAGCGGTGCTGATAATAAATGATGTGCTGTATGGAGAGGCAGTTTTCCGTACAGTAGCGCTATCCGGGATGTAGCATGGCCATTTTAAAATGTTTTATGATTTTAAAGCATCGTAAAGGTCAAAGTTTAATAACTGTGGTCTATAATTCCCTCTACCTTTAGCTCTACTCCTAGTGTTACTAACTTATCCACAGTCTAGACATAATAGGCAGTGCAGTAGTTTGAGCAGTGCTCTGCCAACCTGACAGGATCAGCTTCTCAGGGGATGGAAAGGTAATTCACCCTCCAACTTTATCGAATCCTCTTTGGACCAAAACCTGCTAGCTGAATAAAAGTTGCCACCATGTGTCATACGCTACAGCACAGAGGAGATGTGAGATGTGGTGAACATTTGTAATTGAGAACACACAGCTGAATGCGAGAGGGAGCTAGCTGTATTTCAGAAAATGAATGGGATGCTTCCACATGTAGAAATAGCAGCTTTCGCTAAGGTTATCAAGCTCCTAAGAATAAAAGGCTTGCTTTTGCCTCCACTGGCTCTAAGTTGATTAGGGTAGCTGCTTTTCTTAGAGAGCCAAACACATTGGAAGTCAACATGTCAGTGCAGAGGGATCCACATTCTCACTGCATCCACCCAATCAGTCCCCAAATTAAATTAAAATAGCAGCTTATTCAATTAACTTGGTCTTTTTTCCTACCTCTGGATTTTCTCAACTGCATCCATGAGGACACTGATTTAAAACACTCCCAAGCCAATAATTGACTATCGCTGGCTTGAACAGTTTTAGATCAGCACCTGTTTAAATGAACTTGAATGGCCTTTGGCTCCAAGAGTTGAACAAAAACAGTAATATAAAGCTCAATATTTCCAAGTAGTTATGGAACAAAAGTGAGTTTTCACACTGGTCAGAGAAACTTGTGTCTGGCCCACAACTCTGTGAGCATTAACATGAATTTTTGCGCACTCTAAATTAAAACTCAGTTCCTACAAGAACTCATATGTGAAATATCAAAATTTGCTTTCTGCAAACATTTTTACCAGATGTGGTTGCTTGACTGTTTGCAGAGTTAATGTGAGAATGTGAAGTAAATTAATTTAAAAATTAAAATGAATATACATAGACATTTTTAGTTCCCATTATTCATCTGGCTTTGTTTAATACAGAGGCCAAGGAAAAAGGTGCATGAAGGTAAAAACTTAATATCAGTCTCCTTTTTTTTGCCCCAGTCTTTTACACTTTTTGGGCACAGCCTGCTATTCGCCAGTTCTGGCAGTCAGCAAAACTTTATTAGCTATTACATTTATATCAAAAAAGAAAGAAAATAACTTCATTTTTCACCTCTCAAGACACAAATGCAGAAAAAATGTGGCATTTCTTAGCTGTAGAAACATTGTACTGGGGATAACGTCCCTTCCTGTGCTTGAGTCTATCTTCAGAATTAGTATTAATGTCGTGACACCATGCAACAGACATATGGAAGTGTTATTTGTTTCTCATTTACAAAACAGATAAGAATATGGAAATAGTTTCAGTCCATTTGTTTGATGAGCTTCCTAAGCCAGTAATAAACAAATCAATACAATTAGTTTTGGCTCATCATCATTAGCAACCTTCGCTACTGGGATACAATTTAATTATACCTCTTGTTCCACAGCAAAGGAAAGCCTTTGAAAATGGACTGCTTTGCCAGCTATCGAACCAGGAGGGAGGAGCGAGACGATACATCAGTGATGGAGGAGTTATTATCTAAGCAGGGTGTACAACGCATAAAGCATATTGTGCAATACAATTTCCCTGATTGCAAGTCTAAAATATTCCTGCCATTAAGTGCTTATGAGCAACGCAATGTGAAATCCAGCTGTAAAAAGACTGTGTATATGACATTCTTCATGTGAATGTTGCAATTAATACAGCATGCATCAATCACTCTTGGACTTGATTACAAACTGCACTAATCCTAATTGATTAATTAAGCTGCAAAGTTACATACAGTAATGTATGATAAAAGAACCTCAACATATGTGCACTAATATTCCCAAATTCATTTTCATTGTGGGGATCAATGTTGATATTTTGCTCTCAGCTGTGCATCTAGGGTCTAAAAAGAAGGAGTGCATGGATATCCTCAAAACTAGGAGTTCTTCAGCATAGGAATTCAGCTAGCTGTAACAGAGGTAAGGGAAATAAACATCCACATTCAAAACCTCAGGAATAATTTTGGGGGGAAAAAGGGAAAGGGCTTAAATCTAAACCTGACTTTCCCAAAGAACTCCTGAACCACAGTTCTGGTGTGGCAACGCCTGCTGCAGAATAGTCCTCACCTCAGGGGAGATAAGAGAAAGCCTTGAGTTTTGTGTCCACTGAACGCGTACTTAGAGTGGCAACTTTTTCACACTGTCATCATGTCTCTAAACTTTAATTGGTATTTGCACATTGTCTCTGTCACCTGGCTCTAAACTGTGGCTGAGAGGCCTGAAAATCAAGATTTCTCCAGAGAAGGGGGGCCCTCCAGGGATAGGAGCCTGGATAACCTGTAGCTGGAGATGAAAGAGCTACAGAGGAGAGGAAAGAAACCTCTAGTGATCTCCCCATCGCATCACCTTATCAAAGGCTAGGTTTGCCAGGCTTTTATTTTCCATGGTTTCAATCCTTCAGGGAAAATATCTTTGTGAAATCTAAGGTGACTTGATACATAAATAATGCAACTGGGATCACTCAAGAAACATTAAATTCATTGCACATCCAGTGCAGGGCTCACTATTGTATTTATAACAATATATCTCTAGATGACACATTTTAGATCGACTTCGAGGAACTTTTCATAATATCAATAAACATTTTTTCCAAATTAATTGCTTGGATATATAAATGTGTAGTTCTGCTCAGTACCCAGAACCCGGCACTAGTGATCGATGCAGTCTATTGTATGGTTATCACCCTAAATTTTTTCTTATTTTTGCATGACACTAAAAGGAAAAACAAAGTGTGCTTTTAACATAGAGGGACTGCCGCATGCGTACTTTAAAAATCTAGGGTATATTTTATGTTTCTGTTCGAGAACTTAAGATGCTGACTTCAGGCAGCCTTTTTTTAGGTGTCTTGCTGTAAACAGACACATTAAAATTACAGGAGGTTGTCTTAGCTGAAATTCAAGTGTCATAATAACAATATGAGCACTGTAAACCACTGAGAGGTAACCTGTCTTAGGCTCTACTTTCAAAGTATGTGAGGTTGGCTTGCAGTTTCAGCTGGTCTCCAGTGTCATCAGAAAGGACCAATTCATCCTGGAAGATAGGTATGAAAGGAAAATTACCCTAAGGCTCTCCAGTAATGCAGAAGTGACACTGCCAATTCAGTATCTCAGCAGTACAGTCCCAGAGAGAGCATCTGAAGATTTCCAGAAAATAATAGGATTTTTTAAAGCCTCTTATACAGGGCTCTATGATTTGCTTGGCAAAGTCTGTGAAAAATAATATGGTCTATTTTGTGTTTGTTTATGGTTACATTTTCTTGCGACCCAAACATCATCAGAATGCAATAGAATAATGTATTTTTGACTGCGTACATATATAACTTTACCCTTCCTAAGGCTTAACACTTCTGCTTCTCTTTCGTCAGGTGCCTGGACCATAATCCAAAAGTAATGGTCTAGGATCACTTAAATTGTCATCGAAGTACAAAGCTATTAAACACAGCTGAGCTGGTAAAAGGAAAGAAGCTACTACTAGTGAAATGTATTGATGGGTGAGCTCTGTAACAGATTTATCAGTCTCTTCTATAACATATTATCACTAGTACCTGGTGTGGTAGAGTGGCTGGAGCTATTAAAAGCCCTTTTTTTCCTGAGGAATTTTGCACTGCTTAGACTGAAGTGTTCTGCTTTGCTATATTGTCTTTGTAACACCTTCCTCAGCCTCACAGGACATGACACTGGCTGCAAGCCAATAAAGATATTGTACAAGAGGCTGTAGCTCAGATGAAAGAGATGTGAGCTTGGGGGAGGAAATGCAAATTTATTAGCATAGTCATGCCTGAAGAGCATGGGGAGCTGAACCTTTGGCAGACCTCAAGGATCTCTCAACAGGCCTGCGCCTGCCTCACTCATTGCTTCTGCTGAGAGTCCAGGGGAAAAGCCAGCCAGTAACCGTAACTCAAATGACTCTACAGCGAAAGAAAAGGAAAGTTAATCAAATACAGGCTGTTTAAACATATCAAGATCATTTTCCAGGGTATCTTATCCTCTACAGCACAGTAAAACATAGATATAGGAAAGCTTGATCCAAAAATCTTTTGCTTAGGGCCATGATATTTCACAATTTTATAGTAAGTTTTACAATATCTGCCATTCTTTGAGCCTCGCTTTCTGGAATCGATTGACTAGATTGGAGGTGCCACTTTTGCTAAAACAGAAGAAATTTTCTAGCCATCATGATTCAGAGAACAGATGGAAAACAAACTCTGGAAGCCCAACAATAAGAACACAAATTAATAGAATTCTATGTTTATCTTTCTGAAACATCATTATCTTAGGAGGCTCAGCTCCGGTCTTGAACACCTGCGAATGATGGCATTAAAACACTTCCTGACACCTCGAACAAGCTCCTGTTGCTGTCCCAGAATGTACGCAGGGACTCAGAGGAGCAGCTCCGCGGGATGTGTCAAGGCAGATGTGGTGATGAGCACAGGTGCCATTTCCAAAGAGGCTCTTTCTTGCAGCATCTGGTGTTTTTCCCAGCAGTGTTGTTTCACTGCACCAAAGAGACGATGTTCAAAAAGCAAGAAAACCAATGTACTTTGGGACTTGAAGGTAAGACAGCTCTGTGAAGCTGTGACCTTGCATGCCAGTGAAAAAATATAAGGCTTGTTACTGCACGCCTAGAAACCCTAGAAACAAGTGTATTTATGACACAAATAAGAGCCCGTAGCTCTTTTTATTTAACAAATTAAGAAAATTAACTGTGATCACCTTCAAAATAGTTCCCTTCTGAGTTGACAAACAGCTGCATACGTTGCTGCCAAGGTTTAAAGCAATTCTGCAGATCATTTTCTGAAAAGCTGGAGAGGATCTTCATAATTTTTGCTGTCACATCTTCTACCAACAAAAAAGTGGGTTCCTTTGAGCACTGGCTTGATCTTTGGGAAGAGGGAGGCAGGTCTGGGGAAGAGGAAGCCAAGTCTAGCAAATTGGGAGGGTTCTCAAGCACAGGGATGTTATTACCTAAAAACTTCTTCACAGACAAAGTGTTGTGGATGGATGCATACTGACACTACCTGACTGAGGGTGAGAAAATGTCTATATTAAAGTGCTGAAGTTGAGCTTTGTCTCACTGTGACAGCTTAGAACCTGTTCTATATTCATCTCTCTATTTTCCCTCCGACTTTTGGTTCCCAGGCTATAAGGTTAGCCTCCGTTTATTTTGTGTTAAGCCCTGCACACACATTTCTTCCACTCTTCTCAAATTTCAGAGGGCATTCATTCAAAAGAGTGCACGCATTTTGTGCTTTAATCTCAGCATCTGATTATATACATGCAAAACAATTATTGATTCTGTCAAAAAGTGGGTAATTTTGTTGTTTTATTGTTTCTTTTAAAACAGATGATAGTGACAGTGCAGAATCAGGCTAAAAGCTCTAAATGCACAAAACCTCACTTATGCACATTTTATGGTGCATCACTCTCTGACAGCTCTTCACTGATCAGGTCATTCAGATCCACAGCTACAATGTCCATTTAGGACCTTGCAGTGAATTCTACTGTCTGATTATTCTAACAGTTTTGAGAGGATAAAGCAGTATGGCCAAATTCTCTTATTTCCAGACTGCAGTTATAATAATAAACCCCTAACTCCTACAACAACCACTTAGCAATATACAATTGCTCTAAAATACCGTAGCCGTGAAATCTAACAGTTATAACTTTGAGACCTATCAAAATTGCTCTGCTTTCCAAGATTTAGTTAAGCTTATCTGGGAAATTTATGGGACTCATACATGCTTATCTGCAGATGCTAGTTCAAAGGACAAGTCTTATGATTTCAGAATATATTTTTCCATTTTAATTGAACTCAGGATGTTGAAAGCATGCTGTAAAACCCAGTCCTTCTCCAGTGTCATTATTTCCTCCAAAACTGAGTGTTCCGAGTGGTTATTGTTATGGAAACGAATGAAAAATGTCAAGAGATTCTGAATTTCGAGTATTCTGCTACTGATATCAGATCAGACTGTACCAAAATATGTAATTAATGGTGTATCTGCCCAGTGTACTGAAATACACTGCTTTTATAAACTGAAATAAATATTTCTTGTATGTATACACCCAGATGGTTGACTTACATTAGCTGTATGACCTATAACTTAGAATATCTTTACATGCAGTTAAAATCTCACACATACTCTTTCATCACCATAGTTTCTCGAATTTAATATGATATTAATTCAGCATGTCACTTAAAAAGCATTTGAGATGAGTTAGAACAAACAGTAAGAATCTCACATAATCTAAAAACCTAGTAACAAGGGGAAGCTCAGTTTTTTAATCTTGCTTCAGAGGAGAAACTCTTTACATAATCACTCAGAATTTTAATTTCTTTACACAGAATGAAATTCTAAATGGTTTTTGACAGTTGTAACTCTTGTGCAAACCTATTTCATTTCAGTAGCTGAACACCAATTCATACAGTAATGAAAAGCAAATCTTCAAAGTTTCTCTCTTTCTCCCCTAACATTTAATACAAATCGATGACACGTGACCGCTATCACAACACCTCTCCTTGCAGATTAGTTTCTTAGGTAGCTTTACACATTTAATCAATGATGCTAAGATACTAAAATCACTTTTCTGCCTTTTCTTTCAATTTATCAAGACTTAATCTCCCTCCGACTTTTAGTCATCATGTAAGTTAAATAATACTAGTTGAATGTGGATTGATTTGAGTGCAATAGTTAAATAAAATATATGCTATTTCACATGTAAATTTAGTGATCTAATTTAAGCAGAGGAATTTTTGAGTACATGTATCACAGATGGCACAGTATTTTATCTTTCAATAGATCTCCTGTTATAAACTGTAAACTTCACTCAATAAGCTCAGTAAAAGATTTCATATATCTAAACTGACTCCTAATTGTGTGCTGACATTTGTAATAGTGCAACAATCCCACGGACCTTTCTATTTTATTTGGCAAAGTGCTCTTTACAATATCATTCGCTCTCTGTCTCTCTTGAGATATATAAAGGCTTAACTGGAGCTCCAGGATACGCTGCACACGGTCAGAGAATTCATCAGCAGCCAGCCAACCTCTTTATTACTCCTTCATTCCCTGGGTTTATGAAAAGGGCTGTTAATTCAGTAGGCAGTACTTACCTCTGTCCCGATGCTGCTGGAGTGATGGCCCTGATTCCTCCCGCACCAGCACTGTTCTAAGTCTGCAATAACTCCAGTGAAATCATCAGTAAAACTGGTCTTTGCGAGAGGAAAATGAAGCCCTTTATCTTTCGGAGAGTAAGCGTTCTTTCTTACTGTAAAGTAAGTCCTTTTTCTGTACCGAAGCTATTACGAAGGTCAGAGTGCATCTCGCAAGGCCAGAGACATTTTACTTTTATGACCAAATTTTAGTTTGAGTAATTACAACAGCCAGTTAAAAATATGGTTTCAACAAAAAGGGGCAACGTTTTCATGAAAACATGCTGCATTTTTCCCACTGTGTCAAATGCACATTTGTTCTTTCTTTTCATTCTTTAATGTCTATATGCTGTTTAGCAGCCATGGCATTTCATCCCAGAGGTGGCTGCATTACACAGTGGATAAAAGAAACTCTTTTATAAATAGTAAAGTTAATTATTTCATCTTATTTCTTCATTTCCACCAAGATTAGCTGTTATAAATAAATACATTTACAGTCATCAAATACCACTGCCTAATTTCCCATTAGATTCATTCTCTACACTTCTTTTCCATAAAATCAGACTCAGCTTTTTTATACAAAGAGGGCACGTGATTTTTAATTCCACTAGGATTATGTCTTTGGGTCAAAGCATAACTGCCTACAATAAATAGAAGCATAAAAGAATGCCTGGGAAATGGAGAGACAATATGCTGGACCTGTTTAAAGGACATCTGGTGCCCCAATTCACTGATAGCAATGCTGAAGGGCATTTGTTTTCCCCTGCTATGTGAAAATTCAATTTCCTTTGAACTAGGGGCAAATCATATTTTTATCGATTAAAGGGAAGGAAAAATAGCAGACAGATACCCAATTTTGTGGGTATCACACAGAGCATCTCTGGCCTCGCATATGGTGTACTACTGCTTTAAATAAAATACTGTTGGGTTTAATTTCTTTAGACAGCATCCAGATCTAGGGAGCCAAGTGTGCATTTGAGGGAAGACCAATGGAGAAACAATTCTTAATCTTTACATTTAGAATTAGCCTCAGGCCCTGACTATTATTCAGTAGAGCAGCTTGGCAGAGAAGGTATATAATGTTTTGTAAGGTAAGAAAGGGTCTTCATTCCCCACCCCAGCACCAGATGGAACTAATGAACTGCAATTAAAGTATCGTTTGCTCCATTCACAGATGAATTGACAGACTAACTACAGGGGAAGTATGCTCCATTATTACCCTGGAAAGGAGGTGCAAACAGAGCTTTTAAAATCCTAATAATTGTATGCTAAGCAACCTCTGCATCCCTCTCACCGCCTCCGAATTCTCCTGAGTTACTGCAGCTGCTTGCCAGTCCCTAAAACACCTCCAAGAAACTCTTCTTGATGAGAGCATCCTCACAGTGGCTCCTGGATGCACACCTTGCACTGACTGCCTGTGCTCTGCACAAGTGACTTTTTGATGTGACTTTTATTCACATGACGAGAGTAAATGCCTTTTCAATCAGCTCTTGAGCAGCTGTGAACAGCTGGAACATGGAAAGACAGCCTGCTAGAGCTGGATCCCCTCCATTCAACTATTCTACCACTGTGGCAGCACCTGAAGCTCTCAAAAGCAAGGGAAGGTGATGGAGATTCATCCTCAACTACTGTGGGGCAGCTGCCATCCACCGGGCTGCTACAACCCAGGAACGGCTGCATGTTTTGAGGGGGTGGGAGGCAGGGGGTCCTGAGCCCTCATGCAGAGAGAGCAGCAACGTTACGAGGATTTACTGAAGCCCCAGCCTGGCCAGTGGGTACAATCTCTTTAACAGCTTTAGTGCTGGTGAGCAGCAGGAAACATTTGGAACAGTAACATTCAGAGCTGAAATCTGCTCATGACAGATGGGAAAGTCAATTCACTCCTGGATGGCAGACACCACAAAAGATTAGTCACAGAGACACAGGTCTGAACAGGCACCATAGACAGAGTCAGGCCTAAGTTTAAGGTCTCTTAATCCTTTGTGAAGAGAGTTTCTCTTCTATCGTTCCCTCCAGTGGGTTCACTGCTCTGCTCTTGGTTCCACATCCCACAGGGGAACATGAGAGAGCTGGGGGTGTTTAGCCTGGAGAAGAGGAGGCTGAGGGGAGACCTCATTGCTCTCTACAACTACCTGAAGGGAGGTTGTGGAGAGGAGGGTGCTGGCCTCTTCTCCCAAATGACAGGGGACAGGACGAGAGGGAATGGCCTCAAGCTCTGCCAGGGGAGATTTAGGCTTGAGATTAGGAAAAAGTTCTTCACGGAGAGGGTGGTTAGGCATTGGAACGGTCTGCCTAGGGAGGTGGTTGAGTCACTGTCCCTGGAGGTGTATAAGGTTAGGGTGGATGAGGTACTTAGGGGCATGATTTAGGGATTGGTGGGAATGGTTGGACTCGACGATCCGGTGGGTCTCTTCCAACCTGGTTATTCTGTGATGTAACAACGTTAAGTGTTAGGCAGAGGCATGCAACAGTTTACATACAAATCTGAACCAGCTACAGCTCTATAGGCCATACAGGGTCACATTCAAGACCAGAAGAGAATGTGCTACAAATAAAGCAAAATCTGTCCACACGCCTGTTGACAAATCATCAGCCTACGGGTGTACTAAAGGCTTACAGTGTGAGATCCTAAACAGACCCTCATCTCTCAGTGGAGATAATTCAGCCTACCTGTTAACAAAGAAAAGGCGTTCCCTCAAACACACACGATTAGCTTTTCCCTCTTCACTTCAAGAAGAATATGCAAATTTAGCAAAAAATAGTCTGTGTCCAGCCAATGCTCCAAAACCTGAGAGGACCAAATGTTCTCGTGCCAACGGGAGGAATGAATTTCAGAAGAAAAGGCTGTCAACTAAAACTGCCAACCATACTCATGTACTCCGCAGTACTGTTGGCTTGAATATCCCAGCTGAGTTTAGTCACTACAAAGCCAGAACAAAGCAACTCCAGCCATTTCAAAACTCAGTTTTGCACTGGAAGGATTCCAGATAACTTTGGACTGTAATCTAATTGCAGTGAGATACGTCCAGGTTTTTCTATATCCAAGTGAACTCTAATACATCTAACATGTTTGTAGGACTTGTGTATAACAATTGAAAGCTTTCACATATTGTTCACTATAACCACTTCCATGGAAAAATACTCAAGAGTTATTATTCCTACACTTGGAAAAGGCACTTCAGCTGTCTAGCCAAACTGCTGTGTTTTTTGGTACCTCTCTCACCCGTCTACGTAATTTTTTTTCCCCTGTCCCAGAGCAGAATTCATTTACAGACCCAGTTTTATGGTGACAGAAATAAGTAATTCTTAAGAACTTAAGTACAGCAGACGAACTTTCTGCCCTACTAAGAACATGAAGGATAGCACCCCTGTCATGTCTTTACCAAAACCCTGAACTAAGTACAACAGCACACCAAATAACTGCACATACCTGCTAAAAGATATAACACATAGTCAGAAGACAATTAACCACTATTTACCCTGCCTTCCTTTGCTAATGTGGAGTTAAGTGTCTAGATCAGGTATCTGGATTCTCTTTAGTCAACAGAGAAGGAGCACAAAATTTCACCTATCTTTAGATAACTCTTTCAGAAAAGCACCTTTCAGAGATGCTTATTAAAAACTGCCTGAAGGGAGGTGAAGGAACTATCTGAACCAAATGTCTATTCTCCACACTGCCAGAGTGACCCACCAAAAGCCTACCTGCATCAGGGATTTTACATCTCAACCTTAAGTCATTTTAATGAAGTTCTTGGTATTTTATATTTAATATGTTAAGAATACAAATTCTATCAGTTAACTATGTTTAATGCAAGCCTTTCATTTTCACTGGGATGGGAGCTCTTGCCCACAGTAGCTATCTCCTTTTACATCAGCATTCTGTGTCAAGAAGCTGCACCCTACAACATTAAGGGTCTAAAACTTTTATGACTGTATTCTGTAGCACTAAAATGAAATCATCCAAATCAATGCTGCAGATCACAGAATGCATCACTGGGAGCTCCTCACCATTAAAAAACCATGTCTCGTGATCTATGTTGTAAATACACACTCAATCAATTTTTAAAACATACAATGCTCTGAGTTTGCAGTGATGGTAATGGGAATGGCAAGAATGTCACTGAGATATTCCTGTCCAAAAGTCTCCCCTGAGTGAAATATATTTTATTGAACTGATATGTGAAACTACCGAGACAGTCTTTACAAATACAGATGCACAGTTACAGCCAGACTTTTCTAGAACTGATGACTAAAGTTATGGCCTCTAATTATGCCAAAAACTGATTTGGTAAGTCCAGTACTTCTGTAATCATAATGGTGTGGATCATGATAAACCTTCATGAATTTACCTTCAGATAATCTTCCACACAGAGGCTTATAGACGTATTTTCC
Organism: Clamator glandarius; assembly: GCA_033459285.1. Classification (NCBI taxonomy): domain Eukaryota; kingdom Metazoa; phylum Chordata; class Aves; order Cuculiformes; family Cuculidae; genus Clamator; species Clamator glandarius. The sequence continues at coordinate 402,242 of JAUNZM010000054.1, forward strand.
TCTGATAGATAAGGTAATGGTCCAGCAGAATTCTAACTTTTTTCCTGCAAATTTATTCAAATGACAATGAAAATCAGGCTACTGTATAGCCTTGATATTACATGGGTGATTACAGGTGATTATTTAGGAATCAGACAAGGAAGCGGAAAAGAAAACTCAGCCCTTGAGCTAGTCTGAATGAAAGTATACCATATCATTTGGAATTCTGCTGTTCTGCTGCCATGCACGGGAACATAAGAAATGAAAGCATCTGTTAAGAAAAAAGTGGGAAAGGCTGCTGATCAGACTACTTAGCATCTAAAGGGCATGAAACAAAGAAGTGAAAAGGCTGTAAAACTTTCTGTGTGCATCTGCAGTCCACTCAGCACCACTCAGTGGAACTTCTTAAACTGTGACATTGTAAGGTAATTTGGAGTGCAATTGTACTTTAAATAAAGACACCTCTCCCAGGAATTAGAGCAATCAATTACTGCATATTAGGCACAGCAGATATAACTTTTGTGTGAGCCTTTAATTTGAAAAGAATAAGTTTGGTGCTCAGTAGAAAAGCATGCACTTTGTAAAAATAGCATTTTAAAACAAGTTTTTCAGCTGAGATTTTCTGTGTCCTATTGCCTTTCTAACCACTCTTTTCAATGCATTGCTTTTGCACATCAGATGCTCAGCTACACTTTGGAGTCTTTCACTTTTAAAGCAATGATTTAACTGCATACATCTCTACTGCAGATTTCTTCAAAATGTTTAAAACTACTAACGAAAAATAAACCTCTACCTGGGTTTATTGTAGCAGCGTTTTACCTCAGAGGTTTAAGGTCAAATCTAGATCGGACAAACTTGCGTAACCAGATAGTTTCATCAGTCTGGGAAGCAGTACTTCATATACATCACAAAAGACCAGTGTACATTAGTTGCACCACCAATCTTTGTTCAGGAGAGAAGCTGAAGTCTGGGACAGCGTTACAGTGAACTGGGTCTGTCGCAAACTCACTGAACTGGAAACGTTTTATTAGGTGCTGATGTATGACATTGGTCTGTCACTTTTAGGGGTATTCAAACTATTCAAGCTCTTTACAAATTATTCAAGCTATTTTCAAAGGGTAAGGAGGATACAATTTTGAAATCAGATCAGGAATATAATCGCAGTTTACAGGGATAGACAGTCCTTATTCCTAGATATCTAGTTGCATGCAGAATGAATTGTTGTCTGCAGTTGTAGAAAGCAGGGAATATTCATACCACAAAATCATCATGCTTCTGAAAGTAGACTTTGTTATAGCCTACAACGGAATGAAGGGGCAGAGAGACCAAGACATTAGAAACAAGGTTTTCTGCTTAAAATATAATATCCAAATATTTAAACACAGTGTGCTCCTGTGAGGTTGGAGTACATTACTTTTAGATATGAACAGGATACACCACAAAAACCTCAATTTTCAGTATTTTTCCAACACAGAATCATAGAATTATTTGGGTTGGAAGGGACATTAAAGATCATCCAGGTCTGATATTCCTGACATGAGCAGGGACACCTCCCACTGGAACCTCATCCAACCTGGTTTCGAACACCTCCAGGGATGGGGCTACCATGGCTTCTCTGGGCAACCTGGGCCAATGCCTCACCACCACCACAGTAACAAATTTCTTCCTGATATCTAATCTAAATCACCCCTCTTTCAGCTTAAAACCATTCCTCCTCATCCTATTTCTGCACTCCCTGATACAGAGCCCTTCTCCATTTTTCCTGTTGGCATATCCACCTTTTATTTACTACCAGAATTTTATAATACTAAGATGTCTGCAACACCATCAATCATGCACAACTTCATAATCAGATTTAGGAAAAACAGCACAAGAGATTTTGACGAATGTTACCAGAATATGTCTGCTTTTACAACTAATGAAAACATCCTACAAAAGCACTCCCAATTCTGTTTTCTAGATATTTCATGGGAATACCATGTGCTTCAGTAAGAAAAAAACAATCAAGAGGCTTAAATTACTGAGGGCACTGTTTCATTTTCAGATGTAATACAGGCTGTTTGGTCAAAGAAGTGCTTTGGAAAATGTTCCTGCTTCTATTTGTGCCATGTCCACTGATTATAAACAGCAGTTGCTGATGATAGAGAAATGCAAATAGGAATAAAACACTGGCAAAAGTCACCTGCCACCTCTCAAATTTCCTAGAACAAATTGAAACATCTTCCTCACTTAGAAGAGAAAAACCAGCTCCTGATGCAGCATCCCATGTAGCAATGCTGTCTGTGCAACACAACATCTGACCTCCTGACTTTGATGGGTGATGTAAATGTTGAAAACCAGATAAAAGATCTGCTGTTCAGACCAGGCTTGGATTTACAGGGATTTTGTGGTGGTGAGGAGAGGGGGAGAAGGTGGTAGCGCCTGGCTGAGTTAACACTGCTCATTTCACAGTGGAAGTGAAGGGAAATTTGCAGCACCCAGCAAGCACGGCTCTTCCACTTTTCCTGAAATGAAAGTTTGCATCATGTTCTATTAATGCTATATGGATGCCACTGCGAAGGAATCTGAACCCACAGTTTAGCCTGTTGAGTAAGAAGAACAGCAGCATATTGTGGACTATTTCATCAGGTTTTCTTCAGCTAATTTCATTCCTGTCATGCTATAAGATCACTCATAGCAGCTCAGAAATGCCTAATGAAAAGAGAAATAGTGTACCTGATTCCAGTCATGCTGTTCTAAGGGAATTAATAGGAGTCATCATTACCTTAAACACTTCCATTCAGTGGGTTTTATGATGAGCTCAAGGAAAGTAAATGCTGTTTCAAATAGGTATCTCTATATATTAAATCAAATAAATGAATGATAAAGTGCTGGCACTTTTTGGCTGTAACCCCATTATTGCTTAGAGCCATTTCTAATGCAAATGAAGAATGATGTAGCAGAGCGATTTAGCAGTTTTCTTTGATGGGCAGTGCTGACTGCTGGAAAGTAGCAGGAATGCAACTGCTCAGATGCAGAGTGCTCCAACATGTCTGCTAAGATTCCTTCACACATCTAATGATCACTCCCTGCTTCTGCAATACATGATCTTTAAACAAGGCTCAGCTGAGCAATTCAAGCCTATCTTCACACAGAGGCCAAGACACAAAATCTGGGTCTAGCCATACACAATTCTAGGAAAAGTGCAATTTCTAGTGAATGCACTTAGGAAGTTCCAGTTCTGCAAGTTTATAGAAATGCACTTGATGTGGATTTGATCATCACTTGCTCATCCAGGACTCCCTCCCAGGTAAGTATGAACTTACATAGGCAAGAATACATTCTTGTTATTTTGGAATGTCAGAGTAGAGCATCAGGGGCCATTTGGGAAGCCTGACTGATGGATATCTTCATAGCTCTGCCACAGACTTGCAGGATGATACCTGTGAACAGCTTGACAAATGACTCCCTGCACGAGTTTTACAATCAGGAAAATGGGGAAATTAAAGCTGATTTAATGTCCTGGAGCACTTTAAGGTCTGTGGGTGATATGCATGAAGAAGTGCTAAATATTATTAATGAAAGCCAACTGGAGGAAGAACACTGACTTCAATCTTGGGAAGAAAGATGGTCTTAGGAACTGTCCCCGTATTTAATAAAACATTGCATCAGGCCAGTAGGAGGTTGTCATCAAGTAAGAGCGTTACATGCAAAATGTAGTGGGTTATACGTCTACTGTAAATTCAACCACAGAAAAATTCTTAAGAGACTGCAGATTATGTGGACAATATGAAATGGTGCATAAACATCAGCTTTACAATGCAATAGCATGGGCTCTCTTCAGGATATATAGGGTGAAAGAATAAGCCGTAGCTAACCTAAATTTCTTGGGCTTCTTTGATGTTTTCGTCTCATGAATATTGGGTATAGTACCGATTGGAACCCTCAGGCTACCACAATTCAATGCTTCTGGCTACAGCCCAGATCCCAGACCTTCAGACCCAATAACACGACATGAAAAGAGGCAAAGAGGTAGTGAGGAAGACAGACTAGACCCCAACATCTGCACTAGCCACCCCAAAACACGGAACAGCCATCCTACTAACAATATCACAAAGCAGATGGAGTCCTTCATAGGGTGTGTGGCTGGAGGTGCTCAGAGACCCAAATATACTTTCACCAGCCCTTAGCACGCACTGCAACACACTTAAGTCTATTGCTGCATCCTAGGGAAAAGTGAGACATTCATAAAGTGAATGAAAGTGTAAATAAAACCTCTTCCACTAGGACAGCGGCAGGTCTGGAAACGTTGGCAGACCTTACTGAAGAAAACAGCAAGGAAAATAACCCTCAGAAAATTGTTTCCCAGTCAGACTGAAGGTTTATAGGATGCTAGCTGGTGTTTTTACAACAATATTTCACTATTGTTTTGCTCAGACTTCCATCTGAGGAATGACTTCAGAAATGGAGAAGCAGGGCTTGCTGAGATCCATATGTTACGGTGGGAAAAGATGTAACTCTGAGCTTTTTCCACAAGACTGGGCAGGGCAATCTGTCCTCAAAGGGCATATTTACAGGAAATCATCAAAGATAAATTTGTGGTTTCCACTTTCCTGATTGGGGCGGATGGTACTGTATGATTGCAATTCCAGGTCCTCAAGGTTTCCTGCTGCTTTCAATACTTTGCACTTTAAACTGTCTTACAACTGACTTTGGTCTTTTTTTTTTTCTTATTTATTAAAAAAACACTTCCATCCATTTAACTAGTTAATGCTTTTACAGCCTTTTGAAGTTGTAAAGCACTGCAAATTTAGAAACTGTTCTTAATAATCATTTGGACAAATGGATCCAGAAAATTGCATATTGATGGAAGGAGTTTATGTTCTTTGCAGTCAAATATTTCCTTACTCGTTTCATGCAAAACTGCTTGGCCAAACAGTTTTTCCCAAGGCTCCCTCAATAATGAATGTAAGTTACTTTCATTCCTGGCTCTTCTCCGAACCCATGAGGAAAGAGTAAAGCATAATGACATAGGTCTGTTGTCTCCTGTAACCCTCTGGGACTGTTTTCTCTAATGTGATTGTTTGAAAATCAGCAGTTTTCTGCCAGGAAATAAAACAAGTCATTTTCCTTCCAAGTAGCACTGAAAAAATCTGAACGCCACAGAGCCTGCTCGCTCATGCAACATCAATTTTTAAAAGAATCAATTTTGTAATCTTTCAATTATGGTTTATTATTATGATAATAATCACTGAGATATCACGGGTTTTTCCACTGCTAGTGCTGGCTGGTGTCTGTCATCAAAGCACTTTCAGCAACGCTGAGACACCTGGACTAATAAACCAGGCATTATTTATTTATACTGTAGTTTTACTTATTTAGAAACATATTAAACATCAATTCCCTCAGCAGTTGGTGATGTTATAAAAACTAAAAGCAAGTAAATTATATCTGTAGCACAGAAACACCTAAAAGTCACTGCCAGCCTGGCTATCTTGTACCATTGTAATTGAAAAGTACTTACAAAAAGATGGAGCAAACCACACGGACCTCTCTCCTCACTAACATTATGGAACACAGGCAGTGCATCTCTGTGTGAAGACCTCTTGTGCTGGAAGCTCACAGAAAGGCTGGACAAGCTTCCACACTGAAATCATTACACTGTTTGGTACACTTGAGCATGGACGGGAAGAATTTGTGATAACTCACATATATACGTATGTATAAACTGCTGAATAACAGCTCCAAGCCTTTATCAATGCTTGCCTGGACAGAGCTACATACTCACGTAACAGGGAACACGCACTGTGCATACAGCGGGTCATGCCAGAGCTTAGCCTTTACCAGCATGAGCACAATGGGTCTACATTATGTTTACATTTTACAATAAAAGCGTACAGAAAAATCACTTGGTTTCTGATCAAAATCTGAGCTCCCTGCTGTTTTAATTCCTGTAACCAACAATCATCAATAAATAATCACGCACAGCTTCTGCATCCCACTGTGATATTTTCTTTTTTTTTTTAAATACTGGATGTACTGATTTGGGATATGCAATTCCAGATCAGACTTTTAAGTGTTCTGCTCCAGGATTCAGGTGGAAGAGCAAGCTCAAGGGCGAGGGCACAGAGGGGAGAGCTGTGCTTCATCATGTACTTTGCAGGTCTGCGAGCTGTTTTAAAGGAGATTGTGCTGAAAACAGAAGATCTGTTCAAGTCAATGTGTTTCACAATCAAAGAACAAAAGGCTGAAAGAAGAAAGCTATATGGTTGATATAGTTATAAACAACGAGGCAGGAAAACAAAGAGAAAAAAACCTGGAAAATATCGGTAAAGTAATGATAGAGAAGGAAAAAATATTTGAAGGGAAGCAAGAAACATGCCAAAGGGCAATAAGTATCCAATTACAGAGAAGAACAAGGAAAAAGAGAACAAGGAAGAGTCTGCAGCCAAAGTACAGAGACAACATTACAGCCTGTGAATCGAGTTAGCTAATCCACATGGAAGAGTCTGAGATAGGGATAAGGAAAAGGCACGGAAGTTGAACTGCTTTAGGAATTGCTTGGGGCTGGGCCTCAGGCCTCGCGGACAACACACACCTCTGTATGCACTGAGCTCTCCCGGCATTCGAATAAAGAGTCAAACAGCGTGCAGGCTCTGAAAACCACCACGCAACCACGTGCACTATGGCTCACAAGTTCAAACCACCATAACCAGGTTGGAAGAGACCCACCAGATTATCGAGTCCAACCATTCCCATCAATCACTAAACCATGCCCCTCAGCACCTCATCCACCTGTCTTAAACCCCTCCTGGGATGGTGACTCAATCTCCTCCCTGGGCAGCCTGTTCCAGTGCCCAATGACCCCTTTCTGTGAAAAAAATTTTTCCTAATGTTCAGGCTAAACCTCCCCTGGTGGAGCTTGAAGCCATTCCCTCTTGTCCCATCCCCTGTCACTTGGGAGAAGAGGCCAGCACCCTCCTCTCCACAAGAACTAGAACAGAAAATTATACCCCGCCTTTGCAAAGAGCAAGAACTGTCACCTCCAAGGAGACAATCCTGTAGGTGGGTCCCTCAAATACCTCAGCTCAAGTCTCTTCTGTAGCACTTCCACCCTGGCAGCCTGGAGATGCCTTAGGATTCCCGTTGGCTGCGGGCAAGAGCTGCAGCGAATGTGGTAGAAAGATGGAACCTCGTAATCCCCTTCCATCGCCAGGAAGGTCTTCTCTGCCTCCTTGGTGGGGATCAGGCTACCAGCTTAATCTGTGGCTCCTCAACCCCTTCTACCATCATTTTTACCTCTCAGTCAGGTCTGGAGCGCTCCCTGGGGATACGTGGAATAGGACACTGGCCAGTGGAGGGATGCCAGAAGGTGAAGGCATTCATTCATTCGTTGAATAAAGAAATCAAGCCATTTGTTTCTGAAACGTAGGCAATTAACATAAGCTAATTAAATACCACACTGCTAGACTGAAGACATTTTCTATTGATGTCATTTGGTATAATACCTAGAAAAATCAATGCAATTATATTTTAATGCCTAGTTCATAACAGCTTAATTCACACTGCTTAATTCTGCTTTGGAGTGAAATGGATTTGATTATATAATTCCCACTTTGACAAGTTTGGCATTTAAAGTTAACATTGAATCATGACATTATTTTAAGGAAATACACAAAGTATTGAAAACTAGGGGATGATCTTACCATAGCCTTACAAATCTGATCTGGATATACAAATACCAAAATGTCTTCATTGTAATTCATTTTCTTGTCATTAAGATAGTTTGGGAGCTTGCTCTACAGATTCCTGAGCTAAGCACCTTTAGATTTGAGCTCAATATCTCAACATACAAATTGAGAGACTTGTGTATCTGTGTCAAAGCACTGTTTTTTTCTATTTGTTCTTGCACGTTCTGCCTCTGGATAGGAGAGAAGAGGAACTTGCTCATGTGGTTGACAAGGCTACTCAGTAGTAGAAAATACTAAAACAAAATTGTGACAGATGACAATGCGTACATTTAACATCTCACATACACCTAAGGAGAGATGGTGTTCTACTCAGCACCAAGTTGCCTTAACACATCAAACCGCTGAAGGATCTGAAATTAATTTTAAATTTTTGTTTAATGCAGCCAAGTTGCAAGACACAGGTGCTTCCAATAGCTTAATTTCAAAAATGTTCATTGTGAAGGCTGTATGTTCCATTTGATTAAAATGAACTTGTAGCCATTGGTTTTAAAATAATCATAGTTTGATACTGGGCACAAACTTTACTACAATTCTCTTTACAGGAAGTGCAGTAGTATTGTAAAATGTAATTAGATATAATCTCTGTTTTCATTAACTATTAACATTATGAAAAGATAAACCAAAGCTTAACAAATCTTTTCATTATCACATAATAGTTATTTTAATGGTTACATTACAAGCAATATAATACTATACCTACTTCCACCTCTCATATTAGTGGGCAATTATTTTGGAAATTTTGATTATAATCTGCCCACAGAGACTAATGTATTAATGCCGCCATTTTAGTGTAATGATGACCATGGTTTTGAAATCAGTATGATAGCCTCAGGGAAAAATGTAAAGTAATAACAAGGAAAGTATTTATATAATATGCCAGTCTCAGTCCTGGTACATCGACAAAATTTAAGGGACCCATGTGGAGCTGCTCTTGCTACTGCTATCCTGAAGTTGGCAAATACGTGTGACAGCAGTGGTTATTTGTTCAAAAACCGAGGAAAACTTTTAAGTGTCCCAGAATTAAAAACTTGGTTTTGAAATTGGAATAACTGGAATAGATCATCCCCAAGTAGCATCCTAATCCTAAACCCTATCCAGAACTGTTCCCTACAATACTCTGTTTCCCAATGGTATAAAACAAACTGGCCTTTGTTATTCATCTGTTCTTTGCCTTTCTCTCAACCAAGCAAAGTGTGGCTTGGCAGGAAGCCACAGGTGCTCAGCCAGGTCTAAGTGCTATATAAAGCTTGAGGTTATCCTGAGGATATCCCTATATAAAGTTAAATGAAGTTTCATATCCACAAGGCACTCTATGAATGAGACCTAAAATACCTCTAGGAGTGAGAAGGCTCTAAGCTGCCACTGCAACTAAAAGTGTCTGGAAGGATCTGTACAGCGGAGCTGAAATCCAACCCTGTTGAACACTGTGCCTTCTTGGAAGAAGAGGTAAAGGCAATTTAAGACCATGAAATAAGCCCAGAGGAGTTAAGGACCACTGCTTTCTCCTACTCCAAATATGAAACATATTTCAACAGTGTCACCACTAATATAAAGTCAGAGCAGCACAGAGAAAGAGAAGGGGGAAAAAAACAACACTCTAAGCTCCAGCAAAGACACATTTTCCCTTGATAAAGAAAAAGCTACTCATGACAAACGCTAGTCATATTTCTTAATGGACTGGAAGAAGGTGTGGAGACAATGCTAAGATGGATGGGCAATGGATGGACACAGGACAGGAAAACAAATAATACTTGAACAAACAAAACTAAAATTCTTCTTTTAGTGGAAAACTGCTTTGCAAATATTCTTACTATTATTTTCGTTCTCTAATGTTTTGATTGATTGTGAAATGTCAAGGGACTACTACTAATTTCATGTGGAAGGATGTGCCAGAACATTAATGTGTTTGGCTGAAAACAGGTTACAGAGCAGCAGAAAAGTGTTCTGTTTTGCAGTTCTAGACCATTCCAACCCCAAATTAGCACTGTAAGAGATTGAAATGCCTTCATAGTAAGGATACACCATTCAAAAAGCCCTGTGGGCATGAATTTCTGCACAGCGATATCTCCTACTTTCCTCCGGAGTCCTTTTTTTTCAGAGAAGTCATGTTGTAAAAAGGGGATAAATATTCTTTGCCTCACAAAGGCATTTTGAGTCTTAAATGATATCTGCAATATTTTCAGAAATTCCCTCATGGAAAATGTTTGGGATGCTCTTCAGAGACAAGAGCACTAACGTCTCTAATGAATGTACTTCAAGGAAAACTCAGAAACAACATATGGAAAGCAAACTGAACACAGAGCACATATTTTTGACATTTATCTTTGTTTTTATTGCTAAGATAAAAGCATGCTGTTTGTTTCTTAGGATTTCATCTGCTATCACTTTCTTTCCTTTCTCTGTGTCTTGTTCTACACTAGTGACATCATCTGCAGCAATTTTTAAAGTTTTGCAGCAAATCTGTGCCTTGGAAGTTTTAATGAGTCATGTGGAGACAGTTACCAGACAAGGAGTTCATGCCTCCTTTCCGTAACCAGTGGGACTATAGCAGAGAGGATGTGCTTGCTGGGAGAACTGACTTTGAAAAATAAAAGCAAAGAAAAAGAAGTCTCCAAAGACCAGGATGTGACAAACCCAGCAAACTTGCAAAGAATGAGCATTTAGAAACTTTTATTCTATTGCGGTTGCGTATTTACTCAATACTAATGTACCGGGCAGGGTTGCTCAAGTTCTCTGTCTAGTGGTGTCTCCGGTACGCAGTCCCAAATGTTACTACAAACAAGAATTGTTTACAAAATCTTGAAAATAGAATGGCTGAATCTTTGAACATCTGCATCAAAAAGTATTCCTCTTCACAACCAAACAAAGCCACATGTTGATCGATACCCAAGATATCAGACAAAATATTTGAGGACACACCTCAAGATTGATAATAAATCCCCACAGTGGTTGTTATTTTTCCAAACTGTTACAGCTTCCAAAACCCACAGAAGACATGAATTCTTGAGAGAAATTGTACATGCTGTTCTTGTGCGTGTTACTCTTTAAATGCATAGCTGCTTCACTGTCAAAAGCTCAGAGAATTTGAGTATCACAGGAACTGTATAGAATGTAGTCAGCAATTGTTTTCTAAATGTAGGTTGTACCATATCCCAAAAGCACATCATGTGCTCCACAAAGCGTGGCTGTGAATCCTGAGTTACCTTCAAAGATGTCTGCAATAAATCCACGTGCACACAAACATATTTGTACAGTTTCGTTGTTCTGAAATTGCAGCCTGAATTCGTGATATGGGATACATGATAACAGACATAAGTAGTAGAACATCTGTTTTGGTTTTATATGGGTAAAGATACACATTGAAGATGTGCATAAGCAAACATCTAGTTAACACTGAGTTCTAAATTAATTTAATGAGAAATTTTCACCATTTTCCCCCAATTTTCCTCACACTCATGAGTAACAAGGTCTCACAACATAGGCTTGATTTTCTGCCAATTAAATTTTCAGTGCAGTATTTGTTTACTAATCTTTCTACAATTTTTAGGTAAATTACTCCAACACCAGTACAGGCTAAACTGTGTCTACTTTTAAACAGCTTTTCTTTCACAGTGTTGCCTATGCATTCAAAGCTTTGAAAAGATAACCTTTCCTAGGCATCATTCAGTGAGACATTTGAAATTAGTTCTCATATACTAAAAAGACCTCTATAACAAAAAGTAAGTTTCACTTGCTAGCGGATGGACAGATGTACAGAAACTCCTCTATTGGAAGCAACAAATTACTGTAGTGTTTTATTCCCTGCCACCTAAAGTTGTTGTCCTCATCTGGGCAGCAACTCGCTCACAGAAAATCACCCAGTGCATCTCATGCAGTTTGATTGTAGTATGTCATCTTTTGCTAAACACTGTAAATATGGCTCAGTGCACTTTAGGGAGCTTCCATTAGAAAATTCACAGTTATCAGTAACCAACAGGTATCACACTAAAGTAACAGCAACGTTGCATTTATTTTCTAATCTATTTAATATATCTTAGAAAACTATTGCTGTGTGGTAACTGGCGATAAGTACAGACTTCAGTGGTAATCACTCTGTGTTCTTAAACACAACTGTTTCATCTGACAGCAAGGCTGACTTAAAAATAGCTTAATTTCCTGATTTTTAAAAAATCAGTCCTGTTCCTTTAAAATTTTAAGCTCCTTTAGGAGGTCTACTTTGTGATCTGAAAAATCAAAAATGTTGGGCCACGGAAGATGATTCAGTGAAGCTTCTATGAACACCAAAATCTTCATTCAAAATCGAGGCGTTTGGTAATTGTTCCCTCCAAAACTTCTGCCCCCTGCAACCATAAAATATCTTCACCACCAGCAGCAAAACTGGAACCACCAGGATTTGTGCGATATGAGCCGCTGACTTGCCTAATCCTTTCAAAAGTTAATGGGATGTGAGAGAAGTCATAGAATCATAGAATCACCAGGTTGGAAGAGACCCACCGGATCATTGAGTCCAACCATTCCTATCAAACACTAAAACATGCCCCTCAGCGAAAGTCAAAGGAGAATCTCATCTGCATGTGCAATCCCAGTGTTGCTCATGAGAGATATCAGCAACGCTCTTGTTAGCATAAAGCTGCAGGATATTTATGGGACAGGATGGAAAAGGTGTGCATGTAATTAAGACAATACCAAACACTGTATAAAGATTTAATGTGCAGCTTGTCAAGAGCAGAAAACAGATTCAGTGGCACTTAAAGATTATGTGATAAACTAAAAGCAATAGAAGTTGGATTAATCAAAGAACACGTGAAAATGCACAAAGACAAAGTAGATCCTGATTATGCTATTTCTTGGCTTAAATCATTAGGTAAAAAGAAATAACTCCATAGCAGCAACCACCACAGATTCAATACATCTCTGAGCCCACGTCAATCTATACGTAGCCACAATTTTATCACATAATATTAGTTAATATTGATATTTTTTAATAAAGTTTCACTTTACTATGTAATTAGTGTAATGTAGTAGGAGCTGTGCTCCTTAACAAAATTGCTGGTGCTTTGTACAGCATTTACCGGCACATTATAAAAAAACGGACGACTTCTATTGAGTTCCATCTGCCTAATAGAGAAAAATGTTCATCTTAATTAGGAAAATCTTCATAAAGAAATATAAATGCAGTTACTAATGGGCTGCAGGGAATAAATCTAGGACACTCAGGAACAACTGGTGTTTTGCCAGGAAATGGAAGAGTGAATATAAACCCCAAAACAGTTGTTAGCCGTCTGGTGATTGACCACAAATAGCAATAGATGTTGAGGTTTTAAGTGTTTTATAATGAAAAATCTATTTATTTCATTAACGTTTCATGCTTTAGACCCTTGTTTTTTCAGGTAATAAAGTAGTCTTAGCTGACAATGAAACTATTTAAACCCTCTATGAATTAAGATGGACAAATCCATTAGCATTTTTTGAAGGAATTGTTTTGTTAGAAGAAAGAATGGGGTAATCAGCAATGGTTCAAGAATGATTCAACACCAAGTACCTGAAAAATGATCACTATATCAAACATATTTTTGGGTTTGCTGTGATGCTCACAAGCAGTTGAGAGTGTTTTTGCTGACTTTATTGGTGCAGCAGCAGACATTACATCATCATGATAAAGACTATATCAGAATGCAAGCTACAATTCATTTTTATCCTTAAAAACATTTCAACAGGCATTATACATTTCCTCTGTCAGTCTGAATCAGTTTTGCCATCATTTTCTTCCAAGAGTTCTGTAATTTAAAGATGCTGATGTTCTCTAACTCTGCTGATTTTCCTTTCAAAATGAAATGAAATCTTACTCATCTTCCAGAATTTTTTTTTCCAGAAGAAGCTGGTTAATACAAAGCACAGACGGGAAATGTCCCAAAAAATCTAACTCTCTGAGCCAGATTCAGTGTCAAGATTCACAACTTCCCCATGAAAAACTGCTTTCTGCAAATATTGCCCAACACTAGATAGGATTTTATGTTTTCTCTGAATGGCCTTGGTAGGGAAACTAATCCATACATGTAATCAAGTGAAAAAGTAGACACAGCATTACTATAATTCATTCAAGCTAGCAAACAGAAATACAGCATAAAACTTGTGTTCTGGCCACTGAGAGCTCTACTACCTCAATTCACACCAAAGAATAGAAGTTGCAGCTATGTGAGCCTCAGAGAATGTAGTTTGATTTGTTCTTTGGAATGGCATTTCTACTAGACTACAGCTTCACGTAGATTAGTCAGACACATCAAAAACCACATATTAGCTGAGGTGAAGCTATGATGACTGCAGTTGCCTAACAGTGTCAATCCGAACTTTAGATGAATATAATTTGCTAGCTCTAAATGACAGTGATATAATATAGAGCTCGTATATCACCAAAGTAATAAATAATTAGCGAGCAGAACTCAGTAAAATAGCAGGTTGAGCACACCCCCAAATTTTGAATCTTGATGCAGGAGTCAGTGATGAGAATGATCAATCTTTCTGCCTCAAATGATAAAACAGCTTTCTCACAACCTAACACATAGCACCATCTGGTACAAACTAAGAACTTCTGGAAGAGAAACATAAAAGCAATTTATTTTCTTTGGAATTGTCCAAGATATTAACAAAAATCCTTCAGGAATAGCTGTTTGACTGCAAATGTGGCTCAGTGAACCTGTATCCTGTGGACATGTTTGTATAGCTAATAACCTCAATAAAATGTTGTTGAATTGAACTGAGGTGTTTGGTTATGGGATGGGTGTTGTCAGAGTTAAGACAGTCTGTGTATAAAGTCAATTGTCTACCAAACTGGCTGAGTTTCAGAACATTATCTCACGTCTCAAAGGGCATTTTAGGGCATCAGAATACATCTCCTCGGCAAAGTTCAGCAGGCTCTGTCAGGTAGTTATTTATGACAAGTGTGACTAGAAACACCAAGGTAAACTGTGCTTTGGGCAATACCAGCATATGCTTTACTGGCTGGTTGCTGGGGCTCAATGCCCTCCACGTGTAGCAGGACAGGACCCATCGGATCACACTATCAGCCTCGAGAGAGATGTGGAGCTGCGCCCTCAGACACTGGTCGGATGTTCTGTGCTGAGTGGTTACTCTGAGGTATTTGTGGTATAAACACAAATGCAGTCTGGATGACATTAGACAGTTTCACTGATATTGGGACAGATTTATTTTATCATTGCTTTTTGAAAGTGACTTTTAATGCAGACTGTTTTCTAAATGATCCTTAAAAGACACTCCTTTCTTTCTCATCACCTTCACCTAAGGCAATAACATCCAGTAGCATTGATCTATTTGCTGCTAGTTTTCATTAATTTTACCCTCCCTAAGGGTGGTGCAGCTTCGGTGCCAGCTAATTAAAACCTATTTAGCACTGTTCAGTGCACTTTATCAGACCAGAATTAGCTCTGCTGTTTTAATGAAGACTACAGTTTTCTCTGTTATTACCAATTAAATGTTGTTATATCATATTGCATTATATTCTTAATGGATGGCAAAGATACAGATGGCTTTAGAACCACTTTACCTGGGTCGAGGTGCGTTCAGAGATGCCACATTTAGTAATTTCCTAAAGTTTCTTTAAACCCTTTCACTTGACTCAATACATACAATACACCAAAACATTAGTGAAGTACTGGAAGAAGCTGCCAGCTTTATGCTCCCTCTAGGGAAGTACCAAGTAAAATGCATTAATGAAACATTGTGCGTGTCTGGTAATGAATATTATTTATGTACAACAATTATTCAAAGTGGATGAGCATTCACCGCCTTGAACTCAAATGCTTCACTAATGAAGACTCGGAAAAAACATATGTCCCCCAGATTCATAATGCCACACACAAGGTTATTTCTCCAGCGTGAGCCCACAGCAGAGGGTATTTGGTACTGTTGTAGAATTAAAAAAAAATGTTTCATTGCAAAATAAACAAACTGACCTGTTGGATATTATTTACAGGCAATCCTTGCTTCTCCCATGGACTAACCATAAACCATTTGTCGATACCAAAGCTTGGGCAGGACTAGAGCTTTTCTGCAGCAGAGAAGTGACTGCAAACATACCTGTTTGCTGCTTCTCAAAACACCTTTTAAAACTCAAGCACCACTACAATGAAACTCCTAAAAAGTTCCACTAATTACCTACAAAGATGGTACACCAGAGAGTAGAAACAGAAATCTCATTACAGGCTCGACAGACTAGAAATCTGTCGCAATCTTGCTATGCATTAGTAGCATACACTGTACATAAGGACAGTATTTTAGGATTAAACTAAAATAGATGTGGTTACAATCCACTCCATACATTTTAAAATATGAGTTGAGCTTGATTTCCTTCCAGAATTTTTGCTGGGAACATGTTGAAAGAGACCTCTGTTCAATCTAATATTGCAAGCAAGAGTTGATGTTTCTCTAAGGAACCAAAGGAATATTTGGCTGAGGAACCCAAGTCTGTCTCAGCATTATAATAGTCTGGCACAATGCACAGAACTATTTTCACCACCCACAAATCTCTTGTGCTCTCTCTTTACTGCTTCCACAAATGCCACATACCTCTAACAGCCTCCTGACCCTCCCCAGAAACAGCAGATGCATCCCGTGAACTGAAGATGTTACAGAAAATGAAACAGATTCCAAATCAAGGTCCTCTGATTAGTAGGGAACTGCAGGATGTTTTCTTGTGAAACAGGTGGTGTTGGCTGGTGACAGGTCGATTGTTCCTCTTGTTTCTGGCTGACAAGTGCACTAAATAATGCTAAAACCCCACTTAGTATTTGACGTTGAAAAGAAGAACTAAAACTGAAAGTTACTGTAGATACAAGGATATTACCCGATTGCCACTCTGAAAAGTGTGTATGTGGAGGTTTGTCACAGTGTAAAAGGGAAGCACATGCAATCACAATGCAAGGTAGGTCACTAGGCAGGCTCTTTACAATTTTCCCCTGTTCTCAAAGCTAGAGTTTTAGTGTTTTTATCAGATTAAAGAAAAAGTATTTGGGCCACTGACACAAGGCTCCTGAAGAACTTTGTTCATAAGCACTGGGAGAAGTTCAATCTGCCTTGGTGAGGAAATATGTATTGTATTAATTGTTTAGTAATAAGACCTTGAGATGTATTAATTTGTTGAAGAGGAATGGCTTACGGTGGAGATGAGGATACTTTAACATTGGATGATGAGACGCTTTAATATACTTAGGTCTGGTCTCACAATAAGGATTTTGATAAAGTATTGTAAAGTCACAGTGACTTGACTGACTTAACATAGAAAGTCATAAATATGATCAAATTCCTGTTTAGCAATGCAATAATGTACCCTTAATCATATTTAAGTTGATTAATATGTAAACTGGATGACTTGGATTATTAGAGGGCAGTTTTGAAGAATGAGTCTTGTGTGTTTTCCAGATTAGCCTCTGTTCATCAGCTTGTTCAATTAAACCAAAGAAGCTATGATAACCTTGACAAGTTTATGACACACAGGAGCTCACTCTGACTCCACAACCACAGCAACAACATGTGCATCACAGTGAATGAGGAAAGGGGCAAGTTTTTCCCTATGTTTCAATGCTTTTGAAAAAAGGAAACATCAACTCTAACGAAGTTTTGACAATTTAATAACAAAGTGAATCAAGGAAGTTTGAGAGAACAACCTATCCTACTTCTAGAGCTAAGTTAGAAGTTCAGACCCAGATAAACTGTTTGTGAACACCTACAGCTTGCTCCAGTCTTTCACAACTGCAAATTCATGATGTTCAAATTAAAAAATGAATACTAAGCTACAGCAGCGGTCTGGAAACTCCTTCCTAGTTAGCTCCAGTGAGGATGTGGCAGGTGCTCCTACATGCCAAACCATAGATGATCAGAATTTTTGCAGCTCAAAAATCCTGCAATTTGTGGTCTTCATTCCACAAATTCAATTTCTGCTTCAAACCTGCTAGCCAAAACAGTGGCCCTCACACTTTCATCTCCTTACAGCCCCAACCTGAGAAACACAAACACACATTCTCAGGTTTAGAAAATATAATTTCAGCACAATTCTGGTAAAAACTTAAATCTCGTACAGTATCACTGATACTCTATTTTCACCAAGAAGTAGAAATAATGCATAGCCCTGAGATTTCTGTTTGAAGAAAAGCTACAGTGGATTTCAGCAGAAAAGAGAATACAATGTTCAGATTTATCCTGAGGTTGTGCATTTGGAAATGTTGTTTGTGTAGGATTATCCTCTTCAAATAAAATGTCAATTTAATCAATAGTAAATTGAGCTGAAAACAACGCACAGCTTTGAAAAGGTTTCAGGAAAACATCCAATATTTTTGGGACTCAAGCCAAGAGAAATGGAAAGAACAGAAGGTAGCGTAGGTGGGGTAAATGGGGCCTAGCTGCTGCCTCATCAAGTGCTTATAACAGTCAAAACCATATAAAAATCCATTAAAAACATATCTGGGGACTCATTTGGTAGCTGGCATCCGGCATGGACTTCTCTCATGTCTCTTTTGTCTAACACTATAATTGTTCTACACATTTAAGACTTACCGGTCTTTTCCTGTCTCCATCTTAAATACTGCATCACAGTAGCTCATCCGCTTTTCTGTTGTCACATAGATTTTGGCAGCTGGGTAGCTGTCAACAGTTTTTTTCAGCATGTTGTACACAATGCCATTTCCATCCTTCCTCATGTTTCGGAAAGGTCCCCAGATCACGTAAACAGTGTCGTTGGTTTCTTTAAAAAAGTACTCGGGATTCTTGAGAAGGAGAGGCACGCTTGTGTGAGAGACCACTCTTATGGTTGTTCTCTTCCCAACGTCGTCCTCGTAGCCCTTCGTGGGAGCGTTGTTCATCCGCCAGATGCAGGAGGACTTGTCTATCTCGGATCCCACCTTCTGGCCAGCCATCTGTCCTGAGTTTGAAACGATGGCACAGAGGTCACAATCAAGTTGCAGAGGCTGGAAGAAAGAAAACAATAATACAGTTTTTCTCTGTAAAACACTAAGACTGAAAATTCAGTTAAAAGAAAGACAGGCACAGGCCAACGGATTTATAGCAGTGTTTCTCTTTAAAAATCTTAACAATCACCATGTGGCAGAGCTGGTAGCAAACCCTACTTCTAAAAGCTCTGAATAAAATCCTTTTCAGTGAAATAGGTGGCATTTCCAATCTTTTCCTTTGTTCTGCACCTTGCAAAGGCAACTAGAAAAATAATCATTCCTTTTTTTTCCCCCTATAAATGTTACTCTTTCCACTAGAAAACAATGAAAGTAAGAAGCAGCAGAAAACAATATTTAGATCAATGCCTTTTTCTCTTTTAAAAGGCGTCGTCAGCAACAGGAAAAAGGCACAGAAAAGGTAATGCTGGAAATTTAACTATACGCTGACTGTATTTATGTGCCTGAAAGCATTGTTCCCCAGTTTGCAATGGAAGTCAAACATGAGGTGTAACTTTAAAAAGCAAAGAGAAAATCCTACATTTGGAAAAAAAAATGCAGACAGAGGGATACAGTGTTTTCTCTAGGAATCGTTATGATCCAGGAAAAATGAAAGGCATATAGATTGCTGGCATGTGAACCAAGAACTTAATCCTAGGCAAATTGAAGTCAAAGACAGAGTTTCCCAAGCACTTTCTGGGGTACTGTTTCTCCTGTATGAATTGAAAATAAGAACAGTTATCTGTCTACAGAGATATAGAGACCTATGTGATAGTCTCTTTGTCAGAGTTTGAAAAGTAAACATGTTTGTACCAACAGAGTAAAAGAAAATGCCCTACATTTAAGCTAGATTGTGTGAAAAGTTTGGCTAGAAATCTAAATTAAATGAAAATTAGATCTATAAAAAAAAACCAACCCAATACCTATAGTACACTGTCCAGGGCACAGATCATGTACAACATTTTGTATGTTCAGACTTGAATTTTTGTCATGTTCCTGATTGGGAGCCAGTGGCTTCAGTTTAATGTTTGTTAGGAATAATTCCCCTCAAATTCTTTGGACATTTAGCCTGGGAGGATGTTAGGTGCTTTTCTCATCAGACTTGTGGTTATTTTCCTTCAAAATCTCACCTCATTTAGTTGATGTGGATGGATATCCTGGCTACATTTGACTGCTCTAACCTTAGGACACGGTGGGTGACAAAACATCAAATTTCTTTGACAATGGTGCATAAAAGACAAGAGCTAAACATCTGAAGAGAGCCAAATGGTAACAGAGAGAAAGAGAGAAAGCACGCGCTAAAATCTCTCACCCTTGCGTGACAAATATTGCACTGAACTAAGGTGCATCCTGCAATACTTCTGTAATAAATCTCACAATTGAAAGGTTTGATTTCTCTGTGTGAGCGATCCCTGAAAATGTTCTTTCTTCATTTCACCAGGAGTTAAAGATGCCTGACTGAGTGCAAAAGCATTGGCAATGTTTCCTTTACAGAACACCATGTATTTTTTTACTGTTGTTGTAGTTTTAAAGAGCTGTCCTGCATAGCTCTCTGACAGCAGGGGTGAAATCCCAGAAGATGCAGCTGAATACAAGTCTTTCTGTTTACCACTTAGTTACAGAAATTCTCTCTAAGATACATTATGAGGACATGGCTGGGTGACCTGAACAAATCCATAAGCATAACTCACACCCTAACATGAAATGAATTGTCAAAGTCCCACTAGATTAATTTGTAGCTTTCAGGGTGAACTTTCAAACTAACAAGTGCTGAATATGAAACTGCTGCATAGGAAAAGCCAATTTGATCAAGAAGCTGGTCCCATGTAAATTTGACTCAGCCTCATTGCTGGTTTTTAGTTTTGTTTTTCACAGTATTTTTCCTTCTCCATTAAAATGGAGCTGCTCTCTTAAATTTGGAATTGTTTGATTTTCTGCCCTTAGTTAGAAATGCATTGCACATTTTCTATTCACCAAGTGTAACTGTTCTGCTCGAATAAACTGAGTACACTCACTCCTGCAATTGTGTCCCCCGGTTTTCTAGCTCTTTTGTTGTGATTCATTTATCTTGTTCCAATTTATAAAGCACTTTCATAATATTGAATGTCTGCACTAGGTCAACATATAATCTGCTCTTCAATAGAGGCAGAAGATTAACCCCTCCCAGCCCTATCTCTCAACAAATATTTTTACTATGTAGAGAAATCTTATGTGTTGTAATATGCATATTTCCCAGTGGAGATCCCAGAGAGATAGTTAGGAGACTGACTGACACCTATGACAGATATTTCACTGACTCCAGAATCATCCACTGACTTCAGTACCCATCTGCCACTACAGAGGAAAAAACCACATCAATATTCATTCATTGAACCCCCATATGGAGATCGGCTGACAGCTTGTGGTGTTGGTTTACAAATGTCACAGACAAAAGGGGCAGTCCCCAGTAATCCACATTCAGCAGCTCTCTCATTTTCCTCATTTAACATGACATTCCTGTTTGTTATTACATCCTAGCTCAGGTATGGCTGCCCCATCACTTTAAGACTCAAAAGCTCTTCAGGCACAGGGATTTGGGTGCGTAGAGGGGCTGGGATTGGCGAGCACCTGGGTAGTTGCGGCTGGTGTTTCTGCTACTGAACTAGGACACGGCTGACAGCTCCCTATGACCCTTGAGGAGCTGGAGTGGTCTGCTGTTGTTCCCCCTTACCCCATACTCTGAGGTCTTACATCGCTCACATTCTTCTCTCTTGGCTGCAAGGTTGTCCATAATGCCCTTAACCCATATGAGAAACTATCACTTCTCCCTATGACTTACTGTATTTTTTGTGGTACGGATGAACAGAAGAAGAAAGAGAAATCTTACACACAGAAACCAGAATATGGAGAGATGAAAACTGGAGAATTAGAGAAAGCATGTCTTGGTGATTTGTTTTGCAGTTAACAGTAACGATTTATACATCACAAATGCAAGGACAGCAATTCCACTCAGTAGTTGCCTTATCAGAGAAACCAAAAATGATTCTAGCAGGCAGTCCAGGCTGCCCTGTTGTTTACAGAGATGGTCCAGCAGCAAAGGTATTGATACAGATTGGCAAGACCATACTATGCTGTTACCGTTTCTTCTCTCTGGACCAAGAACATTAGTTACCTATACCTTTCAAAAGATCTTCCTTAATTTGCATTGTAAATATATGAGATAAAGAAAAAACGGAGAGAATTATTCACCTTTTCTTCTCTTTTCATGTATTTAGACATACAGTTCAACTCTTCATACCACCGGATCTGAGTTATTGATTCTAGAAGATCATTTTGTTGCTGACCAGAAGGACATAGAAATCCTCAGCAGAGAAGGTGGGGAGGATTCTGACAAATTGTCCCATCTTTTTCCTAAATTATACATTGTAACTGTTGAGGAGCACTTATATTTTAATCAGTAAAGAAAATGAAATGTCCAACCTTTTCATTTCCTGTGCAATCTTACAGACAATAGAAAAGATAATTAAAACTCTATTAGAACTTGCAAAACAGGGCCGTTTCTCTAGCAAAGAGAAATAGCTGTGTAATAAAGGTCACTTATCAAAGAGTTCTAGTTATTAAATCTTTGCGTTTAGCACTGAAGTGGCTTCACAGAATCAAAGGTCAAATCATTAAATAACAAAACCAGCAAGAAGTAGAAAAGGTCACAAGCAAATCTAACTAGAAGTAGGTCACCAAATATGATTCTCTTCCACAGAGGGTTTTCATATTTTGAAAGCTGGTTACTTTCCAATTTGAAACAACTCCTCCATCATTTCAGATGTCTCCATCCACCAAGAGACTGAAATTCCGGCCACAGTGCTGTTTGTCTGCATTGGTTTCCCAATGGCAGAGATCCTATATTGCCAAGTTTCCCAGACATGGACCTGCTGAAATCCCACACAGGGATGATCTCAGGCCAAGTCTCTTAACATCTTGGCCCAGACTTCAGCACAAGTCAGTGGAGTCCAACAAAACAACATCTTGACAGAGCAGTCATGTGCCAAGCTCCCACCTGAGCAGAGACTGTTAGACTCACTCCTCCGTTGGACCCAATCTACCCGAGGACCTATGCAGATGTAATTTACACTGATGAAAAGATGAATTTCTCTTGTGACTTCTGTAGGCTGGTGGTGCACTGAAGAGCTCGCTCCAGCTACCAACTCTGCGAATCCCACAACTAATCATGCAGATAGTTAGGAAATTCCAATTAAACTTTCCCAATTGTTACTTTAACAATACGATTGTAATTTTGTAAATTGGATGCAATGCCCATTCACTACATAATGAGGCAATTATTAGCAGCTCACCACATATTAATTTGCTCCTTTAATGTTGAAACAAATGAGATCTTTTCTTATAATCATCCTATTTGAGTGAATTCTAACAAAGCCGATTGAACAAAGCTCCAGAGAGACTTTCTTTATTTCAACGCCATTTATTCTTCTGCTTCTCTTGGATGTCTTTAGAGTTTTAGAGGATACAACATTTATAATGATGCCAATGGGGAATAGGCTTTGCCTTTATTCTTCTTGATGTTCTTTTGAGGTCTTCGAAATGAAAGGTACAAGAGAGGCATTAACCGTCTGGCATTGTTTTTATTGCTTTTCTCTATTTTACAAGCAAAAAATGTATTTTAATTTTTCCCATGTTTCAGTGATGATTAACCAACCTGGTCTTGTCTACACTTGCTCTCTTTCTTCAGACCTCTGACTGGGAGGAAAGACTTGCCAGGCTTCTCTAAGACAGAAGTCAGCACATTTAAAGAAAATAAAAACAGTACTTGTGCGTTCACCCAGCAAGAGATATCAATTTAGTACAGCACTCAGAAGCACTGCATATAAATCACAATATATAACTACCATTAAGCAATAAAAGTAAAAATGATAAAACCCCCACAGGTCTGATTACCCTGAGTACGTGGTTGCACCCCCTTCCCTCCCATGGTAGTGTTGTGGTCTTGTAATATCCAGCAGTTGCTTTTGCTCCTGGCTCCCAGCATCACATTGAACACCTCTGTCTTCATGAAATTTAATGTGAAGATTTCATAAAGATTTTAACATTTTGACATTAGTTTGAAATAAGTCCAATGTCAACATGCATCCCATTTCCAAATAAATAGAATATGATCTGCCTCTTCATAAGGGTGTTCCTGAGACTGAAGTGCTTGGGATATTTGATTTAGATGATTGTCACTGATACATACATAAGTGCTAGCAGGACGTTTTTACTTAAATTGAATGAGTTGAAAGGAAATGCATAGGAGCCACATTATGGGACTAACCTTGCAGTAAGGGATAGAGTAAGTAACCACCACTAAAATTTTTTCTATATACACTAACCCAGTTCTTACAGAACAGATATTCTTTGATTTGCAGCTCATGTTCCTGAAAAGGCTGCATTAGCCTTTTGCTTCAACGAGTATCCTGTGGACTCCTGATGTCAGTGGTAAAGAGGCAGAAAAGGGATGAAGATTGGACTTTGGACAGAGGCTGAAACTTGCATGACAATCTCCAGCACCATCTAAACTTCCATTTGGCAAGTGTATTTTTGAAACATTTTAGTTTTCTTTCTCATGGAAAGGATTTAAAAAAAAAAAAAAAGCACAAAGCTAAACTTCCTGAACATGAACCAGAGTGCAAAGTGATGCAGTGTCATCTTTCACACTTTCAAGGCGGCTCCAGTTCCTCCATGCCAGCTCATACCTCTTTCAAGACAGAGCAGAAAAAAAGCTCACCAGAAAGCTGTTGATTTTACTGCTGCTATTGGGAACAATATAGGCAGCTTTAAAACAAGGCAAGAATCAAGTACATCTCATCATACTGAGAGCTGAAAAATAAACACCTTAAAAATATGTGTGAAAACTCTGAGTAGGAGTAAAGTCAAGTACATGACCTATGAAGAATAAAACAGAAAGCCAGGGTTTTTATATATTTTCTTCTAGTCTAAACTAAAGCAAAAATTGAAAAGTCAAAGATAACACCCCTCTTGATAAGCCCATAAGGCAAAATTTAAGTAGAAACAGGTCCAGCTTGATCAAAATATTTTAACTTTGTATTTTTTAAAAAGCACATTTAAATAGGTTTCTAAAATGGAATTAAAATGCTCCTTCAATTGAACATTTTTCTGTACATGAAAAGCTTCAAGCATGGCAGCTCACATTTACAGAACAGTCCCTTTCATTTTTCCCTTTGTTCCTGATTTCCAGCTGAAACTTCATTGAAACTGACACCTTTCAAATAAGCCTACACTAACATTTTCTTCTGGAATAATGAACTATTGAAAGATTCTTGATAGCTCTGTTGGTAAAAAAAGACTCAAAAATAGAAACGTGGCAGAGAGTAAATAAAGAACAGGAGAAATTGTTCTGTCTCTGTGCGGAGGGTTAATGAAGGAAGGAAGCTGACAGATTCAGCCTTTCAAGTCCAACAGAAAGACTCAGCGCAGGCAGCAGTGCTGGAGGACCAGTGGTCAACAGCCCCACAGGACTTTCAGTACTGAGAGAGTGGCAGTTGAAGGAATTTTTGCCCTAGGGCTTTGCCTGGAGCATGTGTGAGAACTCTTGGACAGTAGAAGCTGCACTTTAGTTTGTCTCAGGTGGCTGGCAAATTCTCCTCTCCCGGTGTGAGATGACAGAAGGGATGTGCTCTTATTAACATCCATGAATATGTTCCAAAAGGGAAGGAAATAAATGAAAGCAGGATACAGAAAGAGAAGACAGAATAAAAGTCAGAGAAGAACTGAAACAGCCAGTGTAAAAGTAGACCACAGTACAGTGTTTAAAAGAGAGATATGTCAGGGGAAAAACGACTTGAGAAAAAGTTAAATACTGATACATAGTCAGTAAGATAAGCCATGATGTTTGGGAATGAAGTCCAGCCAAAGAGGAGAACCAAAACACCTAAAGGCATTTGTTAAAGTATAAACTAACTGTTGTGAAGAAAGCTTTATCAGGCATGTCAATCAAACAACTGCATTAAGCAGAGAGAATAGCTTTTTTTCCTTTAAACTGCAACTGCCTAAGCAGAAACCAGATAGAAAGATACATTCACTCTAGCACCTAGAACTACAGCTTTTAGGTAACCAGAAACCCTGATAACTGCAGACATAGAGACCTCTACAGTTCCATATCCACCTAATTCATACCTCGTGGTGGCTTTGGGTGGGGGAGAGAAAAGCAGAACCTTTGTTAGCATACAGAATACCAGGATAAAAATACAAATATACCTAAGAACATATGTGGAAATGTTCATGTCAAACACATTTGAGGACTGAATGCATGGTTGTTATGGGTTGGAGGCTAACTCCATCATGCACACCCTGTACAGCAAATTCACAAGGTAGGAGCTAAAATAAGATTTGCTTTGAAAAACAGCCTGTGGAAAAGTTAATTTCCCAGATGCTCAAAAAAGGAAAACCAAACAAACTATGTTAGTTCTAGAGTATCCCTAACTGCATCCCAGTGGTTTAGCTGATGACCACAAATAACCAGAATGTTTGCGACACTCCATCTATCACTCATTTGCAGATATGCAGCCTTTAAAATACCATGGATTTGTAATAGTTCAAGAGCTGGGAATTGTCCCAACCTAATGCTGCTTACTGAATGCTGAATCCAATAAATCATTTCTCTTAACATCCATCACGTTGGCCACTTTCCCCCTGCTCACACATAAGGACTCTTGAATTTTGTGCACAAAAGCTACCAGCGAAATATAATTTAAGACAGACCGTGTCCATTAAACTTCATAACAACCCTGAACACAACAGAATCAGCTGATCTAAACTATGGTACTACTTCTTGTTGCTGTTCAGCCTGGAGGGTCCAGAGAGACCTTTTAGCAGCCTTCCAGTACTGAAAGGTGCTATAGGAAAGCTAGGGAGAAGCTCTTTATCAGGTAGTGCAGGGACAGGGTGAGGGGCACCAGTTTCAAGCTGAAAGAAGGGAGATTTAGATTAGATATTAGGATGAAATGTTTTCCTGTGAGGGTGAGGAGGCACTGGCCCAGGTTGCCCAGGGAAGGTGTGGTTGCCCCATCCTGGAGGTGTTTGAGGCCAGG
The DNA here is from genome assembly GCA_033459285.1 of Clamator glandarius. Taxonomy (NCBI): domain Eukaryota; kingdom Metazoa; phylum Chordata; class Aves; order Cuculiformes; family Cuculidae; genus Clamator; species Clamator glandarius. The sequence goes on from JAUNZM010000054.1 coordinate 428,984, forward strand.
TTGGATGAGGCTTCAAGTGACCTGATCTAATGGGAGGTGCCCCTGTCTATTGGCAGGGGTTGGAACTGGATGATTTTTAAGGCGCCTTCCAATTCAAACTATGATTCTATGATCCTCTCTCTTGCAATACTTGCAGCAGCGTAGTTACCAGCAAAAAAAGTTGTCACTAGACTCAGCAAGTTATTGGCGCCGTAATATTTAGGTTTATTTTATCTTCTGCAATTCCCTGTTTATATTGTATTTCTTGCGTGTTTTTTGTATGTAGCGATAAGGAAGACAAGATTTGTTTCTTCTCCATACGAGCATATTTGCTCGGCAAACACCACAAAATACAAGGATGTAAAATGTCACTTACAACCCAAGGAGACACAAAAGGAGGGAGAACGTACTGCTAGAAAGAACACGGACTGAATAGTGGATGAATCACAGTACAGAAGGACAAAAACAATTTCTCACATCCAATATTGGGTATGGCAGTGGAGCAGAGGTAACATATCACACAAAATCCTTCTGCACAGAGTGGACTTCAGAATGACACCCTTGATAGCAACCAAAGCCAGAAGGGCTCTCTCCACAAAAGCTGGGTTTTCTCTGCAAATATTAAGGATCTGTGCAAAAAACACCTAATGAGAATTCCTCACTATGAAGTTGCCTGCTATCAGACTCCATCTAAGGAATTCTTCGTCACATATGTGAAACGCCAGTTACTCTGTAACCGCTGACTTTAATTTGTATTTATTATAAATACCCACAGATGGCGGTAAAGTATATAATGTACACAATAGATTATTCCAAGTTTGCTTTCTCTAATAACCTCCTATTATTAGCACTCACCACTAATTGTGGGCCATTACCTAGGAACTTACTTGGCTGAACCAGAGATCCAGGAATACCCTTTAGGCTTCAAATCTAAACACATTTGAAAAAGTTACACTCACAAATAAATTATAGGACTTCTACCATGAAGTTCACATTCTATTTCAGGTCAGTTTATTTGAACTCTGGTATGGGGAAATGATATTGATGTAAGCAGCAAAAAGTGTCGGAAGAGCTACCCTGTGTTCCCATATTTTTTCCATGAAAATCCACCTAACAGGCTGGAAGTCTAACCTCTAATTTAATTTGATTCCATACTGTCTAGACCTATTATTTAATTTTGTCTCTCTTGGTGGTTTATCTATCAAGTTATTTGTATGCATGGAAAGAAAATGATAAGCTAAAATGCTAATTATCAATTCTTCTGAAATAAAAAAAAATATGTCCATGCCAGGAATAACAATAAGTTTTAATACAATAGCATTAAAACCAGTAGCATTTTTTATTTGACACAATAAGCCTTAAGAAGTTTTCAGAGTCCAGTGTTTTTAATTGCAGGATGCCTTATCTAAAAGAGAATACATACTTGCTTCTGGCCACATTAATTTCTTTTCCACTCATTGGTATACTGGGAATATTTGCTGAACATTGTTATAACTGTCAGCTCTACAAACATTTAAAATCTTCTGTAAAAATATTGTTTCAGGTTAAAACTTCATTGACAAGGTCCTAGTCCAAAAATGAAATTGTTTTAAATATCTTTTATTTTAAGGCAGTTAAATAATTTTAGTTGCAGAAAGATACAAGGCGGAATCATCATTTTGCAGATATCTGAACTTTCCAACACTGTGACACTGGGCACTAGGAGAGAAATTTACACTGGAGTGGAGAGTTCTGCTTAAATAACTAGGAAGGTGAATTTTAAGGTCATTTAAGTCATTAATGGAAGCTGCTGAGGCTGCCCAGGGAGGGGGTTGAGTCACCTTCCCTGGAGGGGTTTAAGGGATGGATGGACGAGGTGCTGAGGGACACGGGTTAGTGATTGATGAGAATGGTTGGACACGATGATCCGGTGGGTCTTTTCCAACCTGATAATTCTATGATTCTATGTTTCTGCTCAAGCATAGCTGCATATTTAAAAACTCTGAAGTTAAAGGTCTGTTTCAAATAAAAAAAAAAATCACTGTACGTATACTCTCTCCTGATTGTTTTAACATCAACATGAATGTCCACTAACCCAAAGTTAATCAATGCAGATTCCATTGCAGGCACTAGCTTGTGCTATACCATGAACTAACACTGCCTGCAATAACTTTGCAAGCGCTCTCGAGTAGGGACTACTGGGTGAAATGATTTGTAAATCATTAAAAAAATCATTCTGTACTGGTTCTCCACCCTCACGGAACTTGTTGGTGTAGCTTCTGCTACTGCCACATCCCACAGCAGCCCAATTTCTTCCTCACTTAAAAGCTTTTGCTAAAGATAAGCCCCTGAGCACAGTGGCTTCTGTCAAATCTTACCGAAGGCAATGGGGCTTTGGGCAGGTTTGTGCATCATCGCTATGGAGCTCAGAATAAGATCAAGGCCTGAGAAGGGGCTGAATAACACACACACACATAAATGAGGTGATAAGTTATGAGGTGAAGCATGCTAGAAGCAATGGCGAAACAAAATCTTATTAAAAAAATGAAAATTATAAGCCCTATCAATCTTTCCTCCACTATATAGTCTGACCTAACAATGATGGAGTTGCGAGATATAAACAACATTACCTCCAAAATGGGTAGGTAGAATCATATACCTCTTCTATCTATATTTTATTTTTCTAAGAGAGAAATTAATTTTTAATTTCTCCATCACACTTTGAGGAGATAACACACTATAAAGTATCTGTACACTAACTTGTTAAGAAAAAACTATGGCACATTCATAGTCTCTATTAGAGTCAAAAGCAGAACTCCTACTGACATGGTTGGAGACACGACTTGACTTAACATCTCAGTTTTGTGAAGAGAAATTCAGGTTCTCAGTTCATAGATGGAAAAGCTTTCTATCTGTAAACAGATTCTGCTCAGCTGCATGAGAAAAAACAAGGAATCCTCTTATGTGACCTGTCTAGTTTGGGCTGAGAATCTGCATGGCTGGGCTCTGCAAGGCATACTCCACTCTGAAGAATAAATTTAGATACGGGACCATATAATGTTATCGCTCAGAAAAAAATTGGGGTTTTATGCTCAGAAAGATCATGGGGCTCTCCTTTGCCTGGGCAGCAACAAAGGTGTCTCAGCTGTGATTCTGCTTCCATCTGTGACTAAGACGCTATCTGCTCTCAAAGCCAGATGACAGTCTTCCTTCTTTGCATATGAGCATGCACACAGACGTTCTGTGCAACAGAGACAAACCTGGTGACTACTGAAACGATTTCCTTCTCCCAAGTCTGTTCCTAGGATGGAGATCTGGGAGGCCACGTCAGCTTCCCACTCTTGCTGGCGTCAAAAGGGTCAAGCCAGGTTCTACATTTTAATCCTGCCTGTGAGTGCACAGCATTTGCATGGGTTTTGTTTGGATTTTTTTGGCTTTTTTTTAAACCAGTTGACTTCAATCAAGCTTGTGATTCCTTATGTTCCAGGATTGTAGTGACATCAGGATCTTTATTGGATGACAACTTGAAAAGCAGTCTTAAAGGTCAACACCAAAGCCCTGCAGCTGCTTCATAATTCCAACGGATACTGGGATCGCTCCTGCGGTTCTCACAAAACAGGTTCTTGAGGACAGCAATAATGAGAGAACGGTGCCCTCTGATAGCATCTGCCTGCTGACTGCTTTGGCTTTCTGGCACTGTGAATGTGATGAAATACATGTCAACTGATGGTCCAGCAAGGGAAAAGATAATGAAAGACTGACAACCGCCTTCCACCACAGGCAGGTTGTGTCTCCCCTTTCCTCCTTCTTCCACACCATTGTTGCTCTGTGCTAGAGGCTCATCTGCACCTCTAGCTACCAACAGTTTGCAGTGACACACTGGGAACTGGAGAGGCTGCGTGTCACCTCACTGCCACAAAGGAGGTCTAAGAGGCTACAGGATGCCAAAGTGGTCACTCTAATGGACTCTGCCATTAAGAGAGGGGTAAAAAGAAAGAAAAAAACCCCACTGATCCAGAACAAATAAATCTTTTCCAAAGCAGAAGTCAAGTGCTGTCATGGGCTCATGAACACTGAGCAGGAATCTGTAGCATCACAGGCTGGGACAGAGAGGAAGAGGAGAAGAGGTCTGTTGCAAGAAATGAAATGCACATTTCATTTGAGAAAAATGGTGAAAGCCCCCATAGAACCATATCTGCAAAGCTCCAACTATAATACAGCAGAATTATAGTGGCTACGAAGTGTAGGATGATGAAAATCTATTCAGAAAAAGTATATCATAAGTGAATACTGTACTGTACTTGGAACAGCCTCACAGTAGCAGCAAAACCACTGCTAGTTCTGTCACAAGATCCTTGCAAAAATCCTGCAGACCCTGTTTTTCAAAAGAGCAATAATGAAAAAATAAAGTCCTGTGGTGCCTTTCCTCTATCAGCCCTGTTTATGAATTCATAGCACAGCATGAAGGTTATTAAAATCCCATATGTGAGAACCACACACAGCACAAGGAGATATGAATTGGCATTCCACAGAGATAATGCTATCTAATGGGCAAAACAAGTAGCACGGTTTCATTCTTATTCAGAGAACATTTGGAAAGGGCAAAGCATCTGGCTGCTGCTCGTGGATAGCTGACCACACACAAACCATTTCTCCTTACCTGTTGATTAATAAGTGAAATTTAAAGAGCGTGTCTGTTATCTTTCTGGGCCTTGATATTCCCAGGACATCCCTTTACCCACAAAATATTTGGTGTTGGGTGGATTAAATGCAGTTTGGGCGACCCAGATACAGTAACTACTAAACACTTCCACCAACATGCATTTCAAATCAAAACGTAATTAATTGTGGAAATAACCAATAACACCTCGCAAATTAATTCCAAAGTCCTGCCTGTCCAATAATTTAATTAATTCCCCAGATAATTCTACTTTTTTTCCATTTTATTGTTGAAACAAAACGGTTAGAGCTGTGTTTCATTTTGCTGCCAAAACTGTTTTGATCTCAAGTAGCACAGAGCTATCAGCAGCTGGAAAAACTTCGAGGGAAAAAAAAAACTGTTTTGGAAAAAAAGTTTATGAAAAAATCCCCAACCTGACCAAGCACAGACACACGCAAAAAGTTTACCCAGGTTTCGTATACTCTGAAACTTTTCTTAAAGAGAAAGCAACTCGAGTATATGATTCTAAATACCTCGACAAGAGTCGAATTTAATGTCTAAAGCATACTCTACTTAAGGACAACGATCAAAGGTTTACAAGGCTCTTTCTCTGCCTTGCACGTATGATCTATCAGTTATCACAGCAAGACTGCAACTGTCTGATGGGAATCTTCACTAATGATGGAAAGCATTCCAAAATAGGAAAGGCAGGATCTGCCATGAAGCAACATGAGACAAAACCATCTTCTGGCAGAATTAAAACCCACGTGCTTGCTTGATACTCTGCTAAATTGCTGAGGAAGGGTTTTCTTCTCATCCCTATCTCTATGATCACACACCACTGCTCAGTCTCCCACATGTGAACAATCACTGCTGAAATTCAGAACTGGGATGATGCTGCGAAGTTTGTGTTCAGATCTGAACTTTTTCTAATTTCAGGAGCGTTCAGTCTCAAGATTCTCATTTATACCAAATTAGACACTCTTTTAGCTGCACTCTCCAACCTTGTCACTGTGTGATAGGCCCCATCACAATATTACACCATCTGTTTGATACTACTTACATGCCACAATCAACATCACTGTCAGAAATTATAATCCATATCAATATTTTACAGAGGCAAAGGAGAGAAGACAGTGAAAAGAAATTAGTTTTCATAACTAAAATGAAAAATCCTTTCTCTCTAATGACTCCTGCCTTCTAAACTGTCTTTCGTTATGCATGAGAGAATTTGACATGGGATTTGCTACCTGATGAGGATTAGCTGTGTTTTTTGGAACAGGAACAAGAGATATGCATAAAACATGACAACAATTTTCTGTACTATACCATTCCAAATAGAGACGGTTCTCCTTCCTATCACCCTCACAACTAAAGCTACAGTCAGGTATTAAATACTGTTCCACAAATAAGAGCTCTTTGGCATGCACTCAACATGCAAACATGAGACTACCACCTGAAAAATGAAGGGTCTTTTTTAGCAGCAAATTCCTTCTGGTTTTGGTTGTTTGGGGTTTTTTTGTTGATTTTTTTTTTTTTTTTAAGAATGGGAAATAACAGATCTCAGGCAACAGCTCAATAACATCTGGGTTTGCACTTGAGTACCAAAATGAGCTTTCTAGGTGTCTCCACAATATCATGAGCATTGTCTCATCATCTCATCACACACTGATATATATAAAGCCAAATCTGAAAAGAAATTTAGGTGATAAAGCCAAAATTGCAAGGATCCTCAGTACCTAGCACACATTCAGCTTTAGACTTGAAAGGCATCTTCCTTTTAAGATTGAAACATTCCTTCACCACTAGAAGTTCCACAAGAAGGTTAGGCTAGGATCTTCTTGGGGCACTTATCCAAAACCTCCAGCTCCCTGATAACAAGGAATGAGACTGTGTTATAAAAAAAATTTTAATCCAGCAGATGAGTTTAGTGAAGGGCTGTCAGAGATCCTTTTTGATCTTATTTTTGCCTTTCTGCCATGAAGTAAAAGCTGACCACTTGTCCTTAGTTTTTATTTGCTATCATATTACCAGCTAATTTGCAGGATAAACTTCCCTCTGACGCTGAGACATTTCATTTTCTTCAGAATGCTTACAATTCTTAAATGAAAAATCTTCTGATTGTGGTGAATGCTTATTTTTAATTCATCACCTTGTTTTAAATGTTTTCTGTTGTTGCTTCCTTTAGAGTGTCAGGGCTTTGGTGTTGGTGTTTTTGGTAGAACAGATTACAGCTGTTCTGAGACCTGATGTAGACACTGAGTCATATTTAAAGCACCGTCTGAAGAGTAACAGCTGCCCAAACACAGGAGACTTGCTAATATTGAAGCTTAGGAACACAGTTCCATAGGCATTTCCAAGCCTTACAGAAACATTCAAGATGCAAAGTGGATTTGTTGTCACATCACCTGATGAATGAGACATGTAGTCTGACCTCAGTGTCAAAGGAAACATGTTTATATCTGTAAATACATCAACCTGAACTTCAGTCCTGTTGCATTTTTAATGTGGACACCAGAACTTCACCACTCAACACAGAAAATTATGTACACTTGCACTTTTAGGACATGCTGCTTTATTTTTACTATTCCCACCTTACAACACTCTGTGTGTTTTTCTCTTACCATGAGGTATTTTGTGGTTTCTCCAGTGACAACTCACTTGCTATGATACAGGGGAATTCAGAGCCCAAATGCTGCAGCTTGTATTCTTATAAAGTAGTCAGGAACACAGAGTTGAAGATTTAACTCTCTTAAAGGGAGAAGCAAAGAGGTGAAACCAACTGCTTCTTACTCTTGGCTGCAGCCCAAGAATGGTCCAGCTTCACCTGGAAACTGGAACAGCTCAGCAGAAGATTAATTTCTGAGGATTTCTGGTACAGAAACCAATTTGTGACGGCTGCCTGGAATGCTTGGCCCAGGAATATACATGCAATGCATTTATTCCATAGGGATGCCAAAATTTTATTGCCTGAACATGAAATGAAAAGGCTGGTAATAGTAAGCAATTCTTTTTCCAGATTCATGAAGGAATGATTTGTGATTTTGAAAAGGCACAGCTACAGGGTAATTGCATTGTGCAACAACAGTCCCCGCACTTTGGAGGAGGTGGAAGGTTAGGTCACCTTCTAGAATGGTGCAAACGATCCTTTTTAAAGACACAGATGGAGAAATATCTTCTTGAGGGTCAGGGAGAGTTTCAATATGCAGTTATCTTCAGGTTTGAGTTCAGCTCTGAGGATATTCTGTCTCTGCACAATACTTTAGTGTGATCCCACAGCAAGTCATGTCAGTTTAAGGCTCTGATGTTGCAAAATACTTAAGATCAGCTGTTCTTTTTCTTATACTGTTGGATTATTTTTGCTTTAATCAGAAGGTCACACAGTTTTGTTCAATGCCGAAAATAAGAGCTCACTCTCATACATTTTTCACTCCCACTATCATCACAAAACATGAGGAAAATAACTCCATTTTACTTTTACCTTAGTTCCTTAAAAGAAACGTTACTGCATCTCTATCAAATCAGAGGAAAAAAACAAAACATTAAAAAAAAAGGAGAAAAACTGTCTTCTGTTCTCCTGACCTTGGGAAATAAAAATTCACTAGAGCTTCCCTTCATCTTCCCACTTCATTTCTGCCAACTCACAGAACAAAATAAATATCCAACAGAAAAAAAATCTTCTATCAGTCTTTTGAATACTTTTGGGACAGAAAACACTTAGAAGTGATATGTCAGGGCACCTTGTCTGTTTCTCCCTCTCCCTTTCTCTGTCTAAAGATGGTATTGAAAAAGCAAAAGCACTTATAAGTGCTGTTTGGGGCATAAAATCCCCTGGCATTCATCTCTCACTAGGACAAATTTTGAAAAGAAAAGCACTTAGAAGTCTCTTTTTGTCTCCATCTACATTATTCCTTTTCTCAGATGTGTTTTGAAATAAAAATAGAAATGAAATGCTATTTTCACTGTTTTGATGTTCAACTTGGGCATGTCTCCTCTAATTTCTTCCTCTGTAACAAATATCTGTTTTAGCGTATACTTCATTCTGTTTCTCCCTCTTTTTAATCTCAACATCCCCCTCCCAATTCACATAATGAGATTATTATGCTATAATCTTATTCTCAGCATGACCTTTGATTTCTATGGATTTCTCTTCCAAAAGAAAGACACATCCATTCTGCTGGTCAGATGACAGCAATATAAAGGCTTAGCTAATTTAATTGATGCATTAACTTTCTAAAGTGTGTAAACCTTCACTGACAATGGCAGTCATCTCCTGAGGTAGAAATCACAAACACGTGCTCTGTGGCAGCAAAATCATCAATACAGTTTTTAATAACTAAAAAAGCAAACCTAATCCTGACATACATAAAGGCTTATGAAATGATCTTTTCACTCTATTCAGCAGCAATAATAGAAAATTCAGGCTGGGCATTTGACTTCAGCACAGATTTGGATCGGCTGCTGAAAGGCCAGAAAAAGCAAAAATAATAATCCATGCCCTAGAAAATTTAGCCGGCAATGGAAGAAATGAGTTAGTCCAGAGAACAGAAAGAAAGCGGAGTATATATGATACATGTTTCCAAATATATAAAAAATGCCTCAAAGAATTCTTCCCCCTATGTTCTATGTGAGCAGGATGGAAGCGAGAGAGATTTGGGTTTTCTAGGAAGTGATACGCTAAAACATAGTTATAAACAATCTTCCTGGGGCACAGGTACAAATTAGATAACTCCTGAGGCATTTTCTTATCCTATTTTGTGTGGTTCAGTGAGTTTTAGTAGGCCAATATACATACGGCATTTCACACCTTACCCTTCCTGGGTGATGCTAAAGAAAGAAGGTGACATTGTGTTGTATGGTAACAGTCTCTAGCTCAGCACTGGGCTCTGCACTAGGTGGAAAAGTAGCCACCCAGGTATCCTTTAGCAAAAAAAGTGACTGGGCAAACATGTATGTGTGCATGTGTATGAGTGTAACATGTGTCATAGGAAAGCAACATGCGACGTAACAAGCTGTAATCCCCACATAGGCAAACTGTTAAAATGAGAATAAATCTAATTCTTCATAATGCAGTAGCAATAACTTCCAGCTTTTTAGAAAGTCAAGAATATTTTGCTAAATATTAATGGTTGCTTTAAAACAGTCATGTGCTTCTGACTTTCAGGTTGAAGCTACAGCAAAAAGAAAATGGAATGGAGGTATTCATTAGACCATCAACATTTAAGATTTCTGCTGAAATCCTACTTAAATACAACAGAAGAGTTGCAGTGAAACATTATTTCCTCTAAATCTATTCAAACATTGCCTGAAGTATTCCTAGTAACCCCGTGTTTCTTCGCAACAGTAGAAATGGAATGGTTTAGGTTGGAAGCGACAATAAAGATCATACAGTTCCAACACCCTTGCCAGGGGCAGGGACATCTCCCACTGGATCAGGCTGCTCAAAGCCCCACCCAACCTGGCCTTGAACACCTCCAGGGACAGGACATCCACAAATTCTCTTGGCAACTTGGGCCAGTGCCTCACCACCCTTACATGAAATATATTCTGCCTAATATCTAATCTAAATCTTTCCTCTTCCAGCTTAAAATCGTTCCCCCTCATCCTATCACTGCACTCCCTGATACAGAATCCTCTTTGAGTAGAAGTTGTATTTCTTCTTAGTTTATGACAGCTTTAGACATGCTATTCTTTTTTTTTTTTTTAATTAGGAAAATGGGAGTAATTATGGAATAAAGTACCAGTCTTTGAGAGTAAGGATGTCAAATTCTGTTCTATTGTAAGCTCTGTCAAATGATAAGCAATTAGATTCTGCTTTCAAGGTCGCCTAAATAAATAATACTTTGTCTGAGTTACTTTTCAAAACCTGCCTAACATACATACCAGTCTGGAATACTGATATGTCTACAATGACTGTGGTGTTAAACGTATACTTCAATATAAGAATTTCTATTTGTGTAAAAAAAATGTTTTGAAAGTCAGTCTGAGGGTGTGCATTTTCACATGCCTCTGGATCAGCTCCCAATCGCTGCTTTTCCACAATCTTTGCCATATTGTCAGCATCATCTTCATACATAGCTGCCAGTGCAAAATGGATCAGACGTTACAGATTGCTCAAGGGCAGTGAAGCCTTGAAGGAACCTTCTGCTGAAACTTTCTGAATGCAGAGACTAAGCCTGCTGTGCTCTAAATTTCCTTTGTGGGATTCTCCCGTGAAGGCGTATGTCTCTTCTCCACAGATGCAGCATACGTGTCTCTGTGGTAAAGAAATAATGGTGTGTGGCTATGACAATCAATAACTTCAAGTAAAATATAGCTATGAATGCTTTAAAAATGCTGCTAAGTGTGAGCCTACTGACCTACAAAACTGCATTTTATATGTCGCTTGGTTCTGCACTCTTGCAAGATCACATGCTAACCAAGTAACTCTTTCTCTTGAAAAAAACCAGCAAATGTGGTTCCACTATCAATAACCCTTGACAAAACATGAGTTAATTGTGTCTAATACCCATTGCATCAGAGGGGTATTGTGAATCAGCAACATCCACTTTAGCATCAAATTAAACCCATCACTTGTGGAAATGCACATGGAAAGATTTTGCTGCCGCAGATTTCCATATTATTCACTACCGCTAAACCTGCCCAGTGAACTACAGACTGGCTTGAATACATACAAATCAGTTTAAGTACTAAACAGGTCTCTCGGACAGAGTTTGTCTATCTACTCCATTTCCCCTATGGGAAGCACACACTGCAGTCAGAGCTCACTGCAAACAGAACAACTTACACACGGATACACAGCAGAGGGGCTCTGCTAAAATAAGAAGTAGAGGATATAAGACAAACTAGATCCTGCAAGTTAGGGAATGACATTCTGTAAAAGCTGATGTGCTTTAATTATTGGCATTGGGATGTGAAAGCCAGACTCCTAAGGGTTCTTTGTGCTGTCTTTGACTTTACACTTGTAAATATTAAATGTAAGAGCACAAAGAGAACTGGGGAGGGACTTTTTACAAAGGCTTGTAGTGATAGGATGAGGGGCAGTGGGTATAAACTGAAAAAGGGCAGATTTAGACTAGACATAAGGAGGAATTTCTTCACGATGAGAGTGGGGAGGCTCTGGCCCAGCTTGCCCAGGGAAGTCACTCTATTCAGCACAATACTAAGATTTTTCTCTAAGATGCAACTTTTGGACCACTATTCTATTTTTATACTTCTTGCTTTAGCAGAATTAATCATATGGCCAGAAAAAGCTAGGTTTGTACAACTTGTAACAAAAAAAAAAAAAGTATCTCTACTTTATACAAGTTTGCTAATGCACACAACTTCATTGCAGGGAAAGGGAACAGAGAACCTCATTCTCCTTTCACATTAACAGAAACCTGAAATCCTGAGTAAGCCTTTTATGCCAGTGGTAGAAATAAGAAACTTGTCCTGTGAATTGTAACCCACTACAGAGAGATTTAAACAAAGGAAGGGAAAGAGATTGCACAAATTTCTGCTGAAAAACTGCTGTGCTGAGGAAAGATATTGCTTCTGGTTTTATAATTGTACTTTTCACTTTTGTCCTTGCTGCTGAGCACAAAAAAATACCAATTCTGTTCCCCAAAAGCGCAGTACATGAGAGAAAAAAACACATACAGATATCTATTCAGCCAAGATCGACTTGTTTAAAAGACCCTTGTTCTAAATATGTGCTGTCGTTAAAGGGGTCTGTAAGAGCACAGATGAAAAGGAATTAGGAAGGTAATGAAACAACCCGTGTGAAAGAGCAATAAACAGCACAGAGTGGGAAAGGTTGAGTCTTTCTATGGGTGCATTTTAAAATTTAGGAATCTGAACTTGGTAACTATATCAGTTTCTGAGCTTCTTAACTGGTGGAGCAGCCATCAGGGCTACCTCTGATATCAAGTTATTTCTCAAAGAAACAAAATTGGAGCAAATGCATAACAAACGGCATATAACTCACACTTCCTCAGACTCTAAGCCAGCTAGTATCACCTTGAGTAGCATGTCCTTCTGAACAGGCCTTCTACAATCAACAGCAGCATTCCCGCACTGAGCTGTTGCTTATGTGCCCCAGAACTTTGCAGTTTGAGGCTACATTCACATTTATGCAGTTTTGTTTGTGCTGTGTAGCATTTGCTCTCTCCTACGGTGAGACACCACAGTTAGACGCAGGGAGGAAGAAATGGGAACAACTGTTTAACAAGGCAGAGGGTAAGGCACGGACAGCAGAGCCCATATGGAGCCAAAGTAAAAGAGAGTTAACAACGTACACCTTGTGGATCCTGACCCAGGGGAGCAAATCAGAACTGTTGACTTTTAACAGCAAGACTAAGACTTTGGCCAGTTGAGGGACCTGGTATAAATACCTTGCTGGGGAGTGTGAGAGTTAAGAAGGTGCAACCACTCTCTTCTCATTGGTGCCCAGTGACAGGACAAGATACAATGGGCATGAACAGACATATAGGAAATTCTGTTCAAACATATAAAAAACCTTTGTATTGTAAAGGTGAGTGAACACTGAGACAGGTTGTCCAAAGATGCTGTGGAGTCACCATCCATCCAGATATTCAGACTCAAGTAGGAATGGCTGGACTTGGTGGTCCAGTGTGTCTTTTCCAACCTGGTGATTCTATGACATGGACAAAGCATTGGCCAACCTGCTCTAGCTGATCCTGTTTTGAAGAAGGAGGTTGGACTAGTTGACCTTCAGATTTTTTAGACCCAGAGGCAAATATTTTGATGAACTCAAGTGAGCTACGTTTGCAGGAAAAATAAGTCAAAAGAGCTTTTCTTTTTTTTTAAAAAGGAAGGCTATGTGTTAAAAAACCCCTGCTTTAAATCCTCTCTCTGTTCAGCAAAGAAAAAGGCGTAAGGCTGGACATATATTTTCTGGATCTCAAAAAATGATTTGATACTGCTTCATCCAACAGATTGATTTCTAAAGTGGGAAAGCATGGCATTGAGAAAGACAGAAAACAAAGCGGGTTATAAATCTTCCAATAGAGAAGAAAACAAGGATGTTTATAAAAGGAACATTTCAAGGTTTTAGAGTAGAGAACGTGTAGTGCTGTATGTGTAACTACTAGAACCACTTAAGCTTTTTTTTTATACCATTTGTCACCATTACAAAAAAATGAATCTGGGCATCTAACATAAGTCAAACATAAAAATAGAAAAAAATAGCAAAAATTTTCTTCTAAGGGGAATCAAATGAACTTCAAACTGCTATACGCGCTAGTGGGCCTTTCTTAGACATAGTGGGGTAATTTCCAGTCTTGCATGTAGTTTCTGCCAAGGACCAGCAATATAAAACTTAGATATCATAGGATCATAGAATGGTTTGTGTTGGAAGGGACCTTTAAAATCATCCAGTTCCCACTCCCCTGCCATGTGCAGGGACAGGTTCCATTGCATCAGGTTGCTCAAAGCCTCATCCAACCTGGCCTTGAACACCTTCAGCGGTGAGTCATCCACATGTGTGTGGATAAAATGAAAAAAAACGTCTTCAGTACATATTACAGTTTCTGCTAAAGTTATTTTGTTGGTTCTTATTGTTTGCATAGAACTAGCAATAAGCTATGTCAGCTAAGATTCACGTCCTCAGGGGCTGATTTGAGTCAGCTGCTTTTTAATGCAAGCCTACGGAGAGCTGAAGTCATAGTTTTGGGACAAAATATCAGTAAACTCCATACAATCACTAAGCAACCCTGGCAATGTACTGTAGTGACAAAACCTAAATATCATAGTCTTCTTTGTATCCACACTGTAGACAATTACTCCAAAACAATGAAGAAGAAGTGATAACAGTTTATAGAGATTAACTTCTATTGTTTTGTTCAGTTGTTTGTTTGTTTGTTTTAATTAAAATTATGTATACTTATCAGTCTACATTCTAGAGAACTATCCCAGGAATCAAAATATGTAAAGACCACACATACCCAGGTTTATTTGGACAGATGTTTTTTGAAGGCGTTCAGAAAGAACAGTGTGCTGAAATGTGAGCTCCTGAGATGGAATGGTAGTAAAAATCAGAGACTAAATCATAAAAGGAAGGAATAAGCAGTACAAGACACAGAACAAGGAAAAGATTTGGATGTGATGATAAATTATACACTAAGCTACCTGGGCAGTATATTTTCAAATTGATGTCACTTTCTGAAACCACTGGAGAGTAGGTCGACATTAGAAACACTTTAGTAAGCTGCCTGAGCTCTGTTATTTGCAAGAAAGTTGACTGTGGATGAAGAATACAGCAGGAAATCAACAAAAATTAGGGGGGTTCGTGATACAAGCAAATCGTTTGAAAAAAAAAAAGGAAAAGAGACTTCAAGAGACTTGAGGGTATATACTCATGTAGTATAAATGTCTCTTAGCTTCATTGCCTTCACTGTACACCCATTGACTATCTCCCTTGAAAATTTTATCTACTACAAATTGGAAGTAATTCAGCCAATACAGAATTTAGCATGTGCCTAAATGCTTTGGGATCCATTCCAAAACACATGAAAAATCAATGTCTTTATCTGACTTTGGATGAGGCCTTTGATAAAACTATCTGGTGGTAAGCATGAGCTGAAGTGTTTTGCTAAACAAGAATTAGAGAGAAAGATCTCACAGAGGTCGTTTCTCGCTGTATATAAACACTTAAATATAACTAGTCTATCTGAGATACCAAGTTTTAAACATTGAAAGGTGAAAGTGTGTGGACACTTCAAGAGCACCTTCTTGAAGAAGCCTGAATGTAGCAGCAGAAGCTATTATAAATTCGGGATTGGTATGGAGCTTCATAAGTCCTTCGGCTTGACCTGTCATCCTTGTTCGTTATCACCTCATCATCCAAGTTCTCCATGTTTTTGATTTCAATTTACATGAATAGGGAGTTACAGGAGAATGTGACTCTACAAACCCTTAAACAGAAGGGTGAAAAATGGGTCACAAAATTGAGAAATGGAGCTCTAAATAACAAAGTGTCTGAAAAGCTTCTGTAATTTATATATATTCCAAGAATGTCAGAGCCTGTACCAAACTAAATCTTAAAAAAGATGCCAAAGAACTTCACATTATGAGATAAACCAATAATTTTACGTTATTCTATAACATAATTCATTGGCAAATGATTTCCATACACTTTCTAAAGAGAAATAGCTTTATAAGAATAGAAAGCTTTGTAAAAGCCTGGTAAAATTAATAAAAATCTGCAATAAAAGAGTCAATATAATTTCAGAGTTAGCCATCTATTTTCACTACCACTTCAGGTATTTTGTGAAAGGCTTTCATGGTCTTAGAGATTTTTAATGCACTGTACCTGAATGCTAAGCAATCAAAAGAAAAAGATGCAACTAAAGACAATTCCACTAGAAAACTGAAATAAATATTAAGTGCAAGTAAAATGTCACTTGCGGCTTATTTTCTCTCTTTAAAAAAGTTATACTATGCTTCTTTTGTTCTATTACTCTAGTAAAATTCATTTCCTAAAGGAGAAAAAAACCTCTTCATTCCTGTGCATTAATGTTTAATTATAGCATATTTGAATGTAATTCCAAGAACTATGGTTCCAGATAAAAATACAAATAGTGCTTTAAAGATGATGCCTGCATGCTTTGATACACAATGTAGATGCTTTCATTCATGATTTCTTGTCCCCATGATAACAGCTTTTTATTCCAGATAAAATCTTAGAATAGGGAAGGAAAATAATGGTTATGAGTTTATGGAGAGAGTAAGATGAAAAAAAGGCTAAGTTTTGCAGGCTTTCTAATCCTGAACTTCTCACTTGGGTTTGTATTTTGCTACTGTTATTAATGCCGAAGATGATCTAACACCACGAGCTGTCCCTTTGGTATGAAGATAGATTTAGTGTAAGAAAGAACGTAAGAACCTAATTTTAAAAGGAAATGAGGCTGTTCTATCTCTGCAAGCTCTTAGGGACCAGCAGAGAAGGTGGACATGGACTAGAGTTAGGGAAGTGCCTTTAGGAATAGAGTCACCTTTGCCAATTTTTAATCAGATATCCTTACTTCCAAAATCCCCCTTTTCTACCCTTGGCTCTGACAGACAGCTTAAAGGGACTAACCTCTGACAACAGCAATTTAGATGTCCAAGCATCTCACCTCAACCAGGAAGCACAGGGAACAAACCCTTGGCTATATTTGTATTCAAGTGGGGGCATGTTTCAGAACAGCAGAATCCTACTTCAAGCAGAGCACTTACAGTGCAATTGTAGAGGCAGAGCTCAGGAGAGCAGCGTCACTGAAGCACTGAAACAATTTATTTGCATGCACAAGACAAAAAGCCTGGATAAACCTTTATTTTCCTGTCCATCATCCTCCTGTCCCTGTCTCTCAGTTTTTCCAATTTTATGTTTATTGTTCTTCAAGGATATTCTGAAAGGTTCTAAACCACACAAGCAGCTAATGCTAATTTAAAAGTTGCACTGTAGAACCAAGATATCTGGCTCCAGATAATATTTTTCCAAAAGGAGAAATGGATGAAATAAAATTATCTTCTAAAATGAGGGGCCGTAGCTAAAGACTGCTCACACTCAAGGGAGAAGATTCTTAGGAACACAATTCTCATTAAAAAGATGTTTCATCCACACCATCATCAATAAACCGTGAAGAAGAAACATAGAAGCAGAACTAGAAATAATGTAATACAGCGTGTAAGAAAAGAGACTGCACTGAAAACTTATTAAAAATAATTAAGCAAAGAAAACAAATTCATCACTACTGTTGTAAACCCTTCAAAGCTCTGACAGCCTGAAGTTTCCTGCTCTGTGAGATGGTATCCAAGGTTCATTGCAAACCCCTGTTTATCCAACTAACTGCGTCTCTCAGTAGTTCTACCCAATTAACGGTTTGGCAATGAAGGAGGCAATGGGGAGCATATAGATGTAAATACACCAAAAATATGCTAGAGAACATTAAATGTGTAAAATCAAGCATTGAAAATTTAGGGAAGTGTCAGAATTAAGGTTGCTCTGCACTCCTAATTGGGCAACCTTGTGTGCACACATTATGATACTGTCTTTAATTACCCGACCACCTACTATTTTTTCCACCGGACCCCTGCCTGCACTGACTGACATAATGAGCAGCTACTCAATGCCTTCGTTTCCCTGTTATTATTCAATGTGCCCCCATGCCTCATTTATTGAGCACTATTCACACCCTGCTCCAGGTCTTATTAATTTCTGCCTGTGCTGTCATCCGGTACTCATGTTCTGGTAGCTCCTCACTTCTCAAATACTGTTCCAAAATGAGACAGGAAAAGATGGTATTAGCTTTCTTCAGCTGGAGGGGTCCAAGATGCTACGGTGGAAGTTATAAATTAAATTAAGAAGTATACACTCACTGATACACAGAACCTGGAGCAATTAGAATTCTTTGGTAATTTGTATATCAGAATAATTTTCATTGAGTTGAACTACCTCTGTGAAACATCAGTACTTCACAAATCAGACCCAAGGGTCTCAAACTAAGCATTCAGAAAGTAAACAACACACAATTAGTAAAAACATGGCTTGATTAGCTTGGAATCACACAGAAATTAACAGAGGCAAGAATAGAATCTAGCAGCTAGCATTAATGCTTAACCACAGCAGCCTTTGCCTTCTGTTCCTCTAACACCTTGATCCCTTCAAACCTTGCCACTTCTTTAGCAAATGAGGCAGCAGTCCTAACAACCTTCTTCACAAAATTCCAGCTGGCACCAGAAATGGTAAAGCTCGGCCAATGAACGAAGGTGAACTTGTCCCGCTGTGCATCGCCATGAATACATCATAGAATCATAGAATAACCAGGCTGGAAGAGACCCATGGGATCACTGAGTCCAACCATTCCTATCAAATGCTAAACCATGTCCCTCAGCACCTCATCCACCCGTGCCTTAAACCCCTCCAGGGAAGGTGAATCAACCCCCTCCCTGGGCAGCCTCTGCCAGTGCCCAATCATCTTTTCCATGAAAAATTTTTTCCTAATGTCCAGCCTGAACCTCCCCTGGTGGAGCTTGAGGCCATTCCCTCTCGTCCTGTCCCCTGTCACTTGGGAGAAGAGCCCAGCTCCCTCCTCTCCACAATCTCCTCTCGGATAGTTGTAGAGAGCAATGAGGTCTCCCCTCAGCCTCCTCTTCTCCAGGCTAAACACCCCCAGCTCTCTCAGCCGCTCCTCATCAGGCCTGTTCTCCAGCCCCTTCACCAGCTTCATTGCTCTTCTCTGGACTCGCTCCAGAGCCTCAACATCCTTCTTGTGGTGAGGGGCCCAGAACTGAACACAGGATTCGAGGGGCGGTCTCACCAGTGCCGAGTACAGAGGGAGAAGAACCTCCCTGGACCTGCTGGTCACGCCGTTTCTGATCCAAGCCAAGATGCCACTGGCCTTCTTGGCCACCTGGGCCACTGCTGGCTCATGTTCAGTCGCTGTCAACCAACACTCCCAGGTCCTTCTCCTCCAGGCAGCTTTCCAGCCAGACTTCTCCTAGGCTGTAGCTGCCCAGGGTTGTTGTGCCCCAAGGGCAGGATCTGGCCTTTGGCCGTGTTAAACCTCCTGCCATTGGACTCTGCCCAGCAGTCCAGCCTGTTCAGGTCCCTTTGGAGCCTCCCTACCCTCCAGCAGATCCACACTTCCACCTAGCTTAGTGTTATCTGCAAACTTGTTAAGTGTGCACTCGATGCCTTCATCCAGGTCGTTGATAAAGACATTGAACAGGGCTGGACCCAGCACTGAGCCCTGGGGAACCCCACTTGTAACTGGCCTCCAGCTGGCCTAAATCTAAAGCAGCCTAAATCAAAAGTAGACACTTGATTTCAATTATGGAATTTCCCAGTCCTTGAACCTTGACTTTGCAACCCTAGTCGTGTTATGTCAGCTTCAAAGGCAGGTGCACCTATGTTGTCCATGGCAGGGCCAGAACCTTCCTATCCACCGCACAGATTTCAGTCAGTTGAACTAACAGTAATAGAGGCAGTAGCAGAATATCACCCTCTACTGCAGTACCCACACCGTTTGAATTTTTAAATTATAACATCATGATTAATATTGGGAAAATGTTTGTCCAACCAGCACTAGTAAAAATAATATATTCTCCGCTGACCAACAAATATGTCATTAAAAAATAACGTAGTCATTTTAAAGAAGCTTCCAAAATATTGAGTAGAACAGGAATTCCAAAATTTACTGGGCAAACTAATAAAGAGGCATTTAACACAACTATTTCCTAAATTGCTTTTGGTGTCTTTCACCCACTGGTTCTCCTTTCAGGAATAAAAGTTATGTGCTGGACATAGAAGCTCACTACCCTGTAAGCTCAGCAAAATAGAAGCCTGCATGTCAGAAAAGCGGTCGTGGACTCGGGAAGCCTGGGCTGTGCTCTCGCTGTTACTGAACAACTGTGTGGTCTCAGTTAAATGACAACCTCAGGGTGTCACCTTCCCAATCTGCAAAACAGGACTGATACTTGACCTCAAAAAGAACTGCACTGGCGTGTTATATTATTGGTGTTGAAAAACACCCCTCCCTGCCACAACCTTCTCCAGATGTAAAACTGCGTGCAAAGATGAAATGTAGTGTGGTCCATTTAGTTCGAGAATTAGCATGTATCCTGCAAAAGGCACATTTGCTCCTTCCACATGAACTTCAGTGAAGTTTTACCTCTGATCTTTTGGACATCACCCTGCTAGGACTAGAGAACAGACAGGCACATCAGTTCCAGGGGAGCTCAGCGGGGAACAGCTAGAGGCTCTGGCACCCTCTTCATCAAATTTAATATGAGATAAATTTTCTTTTTGCAAAGTGTTCTTAACTTTCTGTGGCTTTAGGTGTTTGTCAGCTCTAGACACAATGCAGATGAATGCAAGGATCCTGCAGTGGAAGGATGGTGAAAGCCTTTCTCAAGTGCTAACTTCCTGGGCACAGCAGGTGCTCAGATATTAGAAATGAAAATTTGAAATAGTAAAATCTAAAAATCTACGTAAATATATGTTCTAGAGGAACAATTTCAACTGACTATTCAAAAGCATAAAGCGGTCATCTCACTGCTAGCAAAACATAATTAGCAGAGTGACACAGCTCTTACTTATTAATTATGTTTCTTTTGTACCAACACTACAAGATTGGCAGTAAAAAAAAATTATACTCAGCAAAGATTTTTCCGATTACAGGTTTTTTCCTCCTATTAGCTCTGCAAAACATATTAATCCCAAAAAAATGATATTTCCTTTCAGTTTGGCATAGCGGCGTGTACAAATAAAAACGTTAACTGCCAGGACATAATTTTCAGTATGCTTGTCTTACTTCAGATATGTGTTTGCTATTTGGAGCACAGCTGTTCATATTTCCCAACATGAGCTTCAGTGCTGTAAATACCTTCTCTATCGAGGGCTACATTCCCAAAGTAGTGCACAGGGGCCACGTGTACAAATTGTGGTAGCGCTAATGTAAGCTGTGTGCATGCAAACCCACGCGCCGCGCTAAGAAAATGCAGATCATGGACCTTGACCCCAGCACTTCGCCACTGAACCAGAATTGCTCTATTTCATGCTGCGACTGTGACATAAATCAGGTTTTTCAAAAGGCTTTTATTCGGCTAAAAGAACTCGTTCTGGGACAAAATTTAAATAGATTATATTGCAGAACTACGTTAATGAAGTAAATTATTCCCAGCAACCTGGAAAACAAAACAATTTGTAAACTGAAGGTGAGCTTATCTGGAGTTTATTGCCGTGGGTTTTTTTTTTCTACAGTAGAAGCGTGTGTTGTGTTTAGCTCAATTTCTTTACTTCTGGATTTCAAAAATAAGTCCTGTGCCTGTCAGCATAACACAGCTGGCAGCACTATTGCCTCTGCGCGAGAAGGTCAGAGATGCTCGTCTCTGACTGAGACGTGGGCTTGTATCCAATGCTGACGCTGCAGCACAGCGTTCGGGGGATGTCGTTGGGCGGTTAGAGCTGCCTCCCTTCAGATGAGACATTAAATCAAGGTCATCCCTGCCCATCAGCGGGGACCACCTGAGTGAAAGGTAACAACCCCATGGCAATTTTCACAACAGTAGAACATAAGCACAATGGTCTTAACAATACATGCTCCTAAGGATTATCTTCTGCTACCTGAGACTCTTTGGAAATAATTGTTAAGCAAAGGAATAGAAATCCATGGGACTATCCAAACCACGTCAAAGATATTGCCCTCCTTGCTTTGCAAAGCCTTCTCAGTTTAGAAGGAAAGGCAGCCTACTTTGAAGCAAAATAAGAGTTCTGAGTACAAATACATGTTAAAACATTTTGTACAGATGTAGTATGTACTTGTAAGTTTTCAGAAACATGGATTCATGGTTTTCCAGTTTCATGATGGGAAACTTGCAACAGTAATTATTAAGTTAGGTTATTATCATTCAGTCAGTCTGCTGCTTTAAGGAGAAGAAAAAATGCAAGAAACATGAGCGAGAGAAATAAAATCTATTTCTGCTCCATTTTCCTCTGAGCCCAGCAGTCGAGTTGATTCTATGACTGGTGACAAAAGCAGTGGTTGGTGGCCATCTACTCCCTCTGTGCCCCGGCTTTGTGACTACAGGGAGAGAATCGGATGAACAGACATGGGCTTTTTTTTTAACCTTTCATAGGATGAATCTATATTGTAAAATCAAGAGCAGAAAAAAGAACTTTACAACTACAGATGGATGTCAGGATGTCACTTTCAAAGTGATGAAATATATCTTTTAACAAGAGCTAGAACAATGTAGAGATAACTTAAAATGATGACATGGAAGCATGGTGTACGACTCTCGGAGATCTCGGGCAGTCACAGAAACCTCCCATTCCGATCAAGGATTTCACCTATTCTTCATGGACTATATGCAAGTAAGACTTAGGGTTTTTTTAATCAGACTGCCTGAACTGAATATGAGGGGGAATCACAAACTTAAAAAGAAACCTTTAGGTACAGCATGAGATTTCATAAAAAAATAAGAATCTGAATTGATTTGCAGGCAAGAAATAATAAAGCATGTTTTTCTTTCCAAGGCAGCCCTCAAAAGGAAATTGAGAGGACTTGCATCATTTCAGGTAGTGATAAAATAGGGCTTTTCATTGTGTTAATTTGAGCAATCCTAGGCAGGTTTCAAGGAAGGAAATGCATTGCTTTATTCATTCATGTGACAGGGGAAATAATAATGGAAGAATACCAGATAAAAGGCAAACTGGACTAAATTTATCTTTGACTACAACTGAAAATGCAAAGCAAAACCTAACATATGCGGAGTAGGTAGTGAAACCAAATTAAACATACAAATAATAACACTGCTTCTATGAAAAAAGAAGAAATACACATATACTTAATGTCCATCATGGGAAAAATTCCAGTGAAGTTACAATTAGACTTTGAGAATAATTTCAGTAGGAATCTATTTCATTTCTATAAAACTATAATGATTTCATCAGTAACAAATTCTCTAGATAGTATCTCATTGGAAGGTTTAAGGACAATATCATTAAATAGCATCCATAACTGTTACAATCAACTGCATATTACAAAAAGGATGCATTTATGGGTGACTCTTAAAGGTACCGATTTGCCAGATTAGCATTTTGCTGGAAGTAACACTCTGAGCCTTCAAGAACCTATTACCTATGGACCAAAGCTCACGTCAAGTCCATTTTCCACTACAAAATGACACTGGACATCCTTCCACAGCAGAATTTATATTACAGCCACAAATACTGCTGATTATCATAAACACTTTAGATACGACAGAGAAAAACATGAGGTTTTAAAATGCCACCGAGCACAGGGCTGGGTATAACAGCTGCCAATATACAGATGTTTCTTTGCCTTGTTTTACTCTCTTTCGCTCTTCAACTATTGTAGGAAGTGGTCACCAGTGCTTTGCAAAGAATGACAGAATTTGTGTTGTGAACTTGACAAGACACCAAATCTATTTAACTGAAGAGAGTCTTGCAGACACACACACACCTTCCACAAAGCATGAAAACCTGAGGTTTCATTGACAGTGATACCGGGAGCAAACCTAAGCAAACAATCCAGAAATACATTTGCCCTTCCAAATCCTCTAGGATCATTAAATAATAGATGCTACCTCTGCGCAGAACACTTTTTTAGAGATTATCCCATCTCAAATATCAAAAAGTAGTAGAAATCTAGGACATCATAAAGTAGAAAAATACTTACCTGCATCCAGAAACAACCAATGGTTACATATAGAGAAACTTACATTGGAAAGCCTCAAAAATATTACAATTATGAATCTTCTAGGAATTTAAAAATTCAAACACATTTAAAGACATATTATGCAATATCTACTTGCTCACATCTAATGTAGAAATGCTTGTTAGTTATATGTAGCTGCTAAAATTATATTTATGTTTATAATGATCGTGCCAGACAAACTAGAGTTTTCAAAGAAAAATTACGTGTTTAGTGAGTGAAGTGAAAGTACTAGAGGTGCTTTTGCATTTGGTACAGACTGATAAAAAGACTGTTTTTCAGGAATTCAGAATACAACTTGCTAGATAACCGGATGTTTAAAACATCCCTGAACTATCAACACTATTTCAAGCACAAATCCAAAGCGTAGCCCTATGCTACTCTGAAGAAAATTAACTCCACCCCAGCCAAAACCAGCCCAGCCTCAAATACCACACATCTTTGTGATCTTTTCCTCATTAAATCTGCCACAAATGATCTTCAGGAGAAAATAAATGGTATTTGCAGAAAGAGCAGAAAAAATAATGAGGAAAGTAACAAGCTGGGCATCATCTTGGGAAACTATGAAGTGATTCATCACATGAAAAAACATCCAAGGCATTCTAGGAGAAAACTGATCTCAGGTAATTTGATATCTCAAAGCAGAGGCAACCTGTTGTATTACCTTCTCCCTCCTGTTTTAGCTGAATCCCATGCCAAGTTCTGGGAAACTGAGACAGTGAGAAGTGAGGAAGGAGTGGGCTTTTGCTATGGATAAATTAGGAAAACAGGGAAGAGTTTTGCCGGATAACATGGTGATGAATGTGGAAATGCAAGTGTGTGTACACACTAGAAGAAATAAAAGAATAAGTAAAATATATTAGTTCTTTAAAGAAGCAGGATATAAACAGCTGTAACGTTTTCCATGTCTCAGTCTGAGTAAAAACCAAAATGGTGAACCATTAGTGCACCACATGTTCTTCCAAGGGATATGGGCACAGGCCCAAGAATGGTAAACTATAAAGCAGAGAGGTTAAAGCCTGAGTGAGTGCAAAATATGGGTCAGCCGTGTACTACCAGGCAGATGAGTGGCCAATTGGATTTTTCCAGCTCTAGATTTTATTTTTTGTATATGGAACCATTTAGCCCACACTGAAAGCCGAAGAAAAATATATGCATTATTCATATTCTTCGTGGCAGACATGCACTATAGTTTCAGTGAACAGGACTGGAAGTAATACTAGAGGAAATAGAGGCCTTAAAGGAAGACGTTAATCTTGGAAACCTCGGAGTGCCACTGTAATTTTTTTTTTAAGGATTCCGTTATGATAATAGTTAGGTTTGCAGAAAGTGATTTCTGCACTATTCAGATAAACGACCTAGCAGAAGGCCATTTCTTTCCCAGGAAATGAGGAGTGGATAACACCCACCAGAATGGGAGCAAGCCAGTTAAGAGCAAATGGAGGGAGCTCCACAACGCTGGTTCCTAAGCGATTATCAACAGGCTGAACATAACAAATGTTTTAGATTTCACAATAGAATTTACCTCACATTGTGGCCAGCAGAAGTGGCAACTCATTTTAAATAGGAAACAATAACACTCCCATCCATTGCTGGAAAATGACTTCTCATCTGCTATTATCTCTCAGTTTTGCCTTCTCATTTTCAGCTATCACCAGCCTCCATACCTACAAAACTCCATTTCTCCTTGATTCTCACTGCTCAGCTCCAAAATAATTTACTAGGAGTTACGCATGCTTATCAAAGACAGACAGAATTCATGCAAAAATTAATGGCAGTCTATGAAAGTTGCTATATATCATTATACAATATGTGCCAACCCTGCTGTCACAGGACGCAGATTGCTTTGTCTTTTGTCAATCAGAATAAAGCATTAGCATACCACAAAGATTATTTTTGTTGTTGTTCCAACAATTAAGTTCTGACTATAATCCGATGGTAATAAGTGATAATATTTCAGGGATAACAGTTCCCCAGTTACTTTATGAGGGTGAATCTGACTGCCCACATTTTACTTTTTGAACTTGACCAGAAGTGACTTGATCCAGCAATGTTACTTGCTCTTTATGAGCTCAAAGCCTTTACAAACAGGATAAAACCGAAGCAGTGAACAGTACTTTCATCCATGTCAGCAACAGATCAGAAATTGAGGCTAGTTTGGAAGAGGTCTGGGCTGTTCCTCTGACTCTTCTGAGTAAAAGATCAACACTAAACGTTATTACTGGTGTTACAGTAATGCTATCACCTCCACCATTTGTCACCGATACTGGTGACGACAAGGTGCATCCAATACCCAGAAACAACTGGAGAAATGAGTGGACTCACCTGACTGGGCGATCCCATGGGACGGTCCCTCTACCTCCAAGGCACTTTCCTTCTGTGGGACTCCCTGAAGGCTGGTGTAATATTATTACAAGGCCCTTAAACAATCTTTGCAGTCTCTAACCGGCGCAAATGGGTTCTGCCCTCCTTCCCCGATAAATATTGATTTAACACCTGTGGTATTTCCATCAGTTTCAAATCCAAAATTCTGGGTCCTAACTACAAGAGAATCTTAAAGACAAATTCAAGAAGCTGTACTTCAAGAAATGATGCTATTACTTGACTGTTATGAACAAGGCAAAGGAAGCAACGTGCACCCCTGGGGTTGAGGGTAAAAGCGAAAGATGAAATATTGTTATTAAACGGACAATCCCAAAATCACTCAAGTAATTTCTCTACACTTGTTTCGGTAATTTCATTTAACACTGTATTTATTCATCTAACGGTCATGCCAACTGCTTTTCTGAATGACAGGAAACAGCAGATTACTGTAATCTCTGACTAGCTGAATATGAAAAATATATCAAATGGGGAGAAGGAAGAATAAAGATGAAGGGAAGAAATACTGCAAATAACATAGAATTTAAATTTCACCCCACCCCTCCCCATACTGAATTGTTTTTCATTTTAGGATGCAGCCCTAGGGACAAAATTTAACGTGAACTTTTCAGTGTCAGTGGTAATATCACTTATTTGTTTAGAGGTAGTTAAAAAATTATTTATGATGAATAGACCAAATTTGCAGGTACACCCACAGAGAACGTAGATCCTCATTACCAATAGTGTAGCCCTATCACGTAGAGCTCCAAGACGCATATGCTGCCAGAACAGTAATGCCGGTAAGGGGTATCAGATTTTTGACATGACAGTCATACAGATCCTCTTACAGACCAAATAACATGTATTTGGCAGTACAGATTAATGTATTTAGCCAGACAAGAGATAATGTCCCAAGAAAAGCAATTATTGTTGGTGCAATATGCATCTGCTCCAAGAGGATCTCAAAGCTCATTTCTCTCTATGCAGCAGTTACACCAGCCCACCTGTTCCAGTCCAGTCTGAGAACAAATAGCACAGATTAACTGCTCAAAAATGCATTTAAGATTCACATTTTAATATAACAAAAAGCCTAAGAGAAAAGGCTCGCATGGTAGAAACTTTACACCAACTCAGAGAACAATAAAAAAGGTAAAACTATGCATTCAATCCACAGAGCCTTGCAGCAGAACCTGGAGCTGCCAAACACAGGCTATGACAGATGGCCATGGGAGCAGACTTGGAAAGCAAAGGCTTTCAAGGAAGATGGCTATGGCTGTAAAAGTAGCCAGTAATTGGCATGATCGTCAGTGTTAGGAGTGTGTCTCTTGAGCAAGTTCTAGCTGCTGCGTTTACATGCGCACCCGTGCACGTATATGTGACTGTGTGTGTGTGGCTGGCATCCTGCTTCCCTGCAGGGAAGTATTAATAGCCTGGGGTCAGCTTAGTGCTGCACATCTCTGCCAGAATAACTATGCTGGGCAAAAGCTCAAAGAGCTAAAATTGCTGATTGCCATAGCCAGCAGAAACCCCTTGTGTAGAAACAATTATATGAGCAAAATTCCATTTTCACTGGCTCTTTCTACTCTGTGGTGTATTTTATACACCAGTACAAAGCGTACCTTAGCTGGCATCACTGCGTCCCAAACTAGCAACACTCTGCTGCAAAGGATGCTATGAATCTGAGAATATGCTATGAATATGAGAAATAGGCTCTGGATATAAACTCAGGAGAGTGACACTGAACTGCTTATAATGGAGGCATATTAATTTCTAAACAGCAGTATTCAGCAAGTAAATGACACAGGACTCTCCCAGCTGATTAAACAGAATGCCAAGAAGACATCTTGCTTGCTACTAATGCAAACCAGTCCATCTTTCATTTAGTAAATATCACTGACAAAAGCTGAAATCATATCACAGTAACAGAATTCAATTCTTATCTAAAGTAAGCACATTATCTTCCTTCTTTCTCTCCTTGACCACAAGTCTCATCCTCATCTGCCCATTACATGAGCAAGCCCACCTTTCCAATCTTCCCCAGTGTTCAGGTCTCATTGAAGATGCTATTACACCAAATCTCCCTGTTCTTTTCTTTATAAGACCAAAGAATACTCCATTCGCTTTGTCTGGTCCAACTGTCATTTAACCAAACCAAAATCTGACTGGTAAGAGTCTGTCTGTCAAGCTGGCCAGCTGCAAAACATAGGTTTGTCTCTCTTTTCCAAATGGTCTTAACTCAATTTTCAATGTTGTGTCTCTCACTTGAAGAAGCATCGTTCACACTTCTCACACAGAAAACACAGCTGGCACCTTCTCAAAGGGATTCTAATATAAACCTCCCCTTTGCTAGCAGTAAAACGATCCTCAAAAAGGTGGGAGAAATGTCTTGAAATTACATATAACTAAGGCAGAAGGCAAATCTATGAGATGAGGCATCTTTTCCAGTATAACCTATAAGCTCTGCTCAACAGATCAATCCAGGCCATGACTGTGCATCATAGACATTTATTTCTAACAGCTCAGATTCTTTAGGGATTGACTTTTGATGGCACAGCTCGCTGGCTGATAGTAATCTCTTCTCAAGTCTCTTAGTCTTTTTTCTTAAAAAAGCAGAGCTGCCATGCAGGCAGCACTGCTCGACTCATCACATCCAGGCTCTGTGTGGAGCACATTTAATTCCTTTGTATAGAATACTCAATATATTTATCCTGGCACTTGACTTTTTCCTCATGAGACACCATCAGAGTTGTGGCAGCTTTAAAAACCTAAATTAATTCCATATATATAGAAGGAAAAAGGCTGAGCTGGCAGGATTTACTCTGCTAAGGATACAAATCATCTGTGTTCCCTTCTCTCCTGTAGGTTCATAACAGCCGGAGTGGTTTTCAAGCAGACCTTGCAGGTTATGCCAATGGTTCTCTCTTTCCCCAGGCAAAAAAAAAAAAAACATTCAAAAGAGGTAGAGAGGCAGTGATAATCTGGTGATAATTTGTTTAGTGAGGTCTATTTCTGTAATATAAGCTGGGTTCTGCAGTTGTTCTTTTCATGGTTGAAGTCTTCAGCAGAAGTTTTATTTTCAATTGTGTTCTGGTGTCTCCAGAATAAGGACCTGAGTTCTGGTATAGTTCACAAATACAGAGGGGTAGGGGGACAGGAACCAACAACCCAATATAGAAATCCCTCAGAAATGTAATAAGAAATACAATTCCCATTAAAAATGGGACATAGCCAATACATCTGTAAATTTCCCAAGAAGAGTTGTTCCTGAAAATTCACATGTCAGAAGCAGAAAAAAATTAAGAAGAATATATGGCAAGTTTAGTTTCACCTCCATTATTATTATTACATGATTACTAAGGTTCAAATGATGTAACTGAGCAACTAATATAAATTTGTGTCTCAGAAGGGATATAAATGATAAATGGCTATGAAACAGATGACCTTTTCTTAACAAAATTTCCTATGAATTCTTAAGCTGTAACAATGAATAAGATCCCAAAGGAAAAGACACGATGGAAGTCATGGATGTGTCAAAAATTAAATACTAAAGCAACTTTCTGTCACAGTGAGTTCTGGTTGATGTGGCTTCTTAGTCTCTCCAGGACCCATTTCTTCCCAGCAAGAGAATGAACAGATGTCTCTCAAGTCATCCGAACACACCATGCAGGTTCATAGGCTGGAACATTCTGTTTTGACATGAAGCCCCACGCTCTTCTCAATGTTTTTCCTCATAGTGAGAAGTGTCATTCCGCTTCAATCACTAACAGAGGCAAAACTTAAAACCTTCCAAGGTTGATCATTAGTTTTACCAATTTTTAGTATTTGATATAAAAATTTCAGTCCTTTTAAATTTTTTTCTTACTTGCCAGACATGGAAAGAAACTAATATTAAAACATCCATCACATTCTTTGCTCTTTATGTGTATTTTTTTAATGTAGTTAATTCAAGTTTTATAAGAACATGGTCTCTCATGATTGGTATGGGTCCTTCCTACGATTATTCCTAATGTGTTTGACAACTGTGCTTTTGCTATTGCTGAATTGTTGTGTGCCTTATCTTACAGTTAGGTAGCATATTACAGCCTCTATTTCTGCAGGTTATGTTAGTTTTTCCTCCATATTTCAGGTGCTATGTTTTTTAAATGCAATTATGTTATTCTGTTAAAAGAAAAAGGTCTACACAAATATTTATAAGGCCTGTAGCCTCCTCCTTGTCTTATTCACATCCAGTATATTTAATTTGTGGAAAACTTTACTCATTTCAGCTTAGTTCTACCACAGAACCTCTGGCAAAAAAAAAAAAAACCAAAAAAGATGCTGGACGTACGCTGTATGTTCACACACAGATATGGCTGTGGGTGCCGCAACTGGCAAGCAATTAATGTTTATATACTAGTTTGTTCAGGTTATGGGACAAAATGCTGTGTAATAATGTGTTCTATATGTATTTCTTCAGTATCAGCACAGTGTTGATGAGATTTTCAGTTACAATAGGATTAAAAAAATCTTAACTGCTACAATGCATGTTCTTTTTATGTAGTGCTCATCACTTCAACGTTAGTGACACAAAGGCTCTTCTCTCCTTCAGAATTCATTTTAGATGAAGCCATTAGATCGCTCAGTTGCAGTTTAATGTAGGGATTTTAGGTCATCTCAGAACTTACCCTTTTCCAAGAACAGTTTTAATCTTTGCATAGCACTTGAATATACTTCTTATAATTATATATCAAGTGTTATTGCTGCTATATTTCAGATTTTACGTATGTAAGAAAACGCTATATTATTTTAATACTGATGGTAGAGTAAAAATCTATTCAATATTCACTTTCAGGAAGCACAATCAAATATCCAAGGATACTACTAGACTTGCCTAGCGTAAAGTTTCAAACTGCTAATGGGTTTTAAATTGATATCGTAATGCTGCAATTTAAATACATGATGTTCATTAATTTTGCCAGAACTCTTTCTACAGTAGGAGTGGTATGACAGAAGAAGGAAGGCTATATGTTCAATACCTGCTTCTTTTCATCTGCTTTACCATTTTTGATATACAAGAAGAGTCATTACATCAGCTTGGGGTGGAGTTTACTCAAATCACAATAGATTTCAATTAGGTGACAACTGTGGAGTATTATAAAAGTAATATTTTCTAAAAAAATATCATTAATAGGTTAAAAGTAACTAACACATGATAGGTGCTCCTTAAAGATGGATTTAATGGGACCCATTAACAAAAATCCATAGGTAAAAGTAGAGGAAATAGGGGACAGAAAGGTCATCTTATCCATATAGATTGTCACTGAAAGACTAAAATTCCTGTATCACAGAAACACTAGGTTGGAAAAGATCCACTGGATCATCGAGTTCAACCATTCCTATCAAACACTAAACCATGTCCCTCAGCACCTCTTCCACCCGTGCCTTAAACCCCTCCAGAGAAGGTCACTCAACCACCTCCCTGGGCAGCCTCGGCCAGGGCCCAATCACCCTTTCCGTGAAAAATTTTTTCCTGATATAAAGCCTGAACCTCCCCTGGCGGAGCTTGAGCCCATTCCCTCTCATCCTGTACCTGAGAAAGTGAGCAACACTGCCAAACAGGCAACCCTAGGCTCATGCAAATCCCAAGGAATCCTCTCAGAAGAGGAAAAAGAAAAGGGAAAAGAGATCGCGTTGAGGAGAACTACTAAGGGATCCTCTTCTCTTGAGGGCAGGGGGGGCAGGCACTGGACACTAATTGCCTGGGGGAAGAGACATCTGTTTTAGAAATATCTCAAAAGTCAAACTTATATCTGTCTAGCCATAATGGGACAATATAGTACTATACTTCACATCTATTTACATTTCAAATACAGTATGTTTACTGAACATAAAATCAGTTTTTTCAAAGCTGTTGCTATAGCTACAAATCAAGGGAACCATAGCAACAACCCTGTATTGTGTACAGCCTTAATTAGTGATTAAGATGTCTTTCTGCATTTTATATTAAATACTTCTAAACTACTTATAGTAATCTTAATTTTTTTCAGAATTTTCACAAATAAAGATTCCACAGTATAATACTACCAAGACAAATCAAAGAAATATGTCTTTATTGCATTATTCTGATCATACCTAACAGCATACACACCACCATTTTTTACTTGAGATAAACACAGATGTTCACATCACCATATTAATAAAAATCTTTAATAAAAATCATTTATTACTTCATATTTAAACACCAAGTATTTCATTTTCCATCATTTCATAAAGTTTTCAGGTCACATCCCACTCAGCTTTACCTCAAAATAAACCAGCTCCTCCTAACTTCAACATTTTTTGCCCATGGATTTAAGTCTTGGGTTTGTTTTTTTTAACTTTTCCCTCAGAAAGTATTTGAGGA
The DNA here is from genome assembly GCA_033459285.1 of Clamator glandarius. Lineage (NCBI taxonomy): Eukaryota > Metazoa > Chordata > Aves > Cuculiformes > Cuculidae > Clamator > Clamator glandarius. The sequence continues at coordinate 461,568 of JAUNZM010000054.1, forward strand.
AGGGACACGAATGGTGAAGTTGTAGTTCATTTAGTTTTTCTTGTTTTCCTATCAGGACAGATGACTGACTGGGTTGGTAGCAACTTACTCTACTTACTGTGTTGTGGTGACCTTGTATATGTGCTATTTAAGTACGATAGAAGTTGGCATTAGAGAGCCTGGCATACTGCATGCAGCCCGGCCTCAGAATGCAGCCTGAGAGGAACAGAGAAAGGAGAACAGAGAACAAATGTGAAGAAAAGAAGGAAAAGAATGTTGAAAGTGGCTAAGAAACAGGAGGGAGTGCTATTGGACAGCAGGAGATGCGTAGGGCCCAGTGGGGGCGACAGGCTTCAAAAACACCCTAGAAAATCATGAAGACATTCAACAGGTGTGCTTAGATTCAACAAAAATTTAAAAAAAAAATGAGAGAAAGCCAAAATCACGTCTTTAAAAGCCTTCTCTCCTATCTTCCCTTCCATCACATATTTTTTTGATAATTCTTTAGTTTCCTCACCTTTTAGTCCTTGCCCATTGCGTCCCATTTAGCAAAAACCTTGGCCACATTTGTTTAGGGCTTTACACCCATTCACAGATAGGACCTTCTACTTGTCTTACACGCTACATTAGCATAAAATAAATAGAAAAGAATATCTCAATTCTACGAAATGAGCAGAAATTCAATGGTTTTGGCACTTTCATAAATGGGAGATCCACGGGTTTTATGTCTATGATCAGTTGAGAATTGCTGGCTGTTTTATTACAAATAGTATACAAATGCATATATTACAAAGCAATCTTTGTTATAAAAATTGTAGTTTGAGTAAGCTACTAATGTGAGTTAGGAATATGAGTCATGTAAAAGCTTTTCACATGGGCAGCACAATGAAACTTCAGCGTAGGGAATAATTAAGTCAGAAGATAGCACGTTCACAATTAGCAAGGCATGTTCAATTTCTTCATTATCATTTTAATTAGCAAATATTAATGTAATCTGGAAATACAAGGGGGAAAACAATTAAAATTACTAAGTTCAAGGAGTCCTTCATGACCTAAGCTAAATTGAGACAAATGTCTTACTAATCGATACTGGTCACCAGCTTTCAGGACATTCATTTCCACCTACTGTTTGAATTTCCACGCATGTTATCAAATTCAAGAATGAATTAAGGCTCCCACAAAGTACATCTAACCTCTGATGAAGGCAATGGTGAATAAAAATGGATCAGCATGCTCCTCTCCTCTCCAGTTATCAGTTCAGGCTGATAGTGATCAAGTGACTGTGGCAGCTCTGTCTTATTAAGATTCCACACCTGTCACTGTGGCTGTAACCTAGGGACATGCAGAACACTTTGCCCTCTCATTTTCAGTGGGTTCCTGGTCCTTTTTTATCTAAGATACACTGCACGGACCCTTAGTCCTTCTGAACCCAACAGCAGCTCCCGTTCATTTCACTGGGACTAGGATTCACTCCCTGACTCAAACCAATTTCCTTTCAGTTGCTTTTCCTTTTTCTGCTCTGTAGATAATGTACTTTGGTCTCCAATATACTCAGTGCTGCATCTTACACGGACAACAATTTAAAGATGCAGAACTTTGAAAGAAGCTGTATCCCAAAATGTATAACCCTCTACCATTCAGGTTTTCATATTTAACATTCTAAAGATAAATTAATAATTAATTTGTCTGATACACTTATAAGACTGAATAAAATGAAGTGGGAAAGTATTTTCATTATAAAAGTTATTACGTGAATACATTTCATTCATTATATAATAAATGCAATTTTATAAAGAAAATTAAGTAGCAGTAAGTGGAAGTCTGATAGTATTACTCATCAATCACAGTGCTGTAACTGATCAGAAAAAAAACTTTGAGAAAGTTAATTTTTTTTTTTTGCTTATTTTGCAAGTTTGCATCTGTTATAAATAGTACAGAGAGAGAGACGGGAGAGAAAGGAGAGTCTGAGGGAAAAGCACCTCTGCCACCAAAACCCAACAATACCTTTAGGTATTTTTCCAACTGAGTTTAAAGCAGAAGTCCCTAGAGAAAACAAATCTATCACACGACTATTCTTATCACACAACAACTATTTTGCAAAGGAGGCACAGGCCAAAGCATTTTAAAATGCAGACTGGAAACACATACCTGGCTTTCAAATAGCTACTAGGTGTGAGTTTAAGAAAAATCCAATAAACCTCTAGTTGTATAACTTTTCTACAATCACATATGTTCATTCCACAAAGTATTCACTTTTCCATGCACATACAAACACAAATAAACTACTTCTTTCTTCACTGTCCCAAGCAAAATTAAATATTTTAGGACTACTACAAACACGCATCAGAAAATTTCCTTTTGAGTTAGAGGGACTGAGGGCTTGAAATCCAGCTGAAAAAATTCTATTGCTTGCATAAATATCGCTTTTCACTGCAACCAAGCAGGATTTTGAGGACAGTTTGCTGCTTTCTCTACTGCAGAGATGGCAGAAATTAAAAAGAATAACCCATGGTCATTTAAATGGTAGCACACATTTAAAAGACACTTGGCTCAGAAACATTATATGCTTTAGCATCAGAGAAAGAGAAATCTACTGGTCCATTTTGCTGTGCCTTTGATACCAGGTCTTACCTCTTGTGTTTTCACATTTATATATCCATAATGAGTTCTCAGAGGCTGCCTTTGGCCATTGGATAGCGGCATCCATTTGACACTGGTTTGTCCAAAGCAGTTTAGGATCAAAGGCAAAGTCACTTCATTTGTGAGACGAATGATGATCAGACAGAGGAAAGCTGCAACGAAACTCACAGCAACAACAGACTTCCTCTATAATGAAAAGAAGACAAAAAAAAATTATTAACCTGAAGAATTGGTTTTAGTAAAAAATACATATCTTCTCTTGCAGGATGAAGGAAAACATCTTTAGAGAGCTTTATGTGAAATTATTTTTGTGGTAGTCGCCCTTTTTCAGGAGCACAAGTGACTGGATTATTTTGTTTCAATACATTTACATTTCAGAGGTTTCAAGAGTTTGTTATAGATCCGGCTGGAAATTAATCAGTTTTGCTCAAAAAACACCTTTCAGTTTTAAATTTTATTTGTGGGGACTCCAGTCTCCACTCAAAATTATCAATGCTTTACACACGTGACAAATATATGCAGTGATAATGCCATCTGCAGCCATATCATATGGTACAAAGTTGATTTTGAAAACGATCACTACAGATTGTAACTATTGTGCATTAATTTTAAATAATTCTCATGCAACAGAACCCATACACTAACCTTAAATATTTTAGAATAAATGGTCGGCAAAGTCAGCACAACATTCTGCCTTATTCCAAGTTCAAGAGTTTACAAAGAGAGGCATTATTATCTGGGACGAGATGACCTCTGTTTTTAATAATGTAACAAATCTGAACTCTGTATATAATTAGCCTTTGCTTTCCACCTCTCACCTACCCAGTTAGTTGGACTGGTTAATATATCCACTGAAAGAACAACTTTTTTCCTGGGTAACTCACTCAGCTGCAGCAGAAATGTTATAGGAAATATGATACACCCCTCATTTTTAGCTACTATTTAGGAGTGAATTACTTCTAAACATATCACTTAAAGACAAAACAGGTTAGTTGACATATTCCAGCTATGATGCTCTACCGTAAAGGTTATTTTTAAGTTTTCCCTGATGCAACAGAGCAATCATCATTTACGGGTGTTTTTACTGTATTTTAATTACACTCTAGCTTTAACTGATTTGCCACAGCTTAATCACCCAACTGAACGTAACCCTGATCCTCTAAACAGTCATTTGGTTTAGTATTTGACAGGAATTTGTTTAGCATTTGATAGGAATGGTTGGACTCGATGATCCGATGGGTCTTTTCCAACCTGGTGATTCTATGATTCTATATATACAGAAAATAGAGGAGGGGAAAGTACTTTCTCAAGGGTCTACAGAAGCACATTGCAACATTTCATGCTGGAGTGGGAAACCAGATCACCCTAATTCCTGCTGCAAACACCACCAGATAACAAGAATCAGCAAGTACACAATTAGGAGCACTTTTGTATGTGATGGCAATAAGATCACGTGTGCTGCAAGAGCCACAGAAGAAGGAAAGGCAAAGTCTGATTGCAACCCTACGCAATGAACCCATTCTTTGCCCAGAGGTCCATTTGACAGCCTGCAGAACCCAAAACACAAAACACTGAGTGGAAGAAACAATGATATTTACACAGCAAACTATCTGGGAGAGACGTAGACAAAGTTTTACTACACAGGAGCCCACTGAGCTCACGCACAAAGTGTGCAAGCCCCATTCCAGAGCTCGGTCCAGTTTCTGAACTCAGAAGATAGCGAGAATCACAAAGAGCACACAGAAAATGAAGAGGTGTTACTGCATTCTCGTACACGAGAGTTAACAGAGCAGAACGTTACGGGGGTCAGCTGCATGGTTCTGTTTGATCTAGTAGGAGGCTGCAACTTATAAGATAAAAAGCAACAAAAGATTGAGATGGAATGAGGTCTCTGTGAGGAGGAAAGGAAGAGGATGATGAAGAAGAAAGGTATCGTGGAAATGCGATTCCATGAGGAACATTATTCAGCTAATGGCTGTAGGATGTAAAATTAAAGCCAGCAAATCTTCAGAGGGCAGTGCAGCAGCCTCGACCCAATCACAGCTTCCAGAATGTATGGAAGCCACTGCACTTTTCATCAACTGCATTATAGCAGCTTTACATTAAATTGCAATAAAGTGGCTGGGGAGCACTTCTGTGTCGCTTCTCTTTGTACCAGATGGAGTCAGAAATGTTTAGCTATATATCAGAGTCTTGAAAGTGTAAAGAGCAGCCAGGATGTGCAGTGCAAGTGATAATCGTAAAGCAATGAGAAGGAGCTTGAATTAGTCATAGTATTTATTACAAATCTGAATTAAAATATTGCAAAATATTTAAAAGGGGAATTGTAGTCTCATTCCACTACATGGACATGCTTCAATCAAAACGTCCACAAAAGGAAGCAGCAATACTGCTCTGTGTGATGCCACTACTTGATTTACACATTCTTTCCTCCTGGTTTGTTGAATATTGGTTTTTTATTGCTTTTATTTTGTGCAGATATGCTCTGAACTTGAAAATGTTGCAGTCAACTGTGTGCCTGTCGCAGGGACCTGTTCTAGAGAGCCGCTGCCCTAAGAATTCAGAATATGTAGGTAGATAACTCGGCCTTCATTAAGATGCCATCCAATTTTTACATTCCTTCTCTTTGAATACATTGTACTATGGAAGGGAATGTGCAATGAGAGACAGGAATTTTTGAAACAGAAATGAATCAATGCATCTCTTACTGTTTTAGAAAAAAAAATATCTAGCCATAGCAAACACACTGCTTAGTTATCAACTTATGCAGAGAAAACTTGTGTTAAGGATTCTGTTCTCCAGTAATTTTGGTTAAAGCCATGAGATCCCATAATATGCATCCTCTGAGGGAAAGACTGTTGCAAATTGGAGTTTCAGTGGCTCTATATATTTCACTGTAAAAGTATTAAAAATCAACAAAGCAGCTACTTATCATAATTTTAGCCTTCTTAAGCATCAAGTAAGGCAGACTATTCAGTGGCCAAGAGTATTCTAAAGGGCACCTCTAAAAGTAATTGGTTTCCCCTCAAGTCCCTTACTCCTTTACCTGCTTAAAAAAAAAAAATATATATATATATAGGCACTATTTGTCAGTAATAGCTTCTTTTAAAATCCTTTTCTATAGGTAAATGGATTTTGTTATCTTTCCTCTGATGAAACTTAAAATTTAGCATTGGAGGCTCCAGAAATTCTACGTGAAGATTAGGATGTGACAGAAAAGCATGAAGCTATATACAGCAGTGAATATCAGGTTTTAATTTGTCTCAAAATTCGTCTGCATCAAAATTTTAAATACTTAGACATCCTCCCATTTGGGAGAGCTAAACCAACATTAATTACCAAATCAGCACAGAAACAAATCTTATTCCTTCTTCATTTTCAGTTCAAATAGTCTCTTAACAAAAAAAAATGTATCTCTAACATGGAAACGCGCTGTGTATAAATCTTAATCTTCACCTTTTTCTAGCTAATTTAATGCAAGTATTTTGATGTTGGCAACATTTAAATAGAAACCTGTATCTTCAATTATAAACATTTTTAATACACATTCAGTAAGAAATGAACAAGAAGACATAGTTTACACACAAAAAAAAAAAAAAGATATAAAAGTGGACACACTTCAGACCAGAGAACATGTAGTGTAGTCCCTGGGACCCTGCTGGGCAGGGAGCACATACTTAGAACTAAACACTTTCTTCTCACCTCAGTCCCCACAATGACATAATCCCAGTTTTTGTTTCAGTTATTTCTCAGACACTAGGCTCATTCTACCTAGTGTGCATATGAAAAATCAATAAGCATTAGGCACAATTCACACTTCTAAGGCTTGAATTTATTGTTAAAATAAGAACCAAAATAAAAACAGGAGTGCCACATTACTATGGTTGCTAGGATTTAATGAAAAACTTTGCAGAAATAAAACAATAACAGTCATTTTATTGGTGTACGTATATGCATATATATTTGGCAACACAATCCCTAACACTATTTATAACCTTATACCACCTGTACTTTGTTGTTTACCAGTGCCAGAGAGATTTATTAGCTTCACTTTGGCAAAAACTTGACAGTCTGAACAAGTTACAGTCATTTTTTTTTCATAATCTGTTAAGAAGTGCGGAGGTCAGAAGACCATTTATGGAGGTCAATAATGCCTGATACAATAATAAGACAAATAGTTTTTATGTTGTATACAGTTGTCTACCAGGGAGGAAGAATGGAAATACTTTCAGCATAAGATAACTTCATAAGCTGTAAATTTTACTGAGGTGCGTAGTAAGTATCTTTATTCTACTGTCTAGCCCAGCTGTGACACCTCGCCACTTCAAATGCATTATATGGCAGAGACTACCAAACCACATAACAAGCAGTAATAAATCCCCACCCTAGTGAGATTAACAGTAAAAACCCATTTCACAGATTAGCATAAACTGAGGCTGAAAGCAACTTCCCTAAGATCACAAAGAAATCAAAAAGTTACTCCTAAACTTTTGTTCTAGAGCTATGTTGTCTCTCAGGTTTGTTGTTTCTGCTATAACTGCCTGCCCAAATTAGTTAGAGTGCCAAAGTTGAATAATTATAGAAGACTGTGGTAAAGAACTCGGAACTAGTAAAGTTCCATGCCTGAAACTGTACTTGAAAATAAACCCTTTCTCGGAAATTTACTTTTTTAAAGTATTCTTTTTTTTTCCCTGTTATTTTCATGGACACAGCATAACACTGAGCTTGGAAGAACAAATCAAAGGTAAAGACTTGCACGAAGGCTTGGAGTCTCTTAGATGATACAATATGCAGTAATATTGTATTAGTTTTACAATACCTACCTTTACAAGCATACTGAATAACTCAATCACTTCTTTAATACCTCTGCACATTATGCTACTTTTATTATAGAAGTGATGCAGGGTTTCAAGTTTTTTGCTCAAGTATAATACCCGCTGAAAACAATAAAGGCTACACTTACCGAATTTGTTTCATTTTGGAGACCACTATATGTAAGAACTGATTTTATTTAATTTTCTCTTTTAGAGTCTTGAGCATCCTCTTCAAATGCTACTTTCTGTTACAACAGAGAGTAAAATTAAATTCCTTCAGCACACTGGTTCAGGATACCTTACTGATTTCAATAGTATTGGAAATAAATATGCCTCCCAGCGATTTCTTTTGTCCTGAACCTCCTTTTAACAGGGTTGCTGGAGGGATACTCAGGCAGGGGTCCTAGAAGTTTTCAAAGAGGGAGCAAGATTACATAGCAAAGATCCTTTCAGAAATAGATGTGTGTCAAACAACATTTGCATAAAATCCATAGCTGAAGATTTACTTTCTTCTCCTTCAAAAGTGAAAGTTAACCTTAATATGTTCAAAGGCTCCACAGGAGATGGCTGTCAATGTTTCTTTTGGGAGAAGAGAAGAAAGCAGGTAAGATGATATATCAAAAGTAAGATTTGGTTTGGCTTCAAAATCCAGCAAAATTTAGATTAAAGCAATTTTTTTTTTTCTTTCTAGAAAAGGGCACCTTTGCTAAACTGGAATGTAACAGTCAGGAAGCTAGGAGTAAGAGTAGAAATAAAGTTCAGTGATGAAGAAGCAAGGCAAGAAATGCAGCATACGTAAAATCAGATAGAAGAGAGATAAGGAAAGAAATAGGACTTCTAGCCTTCTGTGTGGTCTGGAAAGTATTTCTCCTAAGAACATACCCTGAATCAGGACTGCTTCGTAGCTTATGATGTTTGAAAAGGCATGAATAGAAGACGCATTACTTCTTGCGTGCCTCCTCTGTGGGAGCTCTGGCCTTTTGTGTAGCTAAGGCAGCTGAAGAGCTCTCAAGAGCACAGCTCATTGTACCTCTTCTACTGCTGCCATTTGTTGAAAACTTGTTCTACAATTCAGTTTGCACTATGATGCACAAAGCAGTGCCATATGAACAGGGGCATATCTAGGCTCGTAACAGCTCAACACAGTGGTTTTCACAGCAAAACCAAACATATTCAAACACGTCCTTCATTCAAGCCAAAAGTCTGCAGAGCGCTCTTAGGCTCACTGGGGGCAAGACCTGAGCAATGAACAAAACCAGGAATCAGGACAGCACTGTCCAAGCAACTGATGCATTAAAAGACTTCATTGCTTATATGCAGGATGATTCTCACTACTGGCATTTAGTCTTAGGTAATAGCATAACATTATTACATACAGCAATCCGATCAGAAACTGCATATCTTGTTGGGTAATAATATGAAAGTATGCAAGGTGAAGAACTTCAAAGTTTCAAGGAATAACTGTTGAAGCGTTTTGAAAGTCTCCCATATGCTATCACGCTTAAGAAATTATTTGGAACCCTTCAAATAACAAAGTGTTGCCAGATTTCAAGAATTAATCTGCATCACTATTACCTCTTGCCCTAAACTTGTTTTTGTCTGGAGATATTGTTATCCCTTAAAGATATTTCAGGTTTCCAAGCACTTTGAATTCTCAGTGTCCTATAATTGTAGAATAACCAGGTTAGAAGAGACCCACTGGATTATCGAGTCCAACCATTCCTATCAAACACTAAACCATGCCCCTTAGCACCTTGTCCACCCATCCCATAAACACTTCCAGGGAAGGTGAATCAACCACCTCCCTGGGCAGCCTGTTCCAGTGCCCAATGACACTTTCTGTGAAAAATTTTTTCCTAATGTCCAGCCTAAATCTCCCCTGGCGGAGCTTGAGGCCATTCCCTCTCGTCCTGTCCCCTGTCACTTGGGAGAAGAGGCCAGCACCCTGCTCTCCACAACCTCCTTTCAGGTAGTTGTAGAGAGCAATGAGGTCTCCCCTCAGCCTCCTCTTCTCCAGGCTAAACACCCCCAGCTCTCTCAGTCGCTCCTCATAAGGCCTGTTCTCCAGCCCCTTCACCAGCTTCGTTGCTCTTCTCTGGACTCGCTCCAGAGCCTCAACATCCTTCTTGTGGTGAGGGGCCCAGAACTGAACACAGGATTCGAGGTGCGGTCTCACCTTCTTCCACTCCTTTCCTGCTTACTTGAAGCTGAATTTGTATTTCCTTCAGCATTCTCTTTCGGGTCTAGGGTTCCCTATGAAAACGGCATCTACACCCAACAAGACACACACACATCATTAGCACAGCTCCAATTTCCACAAACCACAGAGCCACAGTAACACCAAAGCATCTTCTGAGCAAGACATGCCTTCTGTCAGCCTGCAGCTTCATTTTATACTGCAACTGAAAGTTCTGCAGTACCTTATGAAAGATCTCTCCCATTAAAATGTCCATAGCAGAGGAGCACACTTTAAATAAGGGTGTTGATTTTTCATTCTATAAGATATGTGAAGAGTATTTAATTTAAAGCTGCTGTTACTGATTCATCCATGTCCTTCACAAGTAGGACAAACTTCATCAGTAGCTGTAGATGCACATTATATAAATACTAATAGACTCCCTGCATGATAAAGTGTTATTAAAAAGTTAAAAAAGACTCTGCAATACAGCTCTCAAATGGTGCTTTTTTTTTTTTTCATACTCTGGATTATTGCCCAGCTCTTCTTATCAATAGCTTGGCAAGATTTCAGACACACACAGAGGCTGACAGCCGCCTCCCTATAATAGAACTGCTGGTACAAGAATTTGTGAGCTTTCAACCTGGCAGTTGGTTGTTACTACTTATTGAAGTGCCACCTGATTGTAGCTATTTTTCACCTGCTGAGATAAAGTTCAAAGGAAAAAACCACCCATATGTGACTATTAACTCTTACCCTGCCAAATATACATCTAATAAATGACCTCTGTCTCTCCTCTGTAGAAACAGGTAAAGATTCACAACAGGCTACATGATAAGAAAGAAGCCCTAACTGAGCGGTTTGCACGAGCATCTTGCCAAACATCCAATAGCTGCCAACATTTCCATGAAAAATCCCTTCTAAAAAGCTGATTCTTTCAACAGAAATAGACTCAAAATGCACAGATCAGAAGAAAAGCAATAACAAAAAAGACCCATGGATGCACCTAGAAAGAGTCAGAAAACAATAAAATACCAGCAGACCTCTGGTCTGCAGATCTCTATATATGAAAAAAGATGTCATCATTAAAAGCCTAGTGCCTTACTTTCTTATTCTGTATGAAATATCAGAAATACTCAACTTCTTGTTTCAGAAACTCACAGGAAAAGGAATGTGAGAGCTTCTAACGTGAAAAGTGAGATAAATTCAATTTTTTTTAGCAGTAAAACCTTCAGTGTGTTTCATATATAAGCAGGAGAAAGGGATGTTAATCTCATACCTTTATGTTTAGCAAACGCTACACTAGGATGTAACCTCCAGAAGTACTAACTTCTAGATAAGAAAAAAAAAAAAATAAAGGGGCAGAAGAAACGAAAGTAAATAAAAGGCTGCAGCAACCCCACATTCTCAGTATTCTCAGGCTGCTCATCTGTAAAGAAAAGGTCTTTTGCTGGAAATCTTAACTTGCCTGCAGCTCCCTTTAACCTGCAGGGGAAAGTTAACGCTACAGAGCAAAAACTGTATAACCAGAAATTCACATAGTGCAATGTAATTGCCTGCCACCATCTGGACAAGTCCAAGCTTCCTCCACTGAATATTCCCTTGTAAAGATCTCTGACTGCCGTGCTGGACTTAAAGCTAACAAAAATTGGCCTCATGCCTCAGTTTCCTTCTAAAGGCCAGATAACACTGGAAAGCAAAAAAGATCTTGCCCAGTCTGTCACTTGGCAGGGCTCCTTCTCTAGCCCCTCACACCAACTTCATCCCACACTGCTCTTTAGGAGGTCAGCACTTTCAGAAAGTTGCTCTGGATGCTCCCTCTGGCCTCCAAGGATGACCTTTTACATAAAAAAAAAAGTAAACCTGGCTTCTAAATTGTTCTGGCAAGACCCTTTCCCTTCATCAAGCACAGAAATCTCCTTGTTTTCTTCAGTAAAACTGCTCTAGCCCACCTCGTGCATACACAGCTGCCTCCTATGTCATCAGAAAATCAAAATGTATTATTCAATACCTCCAAACGTTGTCTGCTTCTGGCACATGGAGTAACATTTCAATAGGCTTAATCATTTATAGCCAACAAAAAGCAAAACACAATTACAGAGAAGTCTAGACTGAGATCAGCTATTTCCTAACAGGAATTTTAAATTTTCTGCCATATAGCTGGGAACATACTACTTTTAGGGAGGAAAACACGCTTTTCTTGCTTAATTCTTGTTCTTTCCTTTATGTTGTTTTCTCTGTTGGAAGCTTTGATAAAGGGGATTTGGGGGAAGAAATCCCAATAAAAAAAGGATTGAGAAAGAAGCTAGACACCAGCACGGCAGTGTCATCTCTGAAGAGATCTTCAAAGCCAAGATTTAGATGCAGACATTAAACTATTTCTGTGGCATATAACCCTTCAGGGCAGCAAACTTTTGAGCAAATGGAGGCATATGAAGAATGTGTTTAGGCTAGGATGGTATTAGTAGGGTTCATTCTATCTAATGATTTAATTTTCCAGTGCAAGAACAACGTGCCACCTGCAAGATATACACTGAATTAATTCCTACATGAGTTTTTAGGGGGTTGGTTTTGGACAAAGGTATGCAGAACTCAGCAAGGCACCTCTATATTAGATATTAACAATCATACTATTATCACACCACTACAGCACAGAGCTTTCCATCTAGCATGCAGATCAACTGTGATAAACACGGCATGTTCACAGCAGCAGAACCAACAATTTTATGATCCAAATGAAAAATAGAAGGCAGGCCTACATTTTAAATCTCATTTGCAGGAGGGGCTGCACTGACAAATGCAGTAATTTTACCTACACAAAGGGGCAAAAGGCCTGTATCTTCTTGGCAGACTTTCCTTCCAAGTATTGGCATGATCTCACCTCTCCCTTTACTCACTTTTGCTCATGCAGTCGCAGGAAAATGTTGAAAACCAGTAGGAATTTCAACAAAATATCTCGCCTGTTGAGTACATTTGTATTCCTTCTACGTGTGCATCTGTTCATCGTTCATTCTTGGACAACATGAACAAGTGGCTATCAGACTTGTCGCAAGGGAGGTTCTCCAGATAGCAAATAATATGCAGCATTATGGTTACAGAACATGACGACTGCTCAAATAGTGCTCAAGAAGTTGATGCCACGTCCCTCAGTTGCCTAGGGAGCTCCTTAAATCAGGGCACTGAAACTCAATAAAAGCACTGATCAAGGCAGTGGCCTCAATTTAATTATAAGCTTTATTGATCATGTCTTCTCCCTATTGTAAAAGAAAAAATACCCAAAAAACAAGAGGAAGAAATTAAAAAAAAGGTAAAAATGTGTCCAGGCACCACTAAGCTTGTGGCAGGACCTGGTGGGACACTGCAGAACAGGTTTCTTGGCAGTTCTGGCAAATCCACAGTGGACAATCTTTGCTTTTTGTCATGAACTCTAACTTCTGGGAATAAGGAAGATAATTTAATGTGAAGTAGTTTTTTTTTCAGAAGGAAGCAAAATACAATTTCACATTTACAATAAAATCCATGATCTGAGACCTATTTTGCGAATGCGCTCAGTTGATTGGTATACCTGCAGTGGAATAGCACTCAAAAGCCACAATCAGGAGCCAATATCCATTGTGCTAAAAGCTATAAATTCTGTGGATTCATTATTTCAGCAGAGCATCTCAATAGGAGCTAGAGGAAATCATAAAACTTGATAGTTTTCCGAAAGAAATTCTTCCAAGCAGTAAAGTTTAATCTCTCACTGATCTGTTATCCTGGTAGAATAATACAGGTACAGTAATATATATATCCCACCCAAACACACATTCTATCGTTGTATCAGCTCACACTGGGTGAGTGAACTGAAGTGAACTTGACCTTCAAAGCCCTTGGAATGCAACAGAATATCTCTGTTTTCCGACATTTATGGGTGGGTTTTCTGCATGGCTGCTTTTATTGCCTAGAAAATAATGGTGAAAGCTGTGTGTACAAACCTACTATAAACAGTGACAAATCATATGAAAGGAAGACAGATTTATTCAGTGTAGATTACTCCAGAGTTAATCTAATCGAATCCAAGATATACATTTTTAAAGCAGATCAAAAATTCATAGAGTTAGTACTTCGATACAATAAATATATATTACAGTTTTACTTTAATCTGCAAGTGTAATTGAGTTGATTTGGATTTCCTGTACTTTCATTTTAGCTTAAAAAAGCTTCATGTGTTTCATATGAAAATGCATCATTGAACTAGCACATGCACCGGGAAAACCCTATGGAAAATTCATACAGAAAATCATCAATCTCTGACTCATAAAGCTTAGATAAAAAAATACATTTGTACATGAATCAATGTTTAAAAAAGTGTTAGATATTAAAAGGCAAATATATCCCATTTGTGGCTTTCTTAAATTTAAAAGAAATCGGTTCTAGCCACTCTAGAACGTTTGTCACATTTTTTTCCATCAAAATGCACACTTAGTAGTTTTCCATCATTTAGTTCGAGGTCTGTCAGGTGCCAGGAGTTATTTCAGACCCATGTCACCTTCACATACTTTTTACTTATTTGCATGCAATAAACAGATAATAGTAGTAAAAAATAAAAAACCCAAAACATTCAAATTTAGTTCAATTTCTGTATGGTTGCAAATGAGAATTACAGTGGCAACACTGCCTCATACAGTCTGTGGGCTGTTCTCCAGAAAACAAGATGGGTTTATGATAGAAAGGATGCATCTCTGCTATGAGATGGACATAAATGGTTCTTGTTCTACTGCCTGACCTTGGTCAAGTCACTGCTACCATCTTCCTCGTTTTCATTATCTGCAGAATTACCCTAACATCCACCCGGCTATCCTGTTTTCAAACAGCAGTAAAGTTAGAACAGTTAATCACTTAGACACAAGTATTTCCACAAAGTATTTTACTCAAAGACATCACCTGCTGTCTGGATACTCAGATCTATACTGCATTTCTAGCTACTCACACTGATCATAACCAACTGTTGAATGCTGTCCCTCCTACATTTAAAGATATCTCTAGTTGATTTAAAAGAGACCAAAAGAAAGCCAGAGAACAATTAAATTTGAAAAGGCACAGTAAGATAAATATCGTTAGAGAATTTTAGTTTTATTCCTTTGTATATCAGTTACTCAATTTGCAAACATAGGATCCCTCAGCTCCCACTTCAATCAAGTCTGGCGTGCCCAAACCCAGCTCCTGAGCACCCTTGCTGAGGTCTGTGGGACCAAACACTGCGTCTTTTTTACTTAAACCCAAGAGGAAGCTTCCTTAATTGCCAGTTGTCCAGGCCTTCATCTACATATGAAAAACAAGTTCTCATCTTCAGTTTTGCTGCCAATGCAGGAAGCAGGTTCTGACCATAAGCTTTCTGTCTCCCACACACCAACAGCGCAGAGGTCATTTATTTCCAACTCTCTTTAACACCATTCTGGTCTACAGTAGTGGAATGAGGTCAATCAAACCCTAATGAACTCATCATAATGTCCCACATGTTACAAAAGAGTGGTTCTCTTTCGATCAGGGAAGCTGCCAGAGGCACCAATGAGATGAAATAACGTGTCCCAAGACTGTTTGGAAGTAGTAGGCAAAGATGAGTTTTCCTAAATGATAGAACTAGATTCATACTCCATTATTTCTAAAAAAGAAGCATTATTTTTAATATTGGAGAGCCTAGGACCTATGATATTTTAAAAGCATGTCTAATGAATGCAGTAATGTTACATTTACTGTTTGGTCTGTTTTCAGTATTTTCTATTATTTTTCTCAAAGTTCTTATTTTATAGGTAAATACTTTTTATCTCTAGCTTTACCCCTATCTGTTCCAATCACTACAAGTCATAAACATTATCCCAGTGCTCTGAAAAAAAAAGCAGCACAAGATTTTCTCAGTGAACCTCTAATTCTTTTAGCCATAAATCTCTGTAAATAATGCTATTTGTTTAATTTAATGCTGCTATACAGATTAACAAGACAAGTTGTCCACGAGTCAGGGGAGGAACACAAAGATCTATCCTAACATTTCATTTCCAGGTTTATTCATTGTATGCTTTATATAATGTGACATTCACACATTACTGGATAAGTTAAAAGAATAAAATGCACATCACTAATCAGTTGATCATTTTTCATTTGATTTTGGATGCCAAAATTAATGACGCCCTTCCTTTTTCATTAGATCTCTTCTTATACTTTGTTCCATTAAATCAGGAACAGAGTTTGTGAGCAATCAGAATAGTTCTCTGAAATTTCTTTGCTTCTGCAGATGTAGCTAACCCCACAGTGCTAGAAAATAGATTTAATCATTTTAAACCCTAGGTGTGTTGGGATTCCAGTAACTTTTTTGGCTAGAATATCCAACTTCAGATGTTAATGTTCCAAGACATTAGACTCTGATATTTTCAATTTCTCATTCTAAGTTATTCAGCTTTCACCACAAATGTCACCAGTCAAGATTCAGCTGGTCTTACTCCATTTCCTCTTGCCTGAAAGTTTATTACTGCATTGAATAACACAACATCTAATTTTATACCCCGTGACCATTCTTAGATCGCTAATCCTCCAAAAAGTCACGCAGCACTCCCCATTTTGCAGTGCTGAATAGTGCCTCTGCTTCAGCCAATTCTTGCTACTCCACAATACTGTTTCCAAATTATCTTTTTATTAACTTTAAGGAAACGTTAGCTTTAATTCTTTAATCCCATAGTTTTCTGCAGTTATGCTCCAGATCCCCATTTAAGTCTTAAACCTTCTTGCCAGTTCCCTTTTCTGTAAATGTTTTTAAGAATCTTGTACTTAACTATTCCTTATATATACTCCTCTGTCTAGCCAAATAATTCCATCCTAAATTCCCTCTCAGAACACCATATTTCATCTCATATTAATTCTTCTTTTTATCATATTAAATATCCTTCCTCTGTATGGAAGCAGCGTCACTGAGGAGCAGTTGAGAGAGCTGGGGGTGTTCAGCCTGGAGAAGAGGAGGCTGAGGGGAGACCTCATTGCTCTCTACAACTACCTGAAAGGAGATTGTGGAGAGGAGGGAGCTGGGCTCTTCTCCCAGGTGACAGGGGACAGGACGAGAGGGAATGGCCTCAAGCTCCACCAGGGGAGGTTCAGGCTGGACATTAGGAAAAAATTTTTCACAGAAAGTGTCATTGGGCACTGGCAGAGGCTGCCCAGGGAGGGGGTTGATTCACCTTCCCTGGAGGGGTTTAATGCACAGGTGGATGAGGTGCTAAGGGGCATGGGTTAGTATTTAATAGAAATGGTTGGACTCGATGATCCAGTGGGTCTTTTCCAACCTGGTTATTCTATGATTCTATGATATTGTCCTTTTTTTCCTGTAGTTGTTTGGCTTCTGTTTTCCTGTTGCGATACCACTCCTGTGGTTGCTGTAATGGTTGTGGGCTGCTGTATTTCAACCCTAATATTTTTAAGCCTTTGTTACTGAGATCCAAATGTTTTGATTGGTGCTGCATTAATCAAAAAAAAGATGGTTTATTAAGAAAAAGAAAGTATTGTTCCACTTAGGCTCCGTGAAGTGTCCTCTATGGCAAGATATATGCAGTTGGAAGCATCTAACACTATAGGGAAAGAATGTGCTTTAGGGGATTACTGGACCAGCTTTTCATAAAGCATTTGCCTAGAAAATATTAATATAAATACGAGCTGTTTGGTTTAGGTTCAGCTTTTTGGAAAGCAGATTGCTTTCTGACAGAGAAGTGACAGAAATGGCTCTGCAAAACAGCATTTCAAGCTACTTTTAAGCCTCCAGACACTACTGCAAAACAAGTTTGCAATGGCCAGCCTTACCTCACATTTCTTAGGAAGTATCTCAGGGAAACACATTGTGCACAGATTGTGCCATGACAGAAAACCTACCACAGTCACATCACTTTATATAAGAATATTCACTGTGCTTTTGAAGAGAGTCAGGGGGAATTTTCACAATAAACAACCTCTCAAATTTTGACCAAGATTGTACCAAGGAATGTCATACGCTGTCCACTGAAGGGTAAAAGCATACAAAGCATTAAAAGATGAAGTAAGCTACTAGGCTTACACACATTTTATTTCATCCTTCTGCCTTTTTTTTTGTTGAGCGCCAAGCTGTCATCTCCTAAAAGCCTCACACTGTCACCTCAAAGAGACAGCAGCTGACACATCCCTTAAAAGTGAAAGGAAAAAGATTTTGTGACATCAAGAAACTGGTCATGATTAAATCAGATTAAATAACAGTGAGCAGAGAAAGACATTTGCTGCTCATCTTTCACTTTTGTTTCTTCTCGTTATTTAATGGTCACAGCAACAGGGAAGTAATTGGCTTCCTCCCTTACACCCAACCGTGATCCAAAGACTGAAATCTATAGGAAAGCTCTGCATTGGTTAAAAATCTCAGAGTTTTCTCTGTCTGTCTTGACCACAGCATAGATTGCCTACGTGTTATTTATACACAGAAAAATAATGGATCAATTACAGGATTATTTTACTGCACAGAGACGTAGGAGAAAGAAGAATTGGAGATGTTTTGACAGATCAGCTGAGCAGAAAAAATAAAAAAAAAAGGCAGTTAAACAACCAGTCCTGGTAGACAAGCTCAGTTAGAGAGTCTCCTCTCGCTATGAAAGAAAGAAGGACCTTAAAAGACCCCCTTCACCTCCTGCAGCAAAGGCAAATCACAGCAGGCTACACTGCAGACTAGGGTGAAATGTTGTTATCCTATTATACAGGGGTAAATGGTTTGCTCGTCTTTTAACCACACTGTAAACCCAATACAAGCGCAAACAAGTCTGCACTTAAGCATCAACAAGGTCAACATGATGGATTAAAAGTCCATCAAAAATTGCAAGAGAGAGGAAGAAATGAGATAGTAATAAGTCCACTACAGCACAAATTTAAACAACCTGATCAAAATGCAACAGGAATTCAAAATCTGTCAGTTACTTAAACTAAGATCCAAACCTGGTAAGGTAATCGCATCACTAACAAAACAAAATTTTATTTTTTAAATTATCTTTTGTCTAGTAATGAATAAATTAAATTTGATTCATTTTATTCTCTCCTCCTGTGCAGCACAATTACAACAGTACTGGAATGAGATTAAAAAAAAATTACCATTTCATCAAAGGTTTTTAATACCCGTCCATGATTTAATTTGATCGCCAAATTTGATCTATAATGATATTAGTAGATAGAAAAATCCATAGTAGAGTCCATTATTGTTGAACTTTATCATCTTTTTAGAAAGTACAATAGTAAAATTATCTATTAATTAGATTAATTTCAAGGAAGTGTAAATCATCCTGACCTATGATACTTGCTTGCAAATCTATTGTGAGAGAATAATTAATAGGCAATGGTCCAGGAATATTATTCTGAGCAGATGCGAACCTTGAACTTTAAGTCACTAGACTTAAATTCTAACTAAGAATACATCATCCTATGGAAACTACAACACCCTAGAGCACTACAAGAAAGAGAAGAAAAAAAAAGTGGATTATTGCTGTCATATATATTCCATATTATTGCTGAACACGACCATGAATTTAAAAGTGGATATAAATAAGAATCTCTGAATTTTAAAACTTCAGGGTGAGAAGGACTATGTCACTCCAATAACAGAGACCCATTGAAGAATATGTCTTACGAGTCTTTTCATTTGCAACCTACTCTGCTGGCAAACAGTATAGCCATGGGCAAGATTTAACCCTACGCAGTAACTGGGGGAAGTACATACAGTAAGGAAGACAAAACACTTAAGCACAGGTTTGCAAGTTTTCCTCAACCTTCCATCATGTGAAATCAATTTGTACAGGTTCTGGATTAGATTGTTCCAAACATCTATCCAATTCCCAGCTCCCAGGCTTAAAACTTTAATTGTAAGTTCTTCATGGCAGCAATAGTATCCACTAAACAATGAATGGAAAGTAATAAAGACAAGAATCTTGTATTCACATGTCAATCTTCAAAGGAAATGACCGTGTCTTCTGATGAGCTCCATGTCACCTTGCTCCACATGCCCAATAAATTGTAAAAGGTTTTCTGTTGCAATAGATGGAGCTCTTATCTATAAAACCTCTTTATAATAGATTGAGGGGCTACCAAAATGTTCTGTTTCAAGAACTGAAGAGAGGACAGAATTGGTTTTATGCCCACACAGACTTCCAGGAACACCCTGTAAACACAGATGGATAGAAAGCCCTATTCTGCTCTACAATGGCATTCCCCCACGTGATGAGTCCTGTACCGTCTTATGACATCTAGGTTTTTAACACAGACACTGTGTGGAACAAAAGCAGATTGTTGAACTGAAAACCTCGAATCATACATCCCAAGGCCCCCGGAAAGATCAAACTGAATGGGTATACATTTATAACATTGTGACTAAACAAGCAAAAGGTGGATAGAAGACAGAGAAAGAACCTTGTTCCCACGCCTTGAATCCCCAATTAGGTTTAACTCCTATATAGTCTAACACATGGAGTAATGGAACATGATAAACACTATTGCTTTAGCTATAATTTTGTGCTTATAGCACAAAGGAAGAACGCTCTTTGTTGAGAAAATATAGTATGTTTCTGACAGACTGTTTGTCAGATGCTAAACGTGCTGAATTGAAATGAAATGCATGCACCAGAGGACCAGTGGAAGAAGGACCTCACCATATGACCCTTGATCCCCCGTCAGAAGTATTTGGTGTGGCATTCAGTAAGACCTGGAGTTCTTTTATAACAAAGCTTCCAGAATAAACTCCAGCGAAACCATCACCTGTACTTCTGCTATCTCTCTGGGAAATCTAGCGAAGTGAAATTGATTTTCTTTTTTTATTAGCGAGGCTATTAAGCATGAGGCACCAAGAGACAAATGGATAGCAAGCCACATAAAGAGAGAGACCCATCTGAAAATGCCTTTTATTTGTTGCACGGTTGCTTTTTGAGAAGAAATACCTGCATGGGTGGAAGATCAATCTCTGTCCAGGCTCCAGTGGCAACACATGCAGTGGCTCTAAGAGCCTGTATCCATCCAGAAATGTGCAGGTGCAGTAAGTGGCCACTACAGAAGTCTGATCCCAAATTTGTCAAAAGAACAACATTTCTCCTAACATCCAAGAAACATCCTTGCTCACTAGAAACTGCTCCAGTAAAAGCCACCTATAGCTGACAGCCCCCTTGACTGTTCATAAAGAATTTGAAACTGTAGCTCACCGACAAGGTTAAGAAACTCATTATCCACACCCCTCCCCTTTCCATCCTTTTCTTTTAAACTCGTGTCCTCATTTCTTTTCTTTGATTTTCTCCTGCTTTGATCATCCAGAACTGACCACATGGATTTGTTCCCTAAGTCATCTTTCAACACAAGTAGAAGTGGCAGGAAACCAGACCTAGAAGGTGCTGGATAGTAGCACGCTGCTGCTGTAAAACAACGGGTCCCTATTCTGATTGTGTTTCTTCCTGATGTACTGGTTTCCTGGCTGGTCTTTTAGACAGTGTGATAAAAATATTATAGGCATAATGTTTAATTTTCTGGTAGTAGAACAGTTTGGCATACAGTGACAAAGAGAACAAAAGAGAACACCCCCCAACATACACACAATTTAAGATGCACTTCGGGTCCTATGAGAGCAGAAAGAATTCCTACAAGCAGAATTAACAGGATACCTTATTCTTTAACATTTGAAGGAAGCAGAAGTAAAAGGAAAATGAAACTTAAAGTGTCTTTCATTTCAAACAAAAGGAGGATATTTAAACATGAGAATCTCATGAGAAATATTTCATATCACTACAAACATTGTGCTTGTTCAGAATATAATGTCAATGATAGCATTCCTAGTGGAAGTAAGACTTGCTCTCAATTTTCATGCGGATTGTAAACGAAACGAGTACCAGAGCTAAGATATCCATGTATGCATGGGCACGTGCGTGTACACACACACTGCTCACCCTTTGCAATCACTTAATTGTAATGTCAGAACAAAGACAGTCAGGGTACAGATGGATGATTTCTCATCAGCATCTCGCTGTGGACTTTCTGTTTGTCATTGGGCCTAGGCGAGAGCAGGAAGCAATATTACACTCATTAGTCCCTGGAGGTTTCTGCAGTTTATGATCAAACAGAGATGAGTTTTCCATCTTTGCACTGCTTGTATATCATTTAGCTTTACAAGATGTTCCATGAATAATGGAAATAATGAAACTACATCTTCTAAGATGCTCTTCCCCAGGCCAGAGACAGCATACAGTGCAGTTATTAACAAATTATATATACGTTGATTAGCTGGCAGCTACCACCAAGCAGAGTGCATATTACACAGAATCATGGTACGTTTTGGAATGGAGCTCTGGAGATTATCCAGTCCAATGACAGCTCAGCTTTACCTTCCTTCCCTTCACCTGGGACATTAGAATCACAGAATCACCAGGCTGAAAGAGACCCACCGGATCATCAAGTCCAACCATTCCTACCAAACACTAAACTATGACCCTCAGCACCTTGTCCATCCGTCCCTTAAACACCTTCAGGGAATGTGACTCGACCACCTCCCTGGGCAGCCGTACTTTGGATCCTCCTCTTCTGGATGGTCACTACTGTGCACAAAACTTCTAGAAATGTAAGTAGCTCTGTGAAGATCAGGAAATGCAGAAGGTATGTGGAGAAGTGAACTAGACAGTCAAACAGACAGATAAGCACCATTGTTGTAAAAGTGATATTTCTTAAAGCAACTGTTCTTCTAGTTATTTCATAGAATCATAAAATCATAGAATGATTTCGGTTGGAAGGGACCTTAAATATCACCCATTTCCTACTCGAGACCCTTGGACAACTCCAGGGAAGAGGCTCCCATGACTTCTTTGGACAACTTACGTCAGTGCCTCACCATCCTCACAGTCAACAATTTCTTCCTGATATCTCATCCTAATCTGCCCCTATTTCAGCTTAAAACCATTCCCCCTCATCCTGTCACTGCACTCTCTGATAAAAAGCCCTTCCACAGCTTTTCTGTAGCCCCCATTTAAGTGCCAGAAGCTGCTCTAAGGTGTCCCCAGAGCCTCCTCTTCTCTAGGCTAAAAAATCCCAACTCTTTCAGTCTGCTCTCATATGGGAGGGTACTCCAGCCCTCAGATCATCTTCATGGCCTGCTTTGGACTCGCTCCAACAGATTCATGTGCTTCCTGTGCTGAGGACTCCAGAACTGAATGCAGCACCCCAGGTGAGGTCTTCTAAGAGCAGAGTAGAGGGAGAGAATCCCCTCCCTCACCCTGCTGGTCACACTTTTGATGCAGCCTAAGGTCCAGTTGGCTTTCTGGGCTGCGAGCACACACTGCTGGGTCATGTTGAGCTTCTCAACCACCAGCACCCCCAGGATCTTCTCTATAGGGCTACTCACAGTCCATTCTCCACCCAGCCTATGTTTGTGGTTGAGATTGCACCCACTCAGGTCCTTACTACTTCTTGTACATCACAGTTTTAAAATAAGTAAAGACAAACTGAACAACATCTAAAGTGTGGATTTTTCTCATCTATCTACAAACCTGAGGACAAGCAAGGACATCAATGCTCTATCTATTCTTCACAAGTATTTATGAGCACTTCTTGGCAGTCTTCATTTCTTAGGTACGGCAAGACAGAATCCAACTTACTGAGTGTTGAATAATTTTTCTGCAGTACTTAAGTACACTCTAATAGTAAAGGCCCTAAGAGACTTATTTAGTAAAGTAGGCTGGAATAGTCTAATTCTGGATTCATGCTGGCTTTAGTAAATTCTATAATAAATCCAGGGTTGTAACTATATTAAGCAGAGCCAAAAAAACACTTTTGAGAAACTAAGAGAATTTAATACTTCCAAACAAAAAAAAGGATTTTTCTTGAATTGTTGCCAAAAAAAAAAGAGTGCACGTTACACAATTTTAATTCCATTTGTTGGAAGTATATAAGCATTAACTAGTTCACCGTTACATGAAAAGAAAGATCTACTTGAAGTAAACATCTTTCATGTAAGATCTCACGCATGTTAAAACACTAGGATCTTTTGGGGTGGGTTTCTTTTTTTGCTCGGTTTTGGTCTTGGGTTATTTTGTTTTTTAATTGTCAGGGCTGGAAGAGACCTTAGAGATCACCTAGTTCCAATCCCACTATGATGGGCAATGACTTATCTGTCCGCTGTCCCTCCTCCCTGCCCCTGGTAACCTCTGTATGCATTCACAGCTTTCAACACAATCAGGAAAAGTGTTAGGCTGGTTTCTTATTTTGAAGGCAGCTAAATTCCCAAGAGAAAAACCAATAGCTGATCAGATTGGCACCAGCATTTGAGGTCAGAATGGCACAGCTCAGCTATTCAACATTTTGCTTGGCATTTTGCTGGCTGACCAGTGTGTGCACACGGCTCCAGACTTGACAGATCGTTTGCCATCTTGCATGCCGAGAGTACAGCAAGAGAGAGCAGGTGAACAGGGGCGTACGAGCAGGATAAATAGCACCTTAGATCACAACTCACAGAGAAAAATTTGCTTACTCAAGTATCACCAATCCTGTAAAGAAATTATAAAGCTCTCTCAATATCTCATCAGACACAACTAGTTGAAATCAGAACTCTATGTGCCATTATACATGCATACCTCAAACTCACTTTAGAAGATGCTTTAATGTAACAAAGCTAAAAAATGCAAACATTTCTTAAATCACATAAGACAAATAGTTTCACAGTCACACTTCACTGACAGAGCCTGGCTGCCTCCTCATACGCATCAGCTAACATAACGTATTGCAATTCATGTCAATCAAACTATTCCTGATTTTCGTCACAGTGAAAAGAATTCGGTTCAAAATTAAGCAACATTTAAGCCTCTAAAATTCCATGAACTAAATAAGAGGCTGGAAATCATATAATAGAACTTCAGTAAGTCACTGATCTTTACTGGACAAAAATACATTGGTGGACAATCATGCTACTCTGTCATCTCACTAGAGATTAAAAATACACTGCATGAAATTCGGCTGCATGGGAGGCCTCTACAAAATTCCAGGAATAGGGTAGATGTGAACAATAGAGGATAAAAAAAACAGCCCTGAATTTTGGGGATGTATCATGCATGTGGATGGAACTACACAGCTTCTATTCCCAGGGATGTGCTTAAATACATCCTCAAGGCAGCAATGTGATTACAGGGAACTGGTGCATTGAAATGTTCTGAGAATGGAAACTGATCCAGTTCAAACAAGTGAGAAATGAGAATGCTACAATGTTGAATATTTAATTAACGAAAGAAAAACAGAGAAGATTCACTAGAGACAACTGCTCTGCATTCCCAGGCTCTGGCTAGTCCGCTTGAGAAACATTTCCATTGTTAAACTCAATTTAAAGAAAGGAAAAGAGATAGAGACGTGCAAGAGTCTGGTATTGTTCAATTAACATTTTGGTTTAAGATTTTAACAATAAAGTCTTGAAAAATCCCATTTAACATTTAGGAAAATGTCTGCTCCCAACTGGTTTGGCATGCTTGGGAAATGCTGTCTGATTATACCTTTTCCCAGAAGATTGAGAAAGCTGTCTTAAAGGATTACAACCTGCAGACTTACATTTCTGATTTGTACAACTGCTGGAGGGCATCATTGAGTGAAAGCATTTTGTGACGGTGTTGTACAGAACGTGCATCTCGAGTGTTTACACATATGGATTCAGCACACCTGCCTTCCTGGACAGCAGTAAATCAAGGACAGGCATCTTAGGAAGGAA
Source organism: Clamator glandarius (assembly GCA_033459285.1). Classification (NCBI taxonomy): domain Eukaryota; kingdom Metazoa; phylum Chordata; class Aves; order Cuculiformes; family Cuculidae; genus Clamator; species Clamator glandarius. Next base: position 486,913 of record JAUNZM010000054.1, read on the forward strand.
AAAGGGAGAGTAATACATTAAATAAATTTGCTCTATTTTTTTTCCTGTGAACACGCTCTTCTGCTAGTGCAGAGGTCTGTTTGATAAAGCAATTTGATTGATAACAACTGTGCCATTCCTCTGAAGAGTCCATGAGTATCACAGATGGTAAGATAACTTGCTGTAATTTTCTCACCAAAGAACACTGAATCAGGCTTTCTGCCTACATGGCAGTCAATAATTTCCAATAAAATTCACTGAAGAATGTTTGTGGAGGTTTGTGGGGTTGGGTTTGTGGAGGTAGGGAAAGAATTTTGTACTTGCAATTCTCAGATTTCAGTTATGCCAGCATCCACATCTCTGCTGTGATACTGGAATGTGTTCTATACTTGGCATGTTGAATATTTCCACCCTGGTGATTTTGAGTGCACATATAGGTTAATCACAGATTTCGATAGTGATAAAGAAGTTAAAATACAGGAAAGCAAAAGAGGAGGGGAAAAAAGAGGCACAAATAATACTGAACTACAAATTACTTAAATGAGATTCCTGGAAGACTACAGAACCAAGGGTCTAGTCTAGTAATAGCTTTGTAATATCTTTATATTATACTGTATTAGCTGGGTAGTGCAGCAATATCGTGTCCTACGACTTAGAATCTAACTAGAATAACTGGACTCAACTACATTTGGAGTGGATTCGTAGAGTGAGACATCTAGATCTACAAATAAACCAACTGTATTCCCCTATACCGAAGGACTGGATAAATTTCAAAAGATCAAGTATGGGATTTCTATGATCCAAGGTAATCAATCACTGCTATCTCTTAATGCTTGGAGGATTTGTTAGCAAATGTACTGACCACAGAACGGAGAAGCACTGATAAGACTGTCAATTTGCAAGTTCACTGTGGGCTGCAAGGACATGGAGGAGTGTCCTATGACATCTAACTAGAAACACTGACAATTATGGGCTTTAAAAATATGTACCACTCTGGATCTCAGCCAGCCTTCTACAAAATGAAAAACAAGCTTTTTGCATTAAGATTTTATTCCTGGTTCTCCAATAAGGAGCCCCTCCTGTTTAATCAATAATATCCAACATAACGCAAGGTTATAGCAAGTCAATCTTCTAATTCCAGTGACTTTTCATATTTTCTAACCCATCGACAGGCAAAGCCTCCATCTAGTCTCTGAGTCAAGAAACAGCACGCCTGGACTCTAACGCCTCATTGACCTCAGTTATGTACCATGGTGAAGGAAGATCGTACCCATGGGCACAGCAAACCCTCTTTGGGTTTGTTACTTGGGAGGTAAACAAGAAAGATACTCCCCTTACATCTCAAATGCTGCAGTAACCTTGCTCTCATGAATCCTATAGTTTCTTTGGACGGCACAAAACTTGTGAGCACTGGTGTTTGCCTGCCAGCATTTGTCTTGCAGGTGTTCCTGCTCTGCTCCCTCTTCACACAGAACCCTATAAGCATTTCCACCAACGGCATTCTTGGAATACGCACAAAACTGTCTGCTTGTCTGCAAGCCTCCTTCCTCTGTGATTGCATCAGCAATCTATCTGAAGAGCTCGCTTTAATTCCACCTCTCACACCTTTCATTTACTGGCTTTTAGTTTCATTCTGCGTGTCTTGCCTCTGGAGAGTTTCTTCCCTCAGGAAGAAACATCGCAGCTCCATTGATTGGCCCATGCTCTGTATATAGCAATTTCACAGGAGTAGATTATGTTGCTTGAACTCCATGGCGCAATTTCCATTGTTTTGCAACAGCTTTAAGGCTCTCAAAACGGTCTCATCAACAACATGATTATGTGTTTAAAAGGCTGAGCTGCTCTTTGAGTGCTACCATTCAGTGAGCCCACCTGCACTGAATGGGATAGCATCCTTGTGGCAAGTCTAGATCACGTTGTAGATCTTGGAAAAATAAACAATGATTCAACTCAAATATAGCTCCAACTAAACCACCAAGGTAATATTTTGATCCTGCTGCTTTTGATTGTAACTGATAAAATGCCAGCTATGCATTTTTCCCAGACTGGGAATTTGTTTCTACATCGACAAGTTCAAAATAGCTTCTGCCATGACAAACTCCTGCACAGAATCCTTCTCAAACTGAGATGAGCTTTCTAGAGTAGTTCCCATGCACATCTCACAGTTTTATCAATCAAATTTTAAAGATATGTTCTTTAGATAAGGAATTGTGGATCCATAAAGTCAAAATCCTTAAAGTTTCTGTTCTCTGGAGAGGGAATATCCACACTTTCACAGAAGCCTGGCCTTTAACTTCCTTCCTGTCTTCCTGCAGTTGTATTTCAGATGCCTTTTTCGTAATGCTGTTTCTGAATTGTCTGTTTTTCACTTGTGAACTGAATCTACTCTTGTTACTTTAGTGCACTTGTGCAGATACATTTTTAGACTCCAGAAGTACCCAACCTCCTCAGCTTCTACCACTGAAAAGTATACCTTTTATTAGTTTATTTTATTTTTATAGTCAAATAGTGGTTTTGCGTGAAGTGCCGACAATTTGTCCCTCAGCTTTTCTATCACTATCACTCCTCAGATAGAACAGAAATCCCTCTCTAACCAAACAAAAGCTGTTAGCTCTTTCCTAGCCGTACCACTTGCAAAATAGAATATTTCATGGCAGTTGCAGCCAGCTATAGCCTATAGGCAGATTTTTTGAAAGGTCCGATCTTCACTTTTAGCTTTTTCTGCCTGTTGCATTTTGGTTTGTGGCACATTGCGTTGCAAAAGTTGCAATCCCGTGCCAGGAAAAAAAATATATTAAAGTTAGTATCTAAAATAAACAAACAGCAATAATAATTGTTGGCAAAGGAATGTGCAGAGGTAAATGACTTTTTATTTCAACAGAAATTACATTTACTGACTCAACAATATCTAAATGAGCAACACATAGTGGGCTGCTCCTCATATTACTGTTGTTTCAGTTACAGTAAATTTCAGTGACAGAAAAATTTACTGCTAGAAAATTGGCCAGCTTGGAATCCTTTCATCAACTGGGAAGCTCAGAGCATCTTTAGACAGTCATGAACAAAGAGTTAAACTTTGGCCTCTTGAGATCAAGATCTATGGGATAAATTATGCAAGCAAGTAACTGTTAACTGCATCAGCAGCAGCATCTACCCATAATTGTATCCACTGTAACAGATGTAGTTGTATGTAAGCAGCAAGTGTGGCATGACTGGAGCTACAACACACGTTATCTCCAGCCTCACCTCTCTGACCAGCCATCAGTGTTACCCAACCACAGAAACAGACTGGAGGGATCATCTGCCTCAGGTCCCTGATATGACAGAATGGTGTCCTTCCTACAGAGCATCGATTCGAGGCAGACTGAAAGAACAGACTTTGATAAGTGATGCACACGTGAAACAAGCAGAACTGCGTCCATTCTATGGAGCAAACAGCCACTTGATCAACACTGTGCACATACAGCCCCAGGGTGTCTAACAAGGATCTTGGAGACCTTTCAGAGAGAACAACATCACAGCACCACTGACACACACCATCACTCTCTTTCCTGGCTGCTGAGAGTTAAATTTGTCAGATCAGTCTGGGAAGGCAAGAGTCACCATTCAGCAATTTCAGTCTGGTTAATGAAGTTTACTTTCATTACATTTGAGTGGTTTTATTTTTAAGGCAAAATATTTCTCATAAGGGTTAGCATCGTGCACGTAACTGTGCTGAGGAGGTAGTCAGCCAACCACCTGTTCAAGCATTACCTATCCCAAAGAAAACTGTTTAGATACACTTCTAGGATCCCTGTTTAAGCCTTGAGCAGAAGGACAGGTCTTACCCAGAGACTTGTCCAGATGGTGAAAGAAAAAAGACCTTATATGCCCTGAGAAGGGCACTGAGAAGGGGTGTCTGGTTCCTACATTCCTATGAAGGCCTATCTGCTGATGCTACCTATGCAATGATCCAGTTTCTAAATCCTAGCCGACAGGTCTACAGCTGCAGATGTAGAGTAAGAGGGTTCTTAAGAAAAGTACCTATTAAAAAGTCAGAAACAGTGCTACCAAAGCCTGTGTGTAAGAGCGTGGAAACATCACCCAAAATGCAAGCTCAAGTTTTCCCCTGTTTATTCACTAGAAGCAAAAAGTAATTCTATTCCATACTTCTACATAGAAGCTCCAGACTTTGAGCCCAGTTCTTGGTGCTAACAATACCAGCTGACTGGTAAATGATGGGGGGTTTTTATTGGCTCCAGTATAAAGAAAATCCCCAAAGGACAGAGAGTTAAAAGTTTCAGAGCTCACCAGTTCTGTCACTGCTTAATGTTTCAGCTTTTGAATTCCTCCCTTTGCACTTTACTTTTAATGTTTTTACAAGATTTTCTAGCTGGACTACCTATTAAGAGAGTTATGGGTTTCGCTGAATAATAATGCAATAAAAGAGCTCTTTCCTTAAAACAAATAAAAATAAATGCAACAAATGTGTAGTTCTACTCTTGCCCTATTGATTTCTAACCCCACAAGGGTTTCATTATCGCATTGTCATTTACATGTTAACTCAGGGCAGAATTTCTTCAGTGAAATGCACTGAGGTTCACCTTGGGACCTAACCCTGGTGGAGTCCTATCCTCCTGCATTTTAATTTTGCCTTCAAGTGGAGTATTTGTTTTTAAATTGCACCAAAGCATGTGTTTGGCTTATGATAAAATTTCCAGAGGAGGCCCACCAGTTTCAGGAACAACAGTGGACAGAATATGAAGAGAGTGACGTGAAAAGAAATCTCAACAAGGCTCTGCCTGATTGAAGTCTCTTCTGCATTCAGCATTTGAATTTTCTACATTATTTATTGCCACCATCAAAAGTTTAATCCTTAAGGCATTATTCTGCATGTGGTTGCCTTATAAGCTACCTACGGTTTCATGTGCTTAATTCCAATACAGTTATATAAATTATTAATTTCATCTCCAAATATGATGTGCATTTCATCTCAGAAATTGTCTAAGATCCAGAATTTTAGTATGGAGACAAAATTTCTTATATTCAAGCTCATTTTCAAGAGCTCTGTTATGATCTTTCACTTGAAGACTATGTTGTCGGAAAGTGCCATTTGGTAAACTGCAAGTAGGACCAAGAAAATGCCTCCAAACCCAAACATTTACAGAATGGAATCATATTTTCAGCCTATATTTCTGATTTTTTCTCTCCAAGTGACCAGACAAATATTCTGAATGCTTCTCCTTCCCACCAAGAACCTCCCCTCCAGCAGACTAACCTACAATTGTGGTTGATTGTGAGGTACCCTGTGGTAATTCACTACTCTGAGCACATCAAACATGATAACTTAAGACGTGACAAACCTCACAAGAGAAAACTCTCTGCAAGCACCACTTCTATTATTCATTCCCTACTGTCACCCTGAGTGTTCTCAGAAGAGTTCTCCAAATGTCACCTTCCCACTAACTTTCACATAGCTACATACATGTGGCTAGAAATACTGCTCCAAGTATATCCCAGTGTAAGCGTGCAGTTTCCACATACACAGAAAATGCATTAGTGTCTTCTAAAGAAAAAAAATTGGAAAAAGAAGGAAAAAAAAACCATCCTCACACTGTGTCCACAGAGCCAGCCTCCTACATTATCTTCAAAATTGGAAGTAGATAGAATGAATAGTTATTTTTAACATCAGTAGGACGCCAAAGAGCTGCCTCCAAGGGTCACTGGACTACACAGAAAGCCACAGATTGACTTCTCTCTGCAGTGGTACTAACCTTGCATTCAGTCCACGACTGCCTGCTCACTTTGCTTGAATTAGTGATTCAGTTATGTCCTTTATTTCCCTCCAAAAATCATACCTACGAAATAGCCACTCTTTGTGCAAATATCTATGTTCTTGTATATCAGGAAATATTTATGTTCTTTGTTAATATTAGTTTTTATTTCTACTTGAGAAGTTGTAGCCTTCTACCTAAGAAAAAGAAAAAAAGCTAAAATAAGCAGCTGTCAAGCAGAATGCCATACGTCAAGCAAGGGGCTGTTTGGCTAAACGACTGGCAAGTATCACTGGTAAATTGGCACAGACCAGAATTCACTGTCTGCACAAAACAGGAAGAAAAAACTTTGCGTTTCGAACAAGTGAAAGAAAGCAAGTACAATGTGCAAGCGTCATCCGCAAATATCCTTGGATGCCTTAGGCAGAAGGAGAAAAAGCATTCAAAGATCTGAGGAGGAAAATGCTGATAACATCCAGGCTGAACTCATTTTAGGATGTGATCTGAACCAAAACTCAGTAAGTAAAGACCTGGTGAGTTTCCATAGGGCATTAAGCTATTCCTATACGCAGTCACCACTTCGGTTGCTGCTGAGCAGTGGTTGTGAAGCGGGCAGTATGTGTCCAGAAGCTGCACTGCCACTACATGCATTTAATTTTTTAATTGCATAATATCCTATGGATATAAGGAATTTTGAGAATCCCATCCTTGCAAGCATTTTAATTGGACTTCTGGGTTTCTTGAGCTGAACTATTAGAACAGTAGTCTTCCTCTCACATCCTAGATCACTAAAGTCAATGAATTTATTTTGCTTAGGTAAAACAGTCCACTTCCTCCACTAGGTTTTTTTTTTTCACCTTTGTCTTCAGAGAAAAGCTAAGTTTCTCTCAGTGGCTTCCACTGTCAAGACCTCTACTATATTTAAAACTATCTATGATAAAAATGCTTTCTACAATCACAGCCTTTACAAATGTTTTTAATTCTTTTCCAGTCCAGTGATAAATAGATAGCTACATATTACAATCAGTATTTTGAAATTAGGAAAAATAATGCAGCTATGTTAAATAAAGCAGATAAATGCGGACATCTGAGCACACCAGATTCAGCACACAATCCACAAAATCCATTACAGTTTATTAGTTTGCTTTCAGCACAGCCGTAGTTACAAAACTGCCTTGTTGTAAAAGCAACATAAATGCCACTGATTTGTCTTGCATATTTCCTTACTTAAAACAAAAAAACCCATAAAAATACCTTTTTCCTCAGACCATAAAAGAAGCATGCGTCTTGGTTTACTTTTCATTGGAAATCAGAAGTAGCATCATCTTTCCTTCAAATTACCTTTGGAGGCCACATCTAGTTAGCTTAATTCTTCAAAGACTGCCTTGCTCTGTCTCCTTGGCTCTTTTTTCTCTGTCATACCTTGGCTTGTTTTATGTCTGACAGTTCTTTTATTACCAGATTTCATTTTGAATCCGATTTCCTCCCTGTCTCATTACTTCTGTCTTGCTCTCTGTTTGTTCTCTTTTTCTTTTCCTGTCTGACAATTCTCTTATTAGTGGATTTGGTTTTGCTCTTGTTTCACGCTTTCTGGTTTTAGTCTCTTGTGTCTTATTTTCACTTTTTACTTATTTTTCTCCTGTCAAGGCCTCCTTTTCTTTCTGCCTGTTCTCTCAAAAGGTATATACTTAGCTTTTGTTTAAGGTTACTGGATTTCAGCATGTTGTGGAGGTGGTTTATGGTTAAATATTACCATGCAGAAGGAACCAGGTTTAAACCTTAGATCCTTCAGCTGTTTGGTCTCAAAGCACAATCACTAATCAAAGTGTTAACCTATTTGTACAGCCATTAGCTCTGCTTCTCAGCTACTACAACACACCCTAGGTCTCAACTCACTGGGTTAGGAGCAAAGACAGTGCTTTTCAATTCATTACTTCGTCCCAGCATTCTCCATAAGCCATTTGGTTTCCTCCAGTTAGTACAGAGGAGAGGTGACACACAAATTGTGCCTTCGCTCTGCTCCTCACAGCTTCTCTTAACTACAGTAAATGAATGCTCTCCTGAAGTGCATTAATAGACACAACCGATGCTCCCTGCAGTTCCTTGCGTCTCAGCCCCTCCCCAGGGAAGCAGTTGTTTGTGCACATCATGCAGTCTTGCTGGAAGACATTTCAGAGGCAAAAGGAGAAGTTTTGCATGCTTCACTGGAGAAAGGGTAGAAATGCTGCTATTAGTGAGCTTCATCCATCTGGTCTACGAAACCTTTGCGGAACTCGCTGTACCACAAGGATTGCATGTGACCTAGGGGCTAGCAAGCACCCACTGGAGCAGAGCGACCACTTCCATAAGTGAAAGCAGGGAAACCTCACTTATTTACTACCTGCATCATCACTAATTTCCTTCAAGTGCCAGAACCTGAGGTAAGACCAAGAAAGCTCTACTGATCTGAAAATCTGATGCTTAGCCTATACTGATACTTGGAGATCCACTTATCAGTGGGATATTTATTGTTATGGGAGTAGAAAACACAGCTGAGCGAACCTGCTGCGTTGACTGCAGGGAGAAAGAGAATGCTGCCTCACTACACCTTCACATTGTATTGCTGGTGTTTTTCAAATTAAAAGACAAGTATTGGGCAGTCATAAATTTTCTCCTCCATGCTTATGGATGGAGAATTTCTCCTTTCAAAGGCAACAGGGAAAGGAGCTTTACTAAATTTCTGGGTGAGAGCTCAAACTGATGTATTATTTGTCAAGAGACACATTAAATAGACGTGGCCTTTTTTGCAGTCATCAGCTCTCTGAAAGACAAGCTGCAAGCATTAGAGTTTCTTTTAGTGCCACAGAACTTGGATTAGAGAAAGCATAGTTGAAGCATCTCGTGTTCAGAAAGCAGGCGTGATGTCAGGGATGAGTATCAATTGCAGGGTTACCTGTTTCTCAGTGGGGGACTGATTTCCATGCAGTGTCTCCTATACACATTTATACTGGGGGGGAACAAAGGAGTAAATTGTCTTTGGTAAATTAAAATTCAGTATACCAATAGCAGGATAAAATGCCATTTTCATAGCCTGCGAACAGGATCTCTATAAAGTGACCTGAAAAATCCTTTAAAGGTCAATACTACCCAAGTGCAAGGGGCATTCAACCTTCCATTAGATATTTTCTGAATATAACCTCTCTATTGCCACCAAAGAAATTTTCAGGTCATTTTTATGTTGACAGGTCACAGGTCTTTCTCACAGTTCCCTCTTCTCTGGGCTTAAAAATCAAAAGCAGTACTCTATACAAAACAGCAGTGCAGACTATCGAGATGATTTCTGCTTAAACTCCTGAAAACTAAAGAAAGAGCGCATCACATGTCAAGCACTGTGGGCTAGGCATACTAGCATCCTGCTCCGTTTGCTAATGAAAGCTAAGAAATCAAAGGGATATAATACACACAATAGTATGGGACAGTGCAACATAAAATGCAAAGGCATGCAGCACTCTGCTGTATTTAAATCCTGGGGACATACTATAAACTGCAGCTGTGTAAACCAGATACCAACACGTCCTTGCTATGCACAAATTCTGAATTCTTGGATTAGGATCAGAGTCAAACTGAATGCAGGATGAGAAAAAAAAAAGAGAATAAAGGAAATGCTCAGAAACATACTGTTGGTGGGGCAGGCTTTTTACCTTTTTTTTTATTTAGGCAGATGTATCTACATCAATTTCTCAGACCATTTCTAAATGGTATTAATCTCATTACCACAGCAAGTCCCACAGCAAAGATTATTCATCTGATTTGCTGATGAGGAAGGCCACCTCCTTTCCTCCAATCTCTACTCTTCTCCACATCACTTAGTTTCTTATCTTGTGATTTAAGTAGAACTGGGACTAGGTTGCACACCCTTGATACACAAGCCCCACCAACATTTCAATAACTGCTCACCACTATGCCTAAAAGCTCCTATTAGCTCCTTGGAGCGTTGCTGAACCTGACATAGCACTAAACTGCAGCAAGCAGACTGGGATTAGAAATTTCAAAGCCATTTAGGTGCCTTAAAGATGCACTGTCATAATCTGCCTTTGGGAATGATCTACCTTCATAGCAAAAGCTATCATGTTAGATATGTACTCCGCTTCCCACAAGCTCCTCTGCAGCTGAGTTAGAGCTCCTACGAGCACTGTTTCAGCATTCTCCACTACCTATGCTGGATTTAATCCAATAATCACTCCATGCACTCTTTCTAGGACAGCTAGAATAGGGTATTTGTAAACACACACTGCTTTTAAGCTAAAACGATATGGCAGAGTAGTATGGACAAAGCAAAAAACAAATATTAAGTTTCCTGAAGTCAGATCTGCACCCCATAGAAATTAGAGACTAATCTGCATTCAAATGCAAGTCAGACTCTTCATGCCAGCCCACAAGTCTACTGCACCCGTTAGTCTCGTACCCCAAACAGAGACTGGCCAGGTATCCTGGTCCTCAGTTTCTCAACCTCTGTGGCTTGAATTTAGGCCATAGCGACTGGTTTGAAACCAAATGCTGATCTGGAGCTATGAACTGCTCCTCAGTCCCTGTCTGGGGCCAATCTATGCCACATTCAGAGTAACTGCATGTTCCAGTACCACCAAAGACCCTGCCAATACTCTATCCACTTCACTGGAACTTCATTTCTCCCAGAGTCCAAAATTACTTCATTCAATCAGCATCTTGTTATAAATCTGAAGGGAATTTGCCGTTGTTTATCATCGGGAAGACAAAAATATTAAATAGAGTTTATATTTGCTAAGGCCAAGAATTGCTCATTTTATAATAACACTATTGACTTGTAAATAAATAGTAAAAAGTGGGTATAAATCTATTATGCAGGATAACAGCCCTTTCAAATACTCAGCTTATATCTACCTAGCAAACAGAGAATGAGCAAGGCTTCTGAACCACTTAAAACTTCAACTGTTCAGAGAAACTCTCAGATATTTTAGGCAGATAAAAGATAGCAAGTTGTGAAATGAATACCCTTTCATTTCCCTTTCATTTAATTCACTTTATTTGAGATAAGAGTAAATTACCTCAAATGCATCCCTTATCAAAGAAAAAGAAAAAACCCAAAAGTATTTTCCCTGACCTTAAGAAAATCCTATGGTAAAGAGAAAGCAAGTATCAAAATAAGGACAAGGCTTGGGTCAAATTTACACGTCTTGATTTTTCACCATCCACTCGACCATGGTTTTCCCAGAGTTCAGAAGGATTTAGACGCAAGTGGCCAGTTAATGCACACGAACAGACTCCTTCGGGCAAAAAGGAAAACAGTCTATGAGTAAAACACAGTATTAAAATATCTGCATATTTCAGACCGTACTTCAGCAAAGTTCTCTCTCACAAGGGTTTGGGTTTGTCAGGAGAAAAGACCCAGTCAGTATACAAACTCAAGTATTTCAGAACGCAAAGACCAAGTCACTGAAAATTTTGTAGCTGTCTAACTCCCAACCAGGAACTCTCATGACTGAAATATTTTGTTTCTCAATAGTGAGTATTTTTCTACTATAAAAAGCACATCACTGCCACAAACATGAGGTGAGCACAGGAGAACAATTCTGAAAATGTCACCTATAAATGAGTTGACTCAGGTAGGCTTCCCTTCCAACTTCACAGCACTGTTCTTCATCACTGTTGTTTTAAAGGTTGTTCCAAAATTTCACTTGTTTGAGAATACATATTAAGAGATGAAAATGGTAAAGGCAGTGGGAAAGGCTCTATTGTTCCTATAAGGCAAGACAAATTGAAGACAAAAAAACCATGCTCTGACTGTTTTTCATATTCATCCTATTTTCAAACAAAAACCTCAGTCTTTAATGGAAAATAATTCTCTGATCGATTGGTTCTAATTGACTGTTTCAGACCTAAGGACTGAATTTCATGCAAACCACAGGAAGATTGCAAATGAAATCTGTGTCTCACCCCCAGTAAGCCTGTTCTATGAGCTGTCATGTTCTGCAAATCTTGTCTAAAACCAAGCTCTGTCTCTGAACTATTTCACAATTAGATGAAAAGTTTTGCTACAGTTTCTCTGTAATTCAATTGAGATGAGAGTTCAAGTGAAACAAAACTTCAAAATGCCACTCTATTTATACCCATCCTTACATCACTTAAAATACCCAAGACCACTTCCAGCAAAAATTTCAATTGCTACAAAAACTTAATGGGCCTTAACATTTCCTGTACCACAGAGCCACACACGGACAGGCAATCTACAGGTTGGTGTTATTTAGAATACTGTAGGACACCAAAAGAGCACTCTAGGGCAAAAGGCTCCCTGCTGCTAATGGTCTGTGTTGGAGCTGATGGCAGCAACAGACTCATACAGGGTGAAAATTCCTAGAGGCAAAGTCAGATACAAATGAAACGCTGTCTTCAGAAGGAGGAGGCAGAGTTTCATAGTGATGTCTTGCAAATTTTTACTAGTACATGCAAATAAAATAAAGACTAAAAAGCAGACTGAGAGTTAGCTGGAGGAATAAAAAAAGCTGAAGTATGAATTTCAGATATCATCAAAAAAACAGAGAAGGAAGCGCATGCATGCAGAGGGGAGAAGGAAGGAATACCCAGAAAGAAGGACAACAAATGTTTGGCCAGTTGGTGGATGTGTCATATTCACACTTGACATATAGAATCATAGAATCACCGGGTTGGAAGAGACCCACCAGATTGAGTCCAGCCATTCTCATCAATCACTAACCCATGTCCCTCAGCACCTCGTCCACCTGTCCCTTAAACCCCTCCAGCGAAGGTGACTCAACCACCTCCCTGGGCAGCCTCTGCCAGTGCCCAATCACCCTTTCTGTGAAAATTTTTTTCCCAATGTTCAGCCTAAACCTCCCCTGGAAATTCATGGCTCCTACCCTAGCCCTGCCCTTTCTATGTAACCACCAGTCACAAAACCAAATCTATCACGATGGCCTTGACTAGGACTTCATACCTGCATGAAAAAAATTGGAACTGATTGGCTCTTCACTAACATGCAAGATTCACCTGATGGGTCTGTAGAAGTGGTGAGAAGAATCCCATTATTTTTCCAGCATCTTCCCTCTCATTTGTGATTTTTAGCTTACTGTTCTAAGGAAAGAAGGCACAGTTTGCTAAATCCTGCCTGTCCCTTCACCCTGTTCAATAATCGTATTTCCTTACAAGTTTGTGAAAATCTCCTTCACAGGGTACAACTTAAGCTGTCCATACCAATATACACAGACCAGTCAGCTATCCAGGCCTCCTGCAGCTCAGGATTTGACATAGCACTGATGTGAGAAAGCGCTACTACTAAGGAAAAGAGCTAGACAAAGAGGAAAAAAAAAAAAAAAATCTTAAGTACTGCAAGGAGATGCTGTTTCACTAAGGCTGAGGGGAAGCAGTCAGAAAAGCAAGAGTTACTGTGAGGAGGAAGGAGGGAGAGTAGCATGGAACAACCTAAGATCCCCATCTCAAGGCATTTAGGTTGTATGAATTCCAGTACTGATGGAATGACTTCCTACTCATTAAGAATCTCACTTTAGATAGTCTGTTGGTGTCTGCTCTGATTGTTTCCAGGACAGAGGGTTAGATAACGATACGTCCATAAGACAAATGAGTTAGTGTAAAGGTGCTTCAATGTCTGCATGAGGTCACAAGTTAAGCGCTCAGACTTCTATTAGTGGTGCAATAGCTGTTCAACAGTGGCCACCATAAAGCAAGTTGCAGTGGCACCGTGCACGTACAGCAGCCAAGTTCAGGACTTGGCATGGCCCAGCACCAGTCAGACAAGACTACTAGGGCTCTCACATAAGCATCTTATCTATTAGCAGGTAATAAAACATCTCCATGGAAAAACTGTAAGATTTTTGCTTATAGCAATCTTAATATGTGCGAGCAAATTCACAGAACTCCTATTTCTGACAATCCTTTTTGACAGAATTCATTAGCCAACTCGGGAGTCCTGCAGTTTATTTTGATTAGTATGAGAAATTTATAATGGAGCCAGGCATCTCATACTAACAATAAATAAAACAAAACCCCCAAACCAAACACCAAATATACAGTCTTGCCTTGAACTCAACAGCAATTAAGGTAAAAGAAGGTATTTTCTTTACTCATGCAGTGCCAAAATTCTTCCTATATGTCATTTAATGCAGAAAATTTTTTGGATCCTTCTCTGGACTAGACTGCCAAAGATTTTGTGACTCCATCTCGTGCTTTAAATAAAGCCCTCTCGCACTGCTCCAAGTACTCTTTCTACCTTCTCTCACCCATATATCCAAGTCTTCATAAAATCATATGCAGTGAAACTCTCTGCCCACATGCACCCTGTGCTTGCTCATGTTTCAAGTGGAAGCTGCTATTACTCTGCCATCTGTTCTGTAAAAGAACATCTCTGTTTCATACGGTTTTCCCAGATGAAGGGCAATTATTGTTTCTCCACTGGTAGCAATAGTTTTAGTCCAATTCAGAGCAGCAAAAAGACAGGGCAAAAATATAGCAACCTAAAAAGAAAAACAAATATATTTAAATAAAATTGCCTGGAGAGCAACCCAAAAGTCCTTGAAGAAAGCTAAGGAGAGACAGTAACACTTGAGTGTGGGAGTCTGCCCTGCTTGAAACCTTTTAAATAGAACCCTTCTGATGCCAAAGAAAAGCAATAGCATGGAATTGTTTATGGTGAAAGGCCAGCTTAAAATGTCCTTGGCTCAAAGGCCATCCTAGGCCACCTGCCTTTGCCTTTTTTTAAAAATAAGTCTCCATGCTTTGAATATTTCTTTTCAAAGCACAACTGGAAGAACAACTCCCTTGTGGTAATCACAGAACAGGTGATTACCAACACAGGTTGGTGATTCCCCAGGGAGTACTAAGCACAGACTGTGTTCACCATAAAAGCCCAAGTTCCCAAATACTCTGTGAACAACTTCTACCAAACTTCATAAAACAAGAAAGGTAACAAATGATTAGTAGCGATTAACAACAAGTTAACAATAACAGCCTTAACGGCAATGAGTCTAATCATTTTTGCACGAGAATAAGTATAGGAATTAAGAAAGATATATCTTTTTTGTGAAATAATATTTGTTAATATCCAGTCTAAACACCTCCCTTGGCACAACTTGAGGCCATTTCCTCTCCTCCTATCCCTTATTACTTAAGAAATGGGATCAACACCCACCTCATTACAACGTCCTTCCAAGTTATCTGGGAATAAATTTAATTTTAAGAAATTGGTTTAGTTTTGAGTGTCTGATTGTACAATTTTAGTCCCATATCAAACAATCAATTAAGGACCTATTACATTTTTTTCTGCAAAAAAACTGCTCTTCAGTGCAGTGATGTGGTATTTCGTGTCTATGTGACTACTCTCTCTTGTTCAGGCCAATATCTCAGCTAAGGCTCAATGGCTTTCCTCTCTGATCCACGAGCAGATATTATGGATTCCTTGCTCTGTGTGTTTGTATTCTTTGGTCCCTAGTTTGGATTTTTTCTTTTTAAAATTTTCTTTGAAAAATTCTGATTTGCTGTCCATTTTTAAGGTCAGGCTGATAAAACATGCGCAGCCTACCTGTGCTTGATATAGCTTGTTAAATATTTTATTTTATTTGTGTTTTTATTAGCTGGATACAGCCCTCTGGGGCACTTTTATGAAAGATGCTTTTGAAATGTAAATGTGATTGATTTGATATTACAGCATATATTATTCTACTTCTGCAGTGCCTTTGGGAGCATGAGAGTGGAGTTTCTTTTTTTACTGATTAAAAGGTCCTATGGTAGGGATTTTCTTTCTCTTCCACATGAAAATACAACGAGCCTACTACTGTCTACAAAAAGTTAGCAGTGTTCGTATGTTCATGCGAACCAACTTGCAGTGCTTCTTCCATTTTCTGAACTGTTTGGAATAATAAAAATGATGAAAGTTATACTCCCATTTAAGGGGCAATTTAAAATTTACACATGATGCAGACACCGCTTCACCTTTAATATACTGCATAGCACAAAACATACCATTCCTACTAGAGTTGTTAATGAAAAGTGTGTAAAGCAGCACAGCTAAATGGTCTCAAACACAGTGCTAAGTTTGCCATCACAAGAGAAAAGGTATAAGAACAAGAGGAAAGTTTGCAAACCCCTATAACTACTCACTCGTGTTCTGGGAACGATTTGACTGCCTTTAAAAAGCTGTTAAATAAATAACTGATTTATTTATGTAATACCAATTCCTTTAAGAAGGAGGCATTCCAGGAGAAGAATGCATTCCATGAGAGTGTGCAAACATCTGGAAATAATGGGCTAGCGCACTCCCATGTGAATCACTTCAGCTTCCCTCTGTCCCAGGTGTGTGGAATGGACACAGCAAATATATTTCATGGGAGTTCTGCAATGAAATCTTCTTCCCGTTTCAAATGAATCATATTTTCATGACTTAGACAACCTATCAAATCCCAACAATTTAGCAGAAATACTTTTGACTGTAATAAACAGTGGAAACCATTTCAAAATAGCAATATCTAGGGAGATACTAAAAGTAAAGCAAGTAACTACAAAGCATTCCGCATTTCACACACACAGTATTAAAATACACCCACAAGAAAAAAAAAAGGCATTTGTGTAAAATTTAAGCAATATTAAGTGTGCAGTTTTTCCAGTGAATTGGTAAAGCTCAGAAGATGTAACTAATTAGAACAGAAGGCTGCAACAGTTAGACTATTTTAGGAAGAATAGTTAAGGTACGTTGCCATATGGTTCTGAAAACTCGTTTAATGCAATCCAAATAGAAGAACATGTGCATATACCCCTGTGAGTTGCCCAAGCATTAATACAGCCTTTTAACTCAGCCATTTAGTACAGGCACAACTGTTACTGAGCTGCATGACTTTAGACAGTGAAGGTAAAATTAAATTGGGAAAAGATTACAAAAGCTGTGAAAACAGCATAAATCAAAACAAATTAAATATTCACCTATGTGTGATATGACATTTGATTTCCTGCCCTGCTGAAACAGATAGCAATGTATAGCAATAAACTTTATAACTTCAAAGGAGCAACCATATCTCTGCACAGACTCACACAGTGGTTAGGACAGTGTGGTCATGCAGCGGATCCTGAGGTAACTGTCACTATCTATATAATATCTGAATTGCAAAGCTACATGTTCAAAATACAGAAAGAGGCACAGCTAAGAAATCCCTTATAAAAAGGCACTCGTGTTTGAAAGTATCAGGTGCCATCAATTCCTGTTCAAGTACACTCCTTGAAAAAAAACCCAAGAGTTTAAGAAAGAAGCCAGCATGACATTTATACATCTAAGAAAGGAATGGAGTTAGAAATGGAAAGATAACTTTTAAGACCTCGTGCAACAAAATTCATTGTCATTCACTTTGGTGAAAATGCAGAGTCTTCTCTACTGACAGAGTGGTAGCATTGTTGGAAGTTACTCTTGCCTTTAAGTTGGATGCTGCGCTATTGGCACTGATCCAGAAATAACACCAAACCCAGAAATTTGGCTCTTCCTCCGTCAAACTAATAAAGTGTGTACCTAATTTAAATACCGAGGCTTAGGTCACTGCCTAACAAATAAGCAGTTCTTCATAGTACCCTGAATAAAGAGTAATAACATAAGAATGAGTAGTTTGATAACTTTATTCTCTCTTCTCCTGCTTGCAATGTTCTTAACCTCCTCTACCATTTTAAAAAACTCTTTTAACTGGTACTTCTTTTTACCATTGCATTTAGCCTGTTTCGGGGAATCAAATAATACACAAAATAAGCCCTTTCATTGAATGCACAAGAAGAATGAAAGACTTTTTTCTACTGTTTAACAAGCAAATCTGTTCATCCATAATCCCTGGCTCATTTCTTTGAGGGCAGAATATAATCCCCTGGCAGGTTTCAGTAAAAATGGAAGTGTGCTGCATTTCTGTAACTGGTAATTGCCTTCCACGGGCTCTGTGCTGATGCAAGGGCATCGTGCGCAGGACTAGCTGTTCTGCTCACACATCGATGATAGGATAATGGCCCTGTATGCATACCCGTTCCAGTTCCCGAATCTTAATCGCCTGGCAACAGAAGACACTCCCTTAATTGTGTATATTTTACAGCCAGTCAATGCAAAATTAATTGCCAACTCTCCTAGTCCTCCAAAAGACATTTTAAAAGATTTTTTAGACCTATGCATCTTTAAAAAGTGTCCTCCATTGATCTGTGTCTCTGGCATAGATCTACGTGCTGCTTTCTGTTCTCTTCAATCTGAGTCTTGAAAACAAGGTACCTTTCCTGAATCCCAATGCCTAAATGTATTCATTGACATTTAGTAATATGTTTTACTACTCTGGCCTTTGAGTACGTGGTATTGCAACTGCCTCCTGGTCATCCCATAGTTTCCTCACAGGTCAATGATGCTTCTAAGGAGCGAATAAGCAAAATGCTATTTGAGATGATGGTGTCACTTTCTTATTGCGACACCTTTGAATTAAAGGTTGTGAATAACAGTAACACCACAAGGCAGCTCATTGCTTTTGGTGTCGGCTCCCTTCAGAAACTACCTTATTGCTGCCAGCAAGACCACACAACAATGGGTTGCAGAAGAAAGCTGCACTGCCATCACTTTTAAGGAGAGAATAGATTTTGCAGAAAGTTAATTCTGAAAATAACGTAGTTGTAAACAAGAACGTCTGGAAGCTGCAGCACTTATTTTGAAGAAAGCTATGTGAGACAGAATACACAGGGTAACTGCAAAGAGCATTAGCTTAAGAATCAGTCTTTCATGTCACCTCCTTGATTGGTAACATTCAGTTAGTGTGAAAAATAGCTATTTAAAAACTGAGACTTAAATGTGTAAGACAGATATTCAGATATTTTCATAATCCTCAACACTGAAGGTTCTTACCAGTATAACTTTGCATCATTGAGCAGTCTTCCAAGGGAATAACGTAAATATTATACATGAATTTATGATTTATTTATCTTTACCCCAACTGCTTTAGAAACTATATTCTTGTAGCATGCTGCAGTCCAGGCATCTCCGTTACAGAGAAACTAACTATTCAGTGCCCAGAACCAGTACGCTTTGGGAGAAAGTGAGTGGAAAAGGTGCTGGAATAAACATTATCAGAAAAAAAAGATATCGTAGGGAAGTCAATTCCATACAGAGAAATATATACTTAAAAAGGTCTCATCTGAAAGCCTCCAGTTTTGTGGGAACAGGTGCAATGAAAATACGCCATGAGTGCATGCATATTAGAGCAAGGGACAGGCTTCTTAATTCTAGGTAGGTAATTTATGTGTGTGATCAAAGCTTTCTTCCTTGAAATCAGCAGGAGAACTCCTATTGATTTCCATGGGGACTGCATTTGCCTTCCCGTAGCTGTTTCAATAGGAGAAACCTTAACGAAGAGTGAAAAAAATCACCACTTCTATAAAGAAAATGCCTATTTTGAAAATAAATATTCAAAGTCCTTCTTTGTCCTTGCACCCTTTTCTCCCACTCTCCCTCCTTCTCTCCCCTGCCAAGAAATCAAAATCTGTTTTTCACCTCAGACCAGCATTGCCTTTTACTGCAACTGTACCAGAGCTGACTGATTAGCTTTGATTTTTTGGTCAGCTGTTTCTCATTAGGAGTCCATGATCTTTATTCTGACAAATAGTCCAGACAAATTAGCTGGACATCAACTGCCTAAACACACATACCTATGGCCATTCCATAATCCTTAGTCTCTAGCTGACTTTTCAAGAAGGCTGCATCATTCCTACCAGTTGACTGTGCATGTCTTCATTGTCCTAGAACACGTGAAAAGGCATTAGGCACCAATGTTGGTGCAACTGAATCCCATTGTTCAGTACAGTCCTTTCCAAAGAAGGAAACTTCCCTGCCCATCATGGTGGGGTTGGAATTAGATGATCTTTAAGGTCCCTTCCAACCCAAACTATTCTACGGTTCTATGAAATATTACATTAATCAGCTAAGAGCTATTCCAAATTCAGCACTTGGGTCAGGACAGATGAAGAGGAACCTCAGAGCTTCAGATACTTTTGTACACAGTTTAATTCCAGTGTTATGTTAAAGGACAGTTTCCCCAAAGACCATATTCAGCTTATAGATTTAAGAGTGGTGTATACTATAAATTCACTGTGCACTTGGGTATATATATTAGTCACTGCTATTTTGTAACAGTAGATGTTTATAATTATAGTATTTCATGTTGTTTCACAGTAAGGGATGATAGAATAATCATTTGGGAATCCACAGGGGGCCAGTGAAACCAAGCAAATGTTTTGCTATCCAAATTGTGGCATGAAAGCAAATTTTTCATCAAAACTGTTTATATAGATTTTTCAAAATCTCTTTAAATACCTTTCCTACAAACACTGCCATAATACATAATAATGTTTTCTCCCAACTCTCAATCAGGAAATTAATCAGAGAATTATCTAATGATTTCTCAGAATTTTGTGATGCTTAACACATGCTTTCTATACACAATTTGCCTTTGTGTTTTATCAGCAAGAGATTGCAAGGAAAGATTTAAAAATACACATGATGTAAAAAACCCAACATTGATAAAAATAATAAAAGATCTCGTTCTGCTGGCAAGAAAACACTGCAACAAGTTACAAGCTGAAGTGAAGTATTCATGACAATATTCAGAGCTAGGCAGAAGAAAGTTGGGTGAATTAGAAGAGAAGGTAACACAAAACATCTGGGAAGAAGTCAGAAAATTTCTTATTATCTTGTTCAGAATAAAGCTCAGTAACTCCTCGAAGTCTGAATGTATATTTACACTAAATGCCAAGTTACAATTTATCATATGTTTTAGGACCAAAAATCTCTGGGAAATTCTTCTAGAAGAAAAATGCGTTAAATAATATTTCAAAATATTTCAAACCCTCTGTTCTCTTAGACTAGGGAGACCCTGGTGTTCCGTACTACGAGTTTTGGTGCAATTGATTTACTTCCACAGAAATCATTCATCTATCAGCATGGAAAACATAAATGTCAAAGCAGCCATAATATATGTGCACCAATAAAGTAATTTGTTATGCTTTGCTTTTTTGCTTTTTTTTTTTTTTTAACCCAGCAAATAGTAAAAGGCCTTACCATCCTTCTCTAGAACTAAACACAGATTTTTAAAACAAAAGATCACTTCTACGCAGGAGTTCTTTGGAGGAGACAATGAGCCTAAGCTTCATTCCTGTAACCAGAAACTACCAAATGCCTTTTCTGGCCTTGGCAGGATCATTTCAACTTCCTTGCCTCAGTTTCTTAACAGGGAATCATAAATAATGGTGTCATAACACTGATGATCTATGAGGTCAACTTATTCCCTTGGTTAATACTGTCTATAAATTTAGTTATAAAGTAGTTTGAAAGGAATTGTGGGTGTGAAGAAACACGCATACACACACGTATCCCGGGAGAACAGGCAATCCACAAAGAAGCACACGTCATTCACTTCTTTCACATTTTCTAGCTGTTCCCAAATAACTTTACTCCAATTGTTCAATCATTTCCAATCTATTTTCTCCTTGTGCTAGTTTGACTAGATTAAAACATAACAAGGTATTTTAAATATCTATTTTTTTTTTCCTCAAAGCATCTACTTAGAATGCAGTTTCTACTCTGGAATATCATCCATCCAGTACAACATGTTATGGTTGACTGGGATTGACACAATATTGGGGAGATATGTTTTCTTTCCAGGTCTTGAACTAAACCCAAAAGTTCTGGAAGGAATATAGTCTATGTTAAGGACCTCTTCAGAGCTGGCAAAGAAAACAGGCCCAAGTCTCTGCGAGGTTAATCTTTCTTCACAGCTGCCTCTCATGTCTACAAAAGCTGCGTTAAACACCTTTCAAATGACGAAACAACCAGGTAAAGTGAAAGCAACAGAAAGAGACAGACATGAATAATATGGATTCTTCCTTTAAAATAGCAAGAATATTAATTTGAATTTGTATCTGACGCCTCCACATTGTGGCTTGCAGAAACATTAAAAAATGTATAAACAGAATGCAAAATAGCTTGAAGAACCACAGAACAACACATCTGTTAACCAAATGGAAAGTATCTAAAAAATTATAAAGGTTGTGGAAATAATTTTTATTCTTCTGCATTGCATACAATCATTATGTGTTCTTTCCGTCTAATTGAGTCCTCCAAGCTATATGAGTTTAAATAAACACAAGTGTCCAGCCATAACATCTGTTTATATCAGGCTTTGATCAAGCCTAACTGCAATAAATCAGGAAGCGTCTTTAATTGTTAGCAGCATTATTACAAAAGAGCCACAAAATACTTGCATAGCGTATTTGTCTCAAACCAAAGCTACAGGCAGTAGTAAGAGAGGACAGGCTTAAACTGCTTTTGAAGACCTCACAGTATATAAGAGCAGGAATTGAGTTAGCTAAGTACCAGGATAAGAGAGGATACAACAAAACTATTTTTTTTTTAAGATTGTGTTCTTCGTGTAGCATTTCCCACTCTGTCGTGAGCAGTGAAGAAGGATGGGCTTGAGGTCAGCAAGAAAGAGAGACTGAGTGTGACCACAAAGGAAATAAAGGAGGAGGGGAATGCCTTCAGCGTAGAGCGGGCTGCCTTGAATTTGCATTGACACATACAATGCTACCCTCCCACCCCTCTTCCACCCAAAAAAACCTCCAACCAAACCGACCAAAAAAACCCCAACATACATCACAAACTACCTGTTACTGTTTGCACAGGCTCTGTCTTGAGGTTGTCAATACACTGGAAGAATCCACAAGAAAATGAATGTGATACAGCAAACCAATAAGGAGGATTTTTTGTTCTGTGTCTTGTTCTACTTGATTAGCCAGCAGGAGTAAAGTCTTGGAGCATGCAACTGAGCAATTTGTCTGTTGTCTCAGAAACGTACCAAATAGATTTGATATGCTGGAGGGGAAAAGAATTCCTTGATGTCCTCATTAATCCACATTGAGAAGGCATGTGTCTTCCATGCATCCATATCCTAACAGCCAATGCAAGTGAGAAAACTAGGTGTCTATGTGATTTGATGATATAACAAAGTTTTTCCATTATTAACAAAAATAATTTAAAAAAATATCTAGAATCAGGGCCACATATAAAGGAAAGGAAAACCAGATTTTTTATAGCACCTTATCATTTCACAACTCAGGCTAAGATAGACACTACTACTTCATAAAAGAGCAGATAATTAATATTGCTAGCATCTCTTTCTAGAAAGAGATCTATTTTCACTTCTTCAATACCATTAAAATATGTCTACAGCCAATCCTTATTCAGAGCTAAAGGCAGTTTTTAAATTACTAGTCATGATATTCATTCTTTGCTAACAAGATTTATTTATATAGCAAGCACTGTTTAATGTAACTGTAATTTGCCCTCCTGCTGCTAATTGATGACAAAGCACAATGCACCTTTTTTAAACTTTAAAGAAAAATTAAACACCATTTTCCAGTGTATTATTGACCTTTATTGTACACAAATTTTTTGAAATAATAATGTTACGATGATCTACAATCCAGTTCTAGATTAACTTTCAAGTTCCATACCTGAATACCTCTGTGACATACCATCAACTAAAAATTAATATAATCTCTTTCTTTGCACTGTGAACATTAGTGAAGAAAAAAACAAGGGTATAAAGTGTACAACAAGAATAATGTAGGTTTGAACATATTTTTCAACTCTAAGACTTTGTTATTTGTAATTTCAGAAGAAATTACACTGCTACATGGGCATATATAATAGAAAACAAGCCTTATTTTTTAAAAAAAATCAATTTTCTTTTAGTTTGTTTATAGAGATTCCCAGTTCCCTCAGCTAGCAGAAATTCCCACTTTAGCTAGCAGAAATTCTGGTAAAGGTAGCCAATGTTTTTCCCTGACATTTCTGCTGAGAAGAAAAACAAGGACTCGCTCATCTTACTCTCTGAATCTGCACTACGTGTGAGAAAATCAATAGATCTCGGTTAATACCACAGAATATTTCTGCAAATATTGACTGCAGTTGTAAGACGCAGGCCCATAGCCAGGGGTCAACTTTGACTCTTCCCTCTCAAGAAACCTTTCCCATATCTCAAAGCTACTTTCTATAGGACATTTCATCCTCAGCATAAGAAGGATATGGAGCTGTCAGAACAAGTCCAGAGGAGGCTACAAGGATGATCAGCAGGCTGGAGCACCCCCCATACATGAAGGAGCTACAGGAAAGCTGGGGAGGGACTATTTATAAAGGCTTGTAGGGATAGGACAAGGGGCAATGGGTATAAACTGGAGAGGGGCAGATTGAGACTAGACATAAGGAGGAATTTCTTCATGATGTGAGGCTCTGGCCCAGGTTGCCCTGGGATGCTGTGGCTGCCCCATCCCTGGAGGTGTTCACGGCCAGGTTGGAATGGCCTTGAGCAGCCTGGTCTGGTGGGACATGACCCTAGCCATGACAGAGGGGTTGGAACCAGATGATCTTTATGTTCCTGTCCAACCCAAAGTATTGTATGATGTACCTATTGAAGCTTCCCTTGTTGCCCTCTATATCCTTGGCCAGATTCAATTCTATCTGGGCTTTAGCTTTCCTACCCTGATCCCTTGCTGGTCAGACAATTTCTCTGTATTCCTGACAAGCTACCTGGCCCTTGCTGCCACTCTGTAAGCTTCTTTTTTGAGCTTAATTTTGTCCAGGAGTTCTTAATTCATCCACACAGGCCTCCTGGTGCTTTTGCCTGACTTACTCTTTGTTGGGATGCATTGTTCCTGAGCTTGGAGAAGGTGATCCTTGAATGTTAACCAGATTTCTTGAGTCCCCACACCCTCCAGGACTTTATTCCCATGCTACCCTAACCAAGCAGATAGACCAAAACCTGCTCTACTGAAGTCCAGAGTGGTGAGTTTGCTGTGCACTCTGCTTGCTGCCCTAAGGATTTTGAACTCCACAATTTCATGGTCACTGCAGCCAAGGCTTCCCTTGAGCTTCACGTTCTCCATCAGACCTTTCTTATTAGTGAGAACTAGGTCCAGCATAGCACCTCTCTCATTGGCTCTTCTGTCACTTGGAGAAGGAAGTTATCACCAATGCAGCCCAGGAACCTCCTGGATTTCTTATACCCTGCTGTGCTGTCCCTCCAACACGAACTGGAATGCTCAGATTGTCACAGGGCCAGAGAACAAAAGTGACAGCATGTAACTCTTCTAACAAAATAAGCAAGCTATAGATTAAACCTGAAAACAACTTCAATGTTAAATGCTTGCACAGAACTAAGTGACCCAGCCTGGGGAATATTCTTTAGAAGGCATGAACTGACTTTTTTCCCCTATCAAGACAAAAGAAGGAAAAAAGGAATTAACAGAGTAAATACATCATGGAGTTCCTCCTCTGTGGAAAGGATTTTTTACAGTAGCTCAATATTTGTGTACTTGTGAAGAGAACTTTGCTAAGAAATTCATACTGTAACTTAACAGTTTACATTCATTTTTTAATAGACATATGCATATAAAATTTGCTGTTAAGACTCTTGGAACAAGCACTGCACTCCTTGCTCTTTATTTGAAGTCCTACTTGAACAAGAGCTTCTTGTGCTTAATTAAATTTCTTAAGGCTCTAGAGTAAAACATAATTTTTACCACCACTTCTGATGGATAAAGCCTTAATGAAATAATGAACTTCAGCCTATAGTCCAGAATATAAAGATACCATCTTTAAAATATAATACTTAATGTCATACAAATAGCCTAAGATATCCAGAAAATTATGAATGACATTTACAAGCTTGCAACTATGTGCAAATTTTGCGATGTGAAAATGATCTTTAAGGTCCCTTCCAACCCAAGCCATTCCTTAAGTCTATAAGATATTATCCAATATTATGGGAATACTTGTCAAGAAGGGCATTAAGCCATGATACACACAATTCAGAACAGAGATTTTTATAGACAGGCTCAGGCCAAGGAAGACTCCTAGAGTCAGTGACGACTGTAATTCTATCACACAAGATGATGTACATGCCCTGGGGAACCAGAGAGCTTAGACCAACTCAAATTATGGGAAAGTGCTCTCAAGATCAAAAAGAGCAGCAACAAAATTGAATTTGCTTTACTTATTTCCAGAAGGAAAAAAACCCTCATCTCTGATCAATGGAGATTCGTTGAGAACACTGCCAAGGTAGAAATCACAGCACAACTTAACTTATTCATTTTTAGCCAAAAAAAGGAAAAGGAAACATCTGAGGTTAGCTTTAAGGTGAGACCTTAATGACAAGGATTGGGAATTAGGAATAACTAACCTTAAAATCTGAAGAGTGTCCAAAAGTTACAGACTAAGTAAATTTTTAGTAAAAGCAGCATCTCTTCCCTTCCAGTTTCTGTCCAATTTCACATCCAGTGGAAGAGAAGCTATAGAGGTTCAGTCCCACTTAGTGGTAAACTATGGGGATCAGGCACCCAAGGGAGGTTTAGTACAGGAAAGCAGAGATATCTCATCCTCTTCCAATCTGCTGTATTCTGATCAGTAGATGATTTTACTTTTAAAATATTTTGCCATCGTACATAAGAAAGCACTGCAAATTATATCAAATGCAAAAAAAGGCAGATCATTTAAGAGTAGATTCACAGGCTAACAGTCAAATAGTTCAATGCTGATAAGCTTCAGGCAATATATCTTGCAGCAAAAGGAGAAGCAATTCTTCTGCCCATAAACAGATGATAAAGGGAAGAGGCAGGAATGTACCTTTAATATCCCTTAGCCAGTGATGGTGGATGCTGGGGACTGCAAGGGAGTACTGCTGCTACTGGAACAGAGTGGCAGGCCACATGGACCACTGGTTTAACCAAGCGCTATATTTATGTTCTTTAAAAAAAATACAAGTTTTTGAGACTGTTTTGTGAAGAGAAGAAAATGCTCAAGTGCAGGCAAAGAGGGGAAGCAGCTCAGAGTGCAGCTGCAATAATAAAGCTGAGAGTGAACAAAGAGCCATCGCTATCACCAATTTTGCAGTTCAATCAAGTTTTTCATTCACAAGTTTCCAAGGATTATACAAATGTTCATTAATGAGGTAACCAATCTCTTTCTGATTCATTTTCAGATGAGTTAACTAGAAAAAAAAAAGATAATAAAAGCTAGTTTCCCAAGCTTACTGTTTTACGATTATGCTGCCACCCAACAGGGGATTTAATGGCATATTCACATGTAAGACAACATCTAGAGAGCCCTGCATTTAGAAAGCGCTTGATGAGATGGGATAATACACAAAGAGAAAGGAAAAACCTCATGTGCTAGACTTCTTGAATCCATCTTTTATTCTCCTGCAGTGAACTTGGTGACAGTAAGGAATTAGCTCCTTCAGACACTTGATATCTGAAGCTAAGAACACTGAATCTCCCTCCTGCACACACACAAAGAGCAAACAATGATCATGGCAAGGTACCAGAGCCCTATCCCTGAGCAGAGAGACGTGAAAAGAATTTAGTTAGAAATTGGGAATCCTTCTGATCACAATGAAAAATTGCAGTGAAGCTGGATAGAAAGAACTAGAATAAGAGCAGCTACATTATCATCTGTAATGGGCAGCGGCTGCTGCCCAAGGTTACAAACAGCACTTGGATTTTTCAGCACAAACTGAGCGGAGCTTTATAAAATTTTAGAAGCATTTTAAATCCACAATGCCTGTCATATGCCAAAGTGGAATCATTAATCTGGCGAAAAAGGGGATTGGTAGGATGCCAATCTGCATTCAACAGCCGAGTCATGTCATTATGAAATCTTAAAAAGATGAACTACCGTGCAATAGATTAATAAGGTGAAATAAAAATATAGGAAACATAAGTACTCCGGAACTCTATTAAAGACCTACAGATGCAAAGCTAGTGAGCAAGGCCACATGCAAACAGAGATAAGGTATGGTGCAGGCTGAGAGCCCATTGAACCAGTACCATAGAAGGTAAGAAAGCAGGTAAGAGACGAATGTATAAGTACAAAATTGTGCCAAACACAAAGACATGTGGGAATCAGGAAGAAAAATACCCCAGACAGTACAACAGGTCACGAGCACAGACTGTGGTAAAGGGAATAATTATGTCGCAGCTTCCAGGCAAAAAAATCATAGAATATCTAGAAAATCATAGAATAGTTAAATAATGCACTACATTGAAGTAAGGAGCAACAGAGATCAGTGGCTTGGAAGATAACATTTTGCACATATAATATTAATGCAGTGCCCTGTCTGAAAAGCAAAGACAGCAGTAGGTATAGAGAGACAAACACAGAAAATCCAAACAATTACATGCAGTATGAACATTAGTCTATGTTCTGCCCCATGAAAATTTCCTCAAATTTACAGAAGAAAATAATGCAAAGCTACTGCCAAACCAAATTAAATGATCATGAAACTGAGAGTAGTACATAGGGTATAATTATGTACAAAACCACCAAAGAATAAAGATACACACTGAAGTTTCAGGAAGTACAGCAATACAATCACTGCTTTCATTAAAAACAAATGAATGGGGTGCTCCTAGTAATGCTAAAACCAGCAATGCATTCCTGAGAGATGCAAAATGAAGATGTAGCCTGAATACGTCTCTTTCAACTTGATACAGCCATCAGAGGTAGCGTAAGGCTTATTACCAACCATCCCACCTTGAAGCACTACGTGAATGAAAAGGCAATCACACAACATCATGGCAGGGAGATGGGGCTTGAAGGATCATTCCTATAAAAGGGACAGCCGGTACCTTGTGTGTGAAGGTCACTATCACTAGAGGAAAAAATAGGCATCTGATTGAAATGTCTTGCAGTAGTGTTTGCATTTGAAAAGTTTGGTTCAAGGACAGGAAACCATTCTAGTGGAAAGAGATCATTAATCACCAGAGAGCCAGGGATTTTTTTGTCATTACTCTTCTTTTTTTTAAAAAAAAAAAACAAAACCACACAAAACTAAGGGGAACATAACTGACTTCCCATCCAGTACAACCTTCCAGCATCAAATTATGGCAGCTTAACAGTAATACAAACTCTTCCAAGTGACAGACTTCGTTGAAACAGTTTTATGCCCATATCAAACGAGATGCTAGAATGAATTAAAGAAATACTGAAGAAGACAAGTTTACTCAGTCTTACATCCAGCATCTTTTCAGCACAATGCTCCTTCCCAATAATGAAAGTTCCCAAGAATATTTATATTTATGTTATATAAATACAGAATACTTTTAGAAACATAATTAAGACAAGATGAATGTTGTATTATTGTCCAGCTGCCATTTCAGATGAAACCAAAAAGTAGGACAGGATCGCAGATGAAGGTGTTGTAGAAGGACTGTGAAGCTGCATTCATGGTAGAGTGCAGGGATCCAACTCCAGACAGGGCTCAGTGATAGGAAAACACAAAACCTGACTAGTACGTGGTCTTGCCAATCAGTGTATCACCATGGTAGGTTGTGGATTACAGGTGCCACCACACCTTTCTCTGCAGCATGGGTCTCACAAGGAGTTACATCCTCTGCTGTTGGCAGGATTTAATGATAACAGCTTGCTCCTGCTGGAGTAAATCCTGTTTTGCTTGAAATCTGTAGAGGGTGCTTTGGGTGCCAGAAGTCCCATATCAGTCCCTGCGGACTCATATCATGTCCTTAAGCAGTTCAAGTTCAATACTCATCAGTCTGCCAGGATCTGTTTGCATCTCTAACTCTTAAAGCTGATTAATATGGAAGCCTTACAAGAAAATGGACTTGACTGCCTTGGATGAAAACAGTATCAAACATGAAAAGATCTTCTCTGTGCATCTGTAAATGTTGTGAGGAAACCAAGAAGTTTGGCTTTGTCCCAGGAATGTACTTATAGCACTAGAGCTATCTAGTTTAAAAATCTCATTTTCTGAGGACCAGATTAAATAAATACTTCAACCCACAAGTGGAGAAACTGAAAGTCTTTTCCAAAGCTCTTTCCTAATATTAAAATATCATTTGCTATGCAAGAAACCTGGAGTCTGTTGAAGGCCAAGTAAAGAAAAAGAAAATAATCACCTGGCCATTCTTCCCAAACATACCCAAATAAAACAGTTCAGGCAGAAGCACAAGTTGAAGCAGAAGTAACTTCCATTAACTCCTCCAGCTTCTGCATTCAGAACAACTGCAAGAGTTGAGAGTTTTTAACACAGCAGAAGCTGCCACTATCATGTTTCCTATCTCCTTAATATTACTACAGTATTAGAAAATCCTCCTTCTTTTGAAGCAATTTTGTTCTCATCCATTCAAAATTGCTTCTGCAGTGCTGGAAGAAAGAAAGTCCAACTTCAGAGGCAATATAAAATGAATAAGACATGTTTTCTATTTGAAAAAGTTAAATAGCTCTCTCAGCCTCTTTAGTTACTAATTTAATACCTCTGTTGGCAGATATTTTGGGCTTAGTTGCTAGAAGAGTTGTTCTGCTTTACAGGCAAGTGGAAAACAATTCTTTGAGGACATCTTGATCTGGAGAAAACACAGGAAAACACTAACTTTGTCCTTGGAATCCTGATGAGGATTGGGCTTAGGGGACTATTTGAGAAAGACCAATTCTAATTTCAGCTACCTGAACTCTGAGTCAGGCTTGTAAAACATTAAATTCTTTTTGCAGAGCAAAGCACACATCTTAAGTTGGCCAGGGCAAAGCAGACCCTTCCTGACCTCTGATACAGCCTAACCTCTATGTTGTACACGACTATGTTTCACTCAAATAATATATTGGGCTGAAATGCTTGAATTACACATTTTGGTTTAGGAGTGAAATGTTTATGCTACTGCAACTATAGAAAAGAAAAAGCTGAAGCATCAATGTTACACAAAGCCTTTGCCATGGCCAGGAATTAATGAGCAGAAGGAAGTCCAGACAGCTCCAAAAGCCAAACCACGCCTCTGTAGCACAAAACTGAAATGCTCCTAGAGCTACTGCCAGGCTAAGGCAGAGGAAAAACCTGTGTGATCACAAGCCTGTGAGTATATCACTGCCGAGACACACAAGGGAATTCTCTGCACTAGCTTCCTGGAGAGTACGCTGATCTGAACTATTTATTATCCATATGTCAGCTACAACCTGGTTTTGATGCTCAGAAGGAACCCTGCTTTCACTGAAGTTGAAATGTATCCGGGGAATGGACAGAGTGCAGAAGAGGAATTCATTCCTGGCAGGCAATTAGCAGAAACCCCGATGCATGAAATATAGTATAATCATCATATTAATGCAGAGGTCTGTGTAATAAAAGCCACCCCAATTTCTTTCAGGGTTCACTGAAGGAAAGAAACAGGCCAAAGTACCTTTAATGCCACACCTCCAGTATATAAAGATTAAAAAACATCATCCAGAACTGGAGTAAAAAGGTATTTCAAGAGAAGCAGCCAATTTCTCCTTAAATACTCATGGTGATGCAAGTCCACTGTCTCTGTAGGGCACTGTTCCAACTCTCCATTCCTTGAGTGTAGTAAAAACTAACAAGAGTCACTAATGATACGTTTGCTACAAAGGCTAGATCTGGTTTTGATAACATTACTAGACTGATTAGCAATATTGGTTACTGCTCAGTAGATCCTACCTCATTGCTGAGTAGCGGTAATCAGTTACGTATGGGTAGTTCTATTCAGAATTGGCTGCACTCAGGCTTTCAGTTGGTGAAAGCAAAATCACCCTTTCACTTTGCTGGGTTTATGCAGTAGCTCTCTTCTCCCCACGCTGATTTTAAGGCCCCAGGGCAGGACATATTTCTTTTATGACTTTTACTTGTTCTACATGAATCCATAGGCATACTTGTAAAGTGCATCTGGGATGAATATATGAACACATTACCTAGCAAACTGAGTGAGTGCTAGAAAACTATAAGGAACCCAATTCAAAAAAGGTGACAGCTCTGACAAGTATCAGATTCATATGACAACTTTTCCAAAGTTGTCTCTCATTTAGCTTTCCATCTCTACTTTCCTACTTTTATTCTGCCACTAAATTGCTTCATTTCAACTCCCACTCAGATCCTGTCGCTTTTTCTCCTCCTCTCTCAGACTCAACCAAAAGGCCACCAACCTAACTCCCATACTGGGCTCACAGCCTTTTATTGCCTTTCACATTTCTGCTGCATCACTTATCACGTGAGCTCTGCAAGAAAGAATAGTGCCAAAAGCACCAGTGTGAAGCAACTGAAATGAGAAAATGGGACCAAATGAAGAAAGATGACAAAAAAGCCCAACATACAGGAGAAAGGTGATGATATAACAGCCCCTGTTTTTATGTGAAACATAAGGCAACTAAACTCAGCACTGTGACGTAAAACAGCACTGACATCTGCACTGTCAGAATGTGTGGTCTAATCTCCATTGGAATCCCTAGTGCTTAATCTGTCAGTCACCACACACAGATTTAGTATTTACTGCCAGGTATTAAGTTTCAGCTGTTTCAAGCATAAAAATCTTCAGGACTGGACAGCATAGCTAAAAAATGTTTTTTTATCAACTCTCTTCACAGAGATGTCCTACCTTGTTTTAATTGATAACAAAAGCAATCTTATTGCCTAAAAATTTTATCTTACTCTACATATTTTGCCAGTGTGATCAGAGAAATAGCTCTGAATCACAGTCATACGTGAAGCTAAAGTTCCATTAAGAACAAAATCAAAATTAACCTGACACAGTGGCAGATGAGCACCAAATCTCCTTTACTGTAAGTGGCAGAGGACTTTGGCAGGGCAATCTCTGGAAGGTTTTTCACCTGTGGACCACACCATCCTCCCTAGTAGCTCAGAACAGCCTCGAATTTTTAACCCCCTGTGTTCCTTCGATTCCTCTGGATATAGATCTTAAGTTAGAACAGAGTGTAACTCCATGGAGATGCCCATTCACCTCAAAAGATTTGCAAAACAAAAGTTTCTTTACCTTCTTACTGTTCTTTTCCTTGTAGAAAGTGGAAAAAAGGGGAAAACAAAAAAGTGGGGAAAGATCATTCCCTTTAGGAAGGATAGGAAACTGTTAATATGAAACAAATGTAAATAATCACTCCTAGTCTCCAGTTTCTACACGATCTAAATTTACACACAGTTCAAAGGGTTTCTTTGCTTAACTATTACTGGTGTCACACAAATATTGGGCCAGAAGCCCTGTTCCTCCACCGCACTAATGAAACATCAGCTCTATTGAGAATGTGATGAACTGAACTCAGCTCACCAGAGCCCACTGGTAGGAAGCTAAGATGGAGCAAGCAACACTTTGGTAAATTGTCAGTAAGAGGAAGAACTTCCAGCTCCACAACCAAATTCAGATTTTCTGATTTACAGGGTGACTTCTCTTAGTATTGTCCTGAACAATTCATAGCATATTTTGACTATGCTATTCTACCTAGACTATTTCTAGCGTTTCAGGGCAAGGGTTTTGAAACTTCCATAAAATAATCCAAAAAATAACTTTATTTTATGGCTGCATCCCTCAACAGATGACTAATAGGAAAATTAGATGCCAATTACCATTGTCATCAAATTTCTTCCCCTTTCATTCACATTTTCAAGGCAGAGGTCAGAAAGTATTACATCCCAGAATACAGCAGCTCCTTCATTGACTAAGGTAGTCTCATATGTTTTATTTTACTGCAGTCAAATATCTTCCCTACCTTCTAATTCCAAAAGGTACAAAGAGACAACAAGCTTCCCCAGCCAATTCTTGGCAGAGCTCCTTTAAACACTACAAAGTCATTCACTTTGCCAACTCATCTACCAGCTGCTTTCTTTTGAATCGGAATTACCCTCACTGCAATACATTTTCAAATGTAAATGTAGTTGACAGGCTGCCTGTATTTGCCAAACTAAAAGCTATACATTTATGAACACTTCTGTTCAAGGAAGCAGAGAATGCAAGACTGAGTGTTTATTGTATTTTTATTGACGATAATGTTCCTGTCTGTTGGAAGGCTAAAAGCTTAAATGAAAAGCCTCCTTGAAGTGAAGGTCAGCACAATCAGATATTTAGAACTCAAGGATTAATTCACCATGTGAAGGTTAGGAAAGGAAACCATCAGAGACTACTTTGCACAACAGAAGCTAGCACACCAATTGCAGCATCAGATTTTTGTAGAGGGTTGGTGAAACATTTAGAATCTCAACCTAGGGGCAATTTAACTATCCAGAGTCCAAACAATTAAACGTCAACCCCAAGCAAGACTGCTAGTTGTGAGCTAACAGAACCTCAGCACTGGATTCAGGCAAATAAGACCTTTGTTATTGCTAGGAAAACAAGAGGGAGTGTTGTAACCTTCATACCTACCAAGGAAATATTGTGTGCTAGACTGGTATTTAAAACCAAATGCATTTTAAAAAAGTTTTAACTGTTATTTCACTTGAATTTTGTAAATATGACAAGCATGAGCTCAGTAAACACAATACTGAAAGTTTTCCTTCAAACTCTCTAGTCTTTCAGATCAAATTAAAAAGTTATGCATTTAATCCTGTTCTGAAAAATATTCCAAAATCATCAACTGTATGCAATCCAAATTTTCACAAACTCAGGCTGGTATGGTATATAACCGGTGGACTTTTTCCTGGAGTAGCAATGAAACAACAATCCGGTGCTACAAGATGTCCCAGGTCTTGGTTAAAAATTAAATAATACATCACCTTCTTCAAGGAGAAATCATGCAGCTAGAACTCCATGAAATGCTTGATCTAGCTACAGACTAACTGCAGACAGACAACTCTACAGCACTATCATATTGACAAAACTTCCACGACAGGGACACAACCTAATAAACCAGAAGGAACAATTATTTCTGTACCACATTCTTTACCACCTCAGTTCTCCAAGCCCTATAAGTAATTTCCATAAGAACGATTCAAAGCAATGATAAAGTGTCTTTGGAAATGTATATTTAACTTCATCAGATTTCTGGAGATGTCTGTGAGCTCAGATGTGGTATTTATCAGCGTTTTCTGTAGTCTGGATAGCACACACATTGAGAACTAGTTGGTTCTTTTTCCTCAGCAATTCTTCTATGAAAACACTTCTTTTGATGACATAGGTTCATTTCAGCATCCCAGGAGAACAGCATCATTGTCTCACCCACATCCTCTCTCTGCTAGCATCCAAAGAAGGTGGCTCCAGCAGAAGCATATCCCCAGTGCAGCCCATCCATTGAGTGGTGGTAACAATAAGTCCCTGATTCAACTGCTTCAGCCACCACGCCTGTGTCTGTATGCGTATACCTTATCTCATTGAGAGCTCCTTTGAAAGCAAAGGAGCTGATAAAACACCAGCAGTAAGTCATTAAATACCCATCTTCACAGATGTATGTGATCCTCCCAAGGAAAGGAACACCTCTCCAGAGGTGTTCAAGGCCAGGTTGGATGAGGCTTTGAGCAACCTGATCCAGTGTGAGGTGCCCCTGCCCATGGCAGGGATACTGGAACTGGACAATCTTTAAGGTCTCTTCCAACCCAAATCATTCTGTGATTCTATGATATAGAAAACGCTGATATTTTACCCCAGTATGTACTGGTTACTCCAAACACTTCACTGGATATTTGGAAAAACTTTCACTTACAAATCTATTCTTGCACAGCAGCCAATTCAGAGCACAGATCTCTTTCATTAGTGAACTAACTTTATGCCTTTTTTTTTTTTTACCCAATAAAACATGGAAGTCCCCATGTCTTCACTGGGTCTCACAGAAGACCACGAAGGAGACAGAATATTCAGGTTTGTTTCCAGTCTACCTGAAGTTAATGTAAGTTTGGTCAACATATCAATAAAAGTAGCACTACTTGGAGCTGACCATCTCCTACACTTCCGATCTGATCCCTGGAACATCCACCCAGCACATAGAGCAAAACAGCTGGAATCTGGAAGCAAGCTGAACAACACATGCACAATGGATTCCTGCAGCTACCCCTATGGACAGTGTAAAACTGCATCAATGCTGTTTCTCACCTTAGTAATTGCCAGAGGGAGAATCTCATACCAATGCATTTAATTAAAACCTTAGCTGATCCTTCCTCCTTTAATAAAGTCATCAAATTTGCATTTCCTTCACCAGTGGGCCAAAGAGGATATCTACTGATGAAATTGTTGGGTATTTGATAGTCCTCAGAATTACAAGCTTAGATCCTACCAGCTAGCTAGGAAACATGCTCAACTTCTTGAAATTCTCCACAAAAAATCTTTCAGAAAATAAAAAAAATTAAAAAAAAAGAAAGGAGCGGGGGAAGAAGCGCACTAAAAAAAGGTAGTGAAGTGTGCTTGCCAAATTTTACCTGGTTTAAACCACATTGATATATAACAGAATTATATAAATGTTCATCTTCCTGACAATAGCCAAGAATTATACTGATTGTGCCATTTCAAGAAAAAAAAAATAGCCATCTTGATTCTTATAGTGAACATAAAGAAAGTGTAATTATAGAAGTACTGGATGGAAAACAATCACAGTATTTTAGTTGAAGAAGCTGAGATTAAGTAGTATTATGTACTCATCTGTTGTCTGTCATAATGAAGGCAGTAATTTGTTCCAATACCATTTAAGTATCTTAAATAATTTGGAATGCATGGTAAACTTCACAAAAGCATTGCAAACATTTAAAAAACTATAATTTTCTTGGGAATCTGAGTTCTGGAGTAGGGTGCGACTGGAGTGAGACACTTAACTTTAAAAATTTCCAGTGGGGAGTCAGGATGAGGGAGGGGATGCCGTTTCCTTGGAAACCAGTCTACATGTAGAGTTGCAGTGTTTAATATGGATTAGATGGCACAGTTACTACAAAGCAAATATAATTATTCTTCTTTAAACTGAACAAATCTAGAATACAAAAATTTCCAATCTCTAAGAAACATAAAAGGATGCTTAGAAGGAAGATCAAACAGCAGGAGTGTACAACCCAAGTGGAAAAGAACAGTCACCAGTGTCCAGGCTGTAAAAGTAATCATGAGAATAAATGCCACATGTGTCCTCCTTTGTGATGAATGACTGCCACAAGCACAGTTCAATATTTTATTTGTTTATTCTCCCTACAGTCATTATTGGTAGAATACATTTCACTTGGCATAGGTCTTAGAAACTGTCTGCATTTCAGGAGAGCAAACTCATTGAATGGCATTTTTATTAACAAATATATCTTTTATAAGGGACACACACAAGTTATTTACCAAGAAGAAAACTTTCAGGCAAAAAAAAATTAAAAGACATTGGCCAGTCAGCTTTAGTTTAAGCTTAGCAAGTGTTTTGTGGGTATTCTGGAAGCCCAAGGCTTTCTGCACTTGAATGATCAGCTTGGCACCACTGCTCATGGGATAAATTTCTAGTGGTTTATACACAGAATTTCCCGAGTGGTCATAAGACCTTCCATAAGATACTTTCACAGAAAGTGTATGTTTTAACTGGGTATGTCTTAACCCCCACAGACATCTGCTCCTGACCTGGAACGCACTTATGAATTCCCTTGATGTTATGATCACTGGGGGTCTCTGCTGTTGGCATAAGTACCGCAGCAACTGCTTGCCCTGCAGACATCCACAGACACAACTACATTTACAAATATGGACTCAAACACCATCTCCACAAAAACCACCAGTAGAAATGAGCTGAAACTGAAGGCTATAAAAAATGTCGTATTGTTTACACCAAAGTCAACCATTAAAAATTAATATAAACACACCCCTGATCTACACAGCTTTTACCACTTCACCTGCACTGTTGAATTACCAGAACCAACAGAAATATTAGGAGAAAAATTAAATCACTGTGAAGTGCTGGGAACTATTGTATCTCAATGAAAAAAAAAAAAAAGAAGGAAAGAAAACTGTTCTGGTTTTAAGTTAGAGACAGATCAAAGAAAGTCCTGGATTGAAAGTCTATTTAAATCCGTACTTGATACAATAAATTAAATTTTCAGATACAAAATGCAGAAGCCTAATAGAAAAAGTTACTTACAAAACCAGATCTGTTACCTGAAACATTCCCTGATTAGGAGGCACCTAAATAGCTGTCAACTCTCCTAACAACTCCATGTTAAAAGACACAACAAAACCACCATCAAGTTAAATTGAAGTTATAGGCTTGTATGCGATGAGAGCCTTGCCATTCCCTGTTGTTTTTTAAGGAAGTATTTTTAAAATTTAGGAGTTTGATAATGAAATACTGAATAAGTACTCCAAACAAATTGTTGCTGAGAGTTTGTGCACATTTTAAAGTTAATTTAAATTTCGACGTGGGGGTGCTTTTCTTTGTTTTCATGGGTCACTGTATTTTAGTGCAGTATATTGATGGTGCCAAATTTCATTAGGCTGTGAAATTC
Source organism: Clamator glandarius (assembly GCA_033459285.1). Taxonomy (NCBI): domain Eukaryota; kingdom Metazoa; phylum Chordata; class Aves; order Cuculiformes; family Cuculidae; genus Clamator; species Clamator glandarius. The sequence goes on from JAUNZM010000054.1 coordinate 524,921, forward strand.
AAACCTCACCTCTCCTTATGCATGAGACTCCATGAAAAAACATAAGCACTAAACCTTATGACTTGGAAAATATTCTCAATAGGCCATGAAAACCTGAAGTTTCCTACAGCAAGTAAAAAGAAAACCAAAGCCAAGCTGCAACCTTTATTAAAAAAAGCACACCAACAGAAAAATAATTTACTGGTTTAAAATTAGTTCAGGAAACATTTAGCTGTACTTTTAAAAACAGCTAGCTTTTAAGCACATTAAAAAACTAAAATTCTAAATGCAGTCAGTTAAATGTTACAGACTTGCACCTCTCGTACGAGGACAGTCTGAGATAGTTGGGGTTGTTCCAGCCTGAAGAAGAGAAGGCTCCAGGGAGACCTTATAGCAGCTCCCAAGGCTGAAAGGGGCTCCAGGAAAGCTGGGGAGGGACTTTTTACAAGAGAATGGAGTTATAGGATGAGGGGGAAGGGGGAATGGCTTTAAATTGGAAGGGGGATGATTTAGACTAGAGATTAGGAAGAAATTCTTCATGCTGAGGGTGGTGAGGCACTGGCCCTGGTTGCCCAGAGAAGCTGTGGCTGCCCCATCCCTAGAGGAGTTCAAGGCTAGGTTGGATGAGGCTTTGAGCTGCCTCAAGGGGGAGGTGTCCCTGCCCTTGGCAGGTGGAAACTGGAGGATCCTGGAGGTCCTTTCCAACCCAAACCACCCTATGAGTCTATGAATATTAGGAAAATCTTTCGCATCATTTAAATCAGCTACCTGGGAAAAGGTGCACATCCATATGACAGCTATATTTTAAAAATAACCTATACAGGGTTGTTGTCTAGTTAGTTTATTTATTACTGTTATCATGATATATGGTAGCATGACAATTGTCCTAGTAACAATGTTGTTGTGTTTTACTAAAGAAAAATATAATTTATACTAAATACACATTTCTCATTTTTAGAGGTGATCTACACCGAAGTTTTGCTGGAGGATAATTCCTGCTAAACAGAACACTGTCGATGTCAACAAAAAAAATCTGTATCTGATTTAAAGTTAGTGTCAGATGGCATTGAGTGAAAGCCCTAAATCAACTGAACACTCCTTTTAAATATCTATCATTTAAAAGGAAAAAGATCATAAAGAGGACAAAAAACAATCCAAGATATCTGAAAGGTAAACGGGCTTCAGATAGCATCAATACTTTTTGTGCTAGAAAGATAGCAAAGACCTGGAGATGTCACATATAAAACCAGAGTTATTTATAGTTACGCCTTCTTGAAATTTAGTGTTCAGCCTTCCAAAGCAGAGTTGACATTTTTCCTCTTGTATAGAGACTAGAAATGATAAGAAATAAACCTGCACTGAACATGTGCCTTTAACAATCCTCTTCCTTTGAGGTGCCAATGCCCACTGGTTGAATCCTTTACCACCAATACAACAGCTGACACATCCACCACTGGAACAATAGCTGCACTTCAACAGCAATTTGTTTATTTCATACGTAGATCAACTTATTACCTCTCAGGATAATTAGCAACATTCAAGAGGCATTTTTAAGCATAAAGTCACAAAGATGGCAAATCTGAGCAAGACCTCACTTGCTCACAAGTAAATTAGTAGAAAAGATGGTATTTCTCATAATAAATGATAATGTTCGTCAAAAGGACCATGTAAACTCAACTTTCATCTCCTCCTCATTCTGAAAACATTTGTTTTCTGAGAACGAAGCAGAGAACGTAGCAGAAGCTACTAGGAAGTACAGAATTCATTGCAAATGGACTTGTCAGCCACATTTCAGCTTTCATCATTTACATACATGTAGATATCAAAAGAAAAATTAAGTTTATGAAATTGTTCTGTCTTAGCTTTTGAAGTTTCTAGGATTATTTCTTCCTAGTTTTGTTTATCATCTTACCACACCTCTCATTACGTATTCATCTGTAATAAAGTTGTTCTGACAATTCAAATGCAGTAGTAAAATTGTACAATTCCACTGAATTAAAGCAATTAGTAAAAATAAAGCTAAATAACACACTGTAATTTGTAGGTTCGCACAGAATGCAGAGTAACTTACTACCTGCAAAAAAACCCACAAACAAACCAACTAATCTATCAGTCAACAGTAATCAATCAGTTTTGCTCTCTAGGGTTTTTGTTACTGTCAAAAGCATTTAGGAATAAACCCAGTGATGAAGCCAGAGGAAAACCTTCCAACTTGTCTGTCTTGTGAACACATCTCAGGTAGCAGCAACCTAAGCCTTGCACAGAGTTTAGTTTGAATTAAAAAACACAGAAGTAATAGTCAAGCAATGGACAGAGAAGGACAACAAGCAGAACTAAAACTACTTTGATGATGTTCCATATACCTTACGGTCTCGCAATGAAAAGAACAGTTTTCTCTGGCTGCTCGGAGCAGAACACAGAGAAACAGAAAAACCCTAAATAAAGCCTAATGGGGATTACAAGCTTTTTGTTTGTTTGCAACTTCATGTTTTCTTTAGTTACTTTGTCTCTAGTTTAAATATGTATGGGTTTTCACTTTATCAAATGGGCAGGTAATTTCTAAATGAGGACAGTTCAAAAATAAAAAAAGGATTGATATAATATTTTGCTTTTGTGGGTACTTTTCAATGCCATCTTGCCTCCTACCCCCCATGTCACCATTCCACATACATTTGGGAAAACACATAGAATCACAGAATTACTTGGTTGGAAAAGACCTTTGAGACTGAGTCAAACCACACCTGTTCACTGCTAAAACATCCCTGAGCACTTAATCTAGCTGACTTTTAAATACCTTCAGGGATGGTGACTCAACCACCTCCCCGGGTAGCCCATTCCAGTGCTTGATAATCCTTTCAGTGAGAAAATTTTTCCTAATGTCAAATCCAAACCTTCCCTGGCACAACTTGAGGCCATCCCCTATCCCAGCCCTATCATCTGTCACTTGGGAGAAGAGACCAACATCCACTTTGTTACAGCCTCCTTTTAGGGAGCTGTAGACAGTGATAAGGCCACCCCTCAGCTTCCTTCACTCCAGGCTAAACACCCCCGGTTCTCTCAGCTGCTCCTCATAAGACTTGTTCTCCAGGCCTTCACCAGCTTCACTGCCCTTCTCAGAAGCTCACAAGTAATTTCGCTGTCATTAAACCTGTAGTTTTCATTGAAAAATCAGCTTTCAGCAAAAGTGTTCCCTAAGGGAACTCATGATTGCAGGGAGTTCTGGATATGCAAAGAAATCCCTGTGTTTCCATGCTTTGTCTGTAAGTGAGGTGGGTTCCTCATTGGCGCAAGGGAATACAAATTCTTCCTCCTATGATGCCTGGAGTAATATTTGAGGTCACGCCGCTGCTTATGCCTGTTCCTCTCTTCACTGTTCTTACTTCAGCAAATCTCCCACCGGAGTCAATTAGAATTTTACTTGAGTAAGCACTGCAGGGTATGGCCTGTTGGCATTAAATAAGTCATCATATTTAATTGGCATTTTAAGTTCCATCAGACTACAGACTATACCTCATACTGTCTTGGTAAATGTTTGTGCAGGGTAACAATTTGGATCACGTTAATACTTGCAAGTGATCCGAATACACACTGTACAAAAACTGAGGTTAGGCAAGCTATTTTAGGACAAAAGATATCTAGATCTGTTCTTAAATTACTATGTATTATGAAAGTCATAAAACAGCCCAAAGTTATTTATTTTAAGGCACACATATATTTCTTTTTGATCATTTGGTCCAGCGCCAGTAAGTACAGTGTATACTGAAAATCTTATAAAAGCTTGTTTTATCAGTAAATTTATCTTAAGCTGCTTTTTAAGTGTAACATTATTCATCTTGAAAAGGCTGCAATGGCATGCTCACCATTTTTCATGAGTTTGGACTCGACGATCCGGTGGGTCTCTTCCAACCTGGTTATTCTATGATTCTATGATTATTCTATGATTACAGTAGCAGTCATCAAAAAACCCCCAAAATCTCTTATTGTTGGGATTTCTCATTGGGACTTACTCCCCTATCCCGCTCCCCCTTCTCCTTCAAAAGAGGCCTTTAAACAAGCTTTTGGTTTGTTGTGTTAGCCGTATCATACACTCATGTCATCTGCCCCTTGGAGCATTTTGGGACTAGAATTTGTATGAACCTCAACAGATACTGTAGAATGTAACATCAGGTTATCTTTTTTTTTTTTAGGATCCTAGACCACTTAGCGTAACATCATTCTGGACCCACACAGGACAAGTTGCACCTTGTTGAATGGCCTGTCTCTCAATTCCTGCTCACACATATACTTCTCTTGGAAAGAAACATAGGACCTCAAATTACTCCAACCTTCAAAACCTATTTTTTCCTTGTTTCTTTAAAGAAAAAAACACAAAGCCTTTAAGTGTCATGACATATATTTCAGTCCAGAAAGTGTTTGGGTTTTTTCCTGTTCCATTAACCCTTTTGCAAGCCCACGCACTTTCTGATGCATCTCAGGATTAAAGACAGCTAAAAGACAGAAAATACTGAGCTTGTATATGATTGTTATGCTTAGAGTCTGAGTAAATAGAAATCCCAAGGAAAATGTGAGCTTGTGTACGTTACGCTTACGTACACAAAACAAAAAGTGAAGAGAAAATACTTTCAGAACCACATCAAGTGGGTTGTTTCTCTAGCATCCTAGAGTTAACTAGAATTAAAAGGTAAATTACAATCACTCCTTCAGTAAAATTGAATTTGACACCTCTTTTCTGTTGAGATTAGGAATTATCATCTTGCAAACGTGCACTTTGGAGCATCAGTGTCAACCTGTCTGGAATGTAATTTAGATTTTTCAGTAACAAAATGCCTACTCTTCTGTAGTCATTAGTGGTTGGCATAAACAGTCTGACAGCATTATAAATGAAGGTCCCGTCAGTTTGCAACACTAATCCAATATTTTGCTAGCTGCTCTAGAGCTCTGAGACAGGGGGGGAAAACACCTGCACTTCTTCAATCAGAATCTGTTTTATTCATTCTTGTACTGATGGTTTTGCAAGTCTCTTTATGGGACCAACCTGGTTTCTGTCGAAGAGCTAGAAAACACACAGCAAAGTTAAGAATTACAAACATTTATGCACATGCTTAATGTTCTCATCAAAAAAAATGAGCTACTATAGATTAGCAGCAATTTCTTAAAGATTAATCTAAAATTAATGAGGAAAAAAGATGTTTCTTTTGCAATGGAAACAGTCTGGGATCTCTCGTTCCCTCTAGTGGCCACTGGAGTTCAGACATTGGATTCAAGGATGCGAACTCCATCCTTTCCTTTGATATGTGTAACTAGACTGAGCTCTGCCGTGATGTTGCATTTTAAGTGGAACTCCCCGAAGAAATCAGTGGGGAATTCTGCTTAAGAAACAGTGGTGTGCTATGGTCTACAGTTGCTCAAGGAAGAATTCTTCCCAGCAGGGACAAAAGTGAAGGTCATCCTCTAGGAAGAGGAAGCACTAGGGCTGGACTTACAATAATTTAAAATTACATTAACATTTTGATTGTTTCTCATGTGTTGCACTTGCCTCAGCCTCAGATCAGAAAATATAGAATAAAGATTTCGGAAATGTGAAATGAGAGAAATGGTGCAATTCATGGTGAAAAGCACGTAACAAAACATAAAGGAAAACAGGAGCTGGTTTCTAACAAGACTCACTTCAACACAACAGAGCAAGAAGTCTGAAAACCTTCTGCCTCCTCCTTAAAAAAAAAAGTTAAAATGTATGTTTTGTGCTTATTGCTCCACTGCAAAGGGAAGAATGCTGCCCAGCGCGGCAACATGTGAATATAACATTTAACTGTTTAGGTTAAGCAAAGGTGATGGCTGGGTACTACAGAATTCTCAGTCCCTAACTCAGCACTCCCCATCAAGGTGAAGGGAAATTTAAAGGAATGTAATATGTGCAGAAAATTGTCATTCAAACTATTTCTGCTAACTTCTAGGTTAACTACAAGTACTAAGAAGAAAAAAAAATGCAAAACAAAGTAAAATCCTGAATTTTATAGTTCCTGTTCATGGTAAATTAATCACTAAAGATAAATACAATGATTGATTTACAATGCACAAGGAGTGGCAACTCCTGAAAAGCATTAAGATGCTATGAAATTGATAGCAAACCGTGTAAAGTCAGCTCCAATGCCCCCATTTTAGAACAAATAGAAGAACTGAATTTCTATGACTGGAGCATATAAAATTGACTGAGAAATTCAGGATCAGCTCATTTGCCATGCAAAATAAAAATTAGGAGAAAAAGAATAAACATCATATAGCATCGCTGAACAGACGTTACTGTGAAATACTTTTGTTCTGTTGGAAGACTAAAGTATCAGTGTAAAAAGTGTCACTTCTGAGCATAACACATCAAAAAAGTGGAAGAGATATGGGGAATCCAGAGAATGATCAGCACTGAGGATGATCAGACCACAGATTTTAAAGAAATACACAAGGAAAGGCTAAGGTAAGTACTTCAATTAATTCAAAGGAGAGATTACAATGGGATATGCTTCAAATAGATAAACCACTACTGTTCTTTGTACCTGTTGGACAGTATAAGCAGTAAAGGGATTAAGTTTGACCAAGACCGATAAGGACAATGTTTTCAAACAGTATCAAAATACAGTAGTTTAGCTTGCAAGGTCTGACTTAGTGAAGGTGTTAAGAAACAGCTGGACAATCATCTGTCCAAAAGGACCAATATAGCTGATCCTGCCTCGGGGCAAGATCACAGAGGTGATCACAGAGGTCCTTTTCAGACCTGTAAGCCTATGAACAGGAGAGCAAGACCAATCACTGAATCTGAAAAACAGAAGATAAGAAGCAAGGCAAGTGAATTAACAGCGAATACTCTTTAACGCATGAGCTTACTAGGCCACAGAACTCATTACCAGGGAAAAATAGAGGTTGAATGTTAAATGCCTTACTAAAAGCAATCATTCATTTTTATAGACACTGAAAAATATCCTCAAACTTACTAGGATTGTGCAGCTGTAGTGCTAGTAGCGTGATTATTTATGGCTGTTTACATGATAATTTTGCAATACAAGGAACAGATCGCTCAGAAGTGAGGATGAGATCGGCTCCCTCCACAATTTCCTGGCCTAAAAGGCAGGGAACCAATCTACACACCCAAACATTAAGACAAAAATATTACTTGTCTCAATACTCACAAGTGGCCTAGAATAATATAGCGTTCCAGAACTAATGCATTAACATCTGTTTTACTATGGTTTGCACCCTGCTTAGCAAGTGTTCTCCCTCTGAAACAGTGTAAGAAGGAGGCAAGAAACTCATGGGAAGGTGCTTGCATTTCTGAAGAACTGGAAGAATCCATGCTCATTAGCACCAAAAGGCTAGAACCAGATTTAACACATTTGTCTTCCCAGAAATTTAACATTCTCTCACCAACATTGAACATTTCTTGTCATGGAAACCAGGTATCAGAGTATCATGCTAGCGACCTACACTGCATTTCAGCTTCACATCATTGAGTTTGAATCACAACCAGGCTATTGAGCACTTACAAATAATCACACTTAAGTGACAACAGATGAGATCAACTCAGTAAGAAACTGAATTTCCACTTTTCACAAATGTATCACCGTACTTTATTATTGCATTACAAGTTTTTTAATGTATCCAAGACTATTATCTCAGCTGAATACACCTCTTTAGTGTGAAAATAAATATTCCTTACAGAACAACTCTCCTGCTGTGATTTTCTGCAGAAATTCTACTTTCTCACTTTTTTTTTTTTTTAAATATTAGCCTAAAAGCAGCTGCTTTTCCCCAGGTACTAGAAATGCAATAATACTTTCCCATACAATGGTTTGCTTTGTCAGTAAACTAAAACAAGGTCACATTTCTGATTGACACTATTCAACCGTTACATCTTACACAAGAGCGCCTGCTCACCGCTTACATAGTTGTTATCAAAATCTGCATGGTTACCTTGCTCAGATTTGTTGCCAATCATCCCTTCTCACCAAGTGGAGTTAGAGGTTGAAAGTTGCAATACGAACGGTTATTTCTATTAATCATCGTGAAGGTAAAGAGAGAAGGGAGACACCGCTTTCTAACATTCTGAGATGGAACCTTAATAAATCATGATAGCCTTGAAAATGGCATATTAAAACATACGTGCATGTAAAAACGGCCCTGATAGAGGCCAATATTTCTTTTAAAATTCCAAGAGCGCCCTCTTGTGTGGCAACTGCCAGGCACTGGGCTGTAGCAATGATGAAACGCCTAAAAAGATATTTTAAAGTCTGCAATAACGTAACTACATTCCCTCTTATCACTGTGTAACTTTGCCGTTTATGACATGTAATTTTTTTTCCTTCCAACCTGTTTCGCTGTATTTCTATCCTCATGCACACACGAGTAGGCAAAGTCAAAGCAAAATCAGTGTAAAATAATCTCTTCCTTATCTTGTCTCATAAATACAGTTCCCTCCAGTGTTTCCCTGCTCAGCTCTGCAGGAGTGATTCTTCCTCCAGGCTGGAGCACTGACACATACCAGATCCTAATAAAAATAATAAGAAAATATCAGCCAATGCTTTCAAGACGATAGGAGAAAACAAAAAACACCCCAAACTCGTAACTATAACTGCAAGAAGTGAGTAAGCAGGGGATTCTGCTTGCTTTTCATTGCCCATCTTCAAATCAGACAGTTGGCAATGGGAAATCTGCAGAAAAATAATGGCCTAGTTACACTGGGATGTCAGTGGGAAAGCATCGCTTGGCACAGAGGAAGATGAAAACCGAAAGGCATCACAGACACTTGCCCGGAGGTAACATGTTGAGTAATGCCACAGATTTCCAGTTGACAGGTGCTCATTAAAAGCCACAAATGCAGGCAGCCAGAGTGAAGCCAGATTTACTAGGGAACATGCACATGCTGCCCGTTAGAGCTGCCGTAATTACCAGCAGTAGAGCAGCCTCTGAGCCACTGAGGAAGAGCAGGCGAAAGCCAAGAGGGAGAGAGGCAGATAGAAAGATCTAAAGCAGAGGCAGAAAGATGAAAAAAGAAAGGGAGGGAAATAGTTTACAAGTTGTATACGTATCGAATAGGAAACCCTCGCCACTTGTGTTACTCGTTCTTTTAATTTTGTGCTTGCAGCAATTAAACTGAACATCCTTGACTGACTGTCTTCCACAGCAGCACAGACTGAAACTAGACATCAGCTTTGACCCTTTATAGTCCCCATAGGATTTTAATTTTCTAAATGGGAGATTTATGGAAATGCTGGCATTCATCTCTCAGTTAAAATGTTCGCATGTTGCTTATAAACACAGACTTTTTCCTCCTTTTAGTTAGCAGGTTGACAAGAAGGGCTTAGCGGCTTTCCAATCATTATCCTGCACAAGATGGGCTGTGAATTTTATGAGCTTTATCATCTTACTGCTTACATCTCTAAAAGCATCTGGTCACAGACATGCTTTTGCTCTCTGTATTCTTTAAACAACAGTGGTAATACTCAGACTGCTCACTGTTCCTAGTTACCATATGAATGCAGAAACAATTGAGAAATACAGCAGAATTAGGACCTAGCAAGTATCCAAGTCTTCAAAATTACTGAATCTTGAATAACAGATGTCATTCAAAACTTTACTTACCACCACACAATTGCATTAAATACTATTAACAGTAGACTCTAAATTGCACTTCAGATTTGATTGAAGAGGCTTCATAATATTTTTTCCCTATGAAGATGTATAAGGGAAACTAAAGTCAGGTCAGCATGTTTACAGCAGATTTATTTAATATTTGTAAAAATATATGCTTTTTGTTTCCTTGTATTCTTTTTTTGTCTCTTTTAAGATATCAGAAAGTAGGTCTTTGTATGGTTAGTTCCGCATATATGTTGACAAAACACATGTGATGTGATTGAGAACATACTATTATCAGAAAACTGACTCTCCATTAAAAGTGAAGGAGAAGTGATAGACAATCATCCCTTGCATCTTGAAGAAAACTCTTAGGACACGAAGTAGAGTGCTAAGCTGCCCTACTGCATGGTAACTACCTTTTTTTCTGCCTTGTGCTTCAAGGGGCTTCTACAGGAGAAAGTTTTTTAAAAAGTAAAACTGGTTTGGTTTTATAAACATCAATATTTCTAACTCTGCCTCAGTTACCCTCGATGGAGTGAAATGGGCTGTGAGGCTGCAGAACACTGATAAAAGGTTAAGAAAAGCTAAAAGAAAATGCAAGTCCTGTGAATGTCTACATTCACCTTTGTAAAAAGGCAATGAAACCAGACCAAGAAACAAAATTACTGCACAGGCACCCTTTCAAGCCGGAGGCTAACCACGAAAATTAGATGGAAGACAACTTCAACTGACTACAGACTCTTCTGTATCAGAATGGACACACAGAATAACAATCAGCTACAGCCAACAGTGTAGACAGACTGGATTTAATGAAAAATAACACACAACTTCCACAGGGTAGGCTGGGATATGGGCATGTCTGTCACCAGCGGGATTCCCAGAGAAAGAATACTACACAGAAACACCAAGGTGCATTAAGAGCTATTTATAACAAAAGGTGATATCCATTAAACAAGTGCCTCCATGTGCCAGACCCACTCACTGCCTCCCCACAGTCCTACTTTAATAACACAAAATTTCATTAAATCTTCTGATAATTGCTGGCCATAAGCCAAGGCACTAAGATATTCCTCTCATCCTGCAAAGGAATGAATCCTAATGGAGTATGTGCACAAGTGTTACTCCATCAGCCGTTTGTCCTCACATCCTCAACATTGTAAGTAAGCTACAAGCAGGCTGGGAGCAGAGTATTCACCCACCTTTCTCTTATATAGATATGCTTCCTCTCTTACTACATGCTTTGCTTCCAGATCATGATAACATTTAGTGTTCCCTATGTGAACACTGAGAGGTAAATAATTGCATATGTAAATTATTTCTGACAGAAACAGTGAAATTTCATTTTTTATTAGTGAATTTATCATCTTGCTTTCTTTCCACAAGCCAGAAACTCAATCAATTTACCAAACTGTAAATCACTTTCAAATTTTATTTCCAGACGTATTTAGCCACCTGAGAGCCATAGCAATATTTTAATGTGCCTCTGAAAACAGCTTCCTGGTTTTGCTTGCCCCTTGAGACAAAAGACAACTAAGGAAAAAAAAAGAAAGAAAACTACTTAAAAAGATGCAGGAAAAAAAATGTAATTGTTTCCCACATACAGTAGTTTGGGCCTCTTAGTTTCAGCTGCTGAGTGTTCTCATTCCCTTCACAGCAGAAAAAGGAAGAAGGGAGGGAGGGTGTGGAGAAAAAAAACCAACCTCTTCAACATAACACTTCTAGAACGTCTCCAAATCCACAACTATATTCCTCCAGGACTTCAGGAGTTGACAGACACCACACTGCAAGCAGCACCCACTGTTTTTTCCTCTAACATATTTAAAGCCCAGGAGCACCACTGTCACCCCTGAACATCCCAGCTGCCTGAAGAACAAATTCCCTGGTCTCAGGTCCCCTGCAGTACAAGGCACAGAGCTGTGACAATTCTCATAGGTTTGCTGCCTCGGTAAATTTGGTTTATGCTTTTGTTTATTTTCTAAGTGAAATCCAAGCTGGATTCACTTCCCTAGGAAGGAAAGTTGATGTTAAAATGCACCTGAATTTGCCTTTTCTGTCTATACCCTAAGCAAAGAGTTAAAAAATAATTTTCCCTCTGTAGAAACGAAGGAATTGAAGGTTTTAGTAGACAGCAGCTTATATCATCCCAGCCATATGTAGGTCAGTGAAGATGACTGGAAGTCAGAAGCCTCCAAAGAATTAAATACTCAGTTGTTAAGAAATACAGAAAAAGCTTAAGATCCAGTTAGGACAAAGGTAGTATTAAAGCTGCCAAGTGCAAATACAAAAGCTATCTAGAAAATAAACTGCTTCCAAATCCTACATGCAAACTACTTAGAGAGTTTCTCTTGAAACAAGAAAAATTAGACTTTTAAGGAGAAGAAAATAAACAAATGCTGCCATCTTGGTGCTGTATGTAAAAAATTATTGCAGTGATCATAGGCTTCACCAAACATACTCTCAACCTTAATAGAATTAGATCTGATATTTTAGTGTTATGAAACATCTACTCACACAGAGAATAGCTGCGGTTACAGACTGGTCTCCCCATGTCTCAAAAATGGCCAGAAGCAATGTTAAGAATTACAAGTTAAGACACATTACAGTAAATGAAAGCAATACACAGCACTTCATTTTCCTTTCTGCTGCAGCAGGAATGTGAAACCTTCCAATTCTGTTTCACAAAAAGGATTACAGACCCCTTTGTGGAACTGCTCTGAACAGTTTCTGCTCAGCTTCTCTGAATACAAAGCTCCAGCTGACCTACAAATCCTCATGGATATTGCAGAACTCGCACTGATCACAACTTCAGAAATCAGAGCCGCCAACAGGACTGCTGACAGAGCATCAGCTACGAGCATTTTGTTCGTGCTCCAAGTACCTTTAAGGATTCCCTGCACTGGAAGATGAAATAAATGAGGTAATTGAAAATCTCAGTTATTTGCAGGTTTCCTAACTGACCCCTCTAGCCCTTTAACAATTCTTAAGCAAATGTGGAAACAATGCCATGTCCTCCGCCCTCAGTTAAACCTACAAGTTACAGTTCATTCCTTATGTATTTTTTGTGGGGATGAGACATCCACCCACAGCTAAGTTTTTCTGGTGGAAAAAATGATATCTCAAAAACCACTGCCTGCAGCAAGAACAAAGGAAAGCTCTGAACTGCAAGCACAATACGTATAAATGCTCCTGGACTGTCGGTATGGAGTTCTGCTTACCGCATGAAAGCAAAACATGTTGTGTTCCTTGTGTTTCTTTACAGTACAAGAGAGAATCCTGATGACTCTTCCTGATCAGAAGACCTGGGGCACCTCCAGAACTCCTCTGAAAAGGCTCTGCAATGCTAAGTTAAAGAGCAACTTTTCTTGAACTGTCATTTTATGATGCACAGAGGAAAGCTTTGGACTAGGCAAGAAGGAAGCAATCTAGGTCACACCTTGCAATGAGAAGTTCAGTGACAGAAAGACTTTGGTGTGTTCCATATTATTTTAAACCACATCATTCTGTACGGACTCCTTTAAAAAAAAAAAATCTTCAGCGAGCTCACAAGCAAGGTGGAGAGAAGCTTTTACTTTGCACTTGCGCTGTTGTCCCAAAACTTCAGACATTCATTTGTGGTTTGGGTTTTGCGGGGTTGAGGTTTTTCTTAAGCTCAGCACTGTCCTCCAGTAAGGACAGACAATAAAAATTTTTACACCAAGAAAGGTCAAGTCACTTGACCTCATCCACACAGATTTGAATGAAGAGTGGTCTAGAGCTCTATTTTGTTAAACCTGAACTTGCCCTGGTAATAAAACAGATGTGCAGCTATACAGTGGTTTTGAACTGGAGTGGAGAACATTTGTTGTGGACAGGGAAGCTTCAAAAAGCATAGAGATGAATCTCTTCTATTAACTACAGCCCTTCAGCATTATTTCAAAGACATTCACATCATCCTTGTTCCTGAACTGCATTTTTCATCAACAAAACTCTTGCCAGGGACATGATCCAATACAAGCGGGTATAGCGATAAAGACTGATTTCATAGCAGAGTTTAATTTTCCTCATATGCCCAGTGAGGTCTATGTGCTGTCTGGAAAGCTCAAGGTTTTGGAATGCTTAGAGAAGGATCAGAAAGTCAGACCTAAGGGGTGAGGAAATATAAATACATTCTCTAGACAACAGGAGGTTATGAATCGCTGCTCACAAGCAATGAATATACTGATGTTTATCACTATTTATTATCATAGAATAACCAGGTTGGAAGAGACCCACTGGATCATTGAGACCAACCATTCCTATCAAACACTAACCCATGTCCCTCTGTACCTCATCCACCCGTGCCTTAAACACCTCCAGGGAAGGTGAATCAACCACCTCCCTGGGCAGCCTCTGCCAGTGCCCAATCACCCTTTCTGTGAAATTTTTTTTTCCTAACGTCCAGCCTAAATCTCCCCTGGTGGAACTTGAGGCCATTCCCTCTCATCCCATCCCCTGTCACTTAGAAGAAGAGACCAGCTCCCTCCTCTCCACAACCTCCTTGCAGGTAGTTGTAGAGAGCAATGAGGTCTCCCCTCAGCCTCCTCCAGGCTAAACACCCCCAGCTCTCTCAGCCGCTCCTCATCAGGCCTGTTCTCCAGCCCCTTCACCAGCTTCGTTGCTCTTCTCTGGACTCGCTCCAGAGCCTCAACATCCTTCTTGTGGTGAGGGGCCCAGAACTGAACACAGGACTCGAGGTGCGGTCTCACCAGTGCCGAGTCCAGAGGGAGAAGAACCTCCCTGGACCTGCTGGTCACGCTGTTTCTGATACAAGCCAAGATGCCATTGTCCTTCTTGGCCACCTGGGCCACTGCTGGCTCATGTTCAGTCGCTGTCAACCAACACCCCCAGGTCCTTCTCCTCCAGGCAGCTTTCCAGCCAGGCTTCTCCTAGTCTGTAGCTGCCCAGGGTTGTTGTGCCCCAAGTGCAGGACCCGGCATTTGGCCGTGTTAAACCTCCTGCCATTGGACTCTGCCCAGCGGTCCAGCCTGTTCAGATCCTTTTGCAGCCTCCCTACCCTCCAGCAGATCCACACTTTCACCCAGCTTAGTGTCGTCTGCAAACTTGCTAAGGGAGCCCTCGGTGCCTTCATCCAGGTCATTGATAAAGACATTGAACAGGGCTGGACCCAGCACCGAGCCCTGGGGAGCCCTGAGTGTCCAGCACTGAAGCATCTAAACCATTAGACACCACAATTTCATCTTCCTAACCTAAAGGGGACTTAAGTAACAACTTGAAGGTTGCAGACACTACTTGCAAAAGTGTTCAAAATAATAACATCTTTTAAATTATTCACTAATATTTCAACATAATAGACTGCCTCTGAAGTGTTCTATTATTTCCTAGAAGGTCTTTTTAATGCAGGCACAAGGGCAAATACTTGAACACTGGCATTATGAAAAAAACTAACATTTAAAAATAAACAAAACTGCAACAACAAAACTACTTCAGGAATGCTCTTACCTGTTTACGATTTGCTGTCTGGTTCATTTGCATGGTAAAAGAGAAAATTATTCTTTAAACAGTTTTTTGGGGTTGTTTGTTTTTGGTTTTTTTTTTTTTTTTTTTTTTTACAGTGTGAAAAGCAAATACAAGCACATTGCCTCACATTTGGGAAAACAACCTGAATAAGAATTAAAGTGCAGGAATTCCCATCTCCCAGCCTGATGCTCAGGTAAGGCAGAACATGGGTTACTAACACAGCAACAAACAAACTTCATGTGTGTAATGGCCACATTTGTGGATTTAGAAAGCAACCACCTCTTTAAACATAAGTGATCTACATAACATTTTGAGATGTTACACAAATGAGTGCCATATTTACCCATACAGAACACTACAGTACTGGTTTCCAAATGGTGTCTTTTACAAAAAGAGGAGCTTCACTTCACAGAATGATAGGTTTCTCTAACCTACACTAAGAGACTATGTTGATTGTCTTTGTCTTCCTTCCCCAGGTAGCTTGGGAATTATTATTTGGAGTGGTATGGAGAGGCTAAGGAAGGATGTTAGAGATGTTTCCCATGCCTGGGGCTTGTTTAAGTTGTGGCTGTCCTTGCCACTGTACACAACAAAACTATGTATGTTCATGAGAAGACAGCACAAGCGCATGAAAGAAGTTCGTTAAGAGTTAGAGAGTCAACAAAAACCACTGCTGGCTCAGGAAGCCTCCCCCCTCAAACTGTTGGGAGAGAGCAGGGAGAGAATTGTCTGATGGTCCTTTGCTTCTGCTAAGTGGGCCTTTGGTCTCACTTTTCACAGATGCTGCAGTCTGTGTTTGTCTGATTTCCATCCTTATTATTGCAGCGATATGTAAAAGTCCTCACGAGGATGGCAGCATCGTGTTGATGTCATGAAAGGGATCAATACCTTGCTAGTAGCCCTAAAGCACCTGCACGGAGGTGGGAATGGGAGAGCTCAGATCTCCATATCTCACTGCTCAGAGCATCCCACACATCAGCTGTAAAATGCTTCATCACACCTACAAGTACCTGTTTAAACTGTCTCCTTGAATATAAACACCACTTCAGGTACGATACTTGAAAAGCAATACGGAAGCCTTGGAATCCTTCTAAAATAACACAGATTCCTATGACCTAAATTCCCACTGATGTCAAAGAAACAGAAACAAGGCACCAAGGGTACTCCTTACTGCATGCCCAAAAGCTTAAGCTGCTTTTCAAAAATGAGACAGAGTCCCAGCAATCCTGCAAAAAATTTTTAAATCCCAAGCATAACAAGCTTTTGAAATGTTACCCTGTGGGCCAACATGATGCCATCTCCAATATTTTATGCCTAGCCTTATCAGTCCTGGCAGGAACCCGGCTTCACAGCTTGAAAATCTGTGCAGAGACAAACATCTGGCAGCAATCTGGATGTGGCTCCTCTTCAGCTGCCTGATTAACAGCGCACGCTGGGGTTGTGTAGCCACCATCCCAGACACCTCCTTATGCCTCTAACCAGACTCCCTGGGAAGGACAGCAGCAAACCACAAAAAATAAAACCAAAACAAAAAGCCACACATATCCACAGAGCAGTCTCTGGAACAGATTAGTCTTCTCGGTCAGTATACTTCATTTGTAAGATTCAGGACCTGGATTCCAGCAGTGGATGTATGACTGGCAAAAGCAGGTTCACAAAGAAGGAAGAAAACAAACCCGTTCCTCCTGCTCTCCCACAAATCCTTTCATCCATTATTCAGGATCAACAATCTCTGACTCTCCCAAAACCCCCAGAAACTGCAGTTGCTATGAGATGTGCCCTACATAACTGATAAAGACTGACACCACTGCCAACCCTCTTCTGGGCAATTCCACAGCAGAAGGGAATCCGTAGCAGTAGCGAGGCAGATACACATCTGCTAGAAACTGGACAGACAGGAACAATGCGGATTTTGCCATTATACTGTACGGAACTGGACCCAAGAGATGTCACCATGCTCTTGTGTGGTCTCCATCATCAGGAATAAAAGAGCTTTTTCCAGCGTAAAAAAAAAAAAAAAAAAAAAAATGCATAGCGGTTCAGGCTTCAGGCTGCATTGGTTTTTGCAGGGAGGGGAGAGGAGAGAGAGTTGGGGAGAGAGTTTATTTGCTTGTTTTTCTGGTCTTGATAGGAACATGGCAAGTAATAGACAAACCAGATCTAGGAAGAGGGGCAGAGTGGCATTAAAAAAATGAAGCTTAAAGCAGAAACAGCTGAAAGAGGTTACTAGCAAGCAGAAAACTTATTGTAATGTTTGTCAATACCACACAGTCTTAAAAAGGGGAGAAAGCAAGGCAGGAGCGTAAAATAAGGACCAGATGCTTCTGAGAGGGGTTCAGAGAAATGAATAAAGCACAAGGCTAAATCTAACCCAAATAACATCAATGCATTGAAAAGAATGGCACGCACAGTAGACACTGCTCAGAACACAATCTGACAGAATTCCTAATACATTAGGCACAAATATTTTTTCATCCACAGAGATGCCTGACTTCTTATCGCATTGCTTTCATTCTCTTTTCTGCTAGGAAGAGGACTGGGTAATGATCCAGTCCAGTCGATGAGCTGCTTTCCACTGACTCTTGCAAGCTCTGGCTCAAGCCCATAGTTGTCACGGCTAATGCATGCTTTGCAGTATTTGTCTTGTCACTGTCCAAAGAGAAAATTAGTTCAGTGTTTTGCATATCCATTTGCTGAATCAGAGAGAAAGCAGATTTTGCTAACAGCAGTAGAAAATAACTGGGACAACAGAATTAATTTTGGACTTTAACAAGCCAAATTACTGAGCTATTCAGCCAGTAATTGACATGCTGGAATATAATAAGGGGTTCTGAAGACTCTGAATGCACCCAAGTCACCTACAGAGCCTTTATGTTCCAGCGAGACAGGCAGAGAGTCAAGACAGAAACAAGCCAGCCTTGCATATGCATAACCAGACTTGGTATCAGACTCTCTTTAAGGCTGGACATTTTATTTGAGTGTAACAGGATGTCATGGATCGATCCAGTTATGACAAATAAAGGTGACAACAGGTCTAATAATTTCCCATGTGCTTACAGAGCCACAAAGACAGTGGTCATCGCAATGCAGCTAAACTGGAATTCAGAGATCTGTGCAAAAGAGCTCACGCATGGAGGAGAAATACTCATTCATTTACTTAGAAGAGGAATACATGCTTTTACAATGTTATTGCACTTAAAGCAATTTTTCTTTACATAGATTTCAGGACATCACTGTCTAGAGTCATTAATTTAAAAGGACCCAGAAAATACAGCAATAATGTACAGCAACTGCTCACTTGTGGGAAATGCAAAAAAAAAATGCATTTGTGAGGTGGTTGGTTTAGTTCATTTTGAAGCTTTTTAAGAAACCACAGGATGGAGACAAAAATGTCCCGTAACTCATTAGTCAGCTTGAATTTATGGATTATAAACCTCCTTTTGAGCACCAAATGGTGTTTGGAAATGGATTCGTCTTGCCCACCCATGCTTTGTTTTCTAACATAATCTGCCAATATAAGCATTTTCACTTTTATCCAAAAGGAGTGAGCAACATTCTGCTCTTCCATATACTTTCCTGGTAATAACAGTGGAACACACGATGCTTCCACTGCTGTCATTATCTGCTGCCTACCTCTTCTTCCAAGGCACCACTAAAGAGAAAATGTTTTTCATGTTCACTCTTACTTCTTCCATCGCACACACAGTATAGCATCTTACACTTCCAATTTTTCATGCTCTCTCCAGATAGAGTCCTTGAGAAAATATTGTCATTTGTTTATGTGTCCATAATACAACTCAATGAAATCTCATCATATTTTGGAACAAACAAACAAAAAACAACCAGAGGAATAATCCACATGCAGCTGCACGTTCTGAAGGTACTTTGAGCTAAGCTTTCTGATTACATTCATGTGTGATATACCACACTTTGCAGAACAGCAATCAGAATGAAATAATCACACTTCTATTTTATTTTGGAGGCTGCTTAAAAAAATACATATTCTGCTCTGTAGTCCCTTTTCCTTGCCTCAAAGCCCTTCAGTAGGTTTTATGATGCCCACAAAAATGCTTTTTGCTCTATGGTATGCTTAAAAGCTGTTTCAAATGCCAGCCCCACATTCAAAATCCCATCCACAGAACTTTAATCAGACCCAGTTACTGTCTACGGCGAGATATGGGGACACCAACACAGTGATGAGACCAAATGGATAAGAATCAAAATAGTTTGAAGGTCAGCCAAGGTGAGTAAAAATTGAACATGTTAATTCATTACACTAGTGGAAAAGGAAACAAAGCCAGGAGTGCTAGAAAGGAATAAGGACCGTGGCCCAGAGCAGTCACCAAGCAGCTTGCAGCCCCATTTTCTCTGTCTGTAGGGAGTTAACTCTGCTCCAGGTTCTCGATTCTGTCACCAGTGAAACTCTGCCAGAAAAACTCTTCCACATATTCACAGCTCAGCTACCAGTAATATTAGGAACAACCATGAAGATCAGCATTAATGTAGAAATATACCCTATTAGTTCTTTCTTTATCTAGAGATTGCTCCAGCCACTAAAACAGAAGATTTTCTCCGTTGATGGGCATCCTATACAAAAAAGCACCCGTCTTAGGCTGGAACATAAGGCAAGATAACTCTATAAATGTCACAGTGCCACATGCAATGTTTACCTAGATGGATGATTCCTAGGAAGTAGGTTTTACAGTTGTCTTACCCACATGCAATGGTGAATTCATTGTTGCTGCCTAAGGAAACAGTACTGGAGTACATGGGAAAAAACCCCACAAACAGTTTATACCACTAAACGTGAACTACAGAAAGCACCGTACTCTACAAGATTAATGTTATATTTTAAAAGTCATCTGCAATGAATGCTAAAGAGCCATGCATAAATAAGCATTTTCTGATGATGTTTCAGTAACTTATAACTCCACTCAAACAATCTACAAAGTATTAGCAATACCAAGCCCTACATAAAATGCTCTCATCTTAAAAGGCAGAACATAGCTTACAAACTGGTTTACATGTGTTCAATAAATCATTTATAATGAACTGTGAAACCCTTAGACAAAATAAATACAATAAATTAGGTTCATTTGGTAAATGCAGCCATTGACTGGCTATTTAATAAAGGACTAATAACAGACCCTATGAAGCATCTGTCTATAGCACCGCATGCTTCCTAAACTATTCACCACTGAAATAGGCACCCCTTAATAAAAAAGCCACTAAACTTAATTCTAGAGATTATCGACCTGTTCTGGTTGTTAAATACATCATTCATAACACATTTAATAAAACTTCTATTCAGAGTTATGCAGTCCTTTAAACAAACACATTTTCACAGCTGTTGAAATAGCATCAGTCTTCTATTCAGTAACTACTTCGTAGCTTATGGTGAATGTGTTAACCATTAATGGGCTATCATGAGTCAAGCCAAAAATCATTAGAGAGGATGTGCATTTGGGTATCTAGCGGATCTAAACAGCAGGGGCAGAGAAACACCATGCCCTCGGGGATTTCTAGAGTCAAATTCATCCTTTCTTTGGTCCTGGAGGGATCCTCTAAAAACATGGAGCTGGTTCTAAGCATGTCTTTGAACATTTGTAATGACGTTCAGGCTTGCTAGTTTCACTTGTCAATTTTCAAAGTTTACCTTCCGTTCCTAAAATGTATTTATGCCTTAGTAGTGAGCAATGTTCTGGAATCAAAAAGGGAGTCAGTGTAGTACCTTTAGGTAGGATATTTAATTATAGTTAAAAGGTCAAGATACCAACACTAGCAAGCAGCTTAAAAAGTTAACCAAGAAAACCACTTTCCTCCACCAAGTAAGGCAGAATAAACACTTTTTACCTGTTTTGTAGGATTATGATTTATGTAATAATAATGTAATAATTTGATTCTTTATTCAAACATCATTCACATGCCTAACTAAAAAGATGCAGGTGCAACCACAGCTTTGTTTCCTGGCTACTGACCACCACCCACCTCAGCCTTGGGATACAGCTTTGTCACTACATCCAATTTCAATTAAGCTCTGTTTTTTTCTTGCAAAAGCTGTGCAGGGCAGTCACTTGTTACTTTGCAGCTTGAATAATGGCAGAAGCTCTGCAGAATTCAATTCTGTTCTTTCTTACTCCAGTGAACTCTTGCTGATGTTAATGAAGTCGTGCCACTCTACCCAAGAACCTCGTTATTTGTGGCAGATAAAATATGTGAAGAAACAGTTTCTCTTCCATATTTTTAAGGAGATCTGTGCTGCATCATTTATACCATGGGAAAGTGTTCTTTCTGGCTTACTGAAGCACCCAAGTTGTTGGCAACACCTCTGCAGGGTGACAGTATTGCTCAAAATACCAACCATATTTATTTCTCTGACCCAGCACCATTGCTCCCCTACACTTTAACTATTTCCCTTTTTTTTTTTTTTGACTCAGTCTTCTGGTGAACACAATTTACTTCAATAGGAGCACAATAGCATAAAATAGCTTCAAACTCCTGTATGGCTGCAAACCAAATTTCCTACTAGGACCATAAGTAGCCTCATTACTGAAACTAAAAAATTCCTGGAAGTCATTGCTACTGCAAGAAAACCCTGATGATTCAGCAGTTTCGAATAAGAGTCATCAGGGCAGCAATTTTTTAAACTTATAACACTGCTCTGTGAAGATACTTCTGCAAAAAGCAGTGCCAAAAATAAGCAAGATTCTTTCTTCTAGGCAGTACAGTTTAAGCCTTACAGAAAGAATGAGTAATCCTATTTGAACGCACTTTGTTCTGACCTCACACAAGTTTCATAGAAATACGCAAAGGTCTAAACAAGAAAAATTCATGCTAATATGACAGACTAAGACTTCAAATTCCTGTGGCTGAGCAGTTTGTTGTTGTTATATCATTTTTCAGTAAAAAAACCACAAAGCTTTATCCATTAAAAAAAGTAAATATAATCTGCAGTCTCCCCTTTTCCTAGATTCTAAATTTAACTGGCTCAGAAAGCAGCAGATTATTCAAAGAGACCCTTCTGAGATACTGTCCTTGGTGGCCAAGTTAGACTTGTACTTAATACAACCACTTGGCAACTTACACCAAACTATTGTTTTGCTTAGACAAAAACCAAACAAGAGACAAAACTGGATTTACGACAGGACATTATTCTCACTTATGTCCAGTCTCTGCTTATTATTTTGTCAGATACATTTTTTTAGTAATTATTCCTTAAAATACCAGACAGTGCTGAAAGACACAACAGTATTGTTCAATCAAATTGCACATTAATAAAAGCAGAGATGTTTCGGCTGTCCTTTTGTTTATATCCTTTAGTAAAGGATATTTTTCAGTTTGTCCTTTACTAAGAGATATTAATAGATTCTGTGGAGACAAAAAACAGTATCAAAATCTCTGGTTATAGCTCCAAAGAAGTGAGCCCAACAAAGAGTTTTGCCTTAAGCCAGAGCAGAAAGAAACCCGATTCACTAAACACAGTAACAGCAACTAAACCAACAAACTGACAAAAATGACTGTTTATTTAGAGCTTCTGTATGGTGGAAGGCAGATCTTGCAGTTGAAAAAGCTGTGTTATTTTGTTGCTTTTAAATATGGAGGTCTGAACCGCTGACAAAAAAGCTTTATTCTAGTCACATGTAGCAATGTACTTACCATCTCCAGTCAATAAAACTCAAAATAGTAAAAATATTATTTCCATAGCAGACAGTGTCTAAGAAAATTTAGGAACTGGCAAAAGTATTGACAATCCAAAGACTACACCCAAAGAGGAGATGAGATATAAAGTCAGTAGTTACATCTGCCCCTACATCCTATCCACCAGAAGGTGGACATGCACCATTTACACAGTTTGGCTGAGAACCTGGACTAAGTTTAGCCTTGAATCCAAAAAAAAAAAATGAAACATCAGCTTATTACACATAGGATGGTCATTTGAACCTTTCCAGTTGACAAGCAAGTACTGGTAGCAGGAGAGCCAAAAGCACATTGAAGTAAAGAATTGTGACCACTACCTTAGAATGATTTCACTTTATAGACACTAAGAAATTGACCTTTTTTCCTACAAACATTCCAGAATAACTTGACCAGCAAGCAATTTAGCAGACAGCCAATTTCAAGCTGTGGTGAGCAAGTGGTGAATAGAATAAAAGGAAAAATAGTTTGAAAATACACTTGCATCATAATCCTCAAGAAAAACATAACATGAGAACAAAGCAAAGCATTTCTCTCACTCCTCTGAAATCTGCAAGACTAGATTAGGGCATATCTAGCAGATAATGTCCAGGAACAACATTGTACATTCCAATAAAAATAATGTGAAATGCAAACAGCACCATCTTATCATGCAGATTTGGGGAGATCAGAACTCAAAAGTTTAGTGTGCTAGCATTACAACCCTCGAGAGACAAGGAAAGGTGTGAATTTCAGGAGAAAAAGGCAGCTGGAATACATCACTCCTGTCCATGATACTTAAAAGTGTTAAGGCTATATTCATCAAACATTCCCTCACCTAACCTTAATACCAAAAAAACCCATGGAATTTTCATACCAGTAAGCTATAAATGTCATTCCAGGTAGTCTCTCTTGTATAATTAAATAAAGCTTACTTTCATGGTGAAAAAAGTTAATAAACCTGAATACAGGTTTTAAATAGGGCCTTTGGGAAAAACGGGGCAAGATAAGTCAGTGAACTGCAGAAAGAAGAGCTGGAAAGAGATGGACTGAGCTTGCACTCAGATTACTAGAGGCTAATCAGTTTAGCTAGATTTTCCTGTCTAGCTGAACACAAGCAGAAAGGAAAGAGTTACACTCCACCACTTCAGAAAATTCTCAACTGAGAGCATTATTCATGAGCAAATTAAATTTAACGCTCTAGGACAAAAAAAAAAACTCTGCCACATTAAAGTTTGCTGCCAAATACAATCCTTCAAGATTTCTTAAGAGTATTGCAAACTGCAATTCTTTTCAAGAGAAGCTTGCACTTAATTGCAGAGACCTTAACAAAAGATCAAGAATGCTGCATTCAGGGTAACCAGTCAATAATTTATTCATGCTGTAAGCCAACTGGTAGATGGTTCCCCTGCTTCATGACTGAACAGCCACCATTTCCAGCCCAAGGATCTATCCCTCTATGTGTAAAATAATTCAGCTTCCAACACCTTTACCTTCTGGAGGTAAAGTTATGTCACCTCAGCAAGATTAAAGACAGAACGAAAAATACTTTTCCTGCCCATAGGTAAGGATGATTCTGTTAACACAGCTATTAGACACATTTCAATAAACCTGCTACATATGGCATGCCACAATTAAGATTATGAATAGCAGCAGCAGCATTGTAGAAATCGTAAAATCACAAAGTAATTAAGACTGGGAGACCTCTAGAGATCACCAAGTCAAACCTCCTGCCTGGAGTAGACCTAATTTCAAAGTCACATCAGGTTGCTCGAGACTTCATTTCGTGGAGTTCTGAATATTTCCAAGGCTGTTTATGCCAGGCCCCTGTGCCAGTATTATTCCAGTCTTTGTATAATTTTTTTCATATTTAGTCGGAATTTCCCTTGTTACAGCTTGTGGCTGCTGACTCCTTCCACCATGCTCCTCTAAGAAAAGCACATCTCCCATCTTCTCTAACCTTTCTGGAGGTACAGGACTGCTAGAAGCTACACCCCTAGGTCTTTACTTTTCCAGGCTAAGCAAACCCAGCTCCCTCAGACTCTTCCTTTCTTATAACTAGGACATTAGTGGGTGGTTATCTGCCTCCCAGCATCCCAAGCAACCACAGACTTTAGGATTTTTCACTTTTAATTTTAGTTCCTATAGGAAGCAAGCACACATACAGCCCCCAACTTCCCATACACACACAGACGTACTTGCAGTTTGTTCTACAGAATGAGGACAAGGCAAAAAACTTTCCTAGTGGTTGATTCAAGAAATCCTTTCCATTTGCATTACCACACTTCAGAATCACTCTTAGCCCGTGGCAGGAAAAACAGGGACAAGCCCTAATCTCAACAGGATGCCTACCTTTACCAGGGAAGGGACAAGCTTTAAAAAACCCATACAATAGTTAAAGACTTTTATGGAAAGGTTTTAATTAAGCCAGATGACAGGCTGTAATTACAAGAAATACCTTCAGGTACCTCACTTATTCATCCAACTCGGGTGCAATCCATTGCTGGCTTTCAGAGAGGCAGTGATGCCCCCCTATGGCCCTACTCCTATGGCAAAGGAGCACTCCTCGCGCAGATCCCTTGGGGTGTGAAGAGCCTAGGAGGAAATCATTTGATGTCACCCAACCAGCACCACCCCCCAGCTGGCTTTCATGGAACAATGCTTCTCTCAGCAGAATGAGAAACAACAAAAAATTGGTTGACAAAAAAAGGATTCAAACAACACACAAAACAGAAAAAAACCCCCAATCTAATGTTATAACACAGAAGGCAGGAGCCAACATCTTTCTTCTCACAAGGAAGAGACAAAAAACACATGGTGATGCAGCCCTCTTGCATCATCATAAAATCCCCACCAGTGACATGAGACTTACCAACAGTCTAAGATACATATTAACTTCAATAAAATGCTCCAAATACAATCCCCTCTCACAGTTTTGCAGTAAATCTTACCCTGCTTACTCACACATTTAGTTTTTCATTAGCAACAATTAAATTAAAACAGGAAAAAGCCCAGGCTACCATTCTGTTATTCCTTCCTAACAGTAGACATCTTCCAGTCTGCACGTGGCTAATCCTGTTTTACCCTTCCAGTGCTGGAAAGGCCCATCTCCCCATACATATGCAACGAGGTACAGCCCTGCTTTCTTCTCAGTTCATGACTACTTGAGCCACCAGCCAAATTCAGAAAGAGATAGCTGTCTTTCACAGCTCTGACTGCTATATTTCTCCCCTGCTGTGGTTCTGGAAGGAAAGGATGTACTCACACCTTGCTACTTTGGACTCTGACAGAGCCGTTAAAGTCAGCCGAGATATCTGACATCATTTTTTTTTATATATAGAATCATTGTGCGGGTGGGAAGGAATTAACAATTCTGAGGCACTAAAGAGTATGAAAATAAAATTTCAGATTTATGTTTAAGATACTCCTGTTTGCATCAGTTCTGCAATGAAAAAAAAAAAAGGAATGTTTGCTGCAAAAATCTAACTTTCTCTTACCTGGTTCTTGATGCAAATTTCACTTTAAGTCCCCTACCCATATGTTTTCCTGTTTATTGCAGAAATAAGGCAGATTTAAGCTCCTGATATAAAACCTAACAAACCTTAAAAATTCGTATGAATATTACAGTACAAAAGATACAAGAACTCTTATAACCTCTCAAGTAATGCAATGTAATTTGATTTCAGAATTAATGTAGTTTTTCCTATAATTTCCAGCTGAGGCAGATGATGATGTTGCCATCATATAAAACCTTCAGGAACAGCCCTGGCTAATTCCCAGTTTTATTGCAGCTGCTTGATAAGACATGGACAGCACTGCTGGGATTTCATTTCTGACTGACAAAGTGTAATAAATTAGGAAACAGAAGTGACAACTCTTATCAAAACTTAACCTAAGTGTCTATTACTAGATTCAACCTCCAGACTCAAGTTTCAGAAGACAGTTTCGTGTAACTTTATTTAAATGATAATACTTATCTATTTGCAGGCTAGCATTTCAAAGCATGTGTTGCCTAAATCTGCTTTGAATTAGTCTTTTCCAGCTGCTATTATACCGCAAAGAAATTACTTCAATTAAGTTTAATTACTTCCTTCCATAGATTTGGATAGAACCCTTATTATATTTCATTACCTCTCCTCAAGGACTACATAGCAAATAGATGACTAATAAAACTACAAAACCAAAGAATCTATTGAACAAGTACATCACATATACATAACAATACTGTACATGTATCACACTAATTAGGTTATTATCACAGACTGCAGTCACATAAATGGAATATTAAGAGGGAACTTTTCATACAAGATCAGCAAAACTTGATTCATTCTCTAAAGTCTTTAATACCTTTACCTAATTTATATCTAGTTTTAAATTCCTGAAAAGAAGCAAGCCTGCTAAAGCACAAAAATAGTTTGTATTTTTTACTCAAAGAGTATATAAAAGCACACCATCTAGGTACTGAGTTGGTTACCAGTTATATTCTTCTGTACCCTGCTTGTCTAGTAGTTACAGAAGCATGCAAAATAGCTCTATTCTTTCCAGTCATCTGGAACATCATACTCATGATTTAATGCAGATCCTATATCACTTTTTCCCCCCCAACTACAGATGGTAGAAAAGATGAGGTAAAGCCATGGCAGTGCTATGCAAGTGAAGCAATTCTTCCCGTTTCATTGGGGTGAGAAGGTCCCAAGTATTGACTTGAAAAACAAAGCATAACACATTTGTATAAAATTGTTGACTGTTTTGAACCAAGTTTAAAACTATCTCACATCCAACCAAAGGGAAGTACTAGATCAAAGCATCCATACAATTTCTGCTCCAAGCAAGAAGATAACCTTGAAAGGACCCCTCCAGCTGAAACCATTCTAAGACAGATGAAAACAGCAAGTTTTTGTTGTTAGTACTAATGTACCAATAAGCAGTTTGGCTAACAACTAATAAAGTACACAGCTGTAGATTGAACTCTCTACAGAGCAAGGAAACATATGACTAGTCATCACATCTCATGCTGCTAGAGCTGCAGACCTTGAACAACAATTTCACGTCTCGTTTTCATTTGATACAAGAAAATAAGTCTTTCCTTCTAGTAAATAAAGTTTAAATCAGCTGGATGTTCCAGGGTTTATTATATTTTAGTTCTACACACAAACCCTCCAAGTAGAATTCCTGCAGTTTTACCTAAACTGCTGATGAGTTTCCTATTTTCCTTCACACAAGCACATTTCTTTCCATAAATGGATAAGATTCTCCCATAAGATGCTTTCGAGCAGTGCTTCACAAGACACTTTACAAATTCAAATACACTG
Organism: Clamator glandarius; assembly: GCA_033459285.1. NCBI lineage: Eukaryota > Metazoa > Chordata > Aves > Cuculiformes > Cuculidae > Clamator > Clamator glandarius. Next base: position 553,003 of record JAUNZM010000054.1, read on the forward strand.
GATAAATGGTGCCATTAGCAAATCATGAAAAGCTGTCATACCTTGACTTGAAGTCCACAGGGAAATTCAACTCTCCAGCCTTATTCACAAGGGGCTGAGGACTTCCCTTTGAGAGCAAGATTTGGCAAACAGACAGAAAAACTAAAAAGGAGTAAGTCTGTTAAATGCTATTTTGTTTTCAATATCACTCAATGCTTTCTTGCAGATTTTGAAGCGAAAAGCAGCCACAGTCCATTTCCACCTGTCTGTGACCTGCATACTCTCCGCCTTTGGGGGGATGCACTTTTCCCCGTACAATTGTTCCTCATTGCAATAGCCTCAGGCAGATTTGAAACTGATGATCAGAGGTAAAAGGTAAAATAGAAATCCGTAGCTTGAAAAGCTCTTGCAGTTTCCATTCAGACTAAGTACACCAAAGTCAGCTTCTCTCAATAGAATCGATGAATGGAGAGTAATAAGGTCTCATGCAAGACCTCAGTGAGGAAAAAAGCCCAGTCAATCTTACGGTTAATTCATAAGTGCTACCAAGCGTAGCAAATACCGAAACTGTATTTTCAGAAGCATTTATTTTCCAACCTTCTCCTGAAGTACCAGGCACACCAAGAGGCAAAGAAAACTATGCAAGAAATGGTCTAACAAAACACCAGCTGAACTTCAGCTTATGTACCTCAAAAACACAAGCACCCCAGGAGACAGCAGATGAATTAACACACCACCATGTAGGAACGTTGTCACATTTGGAACGCCGAAGGCATTAGGTAAAACAACAGGAAGCAAACCATCTTCAGAGACCAGTAAGATATAGGACCACAAGTTATTTTAATATTCTTTCTTTCTTTGAAACACATTCAGTATCACTCCTTCAATAAAGGCCAACTACAGTGCAGTCATTTCATATGATCAAACAAGGGAAAATTTTGTCCAGTTTTATTTGGTCACATTATGCAACAAACTGAAGTAGATGCTGCTTCAAATGGCTTCTTCAAAGTCTCCAACTTATACAATTGCAGACAGTCATTCTTTTAATTAAAAAAAAATTGGCTGGAGGACACGGTAATAGAAATAAAATCCGTGATCTGCAGAAACAGGAAGCAGAGAACCACCAAAACACATTTTAGGGATAAAGATATATACTCATCTCCTGAATAGGAGACTACATCTGAAGAAACAGAGAGCTTAAAACCATCAATGCAACTGACATGGTCACTAACTGGCTACTGGGCTATTTGAGTATAATTATTATCTAAAACTACAGCATTAGCTGTAGAGTACACTACTAGCTAAGTCAATAACTGAGGAAGCAAAGTCAAATGTAGAATTTAATCAACAAATATTCTGTGGCACCTGGAGTTTGTGCAGGACTGCAGGTAAGGAGGTGGTGGCATATATGGGTAGGGTGATGACCACAGGATATTGTTCAAAGGTATCAAAGCTAGATAGCACGCAGCCACCTCAGGGATCATAGCTGGAAAAGGCTACAGAGATACCTACAAGTCCAGGATGAAAAACTATGTATGACAGGAATAGATGAAGTAGGGATCTGCTCCCTTTTCGTATTCTAGGCACACTAAAATCATATTCCAGTGCCTAGAAGGCACTAATTTATCACACTGGGCAAGGGGATTTGCCTCATTCTCTAACTCAGGGCAGTGGAGCATGCACACAATAAAGCTGCATTTCTGCTACAGAACTTCTCTTATAACTTCTCTTCCTGCTTCAAGAGTGGCTGAATCTAGGCAAGGCTCACTGCCTCAACATTGGCAACCAGTCTCCTACAGAAGGGCACACAATTACCAGCAGGGGCTACTACTGTTGCGGGAAGTTTTGGGGTAGTAGTACCCACATGCAGGTTTCCTGACCCCTCATAGGCTGCTCTCACATGCTTGCGCCACCTCCTCAGCTGGGGCCAATGCAATTTCTGCAATACTCTGGAAACTAATTAACCACAGAACAATTTGGGTTGGAAGGGACCTTAAAGATCATTCAGTTCCAAACCCCCTTGCCAGAGGCAGGGACACCTTGCACTGGATCAGGTTGCTTGAAGCCTCATTGAGCCTGGGCTTGAACACCTCCAGGGATGGGGCATCCTGGGCAACCTGTTCCAGAGCCTCACCATCCTCACAGAGGAAACGATTTCTTCTGATATCTCATCTGAATCTCCTCTCTTTCAGCTTACGACCATTACCCCTTGTCCTATCTCTGCACTCCCTGATGAGGAGCCCCTCCCCAGCTTTCCTGGAGCCCCTTTTAAGTACTGAAAGGCTGCTCTAAGGTCTCCCCAGAGCCTTCTCTTCTCCAAGCTGAGCAACCCCAACTCACTCAGCCCATCTTCAGATGGAAGGTGCTCCAGCCCTCAGATCATCCTCGTGCCCTCCTCTGGACTTGCTGTAACAGATTCACATCATTCCTGTGCCAAGGACTCCAGAACTGAAAGCAGGACTCCAGGTGAGGTCTCAGAAGAGCAGAGAAGAGGGGCAGAAACCACTCCCTCAACCTGCTGCTCTCTGGAAAGCAAGAACAGTTATTCTTATCCAGTTTCATTTTCTGCTTGTGTTGTCACAGCCTCGCACAGAACAATGCTGGCACGACAGAGGGGAAAGAGTAGGTGGCTCGTCATAAGTGCCAGTCTGATTCTGGAGCGACCAAGGAAGGATGAGGCATTTCTCCCTGGGCCCGCAACCACACACTGACTATCTGGGTCCGTTCTTGTGGTTAAGGCAGTGGTTACGGGCACAGAGACCAAGTCTCTATACTTAGCATTCTCCAGAGGACATGTGGTTAGACGGAGGAAGCTTCCCCATGGCATTTCGAGGTCTTCAGTTCTCTGGTTTCATTGGAAATGACTTTGTAAATCCACTAAGATACCTTAACTGGGTTAATTAAATGTGTGTGGGCAGGTGGCAGTGAACACTAAGGAAAAACATAGTATGAATTACACTTCACAATGAAAGCTGTGAACTGCAGAGACAGACTGCCAGGTCACAATTGCAGGTAGAGAGCAGTTAGTGCTGGCTGAGAGAACACACACCAAAGCAAGGACACAGTCCAAGAAGGACACAGTCCAAGAAGTGCTCCTGAAGATGCTATTTGTTTCACTTTCTTTACAACATTCCATGGCTCTTCTCATTTCCCTACTGAAGGAAAGGACTTAGTAGGGTAAAACTAATTTTTCTGTAAAGATATTTTTATGTCCTGTGGAAGGAAATGAAGAAAAGGAGAGGTAGAGACATGCAGAGACCACTGTCTGAAATTCTCTCATTAATCATAGAACAGTTTGAGTTGGAAGGGACCTTAAAAATCCTCCAATTCCACCTCCGCTCAGCCATAAGCTTTAATCAGATGGATAAAAGTTACAAAAGTTCTCTTTTTGGCAAAACTTCCGCCTCCCAATTACTAAAGATGTGCCTTCAACCACTTTTATTCCACAGCAGCCTAGGATCCCACAAGAGAATAAGGCAGTCTCATTCTCCATTCTGCTTTTAAAACGCAAAAGGTTTGACTTTTTTTTTTAATCTCCACAGAAGAAGCACTAATGGAAAGCTCTCCTTGGTGAATTATTACCTGGCTACCCTGCCACAGACAACTGCAAACACAGGAAAATTACAATAGACCAGCTGACACACAACAACCAGTAAAAAAAAAACTTATTCACGTGGCTGAGAGGACTAAGCTGGAAAAGATTTGTAAAACTATAATGAATCTTAATCACATAACCCCCAGTGTGGACACACAAACTGAAACTAAAATCTTTATTCATTTGCCAAAACGGAACAAACAGAATCATATAGGAACTTTATTCCAGTGTGACTGCATCCCACAACAGAACAGCACACATTAGAACATGAAAGCTTTCCAGTCTTTTTAAATTAATCCAAAAAATAAAGTGCCTTCCTCTCACAAAGAAGGGCCACATCTTCAGAATTTAGAGTACATACATAAACCACAAGCGCATAATTTCATAACCTAATGTAAAACAATATAATAATAATTACTCAAAGTATACCAGGTGGTGTTTTAGTGGCCTCAGTGAGTATGTAACAATACCAACATGTAAATTAAAGAGCTAAACATTGTTATTTCTTAGATGCAATATCATCCAGTCATTCCAGAAAGAAAATTATGTTCAAAACTGAGTAAACAATAGATTTATAAGAAACTAAAAACTAATGATGAACAAAAGGTTGTGAAACTTGCAAGAAAAAAAAACCCCACAGTATTTGTTTTCTGGATTTTTCTATTTAGCATTAAAACAGCAAGCCTCATGGAATGACATCTCACATTGTTACATACTCAGGAGGGCATTTCCTTTTCCAAAGACCTGGCAAACTTGTGATGGTAGAGAGAGTAAATATCATTTTAAGGAAAATAATTCTAGAAAGAGACTGAAGACACCTAAGCCTACACCAAACCAACAAGTAAGGAATGCATCATTAGAAAAGGCAGCATGTATAAATAATTCACTCTGCGTTTCTTCTGTACAAATTGCTATCCCCATGAAATAAACATGTTTTTCTGATTACTTCCAACAGCTCCACACATGCATCTTACTTGCCTAGGCTAGCATTCCACTGCCCATCGCTAATGCAAACTGCTGCAAAATTTCTCTTTCATAAGAAGCTACCATTTCGATTAATTTTAAGCAATTGTGGTGCTCCCACGTTAACTTTAAGATGTCACATGCCATACAGATATACAAAAACTGCTTAATAGTAATTAACTGCCTTTAGACAACACAAGTGATTACTTCTGAACGGCATCACTTACAAAATTTCATCTCTCAAAGCCTCCCATTTCAGTTCCTACCTCAGTGTTGTTCTTTTCAACAGTAAAGATAAAAAAAGAACATCCAGCATGGCATTTTATCCAATTGCAAATACATAAACCAAGAATTATTATGCTTTCCTGGTGCTTCTGCTGAAGTGATAAAGGATAATATAACTGTCACTATTTTAAAGACAAACCTCGTCTATATAAATTTTGTACTGATAACAATTTCAGTTGGTTGAATGATTTAGAAAAAATAAACACTATACCTGTACAGCTCCTAAAAAGCATATGAATGCACCAGTATATCTTAATAAAACTTGTGACACTGCTACAAAATTGTATTTGCAATAGCGTGAAGGCAATATTTGCATAAACATTGAGTATTCTTGAAGGGAAGGAAGAGTGCAAAGAATATTCAGTTTAACATTTAACATTTTCAGAGATGAGGCAGGAATTGGCACCTCATCCAGCAAAGTTTTATTCTGTCCTCCAACTCAGGAACGCAACACGCACTATAATCACACATCGTCCTTGTTCCAATTCAGGAGAAACCAATGAATACACTGGAAAACCGGTGGTCTTTCTAACCTCAGCAGTGCATGGGTTATTTACAAGAACCACTACACAAAAAAATGCAGTTTTTCCTCCTATAAGAACTGCAAATTCATCCTGCGTGAGCATTTGATGCAGACAACAGTGTGACAACCGCTCCCTCGGGTTTAAGAGATAAGGCCCAAGGCAGAATTTTGCTTTACTTTTTGGGAATGTGTCCAATAAACAGAACTGCCTATACTCACCTTGATTACAAATCCCCACAAGGATCAATTCTTCCTAGCTCCTGCAGAGACACCTCAGAGAGGTCTCAGCTCTACCTCTTCTTTGTTATGTATGTGCACACTTCTAACCTTCTGCACTATGAAGCGGAACAAAGGTGGGAGCAAATGATAGGCAGAAAGAAGTATTGGGAAACAGTCACGAATAACAACCACTAAATGAATTATTAGTTTAATATCTAGAAGTCAAACTAAAAATCTAAACTATATTTACAATCAATAATTTAGTTTTTCCTGCAAAAAAGTAGCTCTTTATGGTAAAACTACTCTGGGGAGGAGATAGGTCCAAAAATTATATTAATCCAATAATCTTCTGGAAGATAAAGAAATTAACCTTCCATTCCATGTGTGAGCATTTGACCTTTCCCTTCCTAATAAATACACAGAAACTTTCGTCCCGCTCCCACCCTTTAAGTCACACACAAAAAATAGATATTGCTTCCTTGGGAAAAGATGAAAGAGCAAACCCCATACAGATCACCATGTACAGTAATACACCTGAGGAAGGTGGCCAGCAAGGCAAGGAGGGGATTCTACCTCTCTATTCCTCTCTTGTGAGAGTTCACCTGGAATCCAGTGTCCAGTTCTGGAATCCTCAACATAAGGAGGATATGGAGCTGTTGGAACGGGTCCAGAGGAGGCTACAAGGATGGTCAGAGGGCTGGAGCACCTTCCATACGAGGACAGGCTGAGAGAGTTGGAATTGTTCAGCCTGGAGAAGAGAAGGCTCCGAGGAGACCTTACAGCGACCTTTCAGTACCTGAAGGGGCTACAAGAAAGCTGGGGAGGGACTGTTTGTAAAGGCTTGTGGCGATAGGACAAGAGGGAATGACTATAAACTGGAGAGGGGCAGATTTAGACTGGACATAAGGAGGAATTTCTTCACAATGAGGGTGGGGAGGCCCTGGCCCAGGTTGCCCAGGGAAGCTGTGGCTGCCCCATCCCTGGAGGGGTTCAAGGCCAGGTTGGACGGAGCCTTGGGCAGCCTGATCCAGCGGGAGGTGTCCCTGCCCATGGCAGAGGGGTTGGAACTGGATGGGCTTTAAGGTCCCTTCCAGCCCAAACCATTCTGCGGTTCTATAAGGTGCACAAATACTGCTGAAAATGAAGCATGGCAAAGGAACAGAAAAGTGCTGAAAGATCTGCCTTTTCAGATTAACTGCACAGATGTTGTAATAGTCCAGACTAAACCCCCCCAAAAAACCCAAAATAAAATCCAGGATCTTTTAAGGGGGTCTGAAGTACAACTTAAATCAATCCCAGGTGTTTAGCTACTGTCACAAAGCAAGGTATGCTTTCTTTTTGGCTGCCATCTCACTCAAAATAAATAAGGGCACATCTGTCCTCTGTCCCAAGGGGTTTGATATTTTATGTCAAATTTATAGGAATTTGCCATTTCCTGTGATGTTTGATGCCATACTGTGACATGCCAAGTCAGCTGGTATTTATGACATGTCAAAACAAAAACTAAAAAAGAAAAAAAAAAGAAAAAAAAAAAAAAAGACATTCACTGAAGCTCATACTCAACTGTGAGATTACTCTACCTTTAATATACGATCCCATACCTGTGATAATGCACACAACAATTGTGTATCCCTGGCCAGGGGGAAGCTTAAAACATCTGGATAACACATGCTTCGTTGCTCAAAGAACTGCAGAATGAAAACCTTTCCCCCATGACAGCTTTATCACATAGTTATTTAAATGTAAAACTAAGTATGAGACAGCTCCTAGTTTTGTGCAGCTTTTGTAGTTTTAGTTTGTACACCTCTAATGAATTCAGACAGCAAACTCCAGTTTTAAACCAACTCAGGTACGGATACACTGGAGATTGTCCTAGTTTAGCTACACAGACATTCAAATCAAGTACATTCAACAAAAGCGAGTCCTCTTGCAGGACCAGACTGCCATCTCCTTCTGTTTAGGAGGGGGCTAATACATTATCTTTCACACATACATAAAGATCACTGCAAGTGAGAATGAAAAATGGTTTTGTACTTCCCAGAATTTAATTTTCCTAAACTTTTCAAAGCCAACAGATTAAAAACCACATTACAAAATTCCGTGTAATGCTGTCCATAAAATTTTACACAGTAATTGAGCACCACTGGACTATGATCCAGCAAATCCTAGCCCTGCGCATTGTCAGGTTCATTACTACAGCTTCATTCACTTTGGAGCAACTTAGGTGTAAGCAAGACAGAGCAACAAAAAAAATGAGAAAAAGCAAGAAAAAATATTTTGTCAAAACCAAAATCATTTTATGAAAGTTATTTAAAATAGAAATATGCAATGTAGAAGGAGCATCAGAAAGAATAAACTATGGAGTTCTGCTAGTTTTGTTGGGGGAAGTGGGGGAATTCACCATCGCAAACAAGGATGGAGTCATCCAACAAGAAAGCTGGTTACTGCCTCAGAAATCCTGATTCTTACCTGTAACTCCTCATGGTGTCTGCCTGTTACCATCCAATTCATTTTTGCACACTCCATAAGGGGCACCTTTACACTTTCTGTCCTTTAAGGACATGGCCACATGTTCCTAGGAACAATCCCAGTCACAGCATAAGTACCACAGTGCACGGAACTCTTCATCAGATTAAGAAAAGCTGAGAAGAGAGCTCACATTAGAGTGAATATGCAGCAAATTTAGACGCTGCTGGGAAATTACCTATCAGACGGGCATCCTCCCATGAGGAAGGGACATCACCTTTGTTTTTTCACCTAGGATGTCTCCATCTCTTACACATCAGAAGAAAGAGCACAGCATGAGAATCCAATAGGATCCGAGTGTAATTCTCAGCACAGGAAAAGGTATGGGTGCCACGCATAAAAATTTCTGCAGTCAACTTAACAGCTGAGGGAGGATGTGAATAATCTCAGACCTGATTCAAGCAGGATACAGGGGTCACCTCCATGGAAGGCCCTGCATCCTGCACATCCCTAGTAGTGAGTGGAATTAGAGTGAGACACAAAACCTCTTCTGCAAAACAAAGCACAGATGAAACAAGGAATACATGTCAGATGATGTAGAAACTTGGGAGAAAATATCTACCATCTTCATCACACAGATAGGTGGTAAAAAAAAACAAATAAACAAAAAAACACAGCAAACCAAAACATCAACAAGTTAATAACTAAATATGCAAAGCTACAAGTGTCCAAACACCAGGATTGGATCCTTTTAGGCCCTCTGCCCTCTGAGTAGCTACCTGCCAGAGCGGAAAATTTAATAGAATGAGACCAGCTTTTCTATTTCAGTCTCAAAAGTGCAGATGGAGCAGATGCCTGCTGATAGCAATGTTATCTGTGTTACTGCAATATCTGAAGACCCCAATCAGGCACAAGTCATTGAACACTCGGAGAACACGCTCAGAGAAAATTCCTGCCAAAAATAGCTTACCAGGTGAACTAAGGGAAAAATGCAACCTGTGGATTTAATTAAACCAGCCAAGATAACTACAGAGAGGAAATATGCTAAACAATCAGAGGTGAGGGCACAGGTATGGTCAACTTTGACAGCATTCTGCAGAAAACTGTTAAAAACATGAGCTGAAGGGTTTGGTTTGGTTGAAATGCCTAAGTTACACGCTAAAAAGCAGTTCTTTCAAACTTTGGATTAGATTAAAAAAAATATTAAAGAAGCTGTGGATTTTAGTTGGCCACATTCTTACTTTGAGAGAACTCCTAATCAGCTGTGGTACCAAGAGCATTGCCTCACATTATACACAGAGTCTTCAGACCACAGAATTTCAGTGAAGGGTTTAACTTACTTGTTATCTGTGCTGGTGGAGGGTCACGTCCAGCCTATAGGCACATGAAACCTCTTCTGTTCACAGTACAAATACACAGCACACAAAACAGAAGGAAATATCTTTTTAGATTTCACACTTTCAGTCCTCACTGTGTGGATCCATCACACATGGACTTATTTCATTAAGCTCTACCACATTAAACCTACACAGGTAAAACTGTACTGTGATGACAACATAATCCATCTCCATCATCATCTTCAAAACCTCCATTTAAAAAGAAGCGTTTGTCAGTAGGCGAAGGCGTAATTCCCTGCAAAATGCATCATGAGTGAACTAAGTTACCTGTTCTATTTGTTTTAAAATATCATCGTCCGGTCCTCTGTGGAGGATATCAGCATTTTACAGAGCACCATTATCGCTCATGTTGCATTTATCCTAAGATGACAGGTACACTGAAGTATCATTTTTCAATTATGCAAAAACTAGCATTTCTTTGAAGCAGTTTATTGAATAACATCTGTCATCATTTTAGAGGGTCAGTGACTGATACTGTGGAAGTTCAGGAGTTCAGCACCTTTTTTAAGGATAAGGGTGACTACATAAATAGTAATCACACTGTTAATCTAGTAATCAGCAAGGTGGAACGTAGCTGCCATAGTAACAAGCACAAGACCAACTGTTTGCTTCCAGGAAAATGCCTACACTTCAAGCAGTTATTCCACCACAGTTTTTAAAGATATAATGGAAAAAATAAAAACACATCCTGCATCTTGGAGCTCGCCTCTTTCTCTACATTTCCTCAAATGGAAGAGGGAATTCCTCAAAAGAGAATTTCACTGGTTTTAATGAGAATGTCCCATCACAGAGTTTCTGGAGCCATGACAAGTGACAGCCCCAGTCTCACCTAGAGAGTGCACAACAAATACCCAGAGACAGCACGTACTCTAGGAAGGATCACCTTCCCAAGCACTTCTGTAAGGGCTACACAGAGAGATTACTCTGTGCAGTAATCATAGTAAAAGGTGGTCTCTGTACCTAAAGGTTATATACTTCTAACACACTCTTAACCACTGTAAGTAACTCCTGTTAATTATTAATAGCCACCTCTCCTTTGCACTTTGACATCTCTACCCACTCTCATTTATATTACCTCTCACACATACAGAACTCCAACTTGCAACAAGTCTCAATAGCTTGGTGAGAGAGACAGGAATGACTGAGAAGGGGGGAAATTTAAAAACCTAGGAGAGGAGGCAGAGCAAGCCCCAAGGCAGTGCCACAGAGGCGTGGAGAGGCCACTCGGGGTTGGAGAGGCAAGGACACAGTTGTTCTGGCTTCCCATCCACTGTGTCACCACCTCCTAAGTAAAATCTATACTTATCACAGCTAGGTTTTGGGAATTTTTTTTTTCTTCATATTTCCATGCAGGCTGCTGACTGAATAAACAAGAGTCAGGACAAACCTGAGAGAAGGGAGGAGAAGAGTGTAGCTAACAGCTTTGTATTTTGAGGAAGGAATTAGCCTGGTATTACATCAAAATACACCTATTACTCTGAATTTCCTTGTTGTGGTAAGAGCTTAAGTACCACCTGATAGGTATTACATTAAAAACTTATACACTATTAAATGTCTTGATCTAGACATGCAAATTACTACTATGGGATGTCTGGTCCAGCCTGCCTTATGGCAAAGCTAATCTTCACAGATCCGTTTCACTTTCTATCCTTGCACCTGCCTGTATTAACAAGATTAAGAATTAAGCTGGCAGAGGGCTGTCTGTCAAGAAGCGCCAGTTTATCTATTGATTTAATCATCAGAATTACAACCAAACAGATCTCCAGGCCTGCACAAAGGGAAGGTGTTTATTGTGTTATAATTCAAACTTTAAAAGGAAGGCCCTGCAGAAGTCACGCTGCTGGCAGGCTGTGTCACCAGACTATGCAGAGGAAGCACTGGGAGGGGGAAAGAGATACTGGACCTTTCTTGTAAAAGAACTTTCTTATTTGACTGTTTGGGCAAGAGGGAAGATTTTTCATGTGATCTTTCCACAGTCAGAGAAAGTTAAAAGGTCTGGATCATTTGCAGATCCAAGCTAAGTCATTCAGGGAACGGTTAAAAAGGAGTGCACATGCTTATCTTTGCAAATCCATTCACAGGGCCCCTATCTCCTCATCTAAGTTATAACTTAACTTTCAATTGCGTCAGTGCTGTCTCTTTACAGGAGTTTGTTACGAGTTCAGGGAAGTTTCTTCACCTGAGGCAGACTTTGCCTTATTTATTAACAAACTGCCACAACACATGCCACAAAAAAAGCCTCAAAAAACATACCAGTACCACAGACCCAGTAGTAGGGAATGAATAAAAGGGGAAAATACACAGCAAAACAAGAAGTTGGTTTTAAAATCGAAAGCCAAAAAAGTGTGATAAGAATTGGATTCAAGGAGAAACGAATATTTATTATCTAGGGACTGTTCTGAAGCTTTGCAATGTGTGCATTTTGCTGATACGCTGAAGGCAAGGGGCCATCCCAAAGTTTGGGATAATCAACCCTTTGTAAGAAGATGAGGCTAAGATAACAAAGCATTCACAGATCAGTTTGAGTTACTAAAAGGAACAGAGTGCAAACATATTCAAGGTATATACAGAAAGGAAAATGAATCTGAAACAAACCATTTTCAAGCCAGGCAACAGGAGAGCTACTCCCTGCAAGTGACAACTCTAAGGAAACAAATGCTGTTTGTTCTCAGCTGGCTGCACTTCCACCTCCTCCCCTTTCATTCAATACTTTGTGCTAGTGATGCTCCCTTCATCTCCATGACATGCTGGGAGCAAATACTTTTATCTCAGTGAGGAAAGGACACTGGCTAAAGCATACGATCACACAGTAAGTTTACACTTCTGTTTGCTGGCATGAAGGGGGAAAAAACCCTCTTCCAAATAAGTTGCTTAATTAGCAAGTGTAATTAAATATTATTCGAGTGGAGCATGTGGATCTTGGATAAATTCAGCAGAGAAGCGTGTGCTTAAGGAGCAACTGGGATAGCTGCTTACATCCTCAACCTTTGCTTTAAAAGCAGAAAATGACAATAACTTGCCCCACTTTGTCCTTTGTACTGGAAGTCTGTTGCCCGAATGCTATTGAGCTGGATTCCTTCAGGAGCAAAGTCAGCTGAGACAAACCAGAGCCCCTCACCCCCTCCTATTATTCGGCACACAGTTCCCTTCCCGCTAGCTCGCAGTTCTGACAATGCAGGGAAAGAGGAGAAGAATGGCAGAGGGAAGCAGAGCACGGCTGTACGTTGCAGAACCTCTCCGCATTCGCTTGCCAAACAATGCCAGTATTCAAAAAGACACCGAAGATGCAATAGGACCATACTGAATCCACGCCTCGGCGCAGCGAGGGGCTCTCTAACAATGCGTTCAAGCAACAGATAGAGATTTACCTTCAAAATGCAGGCCATGTTCTTTCTCTATCCTTCCTACCACAGAGCAGCAGGATTCTACTTTGTGAGCAGCAGTTCCAGTGTCAGGCAAAAGGCTGGTAGAGCTGCAGAACTGCTCGAGCCTACATTCCTGTAGATCCAGTGAAGGGTACCACGCATCCAGGATCCGTTAGTCATATTGGTCTTTTTATGCCCGGTTTGTTCCACCCATCGGCTCCGAGCACTGGCTGGGATCCAGCCCGGTACCTCCCCTCCATCACATGACCACGTTTGATTCATGGCTCCAGCGTGTATTTCTGTAAGCTCCAGGACGCTCCCGCGCAACGCTATACGTACAGCTGGCAATCTGTACCTCCCAGATGTTTTGCAACGGCTGGAAATCAAGCCGCATGTTTATAATTAATCCCCGTGCAACACCCTGAGTGTTCTCGGGGGAAGAGCTGCTGACACTTGGTCAGAAAACTCCAAACTCTCTATTATTTGGGCTCTAAAAATCCTTACGCTGCTTGTTAGCATGAAGCATTGTTTTATGTTCAGCCCTTTTTATTGTACGGGAGGCTTCCCTTTGTCTAAAGGCTGCAACTGCTTCCCTGTGAGAGAAAAATCATTGTCAGCACTGACAGAAATACCCCATCAGAGCTGCTTACATTGTGCTGCACGAGCCTTGTTGTGTAAAGGGCTGACATACATCATAGGGAGTGGAAAACAGGGGCTGGTTTGGGGTTTGTTTTATTTAATATATGCAAGTCTGGTAAAGGCTCTCAACTTTCTTTGGGCTTTCCTACACTGCGGTCAGATTAACTGCAGATTAATACACTCAGCTGTTGAAGAAATCTTTCACTTTACATCATCCCCTTAAATTCAAATTATTCACTTGCAGATTATGCTATCTATATTATAAAGGTGTCACTTTGTATTTGTTGCTTCTCCTGCAGCCTCTCTCTTCCACTTACATTTTCATAGTGCCTCTCATTATTACATCTTGGAACCCTTTGCATATTCTGTACTTGGCATCTTCCCTGTCATTCCTTGTGTGCTACATTGCTTCGCTCCTGCTGCTTTAATACACACCAATGGTCTGTCTCTCCCTTAATAAATTCCTTCCAGTGGATTTCTTCATCCTCTTTCCAGCGACTCAGGGTACCTGTTTACATGCAGCTAACACATTCCAGTTGATGTTATGAAACTGCTTACCACAGAGCTCCTTAATACATGGAATCTAGAAAGGGTTAGTACTGTGCCACACATTTAATATCTAGTATTGTTCCCTGCCTGGCAAGCCTCTCCTATCAAGTGCAATCCCTCAAGACTGTAAATACATTGAAACTAAAGGAATTTTGCTGTCCCTATTTCCATGCAGGGCAAATTACCCCCAAGAGCAGAAGAGAAAGGGACCAGGGAGGCTTTCTCCAGCTCATGCTCCTCACCTGCCTTCATGTGCACTTCCAAAAAAGATGCCAATTGGTGTCTGGCCTTCACATCACCCCTCCAGAGCACTGGAGTTTTACACAAGTCCCACAAACCCTCCAACCCCTCTCACCACTGGAAATCCAGCTCTTTGCTCAACTACAGCTGAAAGCCACAGCTCTTGAGCTGAAAATTGTAATGCTGCTGGCAAGAATAATAATAAAAACAAACAAACAAAACATATTGAGGTTTCTAACTATAAGTTATACAACATAAGGAAATATCTAAACAATGAATCAGGGGAAGAAGCTTGTGAGGGAGGGACCTGTGGTCTTTTTCTAATTAAGAGCTAACACCAGTCACTCTTACATCATTCTGGACTGCAGTTTATGCCTCTCATAAGTAGTTCTCTAACAAAGCTCTGTTTTTTAATGAGTAATGCATACAAATCATGCAATTTTTTCCAATTAAAAAAAAAAATCACCTTTTTTTTCTTCTCTTCAGCAGTCAAGAATCTTTTTTTCTGGGACTGAAATTTTTCCTTCCATCTGTGTGGTGGGCATGGGGAAAGTTTCTGAGACAAGTGAAAACTATTCCATCCCTTCCCCACCCCCTCTTTCCAACTCTGTAAAGAACAAAAGGAATAAGATTTGGAGAGAAACTGTCCTGAAAAGGTCAACCATTTCAGATATGTCTAAAGCATTGAGGAATTTCCAGTGAATTATATTCCTTAAGGAAAGTTGGAGATGTGGTTAGGTGCCTTGTTTTAAGCATTTCTTCGACATGCTTGGATTCTAAACATCATATCAGACAAAATATGATGACCTTAACTTTTAGGCTTTGTAAATGTACATTTCTCTTAAAGATACTTCATTATTACTTCACTTCAGCTGTCCTTCCTTCCTTCCCTCCCTCCCTCTGACTCGCCACAATCCAACCACCTCATATGCCCTGCCTGCTGGGATGCCTGGACGACATGGGGCATAACAAAAGTAATTACTTGTATTGTCCAACAAGCAGCTACACTCCCTCTAAATCTTCTTAGTTTTGTGAAACATGGTCAAATAGATTTTCTGGAATGCTGAAAGGGCTCCAAGCACTCACAAGTTGCTCACAGTGTGCAGAGGGTCCCACAGCTCCTGTTGACCACTCCCAGCCAGAGATGCCTGCAGCACCAGCAGCTGTTGTTTCAGCTGCTGCTTGTAAGCAAGGCACACAAAACTGTCTGTTCTCTGCAAATACAGGCAAAGCTTGTGTTTTTCTTCCAGAACCTAATTTAGAGAGGAGAAAACTTGATACCTTTTAGACAAATACACACTTCTTTTTAAGGAGGGATATGAGATTCCGCTTTATTTGCTCCCAGGGACAGGAGCTGAAGGTGTGACTCTAGCTGAGAAAGCTGAGCCTTAGGCTGAGCTAATCTCACTTCAGAGAAACAAGAAGAAATGCATCCACAGAAAGATAAAGGCAGAGAAACATTGTAAGCACATCTTTTGCATGAATCTCATGAAGTGTTTTACTTGAGCTGAAGATGCTCTTGAATTCAGCCTTAGGTCAAACATGGCTCATTCATTTCAGTCACGCCTGCACCTTTCTGTCCAAAATGAACACCGCTGTTTCTGCCTGGTAAGGATGTCAAATGCAGTATGAAACTGCCTTTCAAGCCTGAGTCATTGTGACAGACACTACTTCTACCTCTGAGGACAAAGTCCTTGCATATTTGCCATCCAGTTCAAATCCTCCCATTACATCCCTATGGAGATGAAACCTTGGGGAAAATTTGGTTTTTGGCCAGCAACCCTTTCCAATTCTAAGCTTTAAAAACGTAATGCTGTCATAATAAATCAATTATTTGTGGAGAAGGCTGGGTAAACCTTAATTTGCAAAGATTAATACAGTTACACAATAACAGCATTCAAGTAAGAATTTCTCTGTTCTGCTAATGCAGCCAGTTTTGCAGAGCTAGGCTGTGCCACGCTGCTCAACTGTTTTTTTGGGTGAACAGACAACCACATAGCTGATGAAGTTGAACTTTCACCAGTGATCAAGGACTTCAAAGCCAAAACTACACAGATAGGTAACTGACTTCAGTATTTTAGTCAATTTGCTAGTCCCGTAGTCTGTATTCTAAAAGCGCTTGCTTAGAGAAAGTCTGAAAACCAGCACCTCCTCACTAACTCTTGAAATCAGACACCGACTCATCTAGTGAAAATGTGCCAAAAAAGGAAGAAACTATTTTTACGCTTGCTGCCACTACAGAATTTTATCAGACGGGGATGACACAAGATGGCATTTCTCACCTTTTAGGTGCAACCCGAGTCAGTGGTGGAGTAACAGATCTGCTCTACTTTTATCTAGGCAACACATCTTCCCAGTCTTCTGTATCAATTTTTCCTTACTTCATGTAGCTCATCATTAGAGTAAGCAATATAAGCCACTCAGCAACCCAAAGCCATGACAGAGGCAGAAGAAGAGATGACAAAGACAGCAGGCTATGATTTGAACAGGAAATCTCATCGGATTATCTAAATGTTACATATAGTTTTAATATACAACTTTTCACAAACCTGATTTTTCAGGTAAGAAAAAAGTCTATATCAAGCCAGTATACTTCATTTCAGATATGAACTCCTGCTACACTGCCTGCATACCAGAGTCCAAGAAGAACACATTGGGCTTGATACATCCTGAATTTTACCTTTTCTTTTCAGAAAATCCTTGCAAATTGACACAAACGTGCTGTATTAACATTACTGAGAGTCCCGTCCAAAGCATATAAGCCCTACCCAGCTTCCTTCTCAGCACAATTCCTCTGTTCCTTACCCAGCTGTAGAACAATCATGCCACATTTAAAAAAAAAAAAAAAAAAAAAAATTAAAAAACCTTAGTTGTGGCACAATTCTGCATGGTTTACTGGCAGGAGACAGGGATTACTTGGCACCATTAACACTGTTAGAAATTCAGCTCATCACCTCACTATTATTCAGTGTCATGGTAACAATTTAGCCCAACCACACAGCACTTGCAGACCTTGCATGGGCTTGGGTTCCCCTCCCACCAGCCCCTTTCTAATACACACATATAAACAGACTCAAATCCCTGCCTCCCAACTTTCCTCTAACATAAGACAAATCCTTCAATAAGGTAAACGCTATGCTATTTAATACGTATGAGGAAGATATTCTATCCTATACTTACAGTACATGGCTTTCATACAAAACAAACAATGTTGCCTATAAATATGTTCTGTTTAAAAGAAAATAAAAAGCCTGTAGTATTTTAAATGCCTGAATTTTCAAGAGATAAAAACACAAGGGCCTGTTGAAGTTCCTGGAAGCAGAACAAAGCAAGTCCTGCACATCAGAAATCTCTTCAGAACACTGTCATTTTAATTTTGATCCAAACTCATCTGAGAACTTCAAGTTGCTGCTTTCAAAGTTGCCTTTTAAACAGGAACCATTTTGCACTGAACTACAGATTCTGTTTTATATTAATAAAAAAAAGAATTTGTTCCATTTTATATTAATGAAAAAGTGCACATCACATCTGTGACTTCTAATTTTTTTTAACAGAACAGACTTTAAATGGCATTTAAAACATAGCAAAACAAAATTTGCTCAGAGAACGCCGTCCATCTTCCCAGGCAGCCTTCTTTCTCTTCTAATTAAAACAAACTAAGTAACTCTGAAGGGTGCTGTGCCTGCTTATGCCACCAGCTGTTTTGTCTGTGTAAAAATAGTAAGATAAACAAACATATAACTTACTGCAGTCTGCAGGAGAAGAAAACCCATCAATAACATTCTGAAGGGCATTCAAAAACTAAATGATGTGTTTGAAAATGCACTGTCATTTAAAGGTAAGGTTGCTGACCAGAGGGCATGGTTGGTTGATTGGCATTTCTTGCAAGTTCTTCAGTCAAGTACAGACTTGGGTTTTCCACTATTAACTTTTTACATCCTTTGTTCCCATTATCAACGCCTCTCGCTCTCATGATTTTTATAGCATATAATGCTAACATCACAAAAACATTAACATTATTTCACACTCTGATACACTCATATCAATTTGCCCTCTAACAAGATTTTATCTTGGAGAATACAGCTGTTCACATAAAAGCAGCTTAGGAAAAGGGACCAGCAGTGATTTCAATCACAGTATTGAAGGCCCTAAGTTGGAATGGAAAATTTAAATCCCAGCAATTCAACTTAGGAGAATACTTTCTCCTGAACTGCAGAAGCAGATGCTGTCCCCTGCTGTGCTTCCTCCAAAGATCCAGTCAGCTACTGGTTTTATGGGCTAAGCTCTGTTATTATCCAAACCGTCCATCTTCTGGGGAGGAAAAAAAAAAAAAAAAAAGTGTCCCTATCCATCTCCAAATCTTTATCTAATGTTTCTTTGCACTTGAAAGGAGAACCTTAGAAGAACCACAGTAAAGACAGAATTATTTGATGCAGGGGTAGATTAATTCTGTTCGGGGCGGGGGGGAAGGCACAGAGTTGGTTAGAGATGCTTGAGATGCTCAGCCCCAGGACTGTCAGATCTGAGCCACCTTGCTCAACAGCATCCTGCTACACACCATCCATCACAAAGCACCAAACCCCAAAGCTCTACCTTTTTCTTGAACAAAGAAGTGTCCTAAAGGGAAAATAAGTAAATAAATCAATCCATCTGTATTCTAGGAATGAGGTAGGAACTTGAGAAACCTATCTTTTTGCCACAGAGGGGTGAAGTTATGAAGCATATAAACCCATCTCCATTTCACAGGCTGGAAAACAGGGAAATAAGGAAAAGAGAGCCCCTGGCACACACCGTGCCTACTCAGCATCCCAACACATTATCCTTTTAGGCTCTATGCGGACCCCACTATGGTCAGCATCCTCTGAAGGTTCTTGGAGGTCTTTCTCTGCTCTGGCTTGGCAGCAATGGGGCTCCCAGAAGAGACAGCAGCAGCCACTGCTTAACAAGATCTGTCACCAGGGTCCACAGATTCTGTGCCCCACAGCTCATTAAGAGACAGAGGGAACAGCAGAACAGCCACAATACAATTCAGGACAGAGGACACACATGGCTGGGGTCCAGAAAAATCAGATCCTGAAGGCAGAATTGAACTACAGTCTAGAATGTTCTTTTTCTAATTACAACCAGCACAACAGCTGGACAAAAAGCAGTCAAAGGACTTTTTCTAATCTCACCCTAAGGTTTTAGGGTTCTTTGCAGTTACAGGCTTTCAAAAGAAAAACAAACATAATCAGAAATGGTCCCAGTCCTGCAACAATTTATCACCTGCACCAGCTCTGCTGAAGCTGCCAGCATGAACAGGGTATAAAATAACACCAATTGTGACTTATGGTCTGGTTTCATTAAGCATTATGAATTAGCATTATTTCAGAATGCTATGAATGGATCTGTAACATGATGACAGTAATTTTAGGAACAAAAAGGTGTTTCACAGTTTTCTGGCTTGGATATATTTTACTCAGTTATAGTCCCGATGCTTAGATGTGCAGGAAAAAAATATGATTTATATACTAGAAAAGCAAACATTTTAATGTTATCAGGGACCTCATATGGGGAGATTTACAGAGATGGTCAGAAATTCACTAGAACCTATGTATTCCTGTTTTTAAACCTCATTCTGTACTGAGTTACAAAACCAACTAAACTCACAATGAAATCCAACTCTACTTTTTCCATTAAAATTCTACCAATGAAATTCCATTCTTGGGATATTCAAAGTCTTGCCTAGCCACAGCCCAAGAAACAAACAGAAAAGCTGCTTACGGATCTTGAATCATGAGCGTTCTTCCTCTGAATCCAACTAAACCAACACCCCAAACCCCTATTAAACCCACACACTTCTTGAAGCCTTTGGAGACAGCAGCCAACCATCCCAATGTGTCCTAACATCAGACTTTGCTCCATTGGATCCAGAATCGTAGAATAGTTTGGGTTGGAAGGGAGCTTAAAGATCATCTAGTTCCAACCCCCCCTACCATGGGCAGAGACATCTCCCACTGGACCAGGCTCCATCCAACCTGGCCTTGAACCCCTCCAGGGATGGGGCAGCCACAGCTTCCCTGGGCCAGGGCCTCATCACCCTCATTGTGAACAAATCCCTCCTTATGTCTAGCCTAAATCTGCCCCTCTCCAGTTTACACCCATTCCCCCTTGTCCTATCACCACAAGCCTTTATAAACAGTCCCTCCCCAGCTTTCCCGTAGCTCCTTCAGGTACTGGAAGATCACTATAAGGTCTTGGAGCCTTCTCTTCTCCAGGCTGAACAACCCCAACTCTTTCAGCCTATCCTCATATGGGAGGTGCTCCGGCCCTCTGATCATTCTTGTAGCCTCCTCTGGACCCGTTCCAACAGCTCCATATCCTTTTTATGCTGAGAATTCCAGAACTGAACACCATACTGAAGATGAAGTCTCACAGTAGAGGAACAGAGAGGCAGAATCACCTCCCTAGAGGGAAGAAACTCTCTAGCTTGTTATTAAAGCTACTTTCACCCACGTAAAATGCCAGTAGCAAAACTTAACAGTACTTCCAAGAGTCCATCTCAAACTATAAACCTATTATGAAAAAAAGGCTTCTATATCTTCTGAAACATGATAGCTATCCTCCCAGACTCCTAACAAAACGTATTCCATGCAATACTTCTAAATAACAGTGTTAGGAGTTTGTAACTGCCAGCAAGCTCGACTGCTGACAGTTTTCTGCACTGCTGCTTAACACTCTACTAGAAGATAAAAAGATGCAGTTAGAGGGAGGTGCCTGATGAGTTGGAGAACTTCTGGATACTGCCTGTGTTGGAATAATCAGCAACACAAACACAAAAAGTGAATTACACTCTAATGATATTATTGAAAACATGCAATTGAAGTTGCAGCATTGAAGACAAGGAATAAAGAAATACAGGAATTCAGTTTGTGTAACTTAAATTTAACCTGGGCATACACATATCAGCATTTTTAAATGGCAGTATTGCACAATTCTTTCCCCAAAGTAAATCAGGGTGGGGTGTGACAGTTCATTGTCCCCACCCAGCCCCCGCCCCTTCCCTTTTCTAGTTCAAAAGATGGAACTTGGAAAAGACAAGAGTGAATCAGCACTCCATGAACTGCACTGCTTTGCTTACTGAAAAAAAAAAAAAATAAGCATCCAGAGAATAAGAAATAGTCTTAAGGAAAACTGCAGAAGTAGTCTGATTATTTAAGTCATTGAAAATGGCTGTGAAGATGTAGGTTCTGTGCCTGCCTCTAAGAGAAACCCTCCACAGTGCTCTCAGAATTAATAGCTAGACACTAGTATTATTTCTTCTCATTTTCTGAGCTCTCAACTTGCAACCATAAGGGCTTATTCACTGATGCACTGGCTATTGCAGATGCAATTGAAGGTAACAGGAGTGATATTTTGAGCATATTAATTGGTATATAACGCTAAGTACTTTGAAAAGAAATGTTAGGCACCCTGTGCTGGGCAGCAACATAAATGGACACTTGAACTGTTTTTTCTGTGACTCCTTTTCTTTACTATAAAAGAGTAATAACTTTTAATGTGAATATGTCACATCACAGTGAATGGCATAAGAGCATCCCTGAGGAAATGAGGCAGGGTGCTTCTGCTCTTCAGGAAATGTTTTCACTACCATAAAGTAACACGTGGCACGGGGCCACTTCAGCAAGGAGGAGCAAACAGGATATTAAATTGCTGCTCTCCATCTGCATTTTGTCAACATGTGCATGTAGACAAGTTGGGAGCATTAGAACAAACCCCATGCTGTGAATCACACTATTGAAAACTATGTATAATATTTAGGAGATAATTTGAGCAAATTAAGACTGTGGAGGTAATCAGCCAGGCTTTTAAAAAATTGAATGCTTAAGTGTGTTATTTAATATTATTTTAATTTTAGCATCCCAGAAATCAAAGGCACAGATTCCATCTCCCTGGCACCCAATGGAGTCACTATTAAATCCTTCTGACTCCCACAACTTCCAGGACCATCTGACACCACTCTTCAGGAACCAACAACTCGCACCAAAGAAGTCATTTCTAGACCCTGAGTACAAGACATGTCCTGTCCCTGATACATGGTAGCATCAAAAAAGGCAAATCCTTTCCTGGGACAAACCCCAGGCTCCTTAATGCTGACTGCTGAAGCTCCCAGCACTGGCTTTTAATAGGTTACAGGTTAAGTTGTCTCTATAAACGTTTCCTTTCTCAGTCAAAAGCTACAGAAAGCATTTATGTTGTTGTGCCAACTCTGAGAAAGGGTGACACCAAACCCCAAAACCATTGCTTGAAGAGGCCAAACAACTTCAGATAAAAGAAATCTCAGCGTAAGTCCATATAACAGTCCATATAATGGTCCCTGAACAATTAAAAAAGTAGGAGGTGTGTGTTAATTTTGACCATTTATGACTTCTGGGGATCCTGAAGTTTTGTTAAAAGTAACTTTAGAGTTTCCAAAAAGGCATTAACTCCTCTGTTCTCCAGGCTGAAAATGCACACATCCATTACAGTGAGGACACAAAGATTGGATGTTGGGACTATTTTGAAAAAGCCTTTTTTTTAGCAATTTAATCCTTTCATTCATCACTCTAATGATTTCATTGACTCAGTGGCCTTAGGTGTAAAATACCAGGTTTTGCAAAGATGATTCAATTTGCAGTTTTCACTGGCAGCAGCTGTGGATCTCCAGGAGAAGTTTACCAGGTCTGCAATCACAGTCATTTACAAACCTTCATAATGACCATCCCGCCCTCACTACAATTTAAAGACCTCAGTACAAACACTCCCATCCATTTCAGTACACATTTACTAACATCACTATGTAGTAACAGCCAACAGCAAGGGAATCAGAACTTGGAGCCTAAAATACTTGGGAACATCATAGTGAAATGTGTTCATAATTCAGATTTTTAACATAATGTGTACAATAACTAAAGAGCTTTCCTCCCTGTATATTTTCAAGCTGATTGTCAGCAGATTTTTTTTTCTACTCCTGTTCTTATTATCAATAGCACAGCTGTTAGTGTTTGCATATCACACAACTACTTGATTCTCCTGCCACAGAAGTGCAAGGAATGTTCTAGGTGAACACCACAGCAGGAATAAACTCAGTACAGAAACATAATGTAAACAGAACATAAATTGAAGCATCATGATGTGGGTAATGCTCACAACTCCATCTTTCCTCTGCCCTGAGATCTATTACTAGAATTAGTGTTAATCTCAATAAAATTACAGTATTCCTGTTAATTCAAGTACCAAAATTATAAGCAGTTGTGATTTATCATGCACACCATTACACAGTTTCACAACTTTTTTTTTATTATTATTTTCAAAGCCTTCTAGTATTTTCCTTATCAAGATGTGATGGAAATCTTCCCCTAGCTCGGTTGTCTCTCTAAAATGCTGCAGTACAAGATAAAGAAAATGCTTTATAGTTGGAGATAAGCTTACTGTGTCTGGCGTTCCATTTTAATAAAATTTACAAGGGCATTTGGAGAAACTGCAGCGCCAGATCGCATTGACTGGAAAAATATATGTACTAGGAGGTAAGATTGACATTATGCCCATTCAGACATCTCTTACAGCAGTCATGGAAGCAAGGAATTGTCAGAACAAAGTAAATGAATGATTTTAAGGACTGGTTCAATTTAAATCCTGGAGTCCACATGCAAGCAGGATGGCTGATCACAGCAGAAAGTGTCAGAGTACGCGGATAGCCTAAGTTTTCTTTTGCACGAGACTAAGTGCAACATCTGTCTGCAAAAACAGGGTTCCTCCATTTTACTATTTATCTTTTGTAGTTAAAGGCTCCTACAGCAGAGCTGCATAATTTCAGAGTTGGGAGTCAGGGGAGATTTAATTATGTTGGACTAATCTTGTAATTTAATTCACTTAATGGAGTATTAGGAGAAATGGCCAAATGCATCAGGCTTCGCCCAGGAACATATTAGTGTCCTTCTTGGTATAAATCACAGTCCTTAAGAGTTTTCCTCCAAAGGAAGATAGAAACCCGACTGTTGGGTGAGGTCATGAACAACTGAGAGGTGACTGGTTTAGTAGCATCAGGAAGGACAGCTTTAAGTCATAGCTCTGTTGTAACTTTGTATTCTTGGACAATCTGCTTTACAAATCATTATCAGGAGAAGGTAGAAAAAACAAAATCGCACGAGCTTCCATTCCGGAAAGAAATCAAGAACATCGGGCTCTGCAGTCACACTTCTCTTCTGTGAACTGCGCAGTTACTGCTGTTGCTATAGTCTAAGGACTATAAAATGAATCAAGTTTTTTTAGTCAGAACTAAAAGGTCTTGGGATAATGGGTGTGGGGCGGGGAAGGAGTGGAGCAGGGAGTACAGCAAAAAACCCCAAAGGTCAGACAGGAAATTACCCCTATTGAAACTCTGAGAGCACTTCCTTCCTTCCTTTCTTTCCCTGGTTATTATTTTTAAATCCCACAATGTGAAGCATCAGCAATTCCTCCAAGGGGACGGCACGTCTGTGTTGGAAAGGTGAAGGCATGAGGCCACTGACTGGTGGGGTTAAATACCCAGCCCTGATGTCAGCCTGAAGAGCTGACAGACTTGTGTTTATTTCTGTTCTCACAAAAAAGAATTGCAAATTGGTTTTCTCAAGTAAAATTCCCATCCCTTAACAAAGCCTCCGGAGCATAAGCCCTAGGTAAGTGAGAGCAAAGTTCTGAATTTTCAAAGCAGTATTTTTAAACCCGCTTGGGATTTCAGTGGCATTTACTTTTCTACAGTGCACCCAGTTTATTTCTGTCTAAATTTCAGGAGGCAGCCATTATTCACATTGCTAGAAGCTTTTCTCGACACACTCAAAACAAGTACTGTTAGACAAAATAAGTTCAGTGGAGGAGCAGGAGAATTTATCTTTGAATACATTACAGACAGTAGCTCTGCTTTGAGGAAAGCTTTTGGGGTCTCATTGTGCAATTCTGTCTCTCCTTGAGAAGTGCTGCGGAGAGGTGAGATTCCTCCCCCAACTCCTGCTCTCCTTTTCCCACACTCCCCTCTCTCCAAACCAGCTGAAAGCAGAAGCAAAAAGATGACTGGCCACAACTAAGCCAGAACAGCATTGGAGTTTGCCTCCTTAACGTCAAATTAATGCATTCGGGTAAATAATTGACAGAAAAGAGTAATTTTGATACAGCAAGGGAACATGGCTTGTCAGAGGAAATTATCTCAGCTGGAAATTAAGAAACAACCTCAAAATGAAAATATTTCTGCTTTACTGTTTCCACATTACAACTGACAAAAAACCAAAGAAACGTTCAAGGGGGAAAACAAAACCAGATCAGGACTCTGCAAGTCTAAGAGGAAGAACCTGAGAGGACTGAGAGACCACGTTGTTAACAAACTCACAGAAAGAGGGAAATGTAAAGCTTTAAATCTTTCCTGTATTCATTTATTTTCTGTTTCCAAGAAGCATTTGCTCATGTGTTTAGCACACATTTACAGTTTGCTTCTAAAACCATGCAAGGATTTCCAGTGATGTGTGGGAATCACTGGAAAAAATTCTCAAACAAACCATTGATCTATTTACAGGAGCCGTCTAAATTCATCTAGTTCAAGATTAGTCAGAAAGTTTCCTAATTGTGGCTGAAATGTGAGTGAACACTATCATTATTCATTCCACTGAGAAAGCAAACACCAAGAAGAGCTTAGGAGGTTGCTGGATATGCTATAAAGTGACGGGACTGCTCACAGAAGTCAGGAGCCATTCTCAAACAGGTTCTGAACAGAGGACACTAAGTTTAGTGGCTGCATGTGATGAAACTACAAAAAAGTTCGTCAAGCACAGCTTAGCTTGGCTCTTTCTGTTATTGTTTCAGGCTCTGGTGTTAGTGCATTTGATTCCAAAAGCATAAATGATCCACACGTATAAAAAATAAACTCCACTCAGTGGTCACATCAGCCATCCTCTCTCAATAAGCTAGTGACATAAATGCCAAATTAATCTGTTGGCACTGATAGAAGAGAATTCTCTCATAAGGAAATGTTACTGAACCCTTTTCAGATATAGGGGCACAATCACTTCTCTGGGCCTGCTGGCCGCACTGTTTCTGATCCAAGCCAGGACATTATTGGCTACCTGAGCCACTACTGGCTTATGTTCATTGCTGTTGACCAACGCCCCCAAGTCCTTATATGCCAGGCAGCTTTCCAGCCACTCTTCCCCAAGCCTGTAGTGCTGCACGGAGTTGTTGTGTCCCAAGGACCCAGCACTTGGCCTCGTTGAACCTCATCCTGTTGGTCTCAGCCCACTGATCCAGCCTGTTCAGATCCCTTTGTAGAGCCTCCCTACCCTCAAGCAGATGAACACTCCCACCCAGCTTAGGGTCATCCACAAATTTACTAAGGGTACATTCAGTCCCTTCGTCCAGGTCATTGACAAAGATCTGGACCAGAATTGGCCCCAGCACTGAGCCCTGGGGGCACCACCTGGGACCAGATCAGAAGCTGCGAATTTGTTTTTCGACTGAGGACACAAGAACATGAGTGAAGCCACTGCTGGTAAAGTAAAAAGGAACAGCAAGGGAGTGAGTTTATGTATGTGAGGGGAAGGCAGGAATACAGCAAGGGCTGCAGGCAGAAAACAGCAACTCTTTGAATTTGATTAAATGTCCCATATCCTTACAATGACCAAAAGAGGATTTAATCAAGAAATAAGCAAAGCTCACATCCTAGGCAAAGAGCATAAAGCGAGCAGAGAAGTTATTTACCCAGTGTAACAGACCACAGGAAGAAAAACACGAAGAGGAAAAAAAAAATGACAGCAAATACCATATAGAAAAGGAGGAGAAACTCAACTCAGGGTATCCCTCATGGGAATTCTGGAGAGAATTCTGATAATGGGAAGTGTTGCAAGTACAGGGTCAGCCGAGCTGCAGGTGATAAGGGGAGTAAAAATGTCATGTAAAGGAGTAGCGCATTAATTCAATAGATGACATTGTGTGTGAGAGAAGAGCACACAGCCAACAAAATACATCTAATGCTCAGATGAGGACCAAGACACGACCTTGGCAGACAGGTAGAAAATTGGATGTAAAATAGATATGAAGGCATCAGGGAATGTGATATAATAACTACAAAGATTTTCCCAGCATCACACAAGATTAGGAAGCAAAGTCATCCAACCAAGATAAATGCTGGCACGATTGTTAAACCACTGGGACAGTGGAAATTACAAAGAAAAAAATGATATGTCATTCTCATTTCTAGTAGATTGTTCTCAGCCAACACTGCTGGGTAACATTGGTGTCTCCTTGTCTACTTCCAAAATTAAGAAGAACACGTTTCACTACTGAGCTTAAGTGGGATCACAGCAACATGGCCAAGACAGGTCAGCCTCACAAGACTCAGCAGCTCATAAACTAAAATCTTGGTGTATGGATTTAAGGGAAGAAACAAACCATAACACTATGACACTTAAAATCCCATCTGTCATCTGGAAAGAGTCAGGAAAATAACTGTACAATAGCAACGAAGTGGCATTATAAGAGGGTTTTGATCTGCTCTGTAACACCAGAGAACATGGGGAAAGGCTTCCTAACCAGAGGCCAATCAGGCTGCCCTGGCTGCGCGGTGTAATGCAGAGCGGACACAGAAATTAAGCTCTGAAAGCTCAACATCTGCATTTGCACACCACCACAACCAGCAAACACCAACAGCACATTGAATGCTGACC
This sequence comes from Clamator glandarius, assembly GCA_033459285.1. Lineage (NCBI taxonomy): Eukaryota > Metazoa > Chordata > Aves > Cuculiformes > Cuculidae > Clamator > Clamator glandarius. The sequence goes on from JAUNZM010000054.1 coordinate 580,929, forward strand.
TAGAGCCACTCTGCTATTGCTTGTCAGAATGAGATAATGGAATGGGTTTGTCTCTCAGAAATTCCCACTTCTGTTCTGATAGTTGCTGCTCACTACAGTATTCAAGCTATTAGGAGATAAACCACAGAGAAATGGAGGTGTTTAAAATAAATGAGCTTTCAATGACCAGAGTCAGTCTTCAAACCAGATCCTTCAGTTCCTGAAGGATGACTGCCTTTTCTGTAGGGCTGGGGGAATGCAAGACAGGGCAAAACTATTGTCTGTTGCTAGCCAAATGGGATGCAGGATGAGCAGGAAGGAGATACCACCCCTCTGTAATGCTTTAGCCTGGCTCCTCATGCTAAGGAGACATTCTGGAGGGTCGGGAGGCTCTGCAAAGGGACCTGAACAGGCTGGACTGCTGGGCTGAGACCAACAGCATGAGGTTTAACAAGGCCAAATGCCGGGTCCTGCACTTGGGGCACAACAACCCAGAGGGACAGACTAGGAGAAGCCTGGCTGGAAAGCTGCCAGGAGAAGGACCTGGGGGTGTTGGTTGACAGCCGACTGAACATGAGCCAGCAGTGGCCCAGGTGGCCAAGAAGGCCAATGGCATCTTGGCTTGGATCAAAACCGGTGTGACCAGCAGGTCCAAGGAGGTTCTTCTCTTTCTGGACTCGGCACTGGTGAGACCGCACCTCGAGTCCTGTGTTCAGTTCTGGGCCCCTCACCACAAGAAGGATGTTGAGGCTCTGGAGCGAGTCCAGAGAAGAGCAACGAAGCTGGTGAAGGGGCTGGAGAACAGGCCTGATGAGGAGCGGCTGAGAGAGCTGGGGCTGTTTAGCCTGGGGAAGAGGAGGCTGAGGGGAGACCTTGTTGCTCTCTACAACTACCTGAAGGGAGGTTGTGGAGAGGAGGGAGCTGGGCTCTTCTTCTAAGTGACAGGGGATGGGATGAGAGGGAATGGCCTCAAGTTCCACCAGGGGAGATTTAGGCTGGATGTTAGGAAAAAAAAATTTCACAGAAAGGGTCATTGGGCACTGGCAGAGGCTGCCCAGGGAGGTGGTTGATTCACCTTCCCTGGAGGTGTTTAAGGCACGGGTGGATGAGGTGCTGAGGGACATGGGTTAGTGTTTGATAGGAATGGTTGGTCTCAATGATCCAGTGGGTCTCTTCCAACCTGGTTATTCTATGATAATAAATAGTGATAAACATCAATATATTCGTTGCTTGTGAGCAGCAATTCATAACCTCCTGTTGTCTAGAGAATGTATTTATATTTCCTCACCCCTTAGGTCTGACTTTCTGATCCTTCTCTAAGCATTCCAAAACCTTGAGCTTTCCAGACAGCACATAGACCTCATTTGGCATATGAGGAAAATTAAACTCTGCTGTGAAATCAGTCTTTATCGCTATACCCGCTTGTATTGGATCATGTCCCTGGCAAGAGTTTTGTTGATGAAAAATGCAGTTCAGGAACAAGGATGATGTGAATGTCTTTGAAATAATGCTGAAGGGCTGTAGTTAATAGAAGAGATTCATCTCTATGCTTTTTGAAGCTTCCCTGTCCACAACAGGAGAGGAGGGAGCTGGCCTCTTCTCCCAAGTGACAGGGGACAGGACGAGAGGGCATGGCCTCAAGCTCCACCAGGGGAGATTTAGGCTTGAGATTAGGAAAAAATTCTTCACGGAGAGGGTGGTTAGGCATTGGAACGGTCTGCCTAGGGAGGTGGTTGAGTAGCCTTCCCTGGAGGTGTTTAAGGTTAGGGTGGATGAGGTACTTAGGAGCATGATTTAGGGATTGGTGGGGATGGTTGGACTCGACAATCCAGTGGGTCTCTTCCAACCTGGTTATTCTGTGATTCCATGTTTTTCATTTCATTGGTCACAATTCCCTTCAACTGATCTACTGCACCTATTGGACTTCACACCGACCACCACCTACAGTCCTAGCAGGGCAGCAGATCACAACATACAATTAGGTAATCCCTCAGAGAAGAGGGAATTACTCCACTGAAATGTTGTTCTTTGGAACTAATTCTCTTTTGGTCATCTTCAACAGTGCAAGTCAAAAGGTGCTCTGGCCTCACTCTGCTCCAGCCCCCAGAACACCAACATAGCTCATTTTCCCTGCTGCACCTTCCTGGTTGCCAGTTGTGTGACCTGCCTTGTGTACAGCCAGGTCTGCGTGTGGACCAGCAGGCACCCCGAGCTCCCCCATCGCCCTGCACCAGCACTTCCAGTTAAACCTCTGGCACTGAAAGATGATTGTCTCTGCAGTCTATACAGGCTGTTGCCAACTTCATTTGACTTTTACCATAATATCTTCTTTTTGACTTTGGCTCATCCATCAATAAAGCAATTGCAAAGCATCTGACATGGGTGCGTACCTATAACATTCTCCAGTTTCTCGGTTTCAAATCAAACCAAGACTGGCTCCTGGTTGTCACCATACATCAGTGCCCTTTTCCCTATTCAGCCCAGGAGAGAAGATGATTTATTGTGAAAACCTTTCTCAGTCTTGCCATTAGACAAGACCTTCTGTTACATACACTTAACTCTCAAAGGTCTTCACTGTACCAATCCCAACACATTGGGGTTTTTTGACACGTACCAGAACATAAATATTCGTACAGAGAGTCTACAAACTGTCATGTGACCGCATACAGGGCTAAGTAATCACCTAAATACATCAATGCGAATACAATCAGCTAAAATTCATGTGCATCAATTTCTTGGCATAATGTTGTCTACTGGCCATCACATAACATGGTGCTGGAAAGTAAATAACAATGGCTTGCATTGGAATAGCTTAGATCAGCTGTGTTGACTTGTAACTTTAAATTGAAACCTTGGAGTGAAATTAAGGAGTCTAAACCCCTGATTTGCAGGAAGATATTCATAATATCATAAAGATCAGAAGTTATCTTGCAAGGTCCGTAGCATACAGTTCTCCTTGTTTTGATACCTGGCTTTGCTAGCCAATATCCCTGCCAGTCACCCCTCAGTGTTTTCATACAGTAATGCTCTTGTGTACAAGACTTCCAAATCCAGGGTACTCTCACACAATGCATCTGTTTCTCTAGTGGATCAGCAAAGATAGAGTTTATATTATGCCTAGGCCTGCAATGAATCAAAAATTCAGATTTTCACTCCACTTCATATTTTAAGGAGTCCCCCAGAACAGAAAACACATCTTGTTGCTGACGGCTTCGGCACTGTAACATCACTATTTTAGCAAGGTATGGACAGTCTGTGCTTCACAGTTCTGGTAACTGTATTCTATCAAAACATGGTTGCGAAATCTCTTGGGAAAGATAAAGGAAAAGGAGACAAATCCTGAACAACCACTCACTGGCTTTTCATTCACTCCTTAGAAGTGTTGGTCCCTTTGAGAATGTATTTTTCCCTTTCTTTTAAAGCACCCTTACAGCATGCTATTCGGAATGTGTTACAAGGATTATTGCTTGTCAGGTGAAGTGCAGTAAAACACCGTTATGTGAAACAAAGCTTCTTGCTGAAACAAATAGAAAATAGATTTGCTTCCATCTTGATGTGTAAATAGTAAATCACAGAATCAAGCTGATACAGGCTGTCACTTAGGTTTGAAGACATGCCAGCACATCAGAGGAGCACTGTCTTCCCAAGACTATGCACAATAGCAGATGATGCACATTAAGACTTGGGCCATGCAAATAATTAATTTTGCAGTTTGCTTTGGGGAACACAAAAACTCATTTCAGAGTAGCCTGAAATATTCTCAGTTCTTGGAGGGAGAAAACCAACTGAATGAAAAGCTTCCCATCAAGTCAGGAGAAGGCATTTCATACCTAAAGTTTTTAGCCTTCTGAAATGGATCTGCATAAGAAGGTCACAGAGAAACCCTTTTTAGTGTTCATTGCACATTCTGCAAGAAAAGCATCAATACTGTACTTGAGGCAGACTTTGAACTGGTCACTCTTCAGAGAGAAATAGCTAGAAATACCACATCAGTCCTCACACACGCATGTACTATTAAGTTTCCATTAGCATTACTTATTAATGAAAGCAAATTTGCAAAGTGGCTTTCATGCCTGCTGCATAGAATACAACACCAAATCTATACACTTGTATTCCCCCCAGAAGAAAATTGGAATTAGATTGTGATGTTTTCCTGGAGCCTTGTTACCATATATGCCTTAACCCATTCATATCTGTGCTACAGAGTTCTAAGGAACAGTATTTCTTTCAGGGGAAAAATTCAAACTTTTCCATCCAAGGCCTGCCCATCGACATTTCCTCATCCTCTAAGCTGTAGCGCACGCAGTAAAGGTTTGGTTTGATTGTTCCATTTATCTTGCATACGCGTATCAAAATTAAAAACAAGAAAATATGAAGTGTGAATAATTCCAGGCCTTAGCAGAAGCACAAGCCATACTCCTGGGCTTCAACTGCTGCTCCCATTACAACCCCTTAAGCATTCCATATAGGTCTACTAATCCAGATTGAGTCCTAAATTTTTTCTAATATCCATAAAAAAAACAAAGGTATTTTATTTTATACAAAGTCAGTAAGAAGCTTTCTTCACTCTAGACACTCTAGAAGAGGGTTCCATGAGTTTCATTTTACCTTTCAATAACAAGCTCTGTTACCTGATAAGCTGCCTCTGGAAATTTCAGCAGCAACACTTCCATCCCAGCCCATGTATAAGTTTTAGCACTTAAATAACATTCTACATCTTCAAAGCAAGGACCATACAAATATTTAATCTAATACTCAGAATGTTTCAAGGTCCATATTAGCTCAGTAATTTAAAACAAAGAGGAATTTTGTTGAGTATGAAGAAAGAAATAATTCCAAAAAAAAAAAGGAAACAAATCCAGCACACATTCACTGTCCTGAGCACACAGACATCACAAAGCACCAGGACTACTTCAGAAACAGCAAAGCCCACGCTAGTGAGGACATTCTGAAATGTCTTAGCGATAGAGAGCTAGCACTGCACACAAAGCATTCGAGAACAGAAATACTGCTCACAACAGCTCATCAACAAGACTACATTTGGGAACCAACCGTTATGAGTACGTCCTGCTCCTTCCACACTCTCCAGACATTAAACAAGCTCCCAGCTTGCTCTCCATGGTACAAACCCCCAGGCATAAGGTGTCCCTTACAAAAGCAGCTCTCTCACCTGAAACAAAGCTATAGAAGCTACAGAGTTCCACCTGCTTGTTTAGCATTTATTAGTAAAGGAACCACCCCACCCTTTCCTAGGTGAGCAGAGGCAGCTGTGATGAGCTTGGCCAGAGCTGCTGCAGCTGTTTTGCCAAAGCCAGTGTGTTTGTTGTGTCCAACCTGTTCGGTTCTTTATTAACTAGGAGGGGTTTACAAATTCTACAACAGCTGAACACATTTAAGATTATTAACAGCCAGGTTTCCAAAGGCATTTAGGCATATGCAGGAAAATAAGAAGGGGGAGGAATAAGAGCCCCAAGTTTCTCCAAAGGCCCCTCCATCAGGATAGCTGGATTTTACTGTAACAGCAAAGTAAGGTACAGTTGCTGCTCCCAGGGATGGAATGTGGTTGCTATGGAAGAGGCTTGTTCTGGCTGACTGGTACGTGCTGCCTCACTGGAATGGAGCGCTGTTATACAATGGCACTGCCAGGCTCCATTACCATTACGGGCATGGAGCTGTGAAGATAGCCACGTAGCTCCTACCAAGAAAGATGGATTGCAGCTGCTGGCTCAAAAAACGTGATACAGAAGTGCTCTCTACCCGAACTTTGCTTGTTATAAAGTCATTATAAGACAAAAACACATCTCCATCCCAGAGTCTACTCATCTTCAAATGGTGACATTCCTCAGTTGAGCATATGCCCTAAATTTTTATTGACCGTACCTTTAAATGCAAAGTGAGAGATTATTACACCGATCAGAACCACAGGAATGTATGACTGAAGTCACTCAAGCTCCACTTGTTGGTGGGAATAGTTGGATTCGACTATCCGGTGGGTCTCTTCCAACCTGGTTATTCTGTGACACTTAGAGGTGCAAAAACATTATAAAATGAAACGCAAAGGGGAAATTTTGGGGGAAGACTTTATTGAAATGTTCTGAAATCAGCCAACCAGTAAGACCTTGTCTTCTTGCCATCCCATAGGGATGCCTGTTGGTTGTGCATGCTTATTTATAACATCACACCAGCTGTTAGTGCTTATCTGTGCTTGCAATCTTGACTGTTTATCACTCTAGACCTGTTTTTGCAGCCAGTATCTTATCACGAACTACCATCGAACCTTTACCCTGTCACAAATTTATGTAATAAAGTTTGTGTGTATACAAGTTTCCAGAAACTTAACTAATTGTTCTAAGGGATAGAAGGGATTTATTACAGTGACCCTGCTGACGGGGGCCCAGTAAACTGGAAAACTGTCCCCTGTGTTCCCTTACTCTGATAAAACTTGACAGGCTTGTAACTCATTAACTACAACCAGAGTTTAACTATATCTGTGGCTCTAACTATATCTGTGCAATCAGTCATCTCCCAATTCCAGTTAGAGTTAATCTGAGGATTTAGCACAAACAGCTTATTTGTGTCTCTTCTTCCAATCAGGCTCTCTTTTCTGTCCCTGGCTCGCTCTTTATGTATTGGTTGTTTCTTCCCATCAAATCCATCCCTATTTATTGCTTACTGCTGAGGTTCCATTCAGTATCTCATTTCACCTTTAATTAAATTTTAAAGTAGATGCTAGAAAACCAAGGTGGACAATTGGAATCTAATTTAGGCAATCAGACTGTGCTGATGATGGCATCAGCTCACCACTTTCATGTAGATACCATGAGAAACTCTTCTTTTGAATCCAAGTTCAAGAAACTGCCCAAGTTTAGCAAAGACAACTTTTATGTAGCAAGGCCACCTCACTCTGGAAAAACAACAAGATATTAGAGGAGATTCAACCACTTGAGAGGGAAAAGTCCTTTATAAATGAGTCATTTAGGACAGACCAAACAAGCCTGCCCAGCTCCTGCCACAGAGAGGAAGGGCTGGCACATCTGGGGCTGGATTTGCAGTGCTGAATGCTGCTCTTAACCACAAAGACACCCACAGAAAATCACTATGGTGTCATTCGTAGGCCAAACTAGCCCTAACTTACCTTATTTTGGTCCATTCAATAGCCAAAATCTAAGTGGAAAAATTAATATAAAGAATTTTTTTTTGCCATCCCTGCCAGCAGTACCTGTTACATAAGAGAATCTCTCCCAAATTCTTCCATACAAACTGTCTCCCAAATCTGCAGGACTGAAAACTTGACTGCAAAAGGGAAATATGTGACAGGCAAAAGAAACAGATATAATTTTCCAGGGGAAGCTTGATTAATTGTTTTTATAGCACATTAATGACATTAATTGCTTTTGAAGTGTCAGGGATTTTTTTATCATTACCAGTACATACATGGAGAACAAGAAATAGTCAGACCAAACCACTTAATTTTAGACTGTGACTTGAGTGTTGTAGCTTTTTCTTTCAATAATCACAGACCACGTGATACTACAATAGAAAGACTTTCTAGTGCAAATTAAGGATGTTTTGTGGGATTAAGATGAGGCAGAAACAGAGGATTTTTGTTTCTAACATGTTTCTATGGTATAGGAACCTCAACTCACCCTTTACGTATCCACTTGAGTCCATACTGAAATTATCTTGATTTACTTAGAAGGCACTGTTGTCAGCTGAAATGGATAAATACAAAGGATGAGATTGCAATTAAAGGCTGCCTTTTCCCCAGCTTCTACACTCAGTTTGTCCTTACTGACACAGCTAGAGGACTGCAGTGCCATCTGTCTCTCTGAGCAATGTTTGCAACATCATTTAACCTGCCTTCATCATAGGACAAAGTTGTTGTGGGGATGAATTATGTTAGTGTATGCTAAGCAGGCAATCACTACAGCTATTGTGCATCCCACCATCTCTTTTATATAGCTGCAGACAATTGCCCAACTGCCATTTCGCTGTGGCCTTCCAGCTTCAGTAACACTTTATTGAAAGAATCTAAAATCCCATTAGTTTACATCCTCTGTGTTATGTGACTGAAATATTGCAACTATGCAGCGTGCCAAAACAACTAACTGCTGCAGAAAAAATGGTGCTGAATTGCAAGGGAATATAGCTGAGCCAAGCAAACGTGCTTATTTGGCATGTCTCATGAGCAGCTTTTACTCACAAGAACCTTAGGAAGGCTAGTAATGCTCTGCTATATTCTTGCCTTTTGTGTTCTTAATTGTCAACTTACCTGAAAGCACAGATGAAGGAGAAATTTAGCCATGCCAATTCTACCATGTACAGGTTGCTCCAAAGGAAATAATCTACCGGACAACTGTTTTGGTGCTGTATTAAAAAAAGCCTATGTGGAGACTAGCAAGTTGATCTCTTCTAGATCAATCTCAGGGGTAGCTCTCACACGTCTCGGAAGGACGCTGTGGTAAGCTGTACCCAAAAATATTCCTCCTTGTGCTGAATTCACAGCACTCAGAAAAAATCCTTGTAAAAATTAGTGCCCTTCTGCTCATATCGGCACCATCTTCCCTGCCCGTGACAGGAGGGTTTGAACCAGATGATGTTTAAGGTCCAACCCAAACCATTCTAGGATTTTTTGATCTGTAGATGTTTGGAAGGATCCCTCTTTATCCCACAGCACTTGTCACTGCATTGAGTGTCCAGCTTTCTGAGATAATCTGACCTCTAGGAACAAGCACAGATAGCTTCAGCCAGCACTCTAAGGTACGTCAAGTTACCAACCTGATTAGAGGCAGAAGTTCAGTGTCTGACACAGCCAAGAAGAGATTTCTCAAAGCAAGCTGGTAGCTTTCCTATGAATCTTGCACATCTGGCTCAGGAAGCTTGGACCTGGTTTTCTGCATATTTGACCTCACTATGTGACCACAGAACTCTTGACATGTTAGGCCTGTCCACTGCAGAATGACCTTGATCTTTGTTCACACAAGCAACTACACATTTAAGCCAAAACTGTTTAGAAAGTGTCCTGGTCAGCCTTGGATTATGGATGGTGATCTGGATAACTGGACACATGCTAGGAAAATTATGTTAGGGAAAACAGAGAACAAAAAAAATCAACCCCTGTTAGTCCTCTGAGTTCTAATTCAACAAGCTTGTACAAATAGTAGCGACAAACAACTCATCACATCATGGAAACAGAGTTTAAAACAAAATATTTTGCTTCTTCTGCAGAGCAGTTTGCCCTTCAGGTCACTAACTTAGAGAGTGACAGGAAGAGTAAAATAAATAGGAATTCAGACACTCCTTTCCCATTGCCTCTCACAAGACAAAGCTTTTCCCATACCACCATAAACTCCAATAGGAATTGAATTGTGATTCAGTGACCTAAGAAAGTTCAAAGCTACTAAAGCAGCAAACTAGCACAAGAGAGCCAGAGCCAGCACTAACACAGAACACGTGCTACCAGCTACACACTTGGAGGCTGATTTTCAGTACTGCTGAGCACGTCAAATGCCAACTGAAGCCAGGTGGAATGGTAGGAGATCAGCACATCAGAGGATCAGGTTCTTAGATTTAAAGACTACCCTGAGGCACAGAAAGCCTGCCAGTGGGATGAAAGAATGGAAGACAATGACTGTCAGTAAGTGTCAAGCATTGTGGGAAAACAAGTTGAAGCCAACAAAATAATATCCTCCGTGTCCCCCTCCTCAGAAAGGCATAAAACTCAGCACTCGAAGAATCCAGGGGTGAGAAATACCACAGAGAGTAAACAAATGATAACTGCTGCATCTCAGAGCTGGGTTTTTAGGGTGACCGATGAACAAATGCTTGATAGGAGCACCTAAGGGAAGGCTGTTATGTTCTCCAGCTGGTAGAACCCATCTCTGCAAATGGATGGTGCAGGAATCCTTCTGCTGCTGCCGAAGATAAAGCACAAGAAGCAGATACCCACACACACAGCTCTGTGACTTGACTGCCCAGCTGTTCAGCAATTTCCAAATCTGCATAAATATGATAAATTATATTTTATTATGAAATACATTCTCTCTAATCCCTGTAAATCTGACAGTTTATTGCAGTCTTGATTCAAGAGTATTTCTGTGCCCTCACTTAGTAATTGCCTCACTCACTGACAGATATCAAGACGATCCTAGTGATGTCCGTTATGCAGGGTATACAGAATTAAAATACTAAATTCTTCCTAAATACTAAAAACATGTTACCCTCTAATCTTTTCTCTTACCAACCAAAATAAGAGATGTGAATAAAGTTTGGTGTTTGGGGTAAACATGAAGGAGGAATTGAACAGGTGTAGTAAACATCAGCAAAAAGTTACAAGTGTGTTCAGTTTATGGATTGGTGTGTTCTCCATTGTCTCAGGCTGCCGGCTCGGGACTGGATCAACAAGTGTGTGAAAAATGAAGCAGTGTATTTCAGCCTGTTTTGTCAAACTGGAGAGATGTGATGCTTAGCCTCTTTTTTAACTCTCCCTTTACCCTTCCTCATCCTCAAGACCATGTAACAGCAGGCATTGCCCTCAGTTGTATCTCGCTGCCATTTCTCTATTGCAAACATTTTTCCTGCTTCTGAAGTGCAGAGATAATCTGGGTGAACTGGACCCCAACCCACATGCAGCAGTAACAATGTGCCATATCCTCTTGGATGCAAAACATGAAATTGGGAGAGAGAACTACTTTGTCACTCTCCCAATATTATTAATATAAGAGTGTCTCCTCTTTCCTGCCATTTAATAAGAAAAATTGGACTGTGCGTATTTGGAAAGGAGGATGACCCCAGATCCTGCGAGAGTCACTGGGCATCCACAGAAAACTCTTCTCTCTTTTTTGCAGCATAACCTACTCTGTAAACCTTTCAAGCACTGAATTCCCAACACCTCCCTGATTGCAGCTGCCTTCTGAATGCAGGTAGAGTTTTGTGGAAGAAGCAAAAGCAGAAGTTAATACAGCCTCAAACCTCTTTAGATAAGTAGAGGCTTTCATCTGGCTAGAGCAACACATAGAGGCAATGTATTTAACCTGGGAGAACAACTCTGAGATAAGCTTCTCCTTAGAGACTGGATGCAGAGAAAAACAAGGAGATTCCAAAAGGTAAATAGGATATTCAGGCTCAGGGGAAAGCAAGTGGAAAGGACAAGTCATTTTCAAGTTCTTCAGGAAAGATAATCTTTAATGGCTCCCTAGTCACCGAATCCCAAGTACCGTGAAGCATGTTACTAGTGTGCTAAAGCCCCAATTAAATAGCTTATCTCATCACACCAACATCTAGCCAAGCCTCATATGCTGCAGTAAAACACTTTGAAAGAACAACATTTTTGGTTCCTTGTAGAGAGGGGGTGGATGTAAATGTTTATAATTACTTTGCTGTGTTAAGCATCAATGCCGGTTATCAGTTGTTAGCAGAGCTGAGCAGTTTGTCAGTACGTTATTTTAAACTACCTCTGCTGCAGCATGTAGATGCCTCAAGTTTTGCCTATATTTATGTAATTAGGCTGCATTTAGATTTACACTGCTGGGGTGACTTCCACAGTAGTGTGTTGTGAGCTTCTCCCCCGGACAGGCTTTCAATAAGACAGATCCGAATAAAGCTTTAGTGTAAACACCACTGAACATTGACGATGAAAGCACAAGACTTGAGTACTGAAAAATAAAGCCAGGGTTGATATCTGTGTCTTTTGCTCTTTTTATTGCAGCTGGCTGAGCAAGTTTTCCATAAGTTATCTTATTATGAATTTAATCAATGTTGTGTTCAGCAGGCCCCAAGTTCCACGTATCTTTCTGTATTTTCACTGGCTGTTACTGTTTTCAAACACTTGTTAGTGAAAACTGCAAGAGAGACCTGTATTCCAGTAGTCTAATTCTTATATATAAATAGCTTCTGACATGTTTTGACATAAATTTGGATGAAACGTATTGTAGATCCTACATGTCCTCAATGTTCCTTGCAAGAACTTGAAGGAAAAGGAATAATTAGAAAACAAAAGTAAATAAAGGTAGTTAGAAAAACCAGCTTTTTTTAGGATAAGAGAGAACTGCACAATGGTGCCACTAAGGCTTGTATGTGATTTATATTTACTGTAGATCATAAAACTGCCTGCATAAACTCCTGCAAAAGTCCCACTGACACCTACAGAGGATATTCACATGTCATTGAGTCATAACATTCTCACTTTGCAGAGGAGCTGATCAGTAAACTGATAAGTGACATTGAGGCTACATTTGCTTAGTTTAAAATATAAGGAGGAAAAATCTAAACACTGGTTATGTCTGACCAGACTGAAGCCATGCAACTTACTCCCTACATCCAGGCTCCCAGTTGCAGTCCTCATGAGTCAGGTCCACCTTGCCCAGTAGCAACAGCCCCAACTGAAACTCAAGAGAAGGCCAGCAGAAGTCAAGAAAATACATGTCTTTCTAAAGGCTAATCACATTAAACAACTTTAAAAAAGGGGTTTAATCGATCCACTGGAAAATAAAATGTGATTAAAAAATTATGCTCTTCTTCAGCTGGTGTACAGGGAAAATATCTAATAAACTAAAGATAAGTAAATTTAAGATTGCTCAGGTAAAAAATTCTTCCAAATGTAGTTAAAGAAACTGGATGTGAACATTTGCAGAGCTTTTGAGGGGGGAGATTGTTTGGGTTTCTTGAAGTGCAATACTTAGACCCGTTTCATCTGTGTTGATGTGTGTGTTTTAAGGATACCATACTCATATCTTTCAGGGAAGGAGGTTACAGGTTGCAAGAGTAAACCCACCCAAATCAACAAGGAATCTATCGCTCCTCCCTTCTCTTTGCATGACTTAGATGGGCACAGTCATAGAGAAGTAGTCCTTCATCCTCTGAATAACCAGAATATAAAACAGTAGGCATCACTCAGGGCAAGAATTCAGACTTGATGGTCTGACACAACGTGGCAATTCCTACAGCACTATTAGTAGTTCATTTCCATACCAAGTCCTTCAAATAGCTAGATAAGAATTCCACTTTCCCTCAGATATCTCTGTCAACAGCACTTGCACTGCATGCAATATTTATTACATCCTTCAGGCATTCCACGTGACTTGTCTCACACTGGCATCTGTACATGTCCAGGTGGATGTCACATCCACTGAGAGGTTATGAATGAACCCCTTGGAAAGGAGCTCCAAGAGGCAGTCAAGGTATTAAGTATCAAAATGATTAGTGGGGATAGCACTGAGACTGTGAGATATAATGAGCTGGCTCTGGGAAAATACCTATTCAGGGCAAAAGTTAAGACACAGCAGACACTCCATATTGAGGAACAGTCTGGCACACTGGTAGCTAATGGATTGTTAATGTTTAGTACGTTTGTAGAATGGAGCATAAGGAAACAATTAAGCCTCCATACCGTTCATGAGCTGTAGGATTGACTTTTGAAAACCTTATTTGATAGAAAACAATGGCAGCTTCCAGCCTGCTACTAGAGTTTATGCAGCTAAAGCAGACAGTGAAGTTTTCTTCTGGCAGTATGTCACTCACAGCATTTAAGATCAAAATGTGCACTCTCTCCCCACTTTTACTATCAATTATCTCCTCTTTAATGAAGAGAAAGAAAATAATCCTACTCCTAAAACAGTGAATGGAGCAGCAGCTCTTTATGTCTGAGTGTTCAATAACATCAGATCAACTTCTCTTCCCTCTAAAAAAAGAGTCAGGTTTCCAGGTGCATTCTCTGAGCAGTGTTTTCTATCAAAATACTTGTTAAATAGCATTATTTTCCCCTCATTTGTTGGAAAATATGCAAAACAAATACTGAAAAAAAATGTATCTGTCTTCTCTCTAATGAGAACGTACTGATTTGGGGAATTTAGCAGAAGTAAATTCTCTTTGAAATATGGACATTTCTCTGATTGGAATTCCAAAATAAACAAGGAACTGCCAGCCAAACACTAAAGAAAGGAAAAAACAGATATGAACTGGCTATCGCCCCTGTCAGCATGCTAAGCAAGGAATTCACTCTTGATTTCCAGCAAACATTTCAGAGAAACCAAGATGAGTTCTTTATGAACCAAGAGGTAGGGCCAAAACATGCTCCATCAACTTTGCTCTGGAAATAAAATGAAAGGGCTCTGTACTTGTAAAAGTAAAGTAGAGCCTTTTGAAGTGGAGGAAGCATTGCAGAATCTGAACTCATCTCCTCTGAAATATCCTCTCCTCCCTTTAGGCTCTATATTGATTGTTACCTCTTCCCTTTTGGTTAGCTTTATCAAGTTGTTTGTGCCTTTTTTAGTTGTTTGGACGTAAATCTATTAATATATAACAAGTCATTGGAGACATATCATCATCATATCATGCATCCTATTTGTCTACATCTAGCACCTACCTCTTTTCAGTTCTTAAATGTCCTAGAAGCACCTTTTCCCACCCCCTACTACCATCTTCAAAGTGACCATCATAGCAAAGCATACTTGATAAGTGCCAAAAAGGTTATATTAAAGCATGCTGGCAGATTTTCTTCTGTTCTGAAAAGCTGTCCGCACTGTAGGCTGGACAGCTTGTGCAATGTAACCACCCCAAGCCATTAATGTTTGGGGTGTGCCCTGTCATCATCTCATTGGACTGGTAAACATCTGACAAGGGTTATAGTCCTTTGGCTGCCTTCAGGACTAGCTTCACCATAATGCTCCCTAATGGCTTTTGAACAGACTGCATGTCCGTCCGGTGCCCCAAGGTGAACTGACAAACCCATTCTGTGGCAGAGAACATGGCCAGCGGCTCCTTTTCAGTGTGAGCTTAACTCCCTTCTTTGCCCATCAAAGCTCTGCAAGCCCTACCAAAATGGCTTTGCCTCAGTGCTGCTCCCAGCCCTCCTTCCTAGGCATTATGACCACTGCTGTTATACTTCCAGCCATTCCACAGTGGCTCCCGCTGCTCTTTCAGATGATTTTCGATCATCCTAGATCTCTTATAGAATCATAGAATAGTTTGGTTTGGAGGGGACCTTAAAAATCATCCTGTTCCAACCCCCCTGCCATGGGCAGGGTCATTTCCCACTGGATCCGGTTGCTCCAAGCCTCATCCAGCCTGACCTCTAGGGATGGGGCAGCCACAACTTCTCTGGGCAACCTGTGCCAGCGCCTCGCCACCTTCACAGGAAAACATTTCTACCTAATATCTAATCTAAATCTCCCCTCTTTCAGCTTAAAATCCTTCCCTCTCTTCCTATCCCTGCACTCCCTGATAAAGAGCCCCTCGCTTTCCAGCCCGTTGATCATCTTCATGGCCTCGTCCGGACTCACTCCAACTGTCACAAAGCCCCACAGGTCTATTGAATCTGGAAACATACTTGGTAACTATTCTGAATCTATTGCCTCTGTGTGCCTTGAGCTGGACATATTCCTAATGATTCAGTTTCTCTGGTTCTAGACAGAGTCCTTCAGACGTCATGTGCTCTCTTCAGTTTTTGACATAACCTTCACCTTAGCTTGATATCCGGCTCCCAGCACCCCTCTTGGAGTTCTTACATCTTGGTATGGTGCTGAATTTTTTCTTCAAGGCCTCCTTCTGCTGCATGAAAAGCAATGTCAAATGCAGCCTCCACGCTTGAGGTCCCCTCCAGCCCCCGTTTCCACTGACAGTTCAATGCCTCTTCAGTCACACTGATGGCCACAAATACTTTTGTTGTTTTTTTGTTTGGTTGTCTTTTTTTTTTTTAATCTTTTTAAAGACCGAAAAGCCATAGCAAGAGCTGTCTAGGGGATAATACTTCATTTTCATATTAGAGCCCTGATCCCCAAACTTAGCACTCTAAGATGATCTGTGCCTTCTGGAGGTCCTGAATGAGCATTACACTTACGACTTCTTGCTTGATGTTTCAGATGTGTTGTATTTCATAGAGGTGACACTCCCAGGATAAGTGTCAAAATCTGACAATCATTTCTTTTGACAATATTTCTAGTAAAATAGATAGGTCATCGGAAACAGTATTATTGACCTTGTGCTGTTCTGAGATCTGAGAGCGCACAAGGCTACGCAGCAATCTGTCAGAAGTAATATTCTGTCTCTAGCAAGAACAAGAAATTGTTTGTACATTGAGTGATTTTTATCCTTTTTTTTTTACTAAAATGTATTTGTCCAAAGTTTAGCTGACAGCAATAATTATGGTTAATAAAGACAAAGGGATAATATTTTACCAAAGGTTGTCATTTTGACCTAAATAAATCATCTGACGTGTTCTATTTTAAGTGTGGATTCTGTGTTAAAATAGCCATAGTTTGCTATTATCACCAGTGAAATGGTTATTGTAAGGTCTCTTTCATCTCGAGAGGAGACGTGAAAAACAAACTATTTCAAAACTTCCTTCTTTATTATTAAAACCATTCTGGTACCATCCCTCTGCCTAATGCATTATGCATTGAAACTAAATAACAGCTCATTGCTCAGATTCAAAATCTATGTTAAAATTTACTTTGTATTGCAAAGCGTCAGTTGAAATAGCTGCTGTTATTATGGTCAAATATTTTATTACAAGGCATCCCACTAACCCAACACAAACATGGAGGTAGATTACCTGGAATATTTTCATAGAACAACTTGAAGACCATTATGTACCACTTCCAAAATAAATTCCATGTTTTAAAAGCTACTTTTTAAGCCAAGTTATTCTTATATTGATCCATGGTTTTTTAATATTCGATTTATTATATTCAAAAAGTCTGTCCAGCCTCCAGCTGGAGATACTAAGAGGTATATGTTGCTTCACTTTTGTGAATCATTAGCTAATGGAATAATCTTAAGAAGCTTTACTTGTGGTTTTACTTTGATGTTCAGCAACATCTGCAAAATACACCATATCCTTTCTAAGCTGGTATTTGATGATAGGGAACTGCAGATCTTTTAGTAAGCAAAGCAGAATGCAAAATCATTGAAGACGTGGACTAATTCCCAACCCCAAGTGAACATCTGGGTAAATTCCCCTGTAATTCTCGTGGTGGTAATAATAATTTGGAAAAAAAACCCCTAATATTACGTCCCTACAGACTTACACAGCCTAGCAACTTGGAGAGAGTAGATGAAAAATGTGATTCATATACTTAGTCACCAGCCAGCTGACAAAAAGGAAATTATTTTAAGAAATAAGAGAAAAACCCCTAAAATCCCAAACTTCATATAATAAAATCTTACTAGAATTTTTTGTCAGTGTTATCTTTATCATAGCTCTACCTTCTAGCAAAACAGATTGTAATAAACAATTCAGTAAAATCATCACAGGCTTAATTCAGTTGTCCAAACAGAGGCACGTGGTATATTTAAGACGCGCTTTGGGTCTCCCTGGCCCTCAGGCTGCCATCCCAGAAGACCTCTCATATGTTCTCAGCTGACAGCCCCCTTCATCAACACCATGACAGATTTTAAAACAATTCAGATAGTGCAGTATTCAATAATTATAACTGAAGAAGTTTATTCTTAGACTTATTATCAACTTATTTTTCTTGTATAACCACATTTCATGAATTATAGAATGGGCTGGTGTGGAAGGGACTTTAAAGCCCATCCAGTTCCAACTCTTTTGCCCTGGGCAGGGACACCTCCCACTGGGTCAGGCTGCTCAAAGCCTCATCCAACCTGGCCTTGAACACCTCCAGGGATGGGGCAGCCACGACTTCTCTGAGCAACCTGGGCCAGGGCCTCACCACTCACATAGGAAAACATTTCTTCTTAATATCTAATCTAAATCTTCCCTCTTTCAGCTTAAAACTGCCTCCCTCATCCTGTCCCTGCACTCCCTGATCAAGAGCCCCTTCCCAGTTTTCCTGTAGCCTCCCTTTAAGCACTGGGAGGCTGCTATCAGGTTGTGCCCAGAGCCTTCTCTTCTCCAAGCTAGACAAACAAAACTCTCTCAGCCTGTCCTCATATGAGAGGTGCTCCAGCCCTCAGATCATCTTTGTGGCCTCCTCTGGACCCAGTCTAACAGATCCATGTTCTTCCTGTGTTGACTCCAGAACTCCAGGTAGAATCTCACGAGACCAGAGCAGAGGGGCAGAATCCCCTCCCTCACCCTGCCCGTCCCACTTCTTTTGATGCAGCCCAGGACACCGTAGTTTTCTGGGCTGCGAGAGCATATTGCTGGCTCAAGCTGAGCTTCTCATCCCCCAGCATCCCCAAGTCCTTCTCTCTAGGGCTTCTCTCAATCCATTCTCCACCCAGCCTGTATTCGTGCTTGGCATTGCCCGGACCCAGGTGCAGGACCTTATGTACTAGTCACTAGCTTAGCTAAAAAAATGCCATCCGACATCCTTATAATCTGTAATAGAAACAAGCATGAAGTAATCATATAGGAAACAAAGAGGTAGAGATTTTACAGATCTAAATGCAATCTCTAGTAATTTGGGTCTTTTTCTCATTCTAATAATAGAACTGCTTAGGCTTAGCAGCAGAAGACAATTGCATGTCATGGACTGACATAATACAAAATGAGAAACTTAATATCTGTGAGGAAAATGACATTATTAGCATTCAGAGCATAGCCTATAACATACTGTATTTCCATTACTTAAGAGTAGCATTTGTTTGATCTATTCAGAGTAATTCTGGATAGGAAAATTTAATTCACAGGCACAATCTTATTACAGCATCTAAGACCAACAAGACTATTGCTGCCTTTCCTGCCCACTACAGGACTTCTCCGTGCAGACTGCAAGGATACAGTCATGTGCAATTATTAGGAAAATGTCACGTAAAGAATAAGAAGGGACTTAAATCACTGTACAAAGATTTAAACTGGAAGCTGGTAAGGTTTTAATAACACTCTGCATATGAATTATGCTTCCAATAACACATAGATGTATTATGAAGCTTTAGCTGGTATAGAGCAGTTTCTTATGGCTTAATGTATTTGAAAAGAGAACTGCTGTATTTTGTCGTAACAGAAATACCAATTATGAATCCAACTTGTAGTTTAGGTCACTTAATTATAGCTGCAGTTAATTTAGGGCAATACCAAAACATTTAAATGGTTTTACTTCAGTTTCTGAAAGTGAAGAGACAATACTCATTTCCTCATGTTTATTGGAGGACAGTAGTGAACCCACAGCTGCAGTGCTCTGTGCCCTCTTGGCATGTGTCTTGTTTCAGCTGGACTCCTGCAGGCCACCTCTTATCTCCACCTTCCACCACAAAAGATGGTGTTACCTCCATCATTGGTCATCTCCCTTTCTACCTACCGCAGTGCCTCCAGCCGTACCTCTGTATCCCTGGATATCCAACCATGAAAAAGTTCCAGGCATCTACCAGAGAAGGCAGAGATGTAATTTTGAAGGAAGTGAACACACTGGATGCTCAGTGCAACAGATTCCCAAGCCCATGTGTCGGTGGGAATCCATGAGGCTTCCCTATGCTGACAGGGCTGGTTCCAGTGGATTCCAATTAATTCCAGCCAGTTCCACAGCAGCCCCACTGCAGGGCACAGCTAAGCTCTGGCAACAGATCTAAGAAGGGGAAAATGCTGCATGGCTGTGAGGAGTGAGGGTAAACATGTGAGAAATGAGCTCTGCAAGCAGCCAAGTCACAGGTGGGGGAGCAGCTCTGGTGCAGAGACTCACCTGCAGCCCCTTGATAGACCATGGCAGAGCAGACTTTTTCCTGAGGGGGGAGATCCAGCCTGTGGAGAAGATCCATGCTGGGAACAGGAAAAGTGTGAGAACTAGGTTGAATAAGCTGAGAGCCACAGAATGTCCTGAGTTGGGACTCATGAGGATCATCGAGTCCAACTCCCATGCCTGAACAGGACAACCCCAATATTCACTCTATGTGCCTGAGGGCATTGTCCAAATGCTTCTTGAATCGAAAATATAAACCCCACATAAAAAATACATTTTGAAGTCCTACCAAAAGTCTGCTTTCCGTTACATTAACCACTGGCTAGTCAGCATCCGTCCCTGGCTTTAAGGAGAACAGCTGCCAACAAGCAGCTTTCAACCCTCTCAAACTGCAGAGGCTTTGCTACAGAGACATGAGCCTGCAAGAGACTAATCCCAAGAGGATATTGATGTCTCTCATCACCACATGTTAAACATTTAAAACTATACAAGTTACTTAAAACTTAAGTGGTGTGCTAATATACAAGACCAAAGTTTCTCCTTTATTAAGGTTTTGAAAAGACAGTATATTTCAGCCATTGCCAAAACAGGTGATGTTACAGCTCATTTCACACACCCTTGGCTATTATTCCCTATTGCACATTCAATTTCCACCTCTCAGTCAGATGTGTTGTCTCCAGCAGAAACTCCCCCCCATTTGAGTGAGCCTCGTGCTTAAACAAGAGAGGTTCCCACAAGCACCCATCTTTTCCCTCACTCCCTTCTTCCCAGTGGAGTAATGGATCTTCATTATTCATGTAGTTCCATAATCATGGGTATAAGATGTAGAGCTTGTTCCTATTTTTAACAGCTCATTTCAAAAGGTTAAAAAAATAAAATTATATCTTGTTGTACACAACCGACTAATGAAAAGGCTACGTATCAGCATAACAGGCACTGTATAAAACTCTTAGTTCTGCTTGTGAATGAAGTTATGCAAAACCTCCTGATGTTAAACATCTGGAAGGCAAGGACACACAAGCATGCTGTAAAGTGATAGCCTGGCTCCTGGCAGCTCCTCACGTGCAGGAGAATTGAGTCTGTGTATTCCAGATACATCGCACTGCTTTTCCTTCTGTCAGCAGGTCTTGTGAGCAGGTCTAATCCATCCAGGCAAAGAGGACACCTTCTATGTCTCTGCCATGGTATACTTGAAGAAAAACACACAAGTTTCAGTCTGCATAAGTAGAGAATAAAATGCAGCCAGGCAGAAAGGATAGAACTGTAGGAAGGTCCCTCAGGTATGTCCTTGTTCAGCCGTTTCATTTGCTGGAGTTGCATCTGTGACACAGAACTCAAGACTGTGGGCCCAGAAAGGGGCTACAGAAGCCTTCCAAATTTCAGAGGCATGAGGCAGGGAGACTTCTACACATCTGGAGTCAGCTGAATGAAAGTAATGTTAAAAAAAATTCCTTGGACTTCATTAACATTATCAGATACACACCATGCAAGACTGGTGCAACTCAGCATTCTGTGCTGTTGCCTCACAGAGGCTAGAAGAGCCTTCTTAGCTGCATTTCCAGTTCTCCTTCTCATCTGATTGACAGTGTAGGAAATCCTGGGGAGAAGGAAAGAAAAAAAAAATACCAAGAGATTCTTGTGTGCACGCTTCACCTTCAGTCTTTACTGCAAGAGTAGGATTAAAGAACCTCCACCCTCCCTTGAGCCAGCATGAGGTTTTTCTTTACCTGGGTTAGATGTTGATGATGTCTCAGCTGCCTATAGAACTGCAACACAGAAGGATCAGCTCTCACTACTTTTGGGTCAAAATCCAGGACACGGAGACCTTCAAGGCTGCGAGCTCGGGAAAGGGCTACATAAGCCTGCCCACTTTCAAAGACACGAGACAGGGAGATCTCCACACAATCTAAAGACATGCCCTATCAAAGACAGGGAGAAGCTTGTAACAAGGCAAGCAAAGAACATCGTGCTGCATCAACATTGACCTGTGCTGTGAGCCAGACATGGACATCAGAATAAAATACTGGACATCAGAAAAAAAATTTTCATGGAAAGGGTCATTGGACACTGGAACAGGCTGCCCAGGCATGGGGTTGAGTCACCTTCCCTGGAGGTGTTTAAAAGGCAAGCGGATGAGGTGCTGAGGGGCATGGTTTAGTGGTTGATAGGAATGATTGGACTCAATTATCCCGAGGGTCTTTTCCAACCTAGTGATTCTATGATTCCGAGTCTGTCATCCTCAGTGTGCAGTTTGATAAAAGCAGAGGATGGCCCATGTTCAAATATGTAATTGATTAAAAGATGGAGGTTGAGAAGGGGAAGAAAGAAAAGGACAGTTTTGAACAGTCAGGTCGTCTCTAGCAGGCACTAGGATCCAACTCCAATGACCCTCTTGTGTAAAACTCCACAAGTCCCATATATCAATACAGCGCAGAAAGAAATCCTGTGGGGTTCATTTCTAGTGATTAACTGAAGGAGCAGCCAGGCTCAAGCAGTGCTCAGACAGACCACCCACAACAGTCTGGGTTAGGCCTGGCCAGTCCTGTCTGCAGCAAGAGATGTGCCAAGCAGCAGCAGAATTTACATCACAGACTGCTTTGAACAGTGACATGGGAGCAAACTCGCACGTCTCTTAATGAGAGATGTATCTATCAAAGTGTATGAAGTCTTCTGGAAAGGTAGGAACCATATTACTTAAACTGAAAAAAACCCATCACACACATCTGAAGGGAAAGTCCAGCCCAAAGATCCCACCTGTGACTCCTGCACCATCTTCAGGTACACTGCAAACCTCAGGGTCACTAACAGTGATGACTGTCAGGGAAACACCACTCTAATCAACCCACAACAGTCAATAATGACACTTTATAGTCCAGCACCAAGTACGCCATTTGCAGCACCCTTATGGAAACTCTCGGGTCATAGGTGGGCGAGCAATACTGCTATAGACAAGCATCACAAACACGAGAAGAGGTGCTGCCTTCTCTGCACCGAAAGACACACCTAACCTAGAGCTCCCAAGCTCCCACACAACAAGGGCCTTTCAGTTTTCCTTCCTGTCTTACCAGCAACGTAAGTTCACTCAGAAAATAAAGTTTATGATGGCATAAAAGTCTAAAGGCAGCTGTATAAAACACTCACCTGACTCTTGTGAATGGAAATGGCCCATGCCAGTTTTAAAGGCAACTGTTGACGACTCAGATGAATTCCTGATGGTCCTTTGAAGACCCATTTTTCCATTTTGATGACCTGTGTGACCCCACAGAGAAATCGAACTTTAGGCAACCCTGTAGGAATAAGAGCAGGAGAGGAACATTCCTGATACTCAATAGCCAGGAAGACAGCAGCCCAGGAACACTTTTTCCCTCCTCCTTCCCTAAAGTCAGTATTTCATGAACTGTAGGACTGCATGAAAAAAAACAAAAATCCCACACCAAAAAAGCAAAACCCCCACACAGGACATCCTGAAATTATATTTATGACATTCTTAAGGAGGAGAATTCAAGTCAGATCATTTATCAGTGCAGAGAAAAGTACCCATTTCAGGTAGCAGAACATTATACTCCCAGAAATACAAACCAAAACAAAACTAGAAAAAAGACAACAAGCTTTGCTTGAATAGAAGTAAATCCAAATGAGCATACACATCTAGAGAATAAGGACAAGCAAACATAAGAGGCCCTAGAGAGCTACAGGTGATGCAATGCACTATATCCCAGCTCTCATTGCAGAGAAGACCTCCTCCCTACTTTTCCTGGCATTATTCTTATCAGGCAGTTAATGATAAATTTTGTCATTTCCCCCCCACAGCCATCCCTCAATAAAAGATCAAGTTTACTTACCCTTCTCTTCACTTTCAAATCCTACAACAACTCCTCGTGCTCCATTCACCAGCCCTTGAGATACATCCAAGTTCTTAGCTAGCATCACCTACAGAAGAAAAGAAAAATCCCCAAAAGCACTGTTCAACCATAGCCTGTTCAACCATCCCCAGCTCAGCTTCCAGACAGAAAGCGTAAGCACAGCAGGCGCATGTGGCCACAGCCACATCATCCTATCATCCTATTGCAGGATACAATGTCATCTCCAATTTGATTGAAACTATTCTATGGCCTTTCCTTCAGTCCTCTGATTGGATAAGATTCCAAGCAGAAAGGATACAAAGACTAAGCTGGGGGCTTCTGTTGGCCTGGCACAGCTGTTCTACACAGAATCTGCATTCTATAAATTTACCTGCCATTACTTTATTTTTTATGCCATTTGATGTGCTGGTCTTTCACAACTGTACGTACACTCACTCACCTGAGCTCCGAGCTTTAGCTCAACTCTACCACCCACAGGACACTGAGCATCAATCAGCTTCACTAGCATCGGGTCGCTGTCCAGAGCCTCAAAAGCGTGCACGTCTCCTGTTAAGGAAAGAATGACATGACAAGCTGCAGCCACTGAACATATTTGACAAAGCATTGCAGGAGGCTCAGCACTTTTTTCGCTTCCTCTTTTGATACCTATTCTGCTCTGCCGGTAGGACATTGTCACACAAACCTCGTCACAACATCACAATGCTTACTATTGTGCCTCCCCAAAATATCTCCCAGAGCATGAGAAGGGTAAGGAATCAAAGTTCAGCAGGAAACAGGAATTAAGCCATCACCAGCTTGGGCACATACACAGTTTCACCCATTGCCAACACTACATCTCCAAAAAGGACTAAGGAAGAATCCGAGGCCAGAAATAGGAAGGAAGAAATAAAATAGCCCTTTAATTCAAGTCGTGGCTGCATAGAGCACAGCCTTTCCAAGATGCTATAGAAAGAAGCAGCAAAGACATGGAGGCAATAACGACCCACCTTACCCCACAGCAAGTAACGAGCTCACTGCCTATTACACATCAAGAAGTAACAGTGTAGATTTTTAAGCAAAAAGCTGTGAGGTTTTTTCCCCAGGCTGCTCAACTCCAACATGCACAGCCTAGACTGCTGCTGCTGTGCATGACACTACGCCGGTTCCTCCTGACACCACAGTATCCTTCTTCCATCCATGCAGAGCTCAACTGCAAAGCCAGAGGTTTCCTCCAAGTAGTTCACCTGACAGCTGTTGCAAGCGTCTCTCATTAGTTATTTCTACATCATCTTTATGGGTGCAGAGCCGCGTAGCCAGGATCCCATCACGCTCAGACCTGTTAGCAGCCGTCTGCATCAGCAGCCTGGTGACCTCCTCCGTGCACCTGGTACTCAGGAAAAGACAATTATTATTTAAAGTGATCAGGAACAGGTCTTGAGCAGCAGTAACCTGCGCACAGCTGGATCAGGCAGTGCCCCACACCTCTAGAGAGGACAAAGGATGATAACTACACAAAGTTGGAAATCAGGACAAGTGTGTCCCCCAGGCCCACCCTTGTCACTGCCAGCCTGGGATGCATTGCATCCTTCAGCAGAAATTGCAGAAGGAACCTACAAAAGGTCCTTCTTTAGCAGAGGCGCACACATGACACCTGCTTACATTAATTAAAGCATTCATAGTCATCACCCCCAGCCACGCACTCCTGGTGGAGCACAGGGAAGAAGTGATAAACAGCTCTTTCCTCTGCTCCATCAGTAGGGAGCAGGGATTACTAAGTCAGCAGAGTTTCTCCTCACCTGCCTAAACGGACTGCGCTCAGGAGCGAGACAAAGGTCTTGTCGGTCTGTCTCCGCACTTCAGTCAACTCCATGTTTATGTGGATGCATTTCCTCCAGCTTTTTGCCTGGCAAACCATTCTCTTGTTAAAAAAAGACACAAACTTGTAGTGTCAGAAGGAGTTCAGGGACACTTTTGTACCTGGAAGCAGAACTTGGTTTCTTCATTAGTCTTGCAAACTGGAGGTAGTTGCAAGAAATCCCCACAGATGATTAGCTGAATTCCTCCAAAGGGCTCATCCCTTTTTCTCACTGCCCTGAAAAGAAAGGAAGAGAAGAGAAGCGAAGCTTTGAGTGCCCTCCAGGATCTGGATGTAGTCAGGTTTCAGAAGTTACTTCTCTGTCATTATATTCAATCATACATCACCTGCAGTAAAAGGCAGTTATCCTTAGCTGTGGCAGAAGAACTCTAATAATTAAGCAATGCTATTACAAGGCATTCATGTTTCTTTGCCAATCCACCTCAAGTGTCATTACTAGCCTTGGTTCCTTAGTAGCTGCTCTACTACAGCTGCAAGAGAGAAATGCTGGGCAGAGCACCAACAGCTGTATTCTGGACTCAGCCCTACAGACAACTCTTAGCTCTGACGATGGAAACAGCCACAGCTGGGGAGCAGGGATGTGACCAAACCCTATCTCAAGATAGAGGTCTGTGCACACTTCTGCTTCCGTGCTTCCTTCCAGTCCTATGCCAGCGGTTGCCTTGTATTCACTCACGTGACCAGAGGAAAGAAGCAACCTAGAAGTTCGGGGTAACTCATTTCTGTCAGCTGTTTGACCTGATAATCGCTCACCTCGCCACTGCCTCCAGCCTGTCGAAGAACTTGCCATCCACCATGGAGATCTCATCGATGATTAAGTGCTGGCAGGCCAGCCAGTGCTGGCACACCCCTGGCCTCTCTGCCAGCTGAATGCACTGTTCCAGCGGGGCCTTCCCAGAGCCAATCCCTGGCAGGGAAGTGGAGAACAAAGCTTTAGGAAGCTCCTCACTCTTTTGGAAGGAAGCAAGAGCTCCCACTCCCTCTCTGATACGCAGACCCATGCAAGAAGTAGCTACAATGGCAAAAGTGGAATATTCTGGTTTGAGCTAAAGTAGAGTCAGTTTTCTAACTTCAGCTAAGTCTCACTTAAGTAAATATTTTTTTTAAAGATGCAGACAGTTTTCCAGACAACTTGTTTTCAAATAGCATGGTTTTTTTTCAGACACTGTTCTCTTGAGAAACGATAACGCCTTGTGCTAACCATAATACATGCTGATGTGTCATCTTGTGTAATTATTTCCATTTGTTTATAGTCACTCTCCATCTAAAGAACCTAAGATCAGGCAGAACAGGTACTGCACCAGTTAGGAGAGATTTGGCTGTTGCGCAGTTCACAATAACATTAAAGTTAGACCTTAGAAGTAATAGAATATGCATGGGATTTCTGGGAAGCATTAAACATATGCAGATAGATGGGAAATATATTCTGTAAGCAACTCTCGTCTCGTTGGTGGAATTATCTCTCATGCATCTGGTGTTGTAATAAAGGATGCTTGCTTTCTAAAACTCCAAAATGAGTCTTGGAGAGTTTATTTGCCAGCATTTAATGGCTTTAAATTGGAGGCGAAAAGATCTAGATTAGACATTAGGAAAAATTCTTCATGATGAGGGCGGTGAGGCGCTGGCCCAGGTTGCCCAGAGAAGCTGTGGCTGCCCCATCCCTGGAGGAGTTTAAGGCCAGGTTGGATGGTGCTTTGAGCAACGTGATCCAGTGGGAGGTGTCCCTGCCCATGGAGGGGGGTTGGAACTGGATGAGCTTTAAGGTCCCTTCCGACCCAAACCATTCTACGTTTCTATGGCTCTCGGTCTCAAGACCATTACCTGCGAAGGCGTGGAGAGTGGTGCCCCCGATATGGCAAGCCGCCACTCCCGTGCTGGCTGTAACGTAGGTGCTCTTCGGAGGGAGGGAGCCCACAATCCTCTTCAGCAGGAACGACTTCCCAGTGCCTTGGAGGAGCAAGAAGCAGCCAGTCAGGGGTGAGGCTGAAGGACTTTACCCGGGGACAACCCAGATCCCTCACCTGCACAGCCGGTGAAGAAGACGCTCTTCCCGCTCCGCACGGCGCTCAGCACTGCCTCCTGCTCCGCCGAGAGCATCACCGGGGGCCGCCTCTCCGCACAGGGCACCTGCGGGAAGGATGGGGAGGGTGGTAAATGGGACTGGGAACCAAGAACAGTAACCAGGGCTGATAACCCAGGCCAATAACCAGGAATAGTGACCAGGAATGGTAACTGAGACCTGGACTAGTGACTGGCACTGGGGCTGATAACCAGGAAGGGTAACCTGGAAAGGTGACTGGGACCAATAACTGGGCCTGATAACTGAGAATGGGTACAGTAACTGGGGCCTGGACCAATAACTGGGACTGGTAACAGGAGCCAGTAATGGGTAACCAGGAATGATAACTGGGAACGGGAACCAGGAGCAGTAACTGGGGCAGATAACTGGGAACGAGAACCTGGAACGGTAACTGGGAATGAGAATCTGGAACGATAACTGGGGCTGATAACTGGGAACCTGGAACGATAACCAGGACTGATAACTGGGAACCTGGAACGATAACTGGGGCTGATAACTGGGAACAGGAACCTGGAACGATAACCGGGGCTGATAACTGGGAACCTGGAACAGTAACTGGGAATGGGAACCTGGAACGATAACCAGGGCTGATAACTGGGAATGGGAACCCAGAAGGATAACTGGTGTGGATAACGGGGAACGGGAACCTGGAATGATAACCGGGGTGTATGACTGGAGTGGGAACCTGGAAGGATAACTGGTGTGGATAACTGGGAAGGGGAACCTGGAAGGATAACCGGGGCTGATAACTGGGAAGGGGAACCTGGAAGAATAACCGGGGCTGATAACTGGGAAGGGGAACCTGGAAGAATAACCGGGGCTGATAACTGGGAAGGGGAACCTGGAAGAATAACCGGGGCTGATAACTGGGAAGGGGAACCTGGAAGAATAACCGGGGCTGATAACTGGGAAGGGGAACCTGGAAGGATAACCGGTGCGGATAACTGGGAGCGGGAACCAGGGCAAACAGCAGGGAACAGGACGCGGGCCCGGCCGGCGGCGGGACTCACCGTGAGGGGCCGGCGCTGCGGGGGCCGCGCGGGGCTGATGGCGGCGAGGGCGGGCGGCGGGCGCTGCCCGAGGCGGGGCGGCCGCGGGGCGCGGGCCGCGAGCTTGTCCCGCAGGAGGCGGAGGAAGCGGCGCAGGGCGTGGGGCGGGCAGTCGGACAGCAGCAGCTGCTCCCCGCCCGGCCCGAGCCGCACCGCCGCGCGGCCCTGGGCCCGGAACCGCGAGAACAGCCGCGCGGCCCCCGCCCGCAGCGCGAAGCTCAGCGCCGCCGGCCCCGCCGCCACCCGCAGCACCGGCTGCCGCAGCTCGTTCCGGCACAGCAGCACCCGAGCCCCTCGCAGCACCCGCCGCCGCGGGGCCGCGGCGCCCGGCACCGGCTGCTCCACGGCCACCGTGCAGCGCAGCTCCGCGTCCTCCATGCGGGCGGAGGTGCTGCCGGTGCCCTCGATAACGATGGTCCCGCTGCTGCCTCCGCTTCTGCTGCCGACACCGCCCCCGCGGCCCCCTCTGCTGCTAATGAAGATGCTGGTGATCCCGCTGAGGATGATGCTACTGAAGATGATGGCTCCGACCCTGCTGTCCCAGCTTCTGCTGCTGCCGACACCGCCCCCGCTGCTGCTAATGAAGACGCCGCTAATGAAGATGCCGCTGCCCTCGCTGCTGCTGATGGTCACGATGATGATAATGATGATGCCCCCACTTCTGCTGCCGACACGGCCCCTGCGGACCCCGCTGCAGCTAACGATGATGCCGCTGATGATGCCCCCGCTACGCCCCCCCCACCACCACCCCACGCCGTCCATTCAAACCCGGCGCGTGCAGCCGCAGCCAATCAACGCCTGGGCTTTTAAATCGCCGGCCAATGGGAGGCCTGGAAAGCGGGGAGTGGGCGGGGAGAGGGCAGGGTGCCCGGCCGCAGCCAATCAGCGCTGGGAGGTTTAAATGGTTAGCCAATGGGAGGTGGGGAAAGGGGGAGTGGGCGGGGTCAGGGAGTCCCGCCGCGCGCCCGTCGCCCGGCAACGCGGCCTAGTGGCCGCGTTGCCGGGCGGCGGGCGCGCGGCGGGGCAATGGCGAAGCGGGACGCGGTGCAGGAGGGGCGGCTGCTGGAGGAGCGGGTGCGGAAAGAGCTGCGAGGGCAGAGGCTGCACACCCAGTACGGGCTGAACCCGTGGGGCCGCGGTGAGCATTGTGCCTGGAGATGAGGAGGCTGAGGGGAGGCCGTGTTGCTCTCTACAAGAGAGCTGGAGAGGGACTATTCCTATAGGTTTGTGGGGGTAGGATGAGGGGAAAGGGGTATAAACTGAAGAGGGGCAGATTTAGGCTTGGTATAAGGACGTATTTCTTCACCATGAGAGTGGTGAGGCTCTGGCACAGGTTGCCCAGGGAAGCTGTGGCCGCCCCATCCTGGAGGTGTCCAAGGCCAGGCTGGATGGGGCCTTGTGCAGCCTGATCTAGCAGGACAGGTCCCTGCTCCTGGCACGGGGGTTGGAATTGCATGATCTTTAAGCTCCTTTCCAACGTAAACTATTCTATAATTAATCAGTTCCAACCCTATCTGTCTACAACTAAGCCATGTCCCCCGGCACCTCATCCACCTGCCTTTTAAACCCCTCCCTGGGCAGCTGTTCAGTGCCTGAGAACTCTTTTGGTGCAGAAACCTTTCCCAATGTCTACTCTGAACCTGCCTCACCACAGCTTGAGACCATTTCCCTCTCATCCTATTGCTACTTGGGAGACCAGCACCCCTTCCCTTCCTAGGAAGTTGGGATTAGTCAGTGCTTACTTTGCTCTGTTCACATGCTGTTGTCCTTTACGGCTTTGGTGAAGTAGCTGAGCCTCGGCCGGGGAATAATCAAAAAGAACATTTGCAATGTTAGATAAACTATTTGTGGCTGTGATGCTGAATTCACATTAAAGTAATCCAGCTGTATAATTTCTTTCCAGTTCACGCCATCACAAAGAAGCCCATGTCTTGGCATGATCATATAGAAGAGGCAGCAGATGGTAAGAAATCTCTGAAAAGCTTGTGACAATTACATAAAAAATGTACATTCGAATAGGATTAAAAAAATAAAAGTAACCCTTATAGTAACTGCTCCCTTGTTTCTAACATGGCAGTTTTATCCTAAACCCTTAATGGCTGGGTAAGGTTGGCCTGCTTTAGTCAAGAGTTAGAGGGTAAAAACAAAACAAGGAAAGGCAGCAGGTCTCAGGCAACCAAGAAAGGTAACGGCTAACATGGAGAGCTGGTTGATACCAGATGTAATATAAGAAAAGATGCTGCAATACAGTAGACAGGGATGACAAGAGGATGGTGTAGGCAGGCAGATCTTGAAACAGATAAACTGGAGTAGAAATATCACCCTCTTACAAGATCACAAAAAGCTGGACCTGAGCCAAAAACGTGCACTTACAGCCAAGAAAGCCATCTGTGTCCTTGGCTGCATCAAGAGACACAGCCAGCGAGGGGAGGGAGGGGATTCTGCCACTCTGCCCTGCTCTGGTGAGGCACCACTTGGAGTCCCATGTCCTGCTCTGGAGCCCTCAGTGCAGGAAGGACATGGACCAGTTGAAACAGGTCCAAGAGGGGCACCTCTCCTATAAAGAAAGGCTGAGAGAGTTGGAGTTGTTGCCTAGAGAAGAAAAGGCTCCAGAGAGATGTTATTGCAGCTTTTCAATATATAAAGGGGGCCTATAAATATGATGGAGACAAATCTTTTAGCAAGGTCTGTTGCTCAAGGACAAGGAGTAATGGTTTTCAACTAAAAGAGGGCAAATTTAGACTGGATATAAGGAAGGAATTTTTTACAATGAGGGTGGTGAAACACTGGAAGAGGTGGCCCGGAAAGGCCATGGAAGCCCCATCCCTGGAAACATTCAGGACAGATGGGGCTCTGAGCAACCTGATTAAGTTAAAGATGTTCCTGCTTCTGCAGGGGGGTAGGACTGGATGACTTGTAAAGGTCCCTTCCAACCCAAAGCATTCTATGATAGTTCGCAGAAGCACAGGAGTTTTCTCCAACTTTGGCTTTCTTGCTATTGCCCAGACAGCACCAGGATGCCTCATTCTCATGTACATTCATGTGACTTGTTTTTAAACATACTTTCTTTCATTTGTATTTGTGTCTCTTAAACCAACAGCCACGTTTCTGAATGTTATCCACCACGCAGCACTGGAGCCAACAAAGAAATATCCGGAGCCACAAACTGAAAGCCAAAAAATTGGCTGGAATACAACACCTTTGGTGAGTACAGTGCTCAACGGATTCAGCTCTCTGTGGGATTCAGAGAGGTTCAGCCCATCACACTGAAAGATATTTATGCAGGAAATAATTTGTGACACGTGGAAAACAGGACTGACTAGGAACAAGCAGAGCTGTTCAAGGACAACAAGCTTTACAAATTTACACCTAAGAGGGCTCTTCACACTGGTGTAGGCTTGTGAACACACAAACACTAGAATTCCCCAAGAAACCTGCATGCAAAACATGCACAGTGAGAGTCAACCCCAACCATATATTGCCCCTTGCCACATATGTAGTCATGGCTGTTTATTAAAGCATTCAGCCTCGAGGAATAGCACAGCGAGCAATGCAAAGTGACACAGCTAAGTACCGTAGAAAGAAATGTGCTGCTGTGCAGTATCTTTCAAACAAATTGCAAGCAGAACCATAAAATTAATAATCAGCTAAGGATACCCATGGCAGAATACACCAGTGAGAATCCATTTGGGGAAGCATGGATAAACAGGAGGAAAGGAAATCTTATTAACAAGCCGAGACATCAATCATCTCTGACAAATGAAAAGCTGTGATGATGACTGACTTTGTAGATTAAGTGTTTCGAGAAAGGCAAATGAAGGCTTGATTAATTTTGGCCTATTACAAAGAAAATGAAGATAAATAAGGAAATGGGATATTCTTCTGCAACTTTTCATATATTACACTTCAGGTAAACAAGTTACCAGGCTGGAGGAAGAGCTCCCAGCAGGGTTTTACACTGTTAGATACTGCTGGCAGGATTAGGCTGGCAGAAACTAAATTTGCATGAAGGGAAACAAGTTAATTACAGAATCAGGACTCATGACGTTGTTTCATACATTAAGTTTTCCTTTTTCACCATGTTCTAATGTAATGAAGCAGCGAGCAGTGTATCCTCCAATAAGCAGTACCGTACTCATTTGTCATTTGTGTATTTCTCAGCAGCAGGGACACCTGCATCACTTCTCAGAAGGGATTACTACTACTAATTCTGGCAGGCGCACATGAGTTTTCATCATTTTTCTTCCCCAGATTCACGTGGATCGTACTGATCGCAGACTCTACTTCCCGCACCGGAAAACTGAGATCACTAAATAAACAACTATCATGGAGAAGAGCAGTCTTAGAACCCACAGTAGCAGAGTGGCAAAGCCACCCAACTTAGACGCAGTTAATGACATCTGATATTAGGCCCTTCTAGTTATTAGGTGAGCCAGGTAGAGTTCTGTAAAGAAAAGACTACAAGAAAAGGGAAGAGAGAACCTCAGTCTGTCCAGATTTGCAGCCTGACCATAGTTAAGAAAATAAACCTATTTACAAGATTGCTGCACTTGTCCCACTGCTGTTTCCAAGCCCAACTATACAAATAGTCTAAAGAACACAAACATCTTGACAGGCTTATTTTGACATCAGCACCATGACCCAGAGCTCAAGTTCACTGAGTACACATAAACAGTAGCTCTGGAAAAAACTGTCAGCATGAAGGGAACAAAGGGCAGGCTTCAGCCACCCTTCATAACACAACTAAACACGAGCTAGACAGAGTTCTGTGCAAACAATTTAATGTGTTCACACCCCAAAGGTTTAAGTATAAAACAGTCCTTCCACAAAACAGACAGCAGGAAGAAATTAGTGATAAGGCAGTAGTTTCCACTGACTGTTTTAGTTCCACTTGGAAGAGTCCGGCTTGCTTCACCATTAGCTGCTTGACAACACCAGAAACGCATCTTGCCACATAAAGAAACAGAAGAACCCCGCTGAGGAGGGAGCACAGTCCTCTTAGCGTGCTCGGCTCTTCATTTTCTGCCTTGCTCTCTTTCCAGGTCTCTTCTACGAAGAAAAAAAGAAAAAAAAATAAAACAAAACAGAACCAAATCTTTATTTTCACGCACTTAGTCTCTGAGCTTTATAGCTTGGGGAATGATACCAAGGAGATGATATAGAATCATAGAATAACCAGGTTGGAAGAGACCCACTGGATCATCGAGTCCAACCATTCCAATCAATCACTAAACCATGCCCCTCAGCACCTCATCCACCCGTCCCTTAAACCCCTCCAGGGAAGGTGACTCAACCCCCTCCCTGGGCAGCCTCTGCCAGTGCCCAATGACCCTTTCCGTGATTTTTTTTTTTTTTTTCCCTAATGTTCAGCCTAAACCTCACAGATGTAGTTTTCCAAGTACAAATAAAGCTGGTTCGATCCAAGCATACAGGACAAAAGCAATTTGAAGCCTCCATCACCAGCTCCTCCATCCCTGCTACATTTCCCCTCTCTGCACCTATTTTCCGTAAAATGGGGAAAGTGCCAGCAAGTTGTTTGAGATACCACAACCGTTGGGCCCTAAATACAGGTAATTGCTATTCTTTCTGTGCCCAGCAGATCTGCCACCAGCTACCCAAATATTTCCTGTTGGGCCTGGCTGGCCTGGAGGCCACATGGGGACAGCAGCCGTTATGTAAGGAACAGGCAGCGGGGAGGAAACGATGGCCGAGTGTCCTGTTTCACTATCAGCAGTGGCATTACGTAGTTTGCACTTTGCTTAAGCATTAAAAGCACCTAGAATTGCAGCCAGTTTCTAAATTTCAGTGACACAGCTACAGGCCACGCGGTTTTACCGTTCCAAGAGGATATTTGTCAGTATCTCTGGAGGGTGAGGTTTTGGGACACAAGCACCAACAAACTCCACCACTCTGCTGAGATACTGAACCACTGTCCCCAACTCTGTCTGCAACTGAATCATGCTCAGCTCCCAAAGACAGGGATTATCACTTTCAGATGCTGGAAGCACTTACCATGCACTCAGCTCTCCCTCCCAGATTAGGGCTGGCTTTCTAGTAACCAGGATCATCTGCATGCAAAATTTTACTTACATTGAGGGATTTTTTCCCGCCTTTGCCTCCTTTTCCTGGGCCTTTGTTGTGAGCCACTTTTGGCTGGAAGCTGGATACATCGTTAAAACTCTCCTTTGTGTTCCACTTTGAGCCTTTCTTCTTCCCACCGAAACCAAACTTCTGGTTCTTGTATCGTCTTTTGGCACTTGGTCTGAAAAACAACGAAACACCATCATTGCCTATACTTCTTTCCCCAGGAAGCTCTCAAGAAGGCATGTGTATCTACTATGGACTCCCATCAGCCATCATAAGCTTTTGCAGAAATTAGCACATTTCAGCTTCCGTTCCATTCTGGCCACAGCTTTTTTCCTCTCTAGGGACAGAAAACCACCTTGGATTTATCTTAATAAACATTAATCAGAGCAGGTCTCTTTTTCCAGAAAAAGATCCCCTAAGAGACTGAAAAATTCAGAGATTCTCTTTAAATATCTTTCTTTTCTGGTCTCACCCCTTCTTTGTCCGTTGACTCGCACTGCCTTTTTTATTCCCTTGAGATGGTGTCTGTTCTTCATCTAGAAAGTCCAGCTTGTCAGAGAGACCTGCAAGAGCGAAGATGTAACAGCTACCACCACAGAAAATACTGATTTTCAGTCTAAGCAAGTAACAGCAACAGGTCACCTTCACTGAAGAACAGCCACCTGGGAGGATTCCCACTGCCACTGGTGTAAGAATGTGCACAGCAGCAGCTTTTCAAGCTCACTGCCCAGCACTGTAGACTGACACCATACATCACGCTGCCTTACACTGCTCCCACATCTCTATTCCCATAACATGTTTGTTTCCTTAGACAAGCTAACTTTACCTTTCTGGTATCTCTTGACTGCATTCAACATATTTTTCTTCTCCTTTTGTCTCCTCTGCAGAATTTCAGTTTGCACCTGAGATGAGAAGCAGAATGTTAGTGTTCCTTGCAGTGTCTCACTTGTTCTTTTTCTTTTCAAGGTATCCCATATTTTTTGCTTGTCCTTCAAAGCAGCTAGACAGAAGACTAGACAGATTCCACATACTTAACCAGCCTCCTATGATCTCACTTTCCAAGCTCCTCAATCAAGCTCTAGATTCGTGTCATAAATAAGTTCCTTTTGTAGCAACTTCTCACCTTCTTGCCATATTTTCTCATTGCACGGAGCTGTTTCGCTTTCTCGGACCTCTCCATTGCTTCCTGTTTGCTCTTAAGCTTCTGTCGAATCTTATTAGGGGACAGAAAGAAGAAACACCAAATTAGTAACACAAAAGAAAATGATAATTTTATGATTGCTGTGCAGTCCTGAAATCAATAACTATGTGAACTATCCGTAAGCATAAAAAAGAAAATGCTTCTCTGTCAGATAATACTTTAAAGCATAACATTCTTTCAACTCAGGGCTGGAACAGTTACTAGAGAAACTCCTGAATTGATCTGTAGCCAAAATCTGGTTAAAAAGACACAACACACACAGAGACAAGACAAAGTCTTATAACTGGCTCTAGTGGAACTGGTAAACAAGAGTGTCTTGTCACATCTTGTCAATCTACTCAGGCGTACGTAGAAGACTAAATAGCTTCTTTCATGTCATTATTACATTCCATTTTGAACAGAGACCAAAATCAAGAAGCAAGTTGGTGAAATTCTTGTTTCCTACACAAATTTGACCTATTACTCATAACAGATTAATTCAATAATAATTCAATTCAAGCACACTGACTATAAACAAAGGGTGATACTTAAATAGGGGAAAAGGATCATATTAATGGCACAGTTGACTGCAAGTCTTATGACAAACAGCTTAAACACAGCCAACTTTACAGCCATTACAGATATGGAGAAGAATTCTCTATTTTTAATATTAAATACATTTAGGATAGAATATAAATAATGTTTTTCTACTTAATGTTCCAACTTGTTACAGAAAACCCCCCAATGCATTGAAATACCTAAGCAGGAAGAATTTTCTGTCCCAGACAAAATTTCAAATAAAAACGCTGTCACAGGCATTTGTCAAAGAGACGACAGTAAGCATTTGCACATCATGCCTTCAAGTTAATCCCTAACACAGACTAAACCAAACACATAACAGAGGAAAGAGAGCCATTAGTTCTTCACTTACCTTCTGCATCTGTTGGTCTGATTTGGCCATCTCTGCAAAGTAATCATCTGGGCGCCGAGTAGCAATCTGGAGCTTACGCAGCCTGGGGAGGGCTTCCAGGACGGCTGCCTGGGCCTGCCGGTAACTAAGGAGGCAGCACAGCACCAGCTCTATTATTGTGTACCGGGCATCCCAGGGCTGACAGAAACCAGCCCCCCCAGCTAGCTGATTGCCCATCGATCTAGAATTCTATAAACACCCTGTGCCCTACAACATTCAGTGCTTCTAAAGGAAATTTAGGTGCCAGTACAATATTAACGCTTACATCTCGCATGCATACATTTATCTTGTTTCCAGGCAGGCTACCCCTAGACTCACCTCTAGTGAGTCTGGTTCTATCCCTTTCCCGCCTTAAAGCCCTAAACACAACTTGATGCATCTTGTAGCATGCCAAGACCCAACAAGAAATCTCAGGTGGTGATACTTACAAGCTCATCTCTCTCTGGAAATCGTTCTCGGGGTCCAGAGCATCTTTGTCAGAAGCACTCTGTGAAATGGGATCCAGCACCTGGCCCAAAGTCACATCCAGC
The DNA here is from genome assembly GCA_033459285.1 of Clamator glandarius. Taxonomy (NCBI): domain Eukaryota; kingdom Metazoa; phylum Chordata; class Aves; order Cuculiformes; family Cuculidae; genus Clamator; species Clamator glandarius. The sequence goes on from JAUNZM010000054.1 coordinate 618,099, forward strand.
CTTTCCACCCATGCCAGGGGCTGCCTGAACTCAGACAGACACTGCTTCAGGCCGTCCTGTCAACAAACCACAGCTCTGTACACCCACACACAGAATCAACCCCAACTCACACTGCAGGCTGCCAGGCGGGGCCCTACCCATCCTCAGTGGCAGCAGCCCCAGACAGAGCTCCTCAGCCCCGCACCAGCATTGGGACGGGGGGCAGAGCTCGGGTTGGGACCGGGACCAGAGTCAGAGCTTGGGGACAGAGCTCAGAATGGGGCTTGGGGACAGAGCTCGAGACGGGCACAGGGACAGAGTTGGGGCCTGAGACCAGAGCTCGGGATGGGGCGCAGGGACAGGACTGAGGTCAGAACTTGGCTTGGGGACAGTACTGGGTCCAGGTACGAGAGCCGCGTCCCGGGATGACCCCGCCCCGCCCAGGATAGCGCCACTCACTACGTCGTTGCGCCGCTTGGGCCGTTCCTCGAGCACCACGTTGAGCCCCGGTTTCAGCGCGCCGCTCCGTAACGCCTCCTGCAGCTGTAGGGAGCGGAGAAGGCTCAGCCCGCGCCGGCGGAATGCGGCTGCACCACTCCCCCCAACACGCACTACCCCGACCCCCGCCTCACCTCCGAGTCCGAGAGAGAGGAGCCCTCCGATTCCGAATCCGAGCCAGAGTCCGACACAGACGCGCGCAGCGCCATGCCTCCGCTGCTTCCGGTCACGTGAGCGCGCACACCGCGCCGGCGCTTTCCGGTCACGTGTGTATCACCCCGCCTCCTCGGGTCACGTGAGCGCCCCCTCCTCGCCCTCTACTTCCGGTCACATGGCCCCGCCGGGATATTTTATTCACGCTTAAGTTTCATCTAAGTAATTGTATTTTTTTGGAAGCTACATAGGATGCCGCTCTGATCGCATGTTTTCTTTCAAGCAGTGTTTTTGCAGACACTGCTCGTTCCTCGGAGCTGGTAACGCCGTGTGTTCAGTCTGGTTTGTGCTGAGCAGATGTGTCTTCAGGAATCACCTCTGCCTGCAGCCTTTCCCCATCCCCAGTGCAACGTTAGGCAGAGCTGGAGCCAAAGCTCCAAATCGGCTGTTATGAGGTTCATAATAACATTAAAATGGCTTCTTGGAAAGTAACAGAATATGCGTTAAGATTTCTGGGAGATCTCACAGCGACTTCCCGGTACTTCGAAGGGGCTACCAAAAAAGCTGGGGAGGAACTGTTCACAAAGGCTTGTAGCTGGTGAATGGGCTGGAGGGAACTCGCTTTCTACACCTCCCGCTCCAGTCTCAGGTTGTTCCCTTGGGGGCGTTTCCGGCTCCCGCTTTACCCGAGCCAAACGCTCGCTGCCGCTTCCGGTCACGTGAGCGCCCCCACTTCCGGCGTGGCCGGCGTCGCTGTTGCCAAGGCAGCGGCGGCCGCGGCCCCGCGATGGCGGCCGAGCCCCGGCCCGTGTTGGTGTTCGGGTGCCGCCCGCGCGTGCCCGGCGGGGTCCGGTTCCTGGGGGAGCGCGAGGTGCTGCACGCGGCGGGGGCGGGGTGCGTGCGGCGGAGCCTGGGGCCAGGCCCGCACCGCTTCGTCCCAGGTGCCACCGGCTCCGCTCCCGAGCCCAGCCTCACTCCTGGACCCCGCCCAGCTCCCGGCACCCAACCCCGCTCCGACCCCACTCCCCAGCCGTGCTGCCAGCCCTGTGCCAAACTTCTCTCCTCGTCCTTACTCCTGGACCCGGCTCCCAACCCTGCTCTGAAGTCTTCTCCTCGACCTCACTCCTCGATCCCATTCCCAGCCCTGCTCCAAACTCCTCTCCCTGACCTCACTCCCAGCTCCGCTCACCGACCCTGCCTCCCAGCCCTGCTCCAATCTCTGCTGCTAGTTCCACTGCCCAACCCTGCTCCTTGATCCTGCGCCTGACTCCACTCCCAGCCCTATTCCAAACCCTGATTCCCTGACCCCACTCCCAGCCTTGCTTCAGACTCTGACCCTTGACCCCATTCCAAACTCCGCTCCCGACTCGGCTCCTAGCCCTGCTTCAAACTCTGCCTCCCATCCCCCTCCCAGCCCTGCTCCACCCTGCCCTGCTCCACCCTGCCCTGACCCCTGTCTTCCCACAGGCACCATGAAGAGCCGGGGTGTGCGGGCACTGGCTGTCAGCCCCGACCAGCGATTCCTGGCCATTTCCGAGGTGTTGCCGGAGGAGCAGCCAGCCCTGTTGGTGTGCGCACTGGCAGGGTCACAGCGGCAGAGGAGGCTGGTGGCCAAGGGGCTACCGGTGCAGGAGGCCGTGTCCCTGGCCTTCTCCCCTGATGGCCAGTACCTGGCGGCTGCCACGGACCCCCCCGAGGGCCACCTCACCTTCTGGCTCTGGGAGAAGCAGCAGCTGATGGCGGTGGCCCTCATTCAGGCCCCAGGCGATGGTGTCTGCCAGGTAACAGCACAGCTCCACAGCCACTAGGCCAGCCTCCAGCCTGTTTGGCTCCCCCCGACCTTGGCAGGGTGTGGACTGACCATGCCTGTCTCCAAAACCGAGTGGGGACAGCAGCTCCACAGCCTGTTTTTAACATCTCGATTCACAAGTCTTTTGGGAACCCATTACACTATTTCAAAAAGACAGATAAATGGATCACTGAAGGATCAAACACACTTCAATGAGAACTGGGTGCCAGACACCACACAAATTCAGTCCTTGAGCAGACAGATTCTTCTTGTGGACATGTGGCAAGAGAGGGCTCCATGCTGTAGATCATGGAATGGTTCGCGTTGGAAGGGACTTTAAAGCTCATCCATTTCCAACCCCTCTGCCATGGGCAGGGACACCTCCCACTGGATCAGGTTGCTCAAAGTCCCATCCAACCTGGCCTTGAACACCTCCAGGGATGGGGCAGCCACAGCTTCTCCAGGCAACCTGGGCCAGGGTCTCACCACCCTCATAGGAAAACATTTCTACCTGATATCTAAGTCTCCCTCTTTAAGCTTAAAACACTACCCTCTCATCATATCCCTGCTCTCCTTGATCAAGAGCCCCTCCCCAGCTTTCCTGGAGCCCCCTTTAAGTACTGGAAGCTGCTTTAAGAGACTCCCCAGAGCCTTCTCTTCTCCAGGCTGAACTATCTTTGTCCTTGTATGGGAGAAGCTCCAGCCCTCAGATCATTTTTGTGGCTTCCTCTACACTTGCTCTAGCAGATCCACATCCTCCAAAACTGAATGCAAGGCTCCAGGTTATTAACAGTCTTTGTGACCTTTCTTGGCATCACTGCAATAGGACACCAAGCTAGATGGATTTTTGCTCTGACTCATTATGAACATTCTCGTGTCCATATCACATGAGGTTCTCTCGCATCATCTGAGATCTATAGGATGTGGCCGGTTCAGTTGACCAGCGTGTGTGTGACATCATGCCCCTGCAGAAACACTCATTGAATACACTGGCTGTGCTTAGTAGGTGTAACGCATCTTGGAGGCTCCCGGCATGCTCATGCACCTTGGCCTTCCTGTAGTCTATTCCATGTGCAGATCAGAGCAGTAGCCCAGGACGAGTGGCTAGGAGCAGGCTGATGGCATTCAAACAACTCCTGCATCCTGCTTTGGGTGCCCTTTTTCACTGTCTTGCAGGGAGATAAGAGGCTTTCAGTACATGGGTTGGTTGGACCTTAGCTGCTGTTCTTTCTGGGTTATGTCTTCAAGCAGAGGTTGGGTTAACTATTGACTTCATGAGCTCAATTACAAAAGAGAGGAGAGTGACTGTAAAGACAACTGCTGTCTAGAGATCCATTAAACATGAAAAAATGAGGTCTAACTACCCCTGCTGTCCTTCATGAGATGTCTATTCCACTGTTTTTACCTACAAACACCTAATTATGTGAATTAATATGAGTAATGGGCAAGATTTGCCAGAAATACAGAAATTATTCCCAGCCTTTAGGAATGAATGGCCCTACTTTTCAGGAATCTTGCTGGCTGAAAAACTTGCTGATCAATGGTAAATATGTATTTTGGCTTTATTTTCTCATTTAATCCTGAAGGGCAGAGACAACTTTTTCTTCAGTATTGCATTGTGATTCAGATAGTGTCTTAGCTTAATAGAGTTAATGTATTTGTAGCATCAGGTAAAATTGATATTTGCAGTTTTACAAGGAGGGAAAAAAGCAGTATGTAGTTATGATGGCTATTTCTTAGTCTCTTCTGTACTCCTGTAAGTTTCTATGAACCTATTTGCCTTGTTTGTTTTCCTGTATTGAAAGTCATCTGAACAGGTATAACATTTCCTTATTTGTGAACATAGTTGTGTAAAATAATTTCTCTCTCTTTCATTATATAGTTGACTTTTAGTCCTCAAGACAACACACAGGTTTGTGTCACTGGAAATGGCTTTTTTAAACTTTTTACGTATGACGAAGGAACTTTGAAGCAGATTAATTTACCCAAGGGAGAGTCACGAAACTACTTGTGCCATACCTGGCTGTCGAAGGAAAAAGTTCTTTGTGGCACTGACACAGGCAAACTTGTGTTGTTTGAAACTGGAGAGCTGTGCTGGGAGACAAGTGTAAAGTACAGAAAACTTCCCAGAAAACTAGAAGATGGAACAACAAAAGAGTATGAGAGGTAAATCTTTGTTAAGGACTGTTACCAGTAGCTTCTTGCTTGTACACGTAGATTAGCGCAGGCCATTCACTTAGTTCATTCTTGTCCGGTTTATGGTTGGGTTATAATATTTTGAGTGCTGATGATAAACATTTTTTGATTTGCCCTTCATTATTCTTAAATCTTTATTCATTTCCTGCTTGTAGGTCTTCTGATGTCACTTGTGAACTGGTCTCTGAAGGTAATGGTTCACAACAGGATTCTTTGCCTCAAATATCTGCACTTGCAGCTTATTCCAAAGGCTTTGCATGTTCTTCTAGCCCAGGAGTCGTTCTTCTGTTTGAGAAGGACGTGGAAAAGGAAGTCTACAAGGAGAGTCAAGAAATCTGGGTAGGGAGAAAAAAGCTTTTCCAAGCGATTATGCAGCAAGAGACCGAGGCAGGATGGGATTCTTCCATTTAAGTTATTAATAGTAATTTTTAGCACACCTCTATATTACATTTTAAGCATTAGCTAACTGTCCTTGTGATGTCTAAAGAAAGGGAGTTGCCAGAGTTCACACTGAAATTCAGTGATAGATGTCCTTTTGCAGGGTAGCAGTGCATGTTCCCACATGCAAAATGTGCTTTGTAGCTGCTAAATTTCAGGAAACCTTCAAGAAACTTGTCTTTATGGAGACTTTTGGAGCTAAGAAGTACTATATGCCGGTTTTGAAGAACTGGGCTGCTTGTTTTTTTCCAAAGCAGAGCTTTTCTCCTCTCAGCTATTTATTATAGCTGCCATGAGACATATGCACTCTTAAGTAATGAAGTAAGATTTCTAATTGTTCTATAGCAATCTGTATGCATTGACTTACTGAAGTCTCTGGATAAAAACGTTTAACTCTGATGGCCTGGTCAAGCCTTCATACTCTGGGCCTAAAAGGTCAGACCTTCCCTGTGCACAAGACCCTGTCATAGGACTGTTGTCAACCTGAATGATGCACTGCAAAGATCTGTTACTCAGTTTTCAGGTCGTTTTCATTCTGACCCTTGCTAGATTTTTTTCATAAATGTTTTCCTGCTACCATTTTCAATTTTCTTTAATGCAGCACTTAAGATTACTACTGAAATGTCCTCTGATGCATTTTTCAGCTGTAATGCTATAAATACAGTTGGATTTTCTTGTCCACTTTTCCCTGCCTTGCAGTAGTTAGGTATTATTAAATATCCAAGTTGCCTTACTGATACTATGTATATGGTTAGTAAAGTAGCATTACAGCAAAAGTGTGTGTCTATGTGTCTGTGTACTAAAACACGAAGACCTGGAATATCCCATGGGATGCATTTTTTTGTTTAGCTTCCTCAGGACGTGTTCAGCAGTGAGCCAAAACAGTCAGGCAGACAGGACATTATATGCATATGCTTCAGCCCCTCTGAGGAAACAATGGTTGTTAGCACAAATACAAATCAACTTTACATGTTTACTATGCTTTCCACCAATGTTACAAAGGTGAGTGTAATGTTATCACATTCCACAGTGCAGTAGGGGGTGTATTGTTATGGCACAGGCTATTCAGCGTGGCTTTCTAGGATGCACTCTCATAAAATCCATCAAACAGCATCTGAACCCTTAAAGCTCATCGTATGAAGTGCTCTGTGTGCTTCTCTGAGAGCTGTATTTGAGTAGCCCCTTGCTCAAGCATCCCTCTGTACAAATACCTGATGTTACGCAGCAGAACGATAGAGGACACTGTTAAGACTGTTTAAGTGGGGGTGTCACTGCTGAACCACTTAAGTAAGGCTTTAACAAAGAGATTTTTAACTTAACTGTAGTAGTTTATGCTCCACCGTATTATGCAGAAACTTCAATGCAACAATAAAGCTGAAACAGCAATGGGAATCTTATGTTAGTCTAAAATAAGTGTTGTTTGAGTAGTTAGAAGTGAAACCTCCTTTTGAAGTGCAAACACAGTGGAAAACATTCCCTACTCTGAAGGAACTAAATAATACAAAGACAAGATAAATGTCTCATCATGAAATAGACTTGCATGGAGTTGAATACCTAAGGTGCATGCAGGTATATGGGTTTTTTGTTATTGGTCCTTTTTCTGCACGCAGCCTGAGATTTTATTGGCGCTTCACTTCCAGCACGGAATAGCTAAACATCCTGCTTAAACTGCTTAACACTGAGCAACTGATTATTTTTAATTATTTGTCTGACCAGAAGGTCGGAACAGAATTCATGCAGGCCCAGTTTTATTTATCTGACTTGCATTTCTTTGGACCCTACAATTATGTTCCACTCTCTTTAGTGCATGAGAACTATGGTGCCTACATCTTCCCTGCATCACTTTTCTTGATTTGTTAATTATAAAGTTAAAACTGATTCTGGCGTTGTTATGTTTTTAACACTGCTATGATCAGACTGGCACAGTGAAAGGGTTAAGTTGTTTCCCCAAATTTATTTGATTACTGTATGCAAAGAGCTCTGATAGATTTCTTACCTGACTTACTGCCTGCAGTGAAATATTGGTGATTTTTTAATGTTTTATTTGCTTCTCAGGAGGAGGCAGCTTATTTCGTGTATCTGAATTTCTCAGTGCATTCTGCTCCAGTCACTGGCCTGGACATCTGTATTTGGAAACCCATTCTTGCTACTTGCTCCCTGGATCGAACTGTCCGCATCTGGAATTACCATATGAAGTAAAGTGTTGTTTGTGTTTGTTACTACCCCTTGCTTTTCTGTGTGTTGTATTTAGCAGGTAAAAGCAGTAATCTCATATAAATGAGAGTGTTGTTCTGGTAGAATTCTTGTGTGCTGTGGAATGTAAATGGTCATATTGACACGATTTGGGGAGTGTGAATATGCAGTGCCTTTAAAACGAAGTAAAAGAACCCAAAGCCATTTTTGTGTCTGAATTCTTATTTGTTTTGGCAAAAAAACCCTTCATGAATGTTTCATTTAGCTTTGTCTTAAGATGGTGTTGTCCCATCTCCTGCTTGGTAGCTGTAATTCTTCAGCCAAATGACTCCCATCTTTTAAGGTTCTATATGGGGAGAATAACAAATTTCAGAGGAGATATTTTTGTAGATTTGCAATCAGCAGTTCATTTACCTTCTTCATTGTATTGCAGTAAGCAAAGCACCTTCCACACCTTTTCTGTGAACCAGAAAGTTCAGATTTATCTTTGTTTGCTGTAACATCTGTGCGATCATTACTCAACTGACTATGCCATGATTTTCTCTTTCAGCACTTTGGAGCTGTGCAAGAAATATCATGAGGAAGCATACACAATATCACTTCATCCCACTGGCCTTTTCTGTTTGGTTGGGTTTTCTTACAAACTGCGATTTATAAGTTTACTGTATGACGACATGCGTGTTTCCAAGGAGTTTTCTGTGAGAAAGTGTAGAGAGGTAAGGAGTTATGGAAAAATTAAACTCAGGAGTTATAAGGAGCAGTGGGGTGAAGAAATTGACAGAAGATAGAGACCTCTGCAAGAGACCCCAGTAGGATTTAGGACCTGAAAGCACAGAGAAAAGTATTCTAACTACTGGAAAATGAGCCTGGAGGTTGGGGCATAATTTTGGACGTGGGAAGCAGCAGAAGGAGTAGTTTCCTCAGAAATACTCAAGGACTGCAGGGATAGGATGAGGGGTAACGGCTTTAAGCTGAAAGAGGGGAGAGCAAACCATTCTATGACTGAATTTTACAGGGGAAAACGGCAATGAAGAAAGCAGAAAGAGGCTAATTATGTCATGGAGTTTTCTTTTTGTGTAATATTCTGCTGTTAGATGATGTCATTGGAATTCAATGCATGATTTTTTTTAATCTACTGCATCTCCAGTAATGGATGGTTACGTTCTTTCTGTAGTGCTCATTCAGTAACGGAGGCCATCTTTTTGCTGCAGTTGATGGAAATGTGATTCAAATTTATTCCAGCATCACCTTTGAGAATATTCATAATCTGAAAGGTCATAGCGGGAAGGTTAGTAAAGAAACCTATACATTAAAGTATAAACTAGTTGATAAGATGGATTTTGAAAAGGTAAAGTACAATTTTTGGATCAGAAATGGGCCCAAAAATTAGAAAAAAAATACAAAAGTCAGGAGGTTTTAGTCAAGAGTCAATGTATGCACAGGATGCGTCTGAAGAGTCTGTCCTTAAATTGAAGGTGAATGATTTTTGGTAATAAATTATAAAAATAAAATGTACTACTCAGTAGTTAAATGAGCTTTTTCCTGACTGTGTGTTCATAAAGTAGTCCTTACTGGGTTTGGGGTTTTTTAATGCTAGGATGGAGTTAGTTGAGAATCATCCCAGGGGTTTTAAGTAAGACTTAGAAGTATGATTCCAGAGCTGTCATGGATTTACTGATAAAATAACTCTATGCCTTATGTATATAACTTCCACATTTGGCTTCTTTGCATGTTTTGCTCTTGCCAGATACATGCTATAAAATGGAGCGCAGATGATACCAAAATTGTCTCCTGTGACACAAATGGTGCTGTGTATGAGTGGAACTTGTTGACAGGTAAAAGAGAGTCAGAGTGCGTGCTCAAGTCCTGCATCTACAGCAGCATCGCCCTGTCTCCTGATGCCAAAACCATCTTTGCTGTTGGATCTGACCAAACTCTCAAAGAAATTTCAGAGTCTTCGGTGAGTTAACAAGCCCTCTGGGATTTTGCTGAGTTTTCTGGGGAGGGGACTAGTGCTTTGATTTCCTTGTCATCCATTGGGTAAGTAGGAATCAGTTTGGTTTTGATATCTGCAGTATTTACTGACACTTTCCTTGTGTTCATATGTCCTTTACCACGAAACCTAAGATTTTGTGAGTTTTGTATTTTTCTAACTTCAGTTGGATTTACCTTGAAATCTTCTAATCCAGCTAACAAATTATCTTCACAATTTTGTATCAACTATTTTGCTGAAATACAAGTGTCTTGCATTTCTTTTGTCCAGAAAAGTAGTAAATTGCATGTGATAACCATTTCATCTTTTGTAAGTGATTGATTTGTGGAACTTGGCTTGAAATTTTAATAATACATATCTATAAAGCTTACTGCTGATTAGATTCTTTTAACCGCGTTATTTGCTGCAAGCAGAGGTATGACAATTGCTCATGCAATAAGTGATCAAATACAATTGCAGAACTTAATGTGAGAGGTCATGCACTTTGGTTTTTTCCTTCTTTAGATCCAGCTTGAGGTGCCTGCTTTTGATGTTGTTTATACTGCAGTAGCTGTTTCTCATTCTGGACACATGGTGTTTGTTGGTACATCTCTGGGGACAATTCGAGCTATGAAATACCCGTTACATTTGAAGGAGGATTTCAATGAGTATCAGGCTCATGCAGGTGCTGTTACAAAGGTAGCGTACTTTCTTATCCATTCAATACCAGTTGCACACGTCCCCTCTAGTACTAATTCTCCTTCCCATTTCAGAGCATGATATGTTAAAACTAAGACTGAGGCCTTTGGAATTTTCATAGAGATTCACTGACTGTGCTATAACTGTCTAGAAGGTCTTTTCTGTTCCAGGTTTTTAAAAATCTTCCTTTGAGGGCAGAAGCGGATCCAATTCCTTCATTTGTTCTTTCTTTTCCTTCCCTTCTCCCATTGTATGAAGCATGGTGGAGCAAGACATAATCAAAATGTTGCTAGTGAGGCTATGTTAATATTTCCATTGTTGACTCTCAGTGCTAGAAATGACAGGTAGTACATGCATGGGGAGAAAAATTTGTTGTGAAATTAAACTGTCTCTCCAGTCTTCCTTGTCTCTACTGTTACTTTGTTTTCTGTTTCTTCTAAGATGTCCATAACAAATGATGACCAGCTTCTGTTTACTGCCTCAGAGGATGGCTCTATATTTGTCTGGGAAGTGAATGATATAGTAGGTGGGATAATGAAATATGAAAAGGAAGCTGAATATGCTGAGGAAGTGCTGGTCGTCAGGTCAGATATGGAAGAGAAGGTAGGAGGAGCAACTCATGAAAATGAACCATAAGATTTCTAGTGTGCAACTTAGAATTTACATTTGCAAGATGTTTGGGTCTCGATGTTCCTATATGGCCTTCTGTTTAAGAGGACTTGCATGACTTTTGTAATGAAAAGAGCTTACAGCAAGTAACTGCAGCTGTTTGTCAATGTGAAAACTGTATGAACAGTGAGTGTGGAGAAAAGTTTACACTTTTCTCTAATACTTTCCCCAATCTCTTGAAACCAGTTTTAATGGAATAGAGAAATCAGAATCTGCATTTCTACAGATTGTCTTGTAAGATAACTAAGGAGCCTTTCTTCTGAAACTTCTTGGTCTATCTAAAGATTCTTTGCAAATGCTGTCTTTCATCAATATCTGCATGTAACTAAAACATCCTTAACAGGCTGTTGCTAATGGCAAATTATCTGTCTGTTAAAACTATTCATGTGTGTCCTAACAGAGTCAAGCAATGCTAGACCTAGAGCTTCGTGTGAAAGTGCTACAGATAGAAAATGATTACCAGCTGCGTTTCAAGGACGTCTGCTGTCAAGAAAAAATAAAGGAATTAGAAGATAATTTTGCTCAAGAAATAGACTCCCTTAAAACCAAACACCAGGTATGATTCGTACTGCAGAACCAAATATAGAGAAAGCTTTCATTGAAGAGTTGTATTCAAGCTTACATTACATGTATATGAATGCCATAAAGCATCTGAAAAATTAAGCATTACTTTCCAATAAAGGAGTTCTTGGTATTTGTAAAGCATGAAGCTACCTTTAAGTCAACTATCGTTACAAGTACAAGGGGACGCAAGAGTTCTCCTAGGTAGCCTATAAGTATCTTCACATAAAAACAGGTCCAGCAATAAATGCTACCTGACAGCACTGTATCACCCTTGAGTAGAAATGGGATAATTCCTTAAAAGCTCTGTCACATACAAGGTTGCAACTGCTGTAGGATGCAACAATTATTCTCCTTAATGCCACCTTCTTTATGCCTTGGCCACTTTTTTAAGAATATCTGCTGAGGTGTCTTGTATGCTTTGAAAACAGAAGTAAAATATATTCCCTCGATTTCTTCTGTTCTCTGATTTCTCTGTGCCATGCAGCAGGACTTCCCTGAAAGGCAAAGGCTATTAAATTCTTCTCAGTGTCTAATCTATTTGTATCTGTTAATTCTATTCTATTCTGTCCATCTGTTTGATGCACACACCAGATTTCTGACCTGTACTTTGCTATATTTCTGGACCTTTCTTTGAGTTAGAAGGCAAGTGATCCAATAGCAATTTCTCTGGCAGTAATGTGACTTGAAGTGAGAGATTACATGTCACATCATTCAATTCTGTCAGCCTTATGTCCTTTTTGAGCTTTTGGATGGATATTGTCCTGTCCTGGTGATTTGTTACTGCTTATTTTGTTGAGTTGCATATAGTCCCTTTGAGCAGTATTTCAGTTTGACTCCACATAAAGAAGAATTCCAGTATGAAAGCTTGCTAAGTTACTTATTTGTTTCATTCTTGTATGGTCTTGTCATTTTCAAGTGTTCCTTTTATACTTTTGTTGTCTTTTGGCCCTACAAATGTTCTGGCAGGTTCCTGATTTTGATGTTTTTAAGGAAGTTTAATTGTTCATTTCAACCTTTTCTTCAAGTAGTTCCTCAGGCCCTTTGGCTTTTCTCATTGTGGTTTTTGCATTTAAATAACCTGAGTTTTAACCTTGCTATTTTTCCTTATTTTTGTTTAGCTTGACTTTTTACAAGAAAGCCACTTCACTTCTTATAGATTCCTCTATATTTGTTTTATCTGGGCTGGTTTTCTTCTGCAGTTCTTCAGGTCTTTTCATAGGTAGTATTTGGCCATAACTTCTTCAGGTATGTAGGTGATAGGCTTGCAAGCAAATGCGTTTGAAGGTAAATAGAAGTTTTCTAGGCGGGCAAATTGTACTTCCTTTTCAAGTATCAGTACATGTTAAGATTAAACCCAATGACAGATTTGGACGGGCTTGGGGCTAATCTTTCTAGTTGTGTCCAGCAGGAAAACAGAGTATTTCTACTTATGTGAGACTCACACAGTTATTATGAGAAGAAACTGAAAAAAAATGTACTTACAGTACAATTCCCAAGTGTTCTTATTCCAGTTCTTTGTGCATTTTTAGAAGATGAAGTCGTTTATGGCTATAGTGAGACATTTCAAGCACACGGTATTCAAAACTCACTTCTACTTAGGTTTATGTCATTTTATACAAATGTCTGTTCTAGGACCTCAGGGTTCCTTCAAGTGAGACAGGAAACATCTTGAACTTTAATATCTGCACAACAATTTGTAGAACTGCAAATTCTCCTCAAGCAGGCGCACACAAAGGAGTAGAAGCTTTTGTAGCTCACAAACTTTTCTTGTTAGATTAAGATTATACAGTACTGTGTTATATGAACTCCATTTCCTGCTTTCCTCTATCTTTCCATAGTTGTAACAAACTCATCTCTGAGGAAACTTGGCTTAGTGACACATGGCATCTGAATTTTGCAAAGAAACTTCAAATCTAAATTCTTTTGTGTATGTGTTCCCCACCATGGGCAAGAGCTCAAACAACTTGGACAATGCTTTACCTAGTTTCAAATTAAAATGTATTTTTCTTATTTTTTTTCCCCCAGAATTTACAGGCAGAGAAAGAAAAACAGGAGCTACACCACCAGTTTCAGCTGTCTGAGCTGATGGAGAAACACGCCAAGGAGGTGCAAGAGCTAGGTTAGACTATAATGAGCATTTGTAACTGGAATCTGGAGGAAGTGCTTTAGATTCATAGCCAGTAATATGAGAGGGAGAGATTACTAGAATACAAGTACAAGGAAAAATGTGTGCATGTCATAGAGGTATTGCAGACCAAAATTTTATCTAAAATACAGCACACTTGTGACCATGATGAGAACATGTGCAGTGTGTCTTAGACATTTGAGGGTTGAGATTAGTAATTTTCTTGTTTATCTTATAGCTCACTGTGCAAGAATAATGAAGTCAGAGACTTCAGTAAGGAGCCTAATGTATAATGGAAGCAACATGGAAATACCTTAACCCCAGATTTGTTATCAAGATAAAACAAACTCTCCAAATTAGTGCAAAAAATCAAGTCCACCCATAAATAAGTCCATTGCATACTCATATTCTGTAGCATTTGTGCCTGTGCAGCCTGTTGTGGTTGTCATCTCAAGGGAGCGCCTGAATTAGCTGTTATTAATTAGTTATAATGCCAGAGTGGGAGATTTTGGTGTAGGTTTTAGACTTGTTCAAGCTGGAACAGAACAACATTCTGTCCTGACGCAGGAAGCAGAGATATAGCAGAATATCCAGAGGCACAACTGAGAAAGGTGAATGGCAGCTTTGAAACAGACATTATTAGGGAAGTGATGAGTAAAGGGAAGAGCAGGAAACACACGAGATGGTTTTCTAATTTAAAATTTTGTATGGCCACAGAGTCTATAACCCCTGTATTTATGAAGAGAGTAGTGAAGTGCTTCTGGTGTAACTTACTGCCAAAAACAACAGTAGAGAATAAGACATTGATGACTGTAAAAGGATAGGGTGCACCCGTCTTTTCTGTTATTTTTATCCATTCCTTATGTTTCCTGTTACCAGAATCTGACACTAATCAGAAACTCTTAAAGAAAAATGAGAAATACCAGGATCTGCAAGTGAGATCCCAGAGGATATGGAAGGAATATGAGAAACAATTGCACAATTTGAAGGAAAGCAAAAGCAAGGCTGTGAAGGAGCTAACAGAACATTATGAGGAAAAACTTAATGAGAAATCTGTTCTGCTGAAAGAGGTAGGAAACTTGATTTGAGTTTAAATTATTGACTAAGTTTATCTCCAATTGTGATAAAATGTTCCCTAGGACAGGAAAGATTGTCTCCCTCCATGCAAATCCTAATCTGCCTGTCACCTTGGGGAAATTTATTGACAGGTAGAATAGTAATGAGGAAAATCCAGCTGTGCTACCAACTTTCATGGGCTTCATACCTTGAGTATGTAACCTGCTAAGATTAATATCCTTGGGCATTCTCAGCTTCACTTCTCCTTCTCCTTGACCCAAGAATTCCTGTTTATTAGTGTGGCTTAGATAATACATTTACTGTAAATGGAGAAAAAAAGTTTCAGTTACCTTGTTCTAGTGAAGAGAGAATGTTTCTAAAATGGTGAATTCCATTGCTAAGTCCTTGAGGTTCTTACCTGCCTAATTTGGGGAGCAGAAAGAAGTATCCTGAGTACTTCAAGAACTCCTGCATATTGAGGTCAAATATTTGGCTTTACCAAGACCAACCAGATAACTGATACTTACATATCTAAAGTCAATAAATTCTATCAACATTACTGTTTGAAGCCCTGTGTTGCAATACCAGTTTGGAACAAATGTTGAGGAATGAGCGTAAGAAGAGACGCACACAGATTGATGTAAACCTGAGTGGTTATTGGTCCTAATGCATCAGAAATAGCAGTTCTAAAAGATCTTCTCAAGTGTTACTCATGTTTGTGTTTTCTGCAGCCAGAACAAGTTTGCTGATATCAGTATTTGGGCCAGGTTCCTAATTTGAAGCATCCAAACTTTAAGAATAATTTTTATGTTCTTCCTAACAGTTTTTCAAGTTCCTTTAATCCCCAAAGAATTTAGGTTATCTTACATGATATTGCTGCAACTGAAGAGTCCACTAAACATAGGTCCTCTCACAAGAAACACAGTCACAAATATAGGCGTCTGTTCTTTATTGCTCTGTTACTGCCGTCTTCTCTAAAATTTGCTTTCCTTAACTGCAGGCAGGAGAGAAAATGAGGCAGCAGCTTCAAGCACATGAAGAAATTAAGAAACAGATCGAAGAAGACGGAGATGAAGAAATCCAGGAAATCCAAATCAAGTATGAGAGGCAGCTTTCAGAAGAAAAGGAAGCAAATCTGCAACTGCAAGGAGAAATAGGAATCATGAAGAAAAGGGTATCTTTTATTCTGTGGTAGAATCAGACTGCACATGAAAACCTATAGCCAAGGATTGAATGTGATTAATGGCATATCAGTTTAGTCATTAATTTAGTCTATAGCTATGTGACATTTCGTAGGAGAAGAGTGAGCGCCTTCTCATATCAGTTTGAACGGTTTAGAATCTTTGGGCAGAAGAAGCAGCTGTATGTCAATAACATTGGTGATATGATTAAAGACAGATGATAGAGGAGGTGTGGGGGTTTTTTTAGTACAATTTCTCCTATCTTACATAGTTTTAAATTGTAAATAATAATATTGTTCATCCTATGATGGGAAAGAAATGAACCTTGTCATTTTTCCAAGATCTAATGCATTGCTTTGTTAGAAAAATACTTCTACTGTTTCATTCAATACCATAAACACTTTGTGGGTTGTATGCATCATAATTTTTATTGGTTTTGCTAGGATTTTTAAGGAAGCAAAAACTTTTAGCTCTTTTACTGCCTGAGTATTACATCTACCTAAGGATGTTAGAGGGGTGTTTTTTTCTTTTCAGTTTCTTCAGTAGCGACCTGGAGACAGAAAGGTTCTTTTCCTTCATAGCCTCTGTTTTCATGGTTCTGTCTTCAATTCTGTCGTCTTTAGACACCAGGATTTTCTTCATGGGGCCTCACAGTTTGTCCAGGACGACTCCTTGATTCCAACTTTCTTGGCTTCACAGATCTTAGCACTGAGACAAGGATTTTGAGAGCTATGAAGAGCTATTAACTAAGCCCAAGAGCTATGAACTAGGCACCCTTCCAGTCTACTTTTGACATCTTTAGAGATACTTAACAAGCCATCATCTTAAAGTGATTTTCCATGGCTTAAGCGTTATTTGAAGCTGATGCTTGAGTTTAATATCCATACCCATCTTGTTTCTGGATACAAATTCCTTAATTCCTTGTGAATATTCTGTCAGGATATACAAAAAAATGCAAAAATGGATGTTCAACCACCTTTTGAGTTACAGATCTTTAAGCTTTGTGGTGCTCCTTCATTATATCTTAGTTTGATATCCTTTATCTCACACGATCTAGAAAGTATCTTACAGAGTAGGGTGGATCAGTTGTGCACAGCTTTTGGAGACTTGTTATGTTTTTTCTTGTTTGCCTCTAGTTGAGCAGCCAGCTGAAACAGCTCGAGGAGCGTAACAGTGACATTGAGGAACTGAGGCTGGAACAGCAGAAGCTGCAAGGCATCATTAAGTCATTGGATATGGACATCTCAGCACTGACGACAGAGATTCAAGAGAGAGACAACACTATCCAAGAGAAGGTGAGAAGCAAGACAATTGGCTGAGGTTAAAGTCACCCTTCCTGACTTTAATACAGATGTTTATTTTATTGCTATTGTGTTGTGATAATAGCACATGACTGGAGACTGAGTTTTAAATTAAAGAACTGACAGTCTTTAATTTGGGGTTTTAGTTTTTGTGACTTTCTAAGCTTTTCTTGGGGAGCTCAAATTCAGGATGTAGAGTTTCTTGTGCCCTGTTCTGGGATCTGTGCTCTCTGCATTATTTGCTCCCTCATCACCTGTGCAGATGTGCAACTGATGGGGTTGTCCAGTCTTACACTAGATCTATGACTGCCGGTTTTACATCTACCAGGACCTTGTCCTAGGGACTTGTTTGAGAGTCCTGCATCTGATTCATATCCCTGTACCTATTTCTGCCAGGAGAAGGATATACGTGACCTAAAAAAGAAAAATCAGGAACTGGGAAAGCTCAAATGTGGACTGGAATGCAGTATAGAGGAGTTGAAGAAGCAAATAGAGTCACATGAAAATGATATTAAAGCAATGAAGGAGCAGATCCGCAAGGTAACACTCTCATTTGGTCTCTGCCACTAAGCCCTTTGTCTGAATGCAAAGATGACTCCACCCTGTTTGTTCCTTGACTTGTTTCAAGGATATACAGCACTGATTCAATATCTTTACAGCTAATAAAAATACTTGCTCACAATAGCTGCTATTTATTTTTCTCTCACAAGCTACCAGTGATCGATACATTTATTTAAGCTCCTGTTTCAGTATTTATTTCTGAACTCCGAGTAATATCAGTTTTGCTTTAAAATAGATCTTGTCCTTATGTGGTTGCCCTCCACATACCCTGTAGAGTTGGCAAGGCGCTGCCTTTGCTGATCTGGAAGAAGAGAGAGTGAACTTATCTTAGAAAAGTTGCAGATTTATGCAAACATAACTCTATTTAGGCACTAGGTACATGGACAAATTACTGTTCATCAGCTGATCCATGGAAAATATCCATGTAGTCCTACTTAGCTTGCAGCAAATTCATTGAAGCAACTTATTTGTGATTGAAGAATCTTATTGTGTTAGTTTTCATAAATCTGTTTATTTAGAACAAAGCCTTTGAAATAAAATGCAAACAAATGAATAATTTGTTTGTACATCAAACTGGCATGGCAAAAGCCCTGTTCTCTCTTCTGGTCACCATCTTGTGCCAGTAAATGTTGTAGTACCCTTACTGTTATTTCTCCCTGTGTTCTATTGCACTTACGTAGCCACAACTTTCAATGCATTTGTTTCTGTTCAGTATCAGGTTCTTATTGCTGCGCTTATTCTTTTCAGTACTGGAATTCCAGTTAATTTCTGTTTCACCCATTTTTATTCAGCTAGAGTAGTAAATATCCAGATCAACTCAAGAAAATGAAAGGGGCATCACATCACTTAAATGCCTTTAACTCAAAAAGGAATTGAATATCCATTTTTGTGCTTTCTATATATTCTGACAGAGGGCAGTGTTGTTGCAAAATTAACTTTTTGGCGTGTTGTATTTCAAACTGAAGGGAGATCTACTCCCTCAAGTCTGTATTTCCAGTCTCCAGTTTTCCTGTTATGTGTTGTTTTACGTGTCTCCTTTTAGTCCTGATTTCCTCCCCCTGCTTCCTTTCAGATGGAGAGGGAGCTGGACCAGTTCCACAAGGAGAGCATACAGTTAAAGATGAACATCACACAACTGCAACAGAAACTAAAGGCCACTGCTCATGACATGCACAAAGAGAGGCAGAAGGTATGGAGCGCAGCCAGTTATTTATGTTTAAGTCCAGATATTTATGTGTCAATTTGTTCAATCAATGCATATTCTCCTGGGCTGAACAGAACCATGAGGCACATGCTTTAATTGATTACCCTGTCCTGCCCAAAGCTGCAGTCTGCGGACACTTGGCCTAAAGACAAGCAGCACGTAGGGGGTGATATGATAATAGGCCACTGGTTTTCAGATGAGACCTCGGGATACTGGCACTTACGTTACTTACTACAGGTATCTTGGATTAATATTACTGCTAAAACCTACCACTGCTATTAGATGCATGCAGTGCTTACATCCCCAGCAGTCTTTTTAATGATATATTTTTAAAGAATTAAGTGGAAGTAAAGTACGTGAGGGCTTTCACCAGATCTGTGAGGCTTTCTAGAAAATTGCATATGATAGAGTGCTCTGATGAGCCAAATAAGACTGTACCTACATTATTCTTGCAGAAGCAAGATATGGAAACTCTCATCAAACGATTTAAAACAGATCTTCATAATTGTGTGAGCCTAATTCAGGATTCAAAAAAGATGAAGGAAGGGGTCCGTGAGCTCTACACCAAGTATGCACAGCAGTCGGACTCGGTGAGTCAGGGCCTTTGCCTTCTTGCAGATGAATTTCTGTAGTAGCGTAATTACTGAGGCAACATACTGTGCCCCTTCAGGTGGACACTGAAGTAGTAGACACAGATTTGCAGCAGAAATACCTGAGGCATCAAGAGTATCTGGAGAGGAATTTGGAAGCTTTAAAAAAGAAGGTGATGAAGGATCAGGAACTCCACCAAGCTGCTCACATACGTATTGTGCAGGTAATAAACCTTTTTGCTTGTGGTAGGGAGAGGGGAAAAAGGAAGCAGCCACCCAAGAAAGCACTCTAGCAGCCTTCATACTATGGTTTGTTAGGATTTTGAAGCAATTTTGGTTTGCTTCCTTGCTAGAATTCCTAAGTTTTTCAAGTGCTTCCATTCAAGAATAGTGTTCATTGAGCTACTGACGTTCATAGAATCATAGAATGGTTTGAGTTGGAAGGGACCTCAAAGATCATCTGATTCCAACCCCTGTGCCATGGGCAGGGACACCTCCCACTGGACGGGGCTGCCCAAAACCCCATCCAATCTGGTCTTGAACACCTCCAGGGTTCCTACAGTTCTTACAATTCTCTGGATAAAAAGTACAAGATTTCTGAAGTCAGAACTTGCTGCTGTTTTGTGGATATTTTCCCTAATGTAAAAGGAGATAGGGAGTCTCTGTTGCCTAGATATTTATTTTTTACATGATTAATCTACTTATTTTTTATCTCAAACAGTATTTATAATTGCCATCATAGTCAATTTGCACTTGTCTGAGTGCAAGCTATACTTGCTATGTGGTGGTGTTTAGGAAGAAAGGAAAATAAAAGGAAAAATTTACTTTCTTTGGCCATATAGTCCTGTGCCTGCTAGTCTGACTTCAGGAGAACTTTCTGGTTTTCACATCCAGGCTCTCTGAGGAAATTCAGAAACACATGATGAACATACCCATTTGTCCCAAGATCTCTTGCTCAGAATCCTCGTTCCTTACAAAACAAGGTAAACTTGTGGCTGCTCAGGCCAAAGATTCAATTTCTTTTCATCTGGAGTGAGAGGATCTAAAACTCCACACCAAACATCCTGGGAGGACAGCTCTTTTACAGTCTCTTTTTACCACGATCTCCTTCTGCCTAGTCAGCATTTCCTTTTCCCCTAACCAGCCCTTTCTGCGTTGTTACTTTATTATGCTTCCTCAAGATCGTTAGACCTCAGCCCCCTCCTAATTCATCTGTTCTTTGCTATTTATCCATAGTGCTTCTTCAGCCCAGGCAGCAGAAGACTTCTTCCCTGGCCCTGTTTTAATTTTTTACTCCTTCTGTGTGTTAGATGTTTCCTTTTGACACAAAAGGAGATGGCTTCAGAAAATAACCTGGAGAATTTCCTTGCTGGAATGGGGTGACAGATGGTGCTTATAATGATAATACTTGATGTCTTGGATCAGTAAGCCTAACATGAGATGATGATTAAAACCAAATTAATAAAACATCTGGAAGATGAAGATATCAAAGGTTCTAATCAGCCTGGTTTCTTCAAAGAAAAAAAGCAGTTCTCTGAAGTCTAGTAGATTAATGAGACTTTGGAGCCAGGAGGAATTATCACGGTCTTCCAGTCCTTCATGGGGGGCTTTTAAGACTAGTTTAGAGCAGCTTCTGTTAGGGATTTCTTTGAAGAAGTGAATGACATCTTGGTGGCCTTCCAGCTCTGTACTTCTATTATTACTCAGTTGTGCTTACATTTTCAGAGCTGTATGTTGCTCTTTGAGTGACTGGGTGCATTTCACCAGTGACTGCTGCACCAGGTGATTAGAACTGTCAAGATAATTTTGATTTTCTTGCCAATTGGCAAGTTGCTTCTTGTTAGTCTGTTAGTTTCCCCTCCAGCCTTCTGTATTTGTAACGACTTCTTTGGTCACTTGGATACACAAAGAACAAACACACTGAATAGTCTTCAAATAACACTTGAACTAAAGCATGTGTAGGATGAGCTTTTCCATACTATATCCTACCTGTCAACACTATAGGGACTTTATAGGCTGTAGATGACATCCAGACATTATATGCAGTTGTACCGATGGCCTCGTCCTCCATACATTTGATCAGCCCCTTTTCTGAGGCAGTTGCTACTTTGCCACAACATCCATGACAAGTTTTACCATGAAGATTTATTTTAATCCACTGCATGGTGATTGCATTGCAGTGCAAGCTTTCTGCTGGAACACAAAGATTGAATTAAAGGCTAATCTCTGTGGATAACACTGTCTTCAGAAAAAAATAGTATCCAGCAGCCTTTTACCACTCACTAAAACAAACATTTCTCTATGTAGCCCCATACAAGATACTATGTATTATTCTGTCTAATAGAGCAAAACCAAGATCTTCATTTGATGGCAGCATTCAACCACTTGGACTAAACTTGTTATGATATTCATGACTAAAGTACACCTGAAGAGAAATGCTGGGACCTAATCCTGAAAGCTGGTCAAAAGAAAATTTCCTTGACTGATTCTTGGAAGTTCTTCTCTTCGTGTGTTCCTCTGAGGATCAAGCTCTGAGATAAATGCATAGTAGTCAAATTTCATCTGTGTTTGAAGACTTGAGTTAAACAAGTTGGAATCAACAAAATATTATGGTTTCCGAGCAGGCTGCTCAAGCTCACCAACTCATGCAGGATTGTCCAACACAACCCCTGCAAGAACAATGGATCTTGCCAAACTAGTTTGGACCTTAACACGTTCCACAATCTTCCTCCAGTCAGAAAGAGGAATCCCTTCCTTCCTTCCTTCCTTCAGACTGAGGGGAAACTAAAGCACACTTAGTGAACTTGTCTCAATTTGAGGCATTGAGAATCTAGCCACGTACATGAACTCTGAGTTATTGCTGCCAACTTGAACTTTTTGAGTGCATCTATGTACAAATAATTGCAGTAAGTGTTGTGTTTTGTTACTAAACAGTTTTCAGTTGTGTGGTACCAATACTTTATACTGTGAGGAACCAAATCATATGCTTGACATAAATCTCTTAAGGCAACTCAATAATCTCTATTAACCAAAATTATTTTTAAAAGTAAAGGTTTGAAGACACATTTTCATAGGAAAATGTCATTAATCCTCATTCTTATCTTGTGTTGTTTTAGTGAGCACACAAAGCATGCCTATTGGCCATCTATCTGTTTAAAATATCATTATTTATGATGAAGTTCCAGGGGTTGGAATGGTGCTGTGTTCCAAAACTGCTAAAAAACTAGCATAGGTAGCTGAAATTGTTGCTATTCTTGGTTCAGGTATGATTGCAGCTGCGTAACGCTTGCGGTAGCTGTTGATGTGATAAGGAATTTCACTGTCTTTGTAACAGGCCAATATACAATTCCACTTCTATTGAATTCAGAAAAGCAATGATTACTTGTTAGTGCTCCTGTTTCTGTATCCCAAGAAGCAGTTTTAGCATCCTTTGCTAGTATGAGCCCATACTGGTTTTGCTGAAGTCTTTCAATCTGTAACAACAATAGGTAAAGCTAATCCCCATGTCCTGCTACTACTCCTTCAGCAAGATGCCTTGTGGTAAATTATTTTTTAAAAGTTAGAGGATTGAGCTTTTGTGGTTTGAAAACTGACTAAGAGAACAGAAGATGAATACAAGGCCAGCTTTTTTCATCATAACAACATGTTAGCAAGAGGTATCTCGAGTCTCCATATGCTTTATGTTACATATTTCTTAATTTGGAAGTATTGGAAGTCTGACAGAACTAGTGAAGACAGCTTTGAAGAACTGCAAGAAGATGCAGATAACTTAAGTGAACAGACATACAGTGGCAAATGAACAGCAAAATAATACGCACTGGAGGGAGAAATGGGAATTGTTTGCATTAATTCTGAATTAATTGGATCAGTCCAGAAAGGGCCCTGAGTGTCCCTGTGGAACTGGTAAGGAAAATGGTACCTCGGAGTGCAGCTGCAGCCAGAAAAGCAAACCATATATTAGCTTATTGAGCTAATGTGGTTTGAATACTGTCATGTTTTGTGGCAAATCTACTGTGGCCTTATCTGAAATGTTGTATACCATACTGATTGCCCTGTATATTCTCCTTGTGATACTGATTCTATATGGCGCTGCGTCCTTCCCAAAAATATGAAGATACATATTGCTGAGCCAGATTGTGCCTGTGCTTTTCCTCATAGGCCATACTGTTTTTGCAGGAAAATGTGAGTCTGATTAAGGAAATTAATGACTTGCGTCAAGAATTGGATGTGACCCGTACCCAGGTGCATGACCTCCAGTCAAAACTAAAATTAATCAAGAAAAAGCAAGCAATTCAAGATGCAGGTGAGTAGTGCTTCTTGTATATTTTCCATATTGTCAATACTCTATCCTTGCTTACAGTCTCTCCTCTGTTACTGTCTCCATGTCATTTCAGCTTGTCTAGCTGGTGGTACCTGTTATATTGTAACATAAATTGTAGAAGTTGCTAAATACTGCAGAATCTTACTATTTGGTGCGACTCCTTCAGCTCTGAAAGGTGCCTTTATTTGTCCATGCCAAAGAATTCTGCAAGCTAGACCTTTGTTATTTTGCATTCTCCTCTCTGACTTTATCTTCTAGCTCCCACCAGTGAGCTACTGTCCAGCCCAGCTGTCCTGAGGTTGAATGCAGAGAGGGAAAATGAGAAGATCATAGAAATGCAGCAGCTAGAAATTCAACAGCTGCGAGACCAAATCCAGAAGAAGGGACAAGTCCTTGCTGTTCAGCCTCTCTTAGACAACTCTTCCTCAGCTGAGTCAGGACAGAAGCTATAAGACATAGCAACAGTGACCTGGTTCAAGAATGCCTTACATCATTGTATTGTCAGCAGGAAAGGTCAGAAATGCAACAGCAAAGGTTAGACCTCCATGATCCTGTACTCTTCCTCTAGAAGCATTTGTGCAGCACTCACTGCTGTGAACACAAGGCACCAGCTTTCACTTCTTTCTGCTTTCCTGGAATCTGCCCTTTCCATGAGGCACAGGAGCTAAGAGAAAAAACAATATGTCAGTGCAAGACTGATCTTTGTACCTTCTTGCCAGGGGCAGGTACACATCTTTCTCTTGGATGTGTCCTAGTTCAGAAAAGCTGGTCAAACTCTCTAAGCCTTTGCTGCTAGAATTCTGATTTGATATTATTGGGCTGCAAAAATAAACATCAGCCTTTTATTTTCCTGTATCGAATTGCCTATGTCATGAATCATGGAGTGGTTTGGTTTGGAAAGGACCTTAAAAATCATCCAGTTCCAGCCCCCTGCCATGGGCAGGGACACCTCCCACTGGATCAGGTTGCTGAAAGCCTCATCCAACCTGGCCTTGAACACCTCTTGGGATGGAGCAGCCACAACTTCTCTGGGCAACCTGGGCCAGCGTCTCACCACCCTCACAGGAAAAATTCTCTTCTTAATATCTCACCTAAATCTCCCCTCTTTCAGCTTAAAACCGCTCCCCTGCACTCCCTGATAAAGAGCCTCTCCGCGGCTTCCCTATAAGCCCCTTCAAGTACTGGAAGGCTGCTCTAAGGTCTCTCCAGAGACCTTGCCTATGTCCATGCAAAGTGTTGCCTGTGCTTAAGTCAGATGTCAGTGATTTCCAAGCAGGTATCCAGTCAAGGACTAAAGATCAGTTACTTTGTGAGGGCAACCTTTCACTGGGGCTCAAGCACACCTGAGCTAGAGCCCTTCCTCAAGCCTTTTCCTCCAGTCTAGAGATTTGTTCTCTCATCTTACAATCATTTCAGCAGGACAAAAAGGCAGCCCAGCTTCAGACATCAAAATCTGGAATGAAGCCCAAACCTTATGTCATAACTCTCCTAGAACTTTCATAAACTAACATCTGCTATCGCTTTAGCTTGGATTTTTAGTGAAGTTCTCCCAAAAAGGCACTCTGCAAAGCAGTATTGTATCGGGAAAGCAGGGAGTAATTTCTTTAGTAATGAGGGGAGAACAAGGTAAGTCTGACATCTTTTGTTGCCTGTGTGCGACTCACTGTCCCCCTGAGGAATGCTTCACACACATCAGAGGTGTAAGCTACTGATTGAGTGTGGGACTGTGGTGTTACATCAGCCAAAGCGCTGCTGTTTCCATTTCCTATCCTGCACTGTAGAGAAGTGACAAGTGTTTCTGTAGACTGATAATAATATTATACAGAAGATGGTGGTACCAAGGCTGGATAACTTGTAAGCTGCATCACCATTTGGGATACTGGACTGATTTCCAGGCTAACACCACCGCAAAACAGAGGATTCCATGAGCTCCTGTGACCTGAGAGACCTCAGTTGAGTGCTTTGTCTATGAATTGAGTTTCTTTAATCCTAACTTCTTTCATTTTGCAGCTTTAACCTGTATGAAACATAGGTTTCACACGAACAAAAGGAAGAAGTTATGATGGAATTGCTCTCTTAATGTGCTAGTTTAACACCCTTTCTTCCTCCTCCCCATATAATCATCTTGATACTTCCTGTGCAGAAAGAGGATGTAATTAATGTAATTAGCAAATGTTTTAGAAACTAGTTCCCTCTTAAATTTTCAGAACACACCCATATTAATTTGCTAGACTCCCGAGTGGTATAATTTTCGCCTCACTCTGTCAGAATAAATGGAGTGGTAGAAGCCACTTCTTTAATAGATGCGGTTTAGAGAAATGGAATCAATCTTTCTGAAAAAGAACCTTGTCCTAATAAGAAGAAGAGGCGTATGCAGGTGAAGAATGATTTCTAAGTGGAGATTAATACGATTAAAAGTATGTCTGCGTGTAACCCTCATTAGAAGGATTTTTAAATGCAATCCAAGGCCCGTCAGACAAAACCTGGGCAGAGCTGTAGATTCAAGAGGATTTTGAACTGGTTCTTAGTGGCTAAGAGTCAGCTAAAACATTGTTTGTAAGGGAGAACATAACAAGTCTGGCACAGCAGTGTTGCAACTGAGGGTTATCAGAGACCTGCTCGAAGCAAAATAGATACACAAGCTCGTTCTGTAGTGGGAAAACCAGACCAAGGTCAATCTCCCACGCATGTGCTATAGAAAGATGTTCAGAATTAAGCTGTAGCTGGATCATGGTTTGTATGCTGATGGCCTTCTGAATTCTCTTGGGGTGCAAAGACACTTTTTGCTTTCACCCTCTCTTGCTCTGCATTGTCTGTTTCTCTTGGTACCTCTCTAAAGGAGCTGGTAAGCATCTCATGCTCTTAAAAAGTTACAGCCCACTTTTTAGAGTGTACATATGGCGATTTTTAAAACTTAGTAAGGTTTCCTCTTGGATGAGGTGTTTGCTAACTGGCCCAGCTAAGGGACAAGTTTTTCTGGGTAGAGGCAAGTTCACGGGTGTTTGTATAGGGAAATCCACCACATCCCAGTTGTTGTTTTTAGGTTTCACCAACCACTGGATAGACAATGTTTTACAAGTTTCAAAAGATCTGTCAGATTTTACTCAGATAAATCCCTGAAGCTGTTGCACTAATTGGTGTCTGTTGTGTTAGTGGATCCTAAGCTCCCTTTCTTACAGCCTGCAAAAAGCTAACATGCGACTTAATAACTGAGCCTCACTTATTTGGGAAAGAGCTGTTGCTCAGTCCCATTCTCTTCTCCCTGCACGTCCCAGATTTTCCAGCTGTTCACACCTACAGTAGTGATCCCTTCTGCTGACATCAAGCCCAGCCACAAGGGAGGGAGGCACGCACCCCATCTGGGAGTCCCATTCCCTCACTGCCTTCAACATTCCTACTACTCCTTATTTTGCTCTTCTCCTCTCAAATAAGTCATTTTCTCTTTCCCTAATTCCTCTCAAAACACCCTTTTCTTTCTGCTAGATTACCAGGTAGTTGGGTTTTTGGCAGTGTGGTGGGCTCTGCTGATACCCCTGTTATCCTGTGGAGGTGGCTACTGTGGCTGCCTGGTGACAGGGAGATGTCACCGCAGTTTGAAAAAGCCCAGTGGCACCTTGTCTGGCTTAAGTGCCAGCCTGGACTGGTGCCACACAGAGATCCAGCCCTGATGTGACCAGATAGTCCCAGCCTAGGCAGTAGCACAGGAGCTATTTAATTTCATTCTACACAACAGCAAATAGAATCACAGAATCATGGAATAGTTTGGGTTGCACGGGACCTTGAAGCTCATCCAGTTCCAAACCCTCTGCCAGGGGCAGGAACACCTCCCACTGGATCAGGCTGTCCAAAGCCTCACCCAATGTGGCCTTGAACACCTCCAAGGATGCAAAAGCCACAACTTCACTGGACAACCAGTACCAGTGTCTCACCAACCTCATCATGAAGAATTTCTTCCTAATGTCTGATAGAAAGCTTTCTCCTTTTAATTTAAAGTCATTCCCCTATGTCCTGTCACTACATGCCCTTTTAAAAAGTCCCACCACAGCCTCCCTGTAGCCCCTTCAGGTACTGGGAGACTACTATAGAGTTTCCCCACAGCCTTCTCCAGGCTGAACACCCCCAACTCTCTCAGCCTGTCCTCGTAGCAGAGGTGCTCCAGCCCTCTGATCATCTTCATGGCCTCCTCTGGACCTGTTCCAACAGCTCCATATCCTTTTTATGTTGGGGATTCCAGAACTGGACACAGGACTCTTGGTGGGACCTCAAAAGAGAAGAGTCCAGGGGCAGAACCCCCTCCCTCGCCGTGCTGGCCACGCTACTTTGGATGCAGCCCAGGACACGATTGGCTTTCTGGGCTGCAGGTGCACATTGCCGGCTCATGTCCAACTGCTCATCAGCCAGCAAATACTTGGTGAATGTGTCCGATCTTCCCCAGCGCTGCCAACCTGGCTGCAGGCTTCCTCTCACCTGCTGCCTGGGAGCTGCTCCCTGGCTCTGGCACCCCCTCACCTCCCGCTGGGAGGATATGAGCCACCTTCCAGGATGGGTGCGTGGTCAGATCCTGCCTGGGGAGGGAGGGAGGAGTAGCGCCTTCACACCAGCGCGGCTCTGGAGCCTCTCCAAGGCCAGCAGCAGGTTTGCTGAGACACCTCCCTGCTGGGGAATGCACCTGCCAGGGAGAAAGGTGAGGGCTTCCAGCCTATCGCCGGTGCTGCCGCCCGCACCGCACCAGGAAGGGGAGCCAGCAGGAGAACCTGCTTCTTGGCCAGCGTTTGCCAGAGGAAGAGAAGACGTTTTCGCCGTAAGCTCCCTCCATAGCTTGATCCAGTGGAAAGAAAGCCCAGGAAAACCCTTGCTGCCAGCCAGGAGCAGGGAAGGCTGCTGGGCTGTCGCCGTGGGTAGTGTGTGCTGCAGGTGAGTGAACCTTCCTCCCCGGGATCCCTGCGTATGCGGAAGGGCTGTTCTTCATCAGAAGCTGCCTGCAGGCTTGGGGGATGCTTCAGACACACGTCTTAAGAGATCCTGCCTCTTGCCTCCCCATTAATTCTTCCTTGTGCCACTGTGTTTCCTCTCAGCTTTGGATTTTCTAGTTCCTTTGGGACTCCCAGGCGTCCCTTGGCAAAGGTGCATCAGGACAGGCTCTGTGAGGTCAGGATGCTGGATGTCTGTTACATAAAATTATACTGCAGCATCCCAAAACTATCTAGATTTCTGTAAAAAGCAGCTGTACACCGAGCCTGTTACAACAAGCCCTCCGCTGCGCTTATCTCTAGAGCCTCTAGGCCTGGTGAAAGGAAGAATTGATCCACCATCACCCAGGGCTTCTCTGACACTTCCCAGTGTCTGGTGAAGGGAGCCCTGGTGGGAGGGATGCAGTATCCCTCGGGCAGGGTAGAGAGAGTGGGTTCTCCTCAGATAGAGATCAGATAGCATTGGTTTGCCTGGATTTTGAACAGCCTTGGAAAGTAGGAGCGCTGGGAACTGGCTATTGATGTAGCAGCCAGAGGAGTGTGGATCTCCAGCCAGGCTTTTGTGTTAAACAGACATATGCCACCTAAAAGCCACAGATGCACTCCCATTCCCTGCAGGTTCCTCTATCCCCACTCCTGAGTTCTCAGAAGGGAGTAGAACTTCCCACACTTCTCAGGGCAGCAGGATCCCTGCTCCCAGGGGCACAGAGGGACCTTGAGCAACATCACATTTGCAGCTTTTGCTTTGTGCATTCAGGCAAAAAAACAAGATATATGACCTTCATTCTCATACTAGGGAGCAGGAAAACTTCCATGGGATGGAATGGGAAAATGTTTATGTCTATTCTGGGCTAAAGGTTTCTGTGGGGCTGGGTCAGTGGTAACGTGAGGCGGAGTGGTGGCAAGTGCATCCCAAACAGGCTATGGCCAGACCTGCCTAGGAAGTGAGTAAGCCCTGATGGACTGGAGAAGCAGGAGAAGGAGAGGGCTCATACCTAGTCGAGATTGTGAAGCTCTGTTGACTCTCATTTAGATTGTTTGCGCAAATAATTTTGTGTATTGTTGTTCATTTTACAGCAAACGTTGCTGGACTCCCCTGGTCTCTGTGATGCTCACATAGCCCACATAGCTACATAAAACCCTCCTGAAGGCAGGAAGCCCTGCAGGAACCTGTTCCACCCCAAGGCTCCCGGACCTGAACACAGTGGTAAGCAAGGTCTCACAGGGCACCCTGGGTTCAGAGAAAGCAGGGAGTGGGGAGTATTTCAAGAGCTGACCTGTATATGCCTCTGAAATGCTAGTGTTAATTTACACGCAGTCCATGACCCACCTGTCAGATACCAGTTAGACATAAAGAGTCTAGAATTCAATAAATAAATGCATACACCATTCCCAGGAGGAGGGCAAGAGGCTCTCACACCTGCAGCCAGGAATGGCCAGAAATGAGTTGATGATGATCCTCGATTCCCAGTTCAATGTTGTCAGAATAGGAAAAGCAGGGGGGAGGAAAGACATGAACCTTTTTGTTTTCCTGCATTCCCAGGGCTTTCCTGCTCTTCCTCCCCAGCTGCCAGCCAGCAGCAGGGAAGGACAGCCTGTCAGTTTTTTTGTGAGATGTGGCCTTCAGTCAGAAAGCTTTGTGTGACTGGGCTGGTCCTCCTCTTTGTTTTCTTATACACAAAGAGGGGAGAGGTACAGGGTTCAGGATAATGTGAATCAAAGAGATAAATGACCTGTGATCACTGGCTAATCTGATGGGCTACCTAGCTGAAGTTCTGCAAAGGGACTGTGTTATCCCAGACCTGTGAGAGCAGGTAGCACAAAGAAAAGCTACAGAAGAGGCAACTGCTGTCCTTCTTCCTCATGGCAGGAATACATGTCCCTCCCCTCCTCTTGATCTGATCTGGGCAAACAGATGTGCTGCCTAATGGCAACAAACCAGATCAGCAAAGCTGCTGTGAGATCTCAATTCATCCCTTCTCCAAGGAGTGGAGGTTACAGCCCAGCGTAGTTGGTTTAAAACATAAAGACAGACAGATTTTTCTTAAGAGGGACATAAGGGAAGGATGGGAGACAACGCACGTGTGCTGAGGAACTGGAAACTGGAGTAAGATTTAAGGAAAAATTAATCCATGGTGAGGACGGTTAAACACTGGAATCATAGAATTTTAGAATGGTTTGGGTCAGAAGGAACTTTAAAGATCACACAGTTCCACCCCTGCCATGGGCAGGGACACCTCCAGTGCATCAGGCTGCCCAAAACCTCATCCAGCCTGGCCTTGAACACCTCCAGGGATGGGGCAGCCACAACTTCGCCGGGCAACCTGGGCCAGGGCCTCCCCACCCTCACAGGAAAACATTTCTTCCTGATACCTAATCTAAATTTCCCCTCTTTCAGCTTAAAACCCTTCCCCCTCATCCCATTGCTGCACTCCCTGATCAAGAGCCCCTCCCCAGCTTTCCTGTAGCCCCTTTAAGTACTGGGAGCTCCTCTAATGTTTCTCCAGAGCTTCTCTTCTCCTGGCTGAACAACCCCAACTCTCAGCCTGTCCTATACGGCAGGTGCTCCAGCCCTTGGATCATCTTCGTGGCCTCTGCACTCACTCTAACAGATCCCTGTCCTTCCTGTGCTGAGGACTCCAGACTTGTCATCCCCTCTGGGATGACATTCCCTCTGGAGTGATCCCAGAGGGTCCTATGGATCCTCCATCCTTGACAGTATCCTCTACCCAAGTGGATTATGCCCTGAGCTACAATCTGACTTCGAGGTTAACTCTGCTTTAAGCAAATGGTTGGACCAGGAGACTTCACTAGGTCACATCCCACCTGATCTATTCTGTGATTCTAATAAATACACCACTACTAGCGACAAAGACCCTCGCAGTCTAGAGAAACCCAAGCACGTATAGGTGCTTACAGACCAAAAGATGGTATTTCCAGAACATTTGCAGGCACAAGAAACCATGGAAGCCTTTGCCTCTCCTAATAATTTGTTTCATAGAGCTTAATATAACGCTGGGAGATACATGCCTGTAGAGGTCACACCTTATTTTGCTCCTCAGTCAGATGTTTTATCTTGCTCCTTGACCTCCTTCTGAGCAAGTAAAAAATTGAAATGGTTAGATTTTCAAAAGTAACAAGAGAATGCAGCGCTGTAGCTTGGTTTTCGGTCGTGCTTTCCCTCACTGTGGTTTGTGCTGTTGTGGTATTTCTGCTTACTGTTTGACTCACAACTTGTGTGCACAACTTCGGTCAAGCAGCAGATGGCTGCAGACTTTGCACTTCTTCATGCTTTATGCTTTCATAGTCCAAAACCTAATCTACAAACCTGCTATCTACCAGAGTCACCCATTCGCTGGTAACGAGGAGATAAGGCACCTCTGTGCCTGGAGAAGGAAAGGCAGGAGGAAGTAGAGCTTAGCACTGAGCTGGTTTGCATAGGCTGCAGAAACGTCTCCAGGTTCAACACCTTCTCACCCCTCTGCTTTGAAAGAGCCCTGGGACATCCTGACCTTCTCAGGGACTTGTGACATGGGCACAAGCAAACTGTGCAAGTTACCTGGCTGTCTCGTGCAAAACCAAAGTGGATCCCAGCAGGCACAAATCACTGTGCTCAACCACAGCTTTTTTTTTTTTTTTTTCTCCCCTTTAATTGATGCTTTCTGATTCTTCTGGCTCTAACCAGTAGCTGCAGATCTCCCATGGGCTTCCAGGCAAGTGTGCTCTCCGGAACGTGGTTTTTCTGTGTCCCAGCCCACTCCTTGCCATGCAGGGGGACAACACAGGGTGCGATGGGTCCCAGGACTGCAAACCACCAGCCGTGGTTGGAGACTTCCTTGACACACGTTGCCAGCTGGCAGCACGCCCTGAGCCACGTCCAAAGTGACCTCACGCTCCATCGCAGCCGGGGAGTGACTCAGGAGGAGCTTGGCCTGACACTGTCAGGCGGTGGCTGGTTCAGACACCCCCACGCTATTGTCGTCCCTCTTCCCCCACCCCCGGCTGGCTGGTCCCCGACGGAGGGGGATTGAGAGGCGTTTGCTGGTAGCAAAGATGTTGCTGTAAGGGGATGCAGCCTGTGGAGACCGTCTGGGGACAAGGAGAGCTGTGGGAGGAAAGATCTTTGGTGTGTGAAGAGCTGCCATGCGTGGAGGTCACAAATGGTCCCCACCCATCCGTAATGATCACAGAGCCCCGGCACTGCGCAGAGCCGGACACAAAGACAAGCCGAGTGTGTTTGGTGTGGGCTGATAGACTCCTGGAGAGTCATCCCTACCAAGCAGGGTGCTCTGTGACACAGGGGATCTGCATCTGTCCCTGGGCTCCTGCAGGACTCCGAGCAGCTTGTGCGCACGTGCCCATGATGGCCAAGGGTGCATCATCCTGACTGGGAGGTGACTGGGGAGGCATTTTGGGGGGTTCTCCAGGGTCTTCTCCAGGTCTCAAGGGCTCAGCCGAACCTGAGATGTTCCTGCACCACCCAGCCCAGTGCCTCTTCTTGCTTTGGGTTCCAGCTGTGCTGGAGGGTCCCTCTGGTGCTGTGGGACAAGCTGGAGCCCTCACACGCTGGGGTGGGAAACTATGTGAGAGAAACACAAATGGCTTCTGCACTTGGTGTAAAACTGTACCCAGAGAAGCACTCAGAGAGGCAGGACTCTGGGGAGGTGATGAGCCTGAGAAAGTCAAGCTGTGGGTTGAGGCAAGACGCTCTGCTCCCTTCCAGTGGCAAAGTGCTTCAAGGACCAGGAGGAGCAGAGAGGAGAGCAAACTTGCTGGGTGCCAGGTCCCAGCTTGTAGGATGCTCTTCCCAGGGAAGAGGCCACTGGAGATGCAGCCATCATGTTTCTTTCTATAGGGGACTTGGGAGGGGGGGCTGGTGCTGGGACAGGGCTGAGGACAGGCTGCCAGGGCAGCTCTCGCTCTTCCAGTGACCGGACTGGAAGGGTTAAGCCCTGGTCCTGACCCCCACCTCCCACTGTCATTCTGGGCGGCAGAGCCAGTTGGTGACAAGAGGCTGATGCTGATGAGGGAGCATGTGAAGTTGGAGCTGTGAATGGGGCTTTATCCCAGGAGGGAGCTGCCTCTGCTCCATCCCTGCCCTCCTGCCAGCACCAGCTGCGGGCAGAGTCCTGCAGGCAGCGATGTGCCAGTAGCCTCTGAGCACGGTGCGTGGGGCTGCAGAGGCAGGAGACTCGCTCTTGGAGCAGGCTGAGGTCCTCCCACAGTGCATGGAAGTCTCCTGGGAAGATATACGTGGCTGATCTTTGCTTGAACGCACGGGGCTTTTGCGAGGAAAGGTCTGCAAGCCAGCCTGGAGCAACCAATGCCCAGGGGTTGGCATGGGAGTGTTTGATACAGGGGAATAGGATCTCTGTTTAATGATGCCTTCTCTTCTTGATTCTTCCAGATGAAAGGAGCAGGAAAGGAAAGACTCAGCCCTGGTTGCTCCCTTGTGAGGCTGCTCTGAGGATGCTCCACCATGTCCTGCAGCCCTGCCTGGGGGGTGGGCTCAGCCCCAGCACATGGACTGTGACTCTCCAGGCGGCTCTGCTGCAGAAGGGAGCTCCACCAGGCTCCAAAGAATGAGACAGAAGCATCCACACCTGGGAAATGCAGCTGCCTTCGCACTTGTTGCTGCTTTGACCCTCGACTTCGCTGTAAGGGTGTAGATTCATCTTGTGCAACCACCCCACTGTGCCCTTCCCACCCCACCGTCCACTATGCCAGAGCTGGCAGAGCTGAGCAGCCCCCGGACCCCTGCGGACATGGATCACATCCAGAGGAATATCTTGGAGGAGCATGTGGAGCTCTGGTGGTTCCAGGACCCCAAGAAGTCCGTTCTGTGCTACGGGGTGGCTGTGGTGCTGATCCTGGCTTGTGGGGTCGGGGGCATCATCCTGCTGTACAGCACCAGCAGCCGCTCTGGGGAGTGGCGCCTGGCCGTGGGCACCACGCTTTGCCTCCTGGCCCTGCTCGTGCTGCTGAAGCAGCTGCTGAGCTCCGCCATCCAGGACATGAACTGCATCCGCAGCCGGAATCAGATCGAGCTCCTGAAGAGCGGGGGTTGCTTGGACTGCCTGGTGCTGCTGCTCAGCGCCCTGGTGCTGGTGGTCTGCGGGCTGGTGCTCACTGTCCTCTCCATCACGACCACGCAGCTCAGCCCCTCACGCCCGCTGGCCACCATGTTCACCAGTGGGATCGTCCTCCTGGCCGCGGGCGGTGCCGTTCTCCTCGGCCTGCTGCTCTACCTGCTCTGCATCTCTTGTCACCAGGCTGCTCCTCAGAGCCTGGAGACCGGCGAGATCCGCGTCTTCACCATCTCTGGCCGCCTCGCTGGAAATAGGCGGCTTCCTCCCACCTCCAGCATGGCCAACCTGATCTGACCCGGGACACCTCTGCGTGACCTTTGCTGCATATGACCCATCAGCGGGGCTCGTGCCGGCCTTTCCCCAAGGAAGGGTGAGCGTTGCCGTGTGCCTTGTGCTTCTTTCAGAGAGGACTGGTGGTTGCTTTGCCCCAGGCTGGCGGCGCAGCAGCGATCCGGGGTGCCTGGGTGGCCTCGGTGACCTGGCACGTTAGGAGCACAGCGCTGTCCTGGTTGGCATTTTTATCTCTACAAAATCTCTGTAATAGCTCCTGCCTGCCCGGCTGGGATGCCCATCACAGAGTTAAGGTGAGCCTGCCCTGTACCCACAGGGATACCAGCATTTCCTTGGTTCCTGCTGACCCCAGGGCTGTGACGTTGGTCGTCCTGGCAGAAAAGGCTGTAACCACAGATGGGGTAAAACCACCCTGTGCCCCATGCAGAGCTGCCAGCTTGGACCTGTGTCTCAGCTGGCACCAGCAATTCGTGCCTCGGAGCCCCATCACCATGCCATGATGCCCTGTGTTGTGCATCCTCTGATCCCTGAGCAAGGTAGAGCCTCTAGCAGGTGGTGCACGGCAGGAGATATTTTGCAAGCCAGCAGGCACGCAGCGCAAGCGAAGGGAGCTCGATGGGAGCTGTGGCTGCAGGGGCTGCTCCTGAGGAGGAACCTGTGTGTCTGTGAGAGCGAGCGTGGGATTTGTGTGGGATTCTGTTCACCAGAGTTGTGGCATGGCTGGACCTTGTGTGAAATGCTGTTTGTGTTTGCAATGCCAGGATCAGTTTCAATGTCAGCTTTCTGCAGCCCACCCTCTCCTGTGGTGGCCGAAGGGTGTTGGTGGCCCAGATGGGTCGGCAGTGCCGGGCTGTGTGATGGGGCTCTGCTGTCACACCAGCGTGCTCCATGGGAGCCACAAGCAGCAAGGTGCAATCACTGGGGGATGGTGATGAGATGCCCGAATCCCAGGGCGGGGGCAAGGCAAGGTGGGGAGCACTGTTACCCTGCGACGGGAGGTGTTTTATCTCTACAAAGTGTCTACCACCAAGGTGCCTTTCCCTGAGGCAGAATAACAACTACCCCCGGGAGCTTTTCCTGTGACTTAAAGCTAAGTTACCTGTCAAAGTTTCCATTTCCTCCATAGACCCATGAAGCATTTCCCTGCCCTTTCCATAGACACAGATCCTAACCTCCTGGCGAAGCTGCTTCTGTGCAACCTCCTCTTCATCTTCATCTTTCTGTCTGCTCCCATCTCCCCCTCACCTGAGCTGCTCTGCCCCGGCTGTTATTTTTGCTCACTGTTTGTTAAATTCCTTCTGTAATGGAAGAAAACTGAGCTATTGTTTTTTGGCCCCTGGTACAAATTCATAGCTCATTCCCTCAGGAACAGCACAAATCACTGTCCATGTTACAGCTGGGGGCAGTCTCAGAGTTCAGCATCAGTGAACCCCACCAGGTACGCACTGGACAAGGAGGACTTCATCTCTTTGCAGCTCTAGATCACACCATCCCCAGTGCACACAGGTCACATGAAGGCACTTATGTATTTATCTGCTCCTCCCTTGCTCCTGCTGGCTTTCCTTCCCCTTGAGGCCTTGGATTATTTCCCCTAAAGTACGGGAACATCATTTTAGCTTTTCTTTTCTGGATCTCTGTTGTTTCTACATTTTCCAATACCACTTTCACCTTATCTATAGATTTTAATAAACTGCTGTTTTCTCCTCTCTCTGCATCACTTCCCTTAAGCTGCCCAGGAGTTGAGAGGGTGTTGCTAAGCTCAGGTTCTTCTTCGCTAAATCCTTCACAATGCAAAGAGCTGCCCTTCCCCTCCAGACTGTTTGCCCCCAGGTCGAGCAGGGACCTCTGTGTGTACGCAGGGAGAGACAGGGCAGACCTGGACAGTTTCGCACTATTTATTGTTGCTGCTCTGCTCGTCTGCGTCAGTGCATGCGCAGCTCTGCCAAGCTGCTCCATCTCTGCCCGCATCAGTGCTCTGGCAGCTGCTCCCAGCTCCCCCAGCCTGCACGTGTGGACGGGCTGCAGCTGCCTGCCCACCAGCTGTTTTGCACATCTGGGCATCTCTGTGAAGATGCGTGACTGTGCCCAGCTCGGAGCTCCATGCCGCCCGCCTATCAATGTGAATCCTCCTTCCCTAGAACTTTCAAAATGTGTCCCAAGTGTCCATGAGCTGTGCCAGAAAATGATGCTCATGGGCCATGTCAGAGCCTGAGAAAACAGCAGTCGAGCACAGGCTGTGCATGAAGATGGTGGTTGGGGTGTCCGGTTGCCCAGACACAACCTGCGCTGCCCCAGCCACTGACTCACCTCCTGCAAGAGCCGCGCTGGCTTTTTCCTTTCTTGGTTCTGGTGGAAATGAAAAATAAAGTGTTGAGAACTTGACCGTGTGAAAGGCTGATGTTGGCCTCCCTGGGGAGCGGGAGGTGGGAAGCCTGTACAGAGCTGGCCTCTGCTCAAGCAGAAATCATGACAGCCCAGGGTCCCTCCTGTGGCTGTGGTTTCAGTTCACGAGCTCATGGGCCAACGCTGCCACAGTCCCCCCAAATGTGTGAATTTATTTCCTGGTACATGACTCCCACCTCCAGATGTGTGCACATCTACTTCTGCATAAGGACCTAGACATAGCCGGTCACAGAACCTAAGGTGACAGAATCATAGAACGGTTTGGGTTGGAAGGCACCATCCAGTTCCAACCCCATTGCCATGGGCACGGACACCTCCCGCTGGATTGGGCTGCTCCAAGCCCCATCCAGCCCTGAACACCTCCAGGGATGGGGCAGCAACAGCTTCCCTGGGCAACCTGGGCCAATGCCGTGGCCCTGAAGGCTCACGGGACGCATGCAAATCCTCTGGAATACGTCGGTGCCAGGTGGTTTGTTTACAAAGAAGCTGTTTCACCCTGTGGTAAGACCATGCCTGGAGCCTGGAACCGGTCTGCCTGCGTACCTGCTACTGCTCCCTTCAGCCAGCTGCAATCCCAACCCCTTCCTGGGAGGACCACCTTCAGGAAGCTTCTCCTTTTCTGCTCTGATCGCCTTTTATTCTCAGATCTGGGAAGGACTTGTATTTTTAATCTGTTTTAAGATATTGCTGAGTCCAAAAGTAAAACATTGCTTCAAGCACAAGCCCAAAGGATTGAGAAGTATATTGAAAAAGCCCAGAATACTTCCCAAAAGAGAACTGACACTTGTTTCTTCAGCTCTCAGATTTGTCTCCAACCTTATCTGAAAGATGTTAGATATTTCCAACAATTCCAGCATGTATTGTGTTTTCACAGGGAGCTGTTAAGATGCCAGACCCCAGAAGGCAAAACACAAGGCAGTGGCTGCAGAAGTAAAGTTCAATTTAGAAATAAGGCATTTAAGAGTGAAAACTGGCTGACACTAAGAGTGTTGGTCGATAGCCAACTGAACATGAGCCAGCAGTGGCCCAGGAGGCCAAGAAGGCCAATGGCATCTTGGCTTGTTTCATAAACAGCATGACTAGCAGGTCCAAGGAGGTTCTTCTCCCTCTATACTCGGCACTGGTGAGACCGCCCCTCGAATCCTGTGTTCAGTTCTGGGCCCCTCACCACAAGAAGGATGTTGTGGCTCTGGAGCGAGTCCAGAGAAGAGCAACAAAGCTGGTGAGGGGGCTGGAGAACGAGTCTTATGAGGAGCGACTGAGAGAGCTGGGGGTGTTTAGCCTGGAGAAGAGGAGGTTGAGGGGAGACCTTATTGCTCTCTACAACTACCTGAAAGGAGGTTGTGGAGAGGAGGGAGCTGGGCTCTTCTCCCAGGTGACAGGGACAGGATGAGAGGGAATGGCCTCAAGCTCCACCAGGGGAGGTTCAAGCTCGACATTAGAAAAAATTCTACACTGAAAGGGTCATTAGGCAATGGAACGGTCTGCCCAGGGAGGTGGTTGACTCGCCTTCCCTGGAGGTGTTTAAGGTGCAGGTGGATGAGATACTGAGGGGCATGATTTAGAGATTGGTGGGAATGTTTGGACTCAATGATCTGGTGGGTCTCTTCCAAACTGGTGATTCTACGATTCTACGATTCTTTCTGACTCCAAATGTTACACTCCCTCTCTGGAAGGTGCTGGAAGTCCCTGGCTTGTATCACCCATCCAACATCTGACCCAGTCGTCCCCTTCAGTTTACATTCTCTGATGTACATTATTCACTTTTGTATCCACTGAGCTCTATAAATATCTTAATAGGTAGAGAATTAAAAAGGCATCTTACAGTGAAATTGAGGTTTGAAAGAGATGGGACAATTAACCATGTGTCGGGGCTGCAGGAAATGCCATCTGTGTGATGATGCCCGTTCCTCCGGAGCACAATGGAGAGATTCCCGGGCTATCAGGGACAGCAGCCCTGGGAAATCTTTACAAATTGACCAAACCAGCAGTTTGAATCACTTAGGAAGGGTGAATGCTGCTGCTCCCTGCTTTAAACTCCAACATGTTCCACGTGGGCACGATCACCTACAACAGAAGCATGGAGTTACCCGTCTCATGTGTTGTTTATCATACTGCAACCATGACAGGAATGCCAAAATAATAATAATGTGCATATAAGTGCACGGTTCAAGATACAGGCAGGACTCTGTAATGGGTGCAGAGGACAGGGTTGTCTCACCCCAGCGCACGTGCCTCCCTGACGCCACAACCCTCACCGCCGACAGGCTGCTCAGCTCTGC
Organism: Clamator glandarius; assembly: GCA_033459285.1. Taxonomy (NCBI): domain Eukaryota; kingdom Metazoa; phylum Chordata; class Aves; order Cuculiformes; family Cuculidae; genus Clamator; species Clamator glandarius. The sequence continues at coordinate 657,623 of JAUNZM010000054.1, forward strand.
AGAGCTGAGGTGAGGAAGGTACTTGTTGTTCTAGCATGTCTTGCTGGAGACAGGCGAGAGAAAACTGGGAAGGAACACAGTGGGAAGCAACATGCACAGAAACCCTGTGACAATGCACCAGGACTGCCTGCACCAGGTTAGGGAACTAATTTGTTTGCACAAGAGCACGCATTGTACCACAGACCTCTTCTCTAATGGGCACAGTTAATGAGCAATGTATATAGGGTCTGTGAAAGCACAGACAAAAAAGGCTGCACCCCAGCCATGGAGCTGGGGCTCTTCTCCCAGCATCACCACTGGGATGTTCTTTTCTCCCCAGTGAAGCATTGCAGGCAGAGGCAGGGTTAAATCATGCTTTAATCACGCCCTGGAATGACGACACATTGAGGGACAGAGCAACACTGGGTGCAAAACCATGGGGCAGCAGGGTAGGTTCCCAAAACCCCACAGGAGCACCACGGCAGGCTCCTCTTCCCACTCCACCAGGCTTCCCAGGTGCAATAAGCACCGTCTCCTCCATCCTCGGCATCCAAACAGGGCCAGGAGAGCAGCAACAGGGCTGGTGTCCCTGTGCCAGCTGGTGTCACACTGGGGCACTGTGAGGCCAGCAGCCTCTATCACCATTCCCAGCCTAATCTTTCTCCCCTCTCCTCTCCACTCCTTTCCTCCTGCCTGTTGCTGCATGAGCCCAAAAGCCCAGGGCAGGTGGGAAAGGACAGAAAGGGCATAGAGGTAGGGGGACAGCAAGAAGCTGCAGCAGCAGTGGCTGTGCTGCAGGCTCAGATGGAGAGGTGCAACTCCCTCTCCTCTTCCTCTGGAATCTGCTCGCTTGGCTGGATGTAGTTGTCCTCAATGAAGCCGTCATCGTCCTCAGCTTGTAGGTGTGCATCGCCAGGCATAGGGTGGCTCTCGCTGTCCCCTGGGCCTGAGGAGCTCCTGTCCCAGATGCTGCTGTCCTCCAAGGGGCTCCCTCCGATCGAGCTGGTCTCAGGCAGCGGCCGGTGGCGGTAGCTGGTGAAGTTCTTGTGGAAGAGCTTGCACTTGGCAGCCACCGCAATCAGGATGGAGATGCCGATTGCTGCCACCAGGAACCCTACCAGGTACGGCCAGCTCCTCCCGCCCTTCCCAGTGGGTGGTGTGGTGGCTGCGGCACAAGAAAGGCACATCAGGGTGTGACAGGTTAGCTGGTGGCATACCTGGTGCTCCTCAGCAGCCAGCACTGGATTGGCTACAAACTGGAGAGGGGAAGATTTAGACTAGACATAGGGAGGAAATTCTTCACAATGAGGGTGGTGAGACACTGGCCCAGGTTGCCCAGGGAAGCTGTGGCTGCCCCGTCCCTGGAGGTCTTCAAGGCCAGGTTGGATGGGGCTTTGAGCAACCTGGTCCAGGGGGAGATGTCCCTGCCCATGGCAGGTGGGGTGAAACAGGATGATCTTTAAGGTCCTTCCAACCCAACCCATTCTATGATTTTTCTATGATTGCTTTCATTAGAAGCAATAGAAATGCCCCTCACCCAGGGCTGGCTACCCAGGGTGGATGAAGATTGTGTGGAAAACTGTCAGACAGCTGTCTGATACTGGTGCCTGTCACCATGGAGTCTGTGCTGCGTGGCTCCGAGGCATCTGCTACTTTTTCTGCTGCAAAGCCCCCAAAATCTCCAGGTGGTGGCCACTGACCCCACCAGGCCACTGCTGGAGGCCACAGCACGGCGTCCCCACATGATGTCCCCTCAAGGGTGACATAAGGCAGGAGGGAGCTAGACCTTCTGGGCACCCTTCAAAGCTGCACAACTTACTGTTGCTGTGGGTCACTGTGATCTGCTGCACCGTGCTGATCCCCCGAGGGAACCGCCGCTTCATCTGGCAGCCCAGATCCTGGGAATCCAGAGCTGCAACCTCCTGGCCTTGCAGCCTCGGGGGTGACGCACAGGTCACCTGCACAGCTAAGAGACACGTGGGCTAAGGTGGGACAGGGGAGTCTTCCTCCATCCCCTCCCCAGTTTAGAGAAAGTGCTGCCTGCTTGCTCCTGGGTTGATGGGATCCATCACAAGGTGCTCCTGGCCCTGCCCTCCAGCCTCACCATCCCTCAGAACTGTGATTAAGAGTCTCCTTTTAACTGTAAAATGACAAATTCATGGAGACCAATAAAAACTGCACTGTCACAGAGCTACTTTTGCCTGGGATCCAATCTTGGAGGGTTGGAGCCTCATCCTGCTTCATGGGAGGAGCAGCCGTGTGCTCAGCAGCTTCTGAAAATGTAGACACTCCATTTTCCCAAGTGACAGGGGACAGGATGAGAGGGAATGGCTTCAAGATCCACCAGGGGAGGTTCAGGATGGACATTAGGAAAAAATTTTTCACGGAAAGGGTGATTGGGCACTGGAACAGGCTGCCCAGGGAGGGGGTTGAGTCACCCTCCCTGGAGGGGTTTAAGGCATGGGTGGATGAGGTGCTGAGGGACATGGTTTAGTGTTTGGTAGGAATGGTTGGACTCAATGATCCAGTGGGTCTTTTCCAACCCGGTGATCCTATGATTTATGTGAAGAAGTGTACATGCAGCCCTTTTCCCAGAAGAGTGGCTAAATTATCTGTCTGCCATTCCTAGAAATGTTTGGTTTCAGATGTAACTGCGAGTGAGGAATGGACACATGTTTCAGTTCTGTGACCCTCAATGGGGTGGGAGAGGTCCTTGGGGAGCCATCCCCAGGCCTGCCCAGGGGATGGAGGAGAAGGATCAAGTGAGACCCCTGCACTCGTGGTTGCTCCTGGCTGACACCTCTCCCGCAGCCCTCTCCCATCCTCTCACCTTGCCTGCGCTTCAGCCACTGCTGCAGAGCATGCAAGGTGCAGTCACAGACCCAGGGGTTCCCTTCCAGTCGGACCTGTGGGATCGCCTCCATCACCTGCAGGTTCCACGCATCCAGAGACACCAGCGCGTTGTGTTGCAGGTCCAGATGGAAAAGGGCCTTCAGAGGCAGGAAGGAAGGGACCTCACGCTCTTGCAGATTATTATTCTTTAGGAGCAATGTGTGCAAGTTTCCCAGTCCCTTGAAGGCATCCCTGTGGAGGTAGTCAAGGCTGCAGCTGCTCAGGTCCAGCAGACGCAGTTCCCCAAGGTTGGAGAAGACTCCTGGGCTCAGTGCCCGCAGGGAATTGCTAGAGAGGTTGAGGGAGCGCAGGGAAGGGAGAGGCATTAAGACAGTCCCATGATGGGGAATGACCAAGGAATTGAAGGAGAGGTCCAAACCAGTGACGTTGCTTGGAAGAGAACTTGGAACATGTAGGAGGCTCTTCCCCCTGCAGTCGGCCCATCCCTGGGAAAAGAGGTGCCATGTGAGATGAGGTCTCCATGCTGGGGAGGATCTCTAGATCAAGACCCTCCAGAAGTTCAAATGTCTTAATTAGCTATGCTTGCAGAGCTTAAAGAAGCGAAAGTACAAAGAGTTGTAAAAAACAGGAGCTGCCAGTGTGGTGTGTGCCAGGATAAACAAAGATGAGCAGGACAGCCTGGGACAGCCTAGGACTGAGAACAGCTAAATGAAGTAAAGAAGGAGCATAGAATGCTGGGGGGCAACCCAGAGAGAGGAGATGGGTGTGAAAGGACCAGGATGTCACCCTCCTGTCCCCCTTTCCAGGGCAGTCGCCATCTGGATTCAGCTCACAAAACACCTTCCTCTTCCTCCCCGCTATCCCCATCTCCAGCCCCCAGGGAGGTTCTTGTGACACGAGGGCATCCTCCCAGCTGGGTCGGGGAAGCAGGTGAGACCCCTGCCTGCTGGGAGGGTGGGCAGCTGGCAGCAGGGTGGGCTGCGAAGCAGGGGGCACCTGCACCAGGCACCCTGTCAGGAGCTGCTCCAGCCCTCCCGTGTTTCTGAGGACACACTGTGGGTGGCAGAGGCTTAGCACAGGCTGGCTCTGTCTGTACTGGTAAATAAAACACACCATGGACCATTCGTTGTCCTAAAAAGCCAGCAGTGCATGCTGGATAGACTGATCTGCTGAAGTGGATGGATCTTATTTGCCTCCCCAAACAGGGTGGCCAAATTCAAACTGGTTTTGGGGAGCAATCCCCAGGATGTGTTACTCCTGCCTGGGCTTTGTGTGGAAGAAGGGCAGCTGCCCAAACTGAAGCTGCCACAGGGCAGGTTGGCAGTTTAACAGGCTCCTTGACCCAGGGTTTGGGCTCCACAGGCAGAGTTCCCATGATGGAAGTTTGCTGTAGTGCGTGGTCCTGGCTTTCTAGGTTTAGCTGCTTCCCAGCTAGTTGCTCTTTCCATTTCTTTCCCTCTCCATTCAGTCTGGAGTTCTCAGCATAGGAAGGACATGGATCAGTTAGAGCAAGTCCAGAGGAGGCCACAAAGATGATCCGAGGGCTGGAGTGCCTCCCGTACCAGGACAGGCTGAGAGAGTTGTAATTGTTTGGCTTGGAGAAGAGAAGGCTCTGGGAAGACCTTAGAGCAGCTCCCAGTACTGAAAAGGGCTACAGGAAAAGAGCACAGGGATGGGTTGAGGGGGAATTGTTTTAAGCTGAAACAAGGGAGATTAGGGTTACATTTTAGGAAGAAATGTTTTCCTGTGAGGGTGGTGAGACACTGGCACAGGTTGTCCAGAGCAGTGGTGGCTGCCCCATCCCTGGAGTGGTTCAAGGCCAGGTTGGATGAATCTTCGAGCAGCCTGATCCAGTGGGAGGTGTCCCTGCCCATGGCAGGGGGTGGAACTGGATGATCTTTAGGGTTACTTCTGCCCCAAACCATTCTATAATGGTTGCCCGCTGCAACACTTGCTCACACAGGATGGATTGGTTGCATTTCCTGCTCCTCACCAGGCACCTGACCCCACGGCTGGCTTGACGTAGCTCAGTCTCTGCATCCCTGCAGCAGTGAGGACCATCTCCGAGGGGCTCCCAGCTCCTCTCTCCCTTCTTCCAACAGGGAGAGAGGAGCTGGGAGCCTCTCGGGACGTGCCTCACTGCCACTCGCTGTGCATTTGGGGCCGCAGCCAAGACCCATTCAGATTCCAAAACATCACAGCTCGTCGTGTCTTGAGCTGTGCAGAGTAGGTGGCTCAGTGCCAACACCCCCACCGAGGTACCGCTACCCACCCTCAACCATTGCCCATGCCAGAGCCCTACCTGGTGGTCCAGGGTGCAGGGTTGTCCCATCCCCACTGTCCAGACGCAGAGGAGGCTGCAGACTCCGAGCAGGCAGGCGGGAGCCATTTGGCTCCAGGAAACTGCCAAGGCAGAAAAACAAGTCTCAGGGAAACCTGGGAAGCTGGCGGAGCCGGCTGTGCCGGCCAAGGTGTGGCCACAGCCCGGAGTCCCCACCGAGTCGCCACGTGCCCCACAGCCCACCAGCACCTGGAAGCCAGCCTGGTCGTGACCACAGTCCCGCTCCCTCCTGACGCTTGGTGCGGGTGAAAGGTGGTGGGACCAGTTATACATTAACCACCGTGCCCCACCACCTCCTACTCGCTGCCTCCTGGGGCGAGAGACCGCCAGCATCTGCCTGGTGGGTCGTAAAGTGCCATGGAGGCTGCCCTGGGGAGCACAGCACCAGGAGGTGCTGGGGGCCAGAGAAAAAGGGGGATATCCCTGTGGAACCCTACCTGATGGGGCTGTGCTCAAGGAGATCAGCTGTGCCAGCTGCTGTGCCCCAGCTCCATGCACCTAGGGCAAGGGCATGCAGCAAGCCTGCAGGAGCCTGGAATCATAGAATCATAGAATCATCGAGTTGGAAAAGACCCACCGGATCATCAAGTCCAACTGTTCCTATAAACCACTAAACCACGCCCCTCAGCACCTCATCCACATGTCCCTTAAACCCCTCCAGGGAAGGTGACTAAACCACCTCCCTGGGCAGCCTGTTCCAGTGCCCAATCACACTTTCCATGAAAAATTTTTTTCCTAATGTTCAGCCTGAACCTCCCCTGGCGGAGCTTGAGGCCATTCCCTCTTGTCCTGTTCCCTGTCACTTGGGAGAAGAGCCCAGCTCCCTCCTCTCCACAACCTCCTTTCAGGTAGTTGTAGAGAGCAATGAGGTCTCCCCTCAGCCTCCTCTTCTCCAGGCTAAACACCCCCAGCTCTCTTAGCCGCTCCTCATAAGTCTTGCTCTCCAGCCCCCTCACCAGCTTTGTCGCTCAAGAATGTTTCTTACAGGAAAAGTCTTATTGGGATTCAGGTGGAAAGATGTTTAAAACATGCAGCAAACAGGCACATTCCTGGGGCCAACAGTGGCTCAGCAGTGTGGGGTTTCCAGCATCAAGGAGCTGGACAATAACAATGAGACTTCCCTGAGGAGCACCCAGGGCTCTTCTGAAGGTCCCAGAGGATGGGGGTGCCCCAACACCTCCAGCACCCCCTGCGCTGACCCACCATTCATCAACAGTGCTGCCTGCCAGTGGGGTCACACAAAATCTGGGAAATCAAGTCCAAGCAGCATCTTGGAGGGGTTTTCTGGCATATGGTTGGGTGGGCAAGGGCTGGCAGAACCACAGAGCAGTGGGAGCTACTGGCAGCTCCAAATTCAGCTTTACTTCAGCAGCAGGAGGGAGCCCACAGTTCTCTTTCTCAATCCCTGTTCCTTGCACTGAGCTTCTCATTCCCCCTCCTCCTCAGCAGCTGGAAGCCACTTGCCAACAAGAGCACCGTGGCTCTGCACTTTCCATTTTGACGGTAGCCAGGACAGGGTGTCCGCACTTTCCTCAGCCACCAAAGGTCTCCTCTATCAGCCTGCATCCCACCTTCTCCTTGGGGAAAGGGTTTCCCAGCAGCCCATCCTTGATCCTGTGAGTGTGTGCCCTGCTGATGCGACCAGGTGGGCTGCCTGTCCGCTCCAGGGCTGCTCTTATGCCTTGTGGCAGAAACCCCTAACTCGGACATGCAGAACCTCCCCAGGACCTGCTGGGAATGTAAACCAAAACAAATGTCCAGAAATACAGGGCTAGAAAACCTTGCTGAGGCAGCCCAGCCCATCAGTGGATCTGCAGGGCGTTTGCGTTTCCTATCAGGAAACGTATCAGTGCGTTATGGTTTCTGGCATGCGGTGCTGTGCATTAGAATGTCCAAATGATAACAAAAAAGGGGTATTTTTGTCACTCTTTTTTTTTAGTCCATTGTGATTCAGCAAAAAAAAAAAGTTGAGGTCAGCAGAAATTCAGGTGCTTTCAGTGTGCTCTGGGTTGGGCAGCTAGATCTTTCCATGTTACAAGAGAGTAAATGTGGTGAGATGCTTTGTTTGGGCTCGGCTGCACCCAGTTCCCTAGTTCCTCCTCTGGAGATACAAAAGGTTAAACCAGAGCTGTAGGGTCCCAGTTGAGTGTCCCTAAAAATCCTCCCAGAAAGGTTTCCTACCCACATCCAACCCAAGGGATCTGCAACCCCAACTCTTATCCAAGTGTTCCTAGAAAAAAATACAAGGGGACAAACCAGCTTGGGTCAGATCCCTTGACAGATCTCTGATGTCTCCTGGACAACACCTGACACGGAGATCTGGCCCCAAATGGCTCCCATTCTCCAAAAGAGCAAAGCGATGCCCTGGTTCTCCTCAGGCTGTAAGAAGAGCTGTGCTGTGCTCCCTGGTGGGTCATGCTGCAGGTCCTGCAGCTTCAGAGCCTTCTCGTAAAGTGTGTTTGTTGTGTGCAAATAATTCTGTCTTCAAAGTGATTCCTCGTGTCAGAGGGCGTTTCACAGAGTGCATCACAGCTCACGGCTGTGCACGTGCTGCTGGGGAGCTCAGTGTGTGTGTGCTCTCTTGTTGCTGTCCCCGGCACAGCACATGCAAGCACGTGTTGGCAATTATGGTTCTGAGTGAGACTGACCTCTACAGCCAGTGAACTGGGGGGAAAAGCCATTTATTTATCTATTCATGTGCCTCCCCCGACTCCTGCATCTGTACTGAGGGACCAGGGAGGGGCTTTTTACAAAGGCATGTAGTGACAGGATGAGGGGAAAAGGCTGTAAGATGGAGATGAGAAGATTTAAACTAGACATAGCGAGGAAGTTCTTCATGATGAGGGTGGTGAGGCACTGGCACAGGTTGCCCAGGGAAGTCATGGATGCCCCATCCCTGGAGGTGTTCAAGACCAGGTTCGATGGGGCTCCTGGTCCAGTTGGAGGTCTTCCTGCCCATGGCAGGTGGGTGGAACTGGAGGATCTTTAAGGTGCCTTCCAACCCAACCCATTCTATGAGTCTACAAGAAGTCTATGAATATGTTGATGAGTCACTGACCCCACTTGGAATGGAGTTTACAGCAAATGGTGATTTGCAGGGCTTCAGGTGGTCATCGATGGCAGGAGGGCATAGCTGCCCAGCCCCTGCATGTCCCACCATGTGCTCAGCATTTACATTAAAGTTGTGCCTCAAGGGTCATAGAATCATAGAATAACCAGGTTGGAAGAGACCCACCGGATTGTCGAGTCCAACCGTTTCCACCAATCTCTAAACCATGTCCCTAAGTACCTCATCCACCCTCACCTTAAACACCTCCAGGGAAGGCGAGTCAACCACCTCCCCGGGCAGACTGTTCCAATACCTAACGACCCTTTCCATGAAGAATTTTTTCCTTATCTCAAGCCTGAATCTCCCCTGGTGGAGCTTGAGGTCATTCCCTCTCGCCTTTGGGTCTTCCAAAACCAGGGCCCCTCACCTACATACGGCCCACGGCAAAACACCAGGCTTAGTTTTCCAGGCAAATGTGGGCTGCTGCATCCAATCGCCAATCTTGTCTGGATCCTCTCCATCCCTTCTGTGGCGGGAAGGTGGGAAAGCTGTGCTGGGGGAGCCCCTGCTTGCTGCCATCCCTCCCTCAGCACACCACGGGCACTGCGCCGCCCCAGAGCGCTCTGTAAATAGTCGGAAACGATGAATGGATTTCCACTTCCTCTCCATGTGTGCTTTAGATTTTTGGCCGGATACAACACGGGGTCTGGACACACAAAAACATGAGTCTCGCTCCCTGGCAGCCTCGGCTTTCACGTGGGAATAGTTTGATTCCCGAAGCAGCGTGGGGTTTGGTGGGTTAAGCTGACAGGGGCTTCCTGGGGGATGCTTTTTGTTTGCCATGCAAAGAGCTCGATGCCCACTGGAAGCTGAGACAGGCTGGCTGGAGAGGGGCTTGTGGGACCCCCAGGACAGGGCAGGGACAGAGGGGCCACACGGTGCCCAAGCCAATGCCCGTGCCAGAGCTGTCGTGGCAACAAACTTAAGGAAAGCTGCGTGTTCTGCTGCTTTCTGCTTCCTCCCAGTCCCAGTCTTGTTTACTGCCACATGGAAGGTTTTCTCCCTGCCATGCAGACTGGCTTTTCATCACCCTGCCTGCTCTCCTGCTCGGCCCCTTCCAGTCCCACAAGGGATTTCTGCAGGTGTGAGCCAGGCCCCAGCGCAACACGGAGAGCAGATGGTGCCTCGGAGCCCCAGCTCGTGGTGGCAGGAGGCCGAGGTGTCACAAGGTGTGTACGGCCTCAGCATCGCCGCACGCATGGAGCAGCTCCCGCCAGCTCCTGGAGTCAGGGCCATCTCCCAACAATGGGTGGAGAGCAGGAAACGCCACATGGGAAACAGGATTTGGCTCCGCCGCCGCCGCCAGCCACGGCCCCTTGGCCCCTTTCCTTTCCCTGCTCCAGAGAGCCCTTCCCACAGGCAGCAGGGCTGCGTCCAAGGGATGGGGATGCTGCTGCCCACACGGGCTGGGGCATGAGACCCTCTGCACAGCAAGTGAGGAGTCGGATCAGGACACCTCTCAGCATGGCTCAGGGAGCCCTGAGCACACAGCCCTAGCCCTGGAGGGGTGGCTATCTGCTCCCTGGGACAGCTGCCACCAGACTGGGGACCTCAGTGGTTTCTTTGCCACCAAGCCCTACTCCTGAAGAGCTGGGTGGCCACCAAGAAAGCAAAGACGGGGGTATTTTCCTCACTGTGCCCAGACTATGTGCCAGAGAAGCTGATCCTGGATGCCCAAGACATTGAGCAGCAGGGCGGAGGCGGGATGGGGAGCACAGGTTCCTGAGCCGTGGCTCACACGGAGCCTCTAGGCAGCCTCCGTGGCTTGGACATGCCTGGGATTTTCTGACCTCTGCCAGATTCAGGACACGCTTCAAGGACATGGGACTCCAGGTTTATCTTCTGCTTCTCCTCCCATGGCTGGCAGGTAAATCACCCCTTTCCCTCTGCCCCAGGGAGGCTTGGTGCGATGGGGCAGCTGTGGGAGCTCAGTGGTGTCATCAGAAGAGAGTTTGGAGGGAGGAAACATCCCTTTGTGATCAGCCGTTTGGAGACCTCAGAGGTCACCAGTGACCTCCTCTGCATGGGACTGGTGCGTGGGGCGCTTGTGGGAGGAGAGGAGTCCTGGGACCCTCATCCTGCTGCATCTTTGGCTCATGATGGGGGTCTGAGTCTGTGAGCATCTCCAAAAGTAGAGTGGAAATGCCCACTGTGCCATCCTGATGGGTCTGCACCCAACCTGGCGGTGCCCTGGCAGAGCTCCTGGGCTGGAGTGGATGTCTTGGAAAATGTCCTAGAGATGGGGTGTCATCGGGATGAGGGGGGACTGGCCCTGAGGCAGGGCTGAGACAGCTGTGTCCGTGATGCCCTCTCTTGCTCCCCTACTCTAGGGGCAATCTTGGACATCACCCTGATCGCCAACGTGCAGAGCCTGTCCCATTCCGACTTTTTTCTCTCCTGTGTCATGGGGGAGCGGGATGTGAGCTACCTGCAGATCGAGCGGGAGAACAAGATTGTGATGACGCACCCCAAGACAGGCTTCCAAAACTACCGCAACCGCAGCAACTACGTCCAGGCCAGGGGTTTCTCCATGGCTGACCTGGTGGGGATCCTCTACTGCCTGGGGCGCACTCCCACCGAGCAGGGCCAGGTGGTCTACGTGCACAACAGCCACAACGGTGAGCAGCTGGTGGGGTGGTGGGCAGCTCCTTCTCTCCCATCCAGGTCCATGTGGGACCTCTCCGCCCTGCACTTTGCAGTCCCAGCTCCAGCCAGCGTGGTGGGGGCATGGTAGTGACCCTGGGCTGTGTTTAGGGTCCACTGGCACCAGCAGCATGGAGAGGGGAGGGATGTTCTTCTTGAGGAGCATGGTTGAACTCCATGGAGGGATCTGGGGAAGGGCAACCACTGGGTTGGAAACAGTGCCCGGGAGCAGGGCAAGGTCCAAAAGGAAGTCAAATACCCTTGGAGGAGGTGGTGGGATCTGGAAATCATTAACCAGGGCAGGGGGAGGCTATCAGAACTGTGCCAGTCTCACAGCGCTGCCACAGGGTACAGGGAAGAGGTGGTGCTGGGGTGCATCTCCAACAGCCTCCCTGCCATTTCAATGGTAGGTTCTTGCCAAAAGACACTTCCAAAGTCCATTGCAGCGCTGGGATCTTGTCTCCCACTCTCATTTTGGGCCGTATAAACTGAAAGGCCCCCCCTGCACTGCCCAGAGGCAAAGATAGCACACAGGGCAGCACTATCCCCCTGCCGACCTCTGCCTTCCCTGTTAAAAACTGTTAGGACTGACATTTTCTGTGGTGTGTGGTTGCAACAAGATGTTTTCAAGCTCTTTTTCATCAAATTTTTGCTAAAACAGTTGACCTTTTGCTGAGAATGAGAGAAAGGGGAATATAAGTTTCCCTGCTTGTGATAAATTACAGCTTTAGCAAGCAGCTCTAGTATCTCCAAGCTGGAGAACAGAGGCTGCCGGTGGGGTCCAAGCATCTCCCAAGGAGTAGGGACCAGCCTATGTCCTTGGCCAGAAGCTCAACTCAAAAATGTCAACAGTCCTAGTGGAAATGGAGCCAACTGGTCTGGGCAAGCAGAGCAGCACAGGGGGAGGGAGGCAGAGGCACCAGGAGAGAGTCTAGGCTGGGGAGGCCATGGCTGGTGGCAGGGGAGGTGAGGAGCATATAGAGAGTGCTCTGCACCCCCCGATGTCCCTGGATATAAGTCATGGAAGAGGGTGACGGCTCTGGGGCTCCTTCAGTAGAACAGAGAGTCCCATCATGGGGGTGGTGGGTTCCAGCCAGCCCCCTGCTCCTGGGTCAGCATAGAATTAGAATAATTGAATCACAGAACCACAGAGTGCTTTGGGTTGGAAGGGACCTTTACAGATCATCCAGTCCAACACCCCTGAAGGAGCAGGGATGGCTTTAACTCCATCAGGTTGCCCAGAGCTCCATCCAACCTAACCTTGAATGTTTCCAGGGCTAGGACCTCCACCACCTCCTTGAGCAACAGCACTCTGGAAGAGCTGGTCAGTGTCTGGGTCCAAGCCCTGCAGGTGTTTCAAGTGCCAAAACCATGGCTTTTCTCTAAGTGCAAAACAAGCTGCTGTTGCTCCGTTTAGTTCAGAAAAGAAGTAAAAAATAAAGGAAAAAGTAAGAAAAATAAAATGACATCTTTGCAAGGGGAGGGAAGGCTGTATACAGAACCCACCAGGGAGGCTTGGCATGTATCATCTCTCCTGTTAAGCCCAAGAGGGCACCAAAGCAGGCCAGGGTGACAAAGCAGTGGGTGGGAATGCTGGTAGAGGAAAGCTGGCATATCCCGAAAGGTCATGCATGAAGAACATCATAGGAAGGATGACAAACTTGGGAAAGTTTGCTGTAAAAATAATACAAAGCAGAGATCCTGAGGAGCAACTTTAGAAGTGTTTAAATCTGGCAATAAACAACTTTTTACAGTATCCAGAGAAGAAAGGCATTTGCAGAAAACAAACAATATTTTAGTTTTGCTTCCATGTGCACAATAAAGAACTTGGGGAAAGTTGCTGAGGTAAACTGTCTGAAATGCTGGCGCTGGTAGAGGGAGATGAACAATCAGGAGCCAAACGGAGCAGTGCGGTGTCGTCAGGCTGATCCCCTGCTTGTGCACCTTGAGCAGAAGACAGGTGGCAAGGGTGCTTGTGGGACACCAACCTCTCCTCGAAGCTCCCTGGTTAGGGAGTCACAGACTTATAAACCCAAATTGGAACCAGGCAAACTAGAAAAAACTGTAGTAAAGACCAGAATTTTTGGCTATGTGGTCCCTGTGAAAGAGGCAATGTCAGTTTGCAGTAGGATGGCAGTGAAAGGATGCTGTGGGTGAGCCACTAGACACCATCTGCTCAGGTTCCTGGAGAAAACTGGGGTAATTCCCTTCCAAAAGCTCTTTGGGAGCAAGTCTGCATCCAAGGAATGCAGGGGAGGCCTTTGCATGGGTAAATAACTGACTAAAAGAATGGGAGCAAGAATAGGAGTTATTTTGTGGTTCTTGTCACATGAGGAAGTGCCCATCGGAGTGGAACAAGGTCTCTGCAGGGACCTGTGCCACCAGTGGTAGCTACAAACGGCTGAAAAAGTGGACATGACGACTGCTGTCACAGATATAATTCAGCATAAGTGAATGCAAAGTGCTGTGTTTGGGGATCCCCAGGGAACGTGTTGGGTGCTCATTCCAGTGAGTGAGACAGAGCGAGACAGGACAAGGGCCACATCTGTGTGCCTCTTACAGGGGACTGCAAAGTCCATGAGAGAAAGATCCCAACTAAAGAGGTAGGTGGGGAGGCAATTCCAGGGATTTATGAGGATGTGTAACCTGTGGTGCCCTTCTCCAGGCATCCACGGCGTGTGTCGCTTCCTCCTGGCCCCTGGTCTCGCCAGAGCAGGACATGGGGCTGGATGTGCCTCTGCTCCAGCTCGGCGCGGCTGCTTTTAGTGTGCAACAAGCTGGCAGGAGCCAAGAGCCAGCGTCTGCCCGTGCCCTCTTTTGTGTCTGTCCTGGCACGCCCAGTGCTTGGTTTCCCAGGCCTTAACATAAGCATTATGAGGAGCAGCTGAGAAAGCTGGGGGTGTTTAGCCTGGAGAAGAGGAGGCTGAGGGGAGACCTCATTGCTCTCTACAACTACCTGAGAGGAGGTTGTGGAGAGGAGGGAGCTGGGCTCTTCTCCCAGGTGACAGGGAACAGGACGAGAGGGAATGGCCTCAAGATCTGCCAGGGGAGGTTCAGGCTTGACATCAGGAAGAAATATTTCACAGAAAGGGTGATTGGGCACTGGCAGAGGCTGCCCAGGGAGGGGGTTGAGTCACCTTCCCTGGAGGTGTTTAAGGCACTGGTGGACGAGGTGCTGAGGGACATGGATTAGGAATGGTTAGGAATTTGATAGGAATGGTTGGACTCGATGATCCAGTGGGTCTCTTCCAACCTGGTGATTCTATGATTCTATGACTCTATGAAAGCTGGGCTCTGGTTGGCTTACATTAATACACTGAGTGTTAATTCCTGCTGCAGCTGGGAAATCAGGAAAACGGTCACCGGTCTGTTGGGGTGGTGTGGAGACCTCTGCACGCCTGCTGCTCTTACCACCCCTCACCTGCTCTCCAGGCACGCTCTGCACCTGGCTCCCACATGGGGTGGACTGGGAGATGGGTCATGATGTCCCAGCAGAAAAGTGTGGTGGGTGCTGGGTTGTGCCAAGGCCATGGTCTGGGTGTGCCAGCACTGCCCTTCAGTGTGAGCGCCCTGGGGCTCAGCCTGCTTCTCTTCCTCCTCCTCCGCAGCCCACCTTTTCCCGGTGAAGGCCACACAGTCTGTGAACATCGCCGAGCCAGCCGCCTTCTCTGCCAGGGTCCTCAAGAGAAAGGAGACAGACGTTATGTGGAAAAGAAATGGCAAGTGGCCCCTGGAGCAGGCACACAGCTGGTGTCTGGGCTGGGATCTGAGGGTGTGGGGAGCTCCAGGTCACCCTCTGTCCCCTTGCAGGCACCTACTACCAGACCACAGACCGGGGCGAGGTGCAGGGCAATCTCGTCACCCTGACACTCCCCAACGTCAGCGTGAGCGAAAACGGTGTCTACAGTGCCACGTTCATGGGGGACAGCCCTCTGTGGAGTGCCTTCTACCGCCTGATTGTGAGAGGTGAGTGGGGCTCTGCCTCCCCGAGACATGGGGACAGCTACCCTGCCTTCATCCTGGAGCCACCTTGTGCCCCCTCCGCTCTCTCCACAGCCTGTCCCGCGAAGAAATGGGGACAGTCCTGTGAGAAGGACTGTCCCAACTGTCTGAACGGCGGCGTCTGCCATGACCATGTTGGCGAATGCATCTGCCCTCCTGGGTTCATGGGCACCCGCTGCGAGCGAGGTAAGTGCTGGGCTGCCCAACAATAGGAGCCATGCCCAGGGCACGCGTGGGGTCCCCGCTGCACCTGCAGACCTGGATACCATGGCCAAACACTCCATGTGCATTGCCAGAGCCTCCCTGCCAGCAGTGCCCCCTGTTTCTAGAGCAGGACTGAACCATCCACCTTCTCAGCAGGACACAGCTCCCTTGCCTGCTCAGGGTGGTGACACTGGGCTCCGGTGCCCTAGCTGCCACCATGCCCTGCACAAGTGGTGCATGGGCAGACCCTGCTTGTTTTTCCAGCCTGCCGGGAAGGCCAGTTTGGCCGCAACTGCCAGGAGACATGCCAGAGATCCCAGGGCTGCAAGGGATTGAGCTTCTGCCTGCCAGACCCCTACGGCTGCTCCTGCGCCTCGGGCTGGAGTGGCTCCCGCTGCAGCCAAGGTATGGGGGTGCAGGTGTCCATCGGCTCACCCATCTAGCCTGGGCTTCCTCCAGGGTCCAGCTCTGCTCCTCAATGGCAGCAGAATCTGTGCAACCCTCTCCGAGCCTGAGAGATGGCATGGGCTGAGCAGTGCTGCTCCCTGCCCAGGCGGCCCATGACCTCCGTCTCTGTGGTCCTGCACCTTGGCCAGGGGCAGCAGTGAACCCTCCTCTTCCCGCAGCCTGTCCTCCAGGATTCTACGGCCCCGACTGTGCCCTGGCATGTGCCTGTCGGAATGGAGGCAGCTGTAACCGATTCAGTGGCTGCGTCTGCCCAGCGGGCTGGCACGGGCAGCACTGTGAGAAGTCAGGTGAGGTTGGCACGAGGCTGCAGTAGGTTTCTATCCCCCACGCTTGGGTGGGCTCTGGTTCCTTCCTCACCAGTGACTGGGGGTGCATCGGCTGCTGGCATCACCAGCTGGGTCAGCAGCCCCCCTCGGCTGCAGAAGTAGCCCTCAAGTCTCTGGAAAAGAGGGACCATCTCTTCTAGACCAGCGGTGGGATTAGCTGTGCCAGGAGCATTGTTGAGCCCAGCCCATGGGGTGGGGACCAGGGCTGGTCTGGAGCACCTGGCACAGAGCCTGGCACCAGGGTCTGGCTGCAGCCAGGACAGGGGAAAGGTGCCATCCTCCCTTGGGACTGGGGGCCAGTCCTAATGCCACTTTCTGTGTGCCAGACCGGTACCCCCAGATCATCCAGTTGGCCTCAGAACTAGAGTTCAACCTGGGCTCGGAACCCATTGTCAGCTGTGTGGCCACTGGCAACCCACTTCCCGCCAGCGACAGTGTGGAGCTGCGCAAGGCTGATGGCACCGTGCTCAAGGTACCCACCCCCGTGTCCTTTCTCTCACCATCACCTCATGCTGCCACCTCAGTTAAAAGAATCCGTCTCCCCACTGGTCTGCCGGGAAGCTTCAGGCTTGTGTGGGGAGCTGCGGGGCTGAGCTGGGGGGCTGACGGCACCCTCTGTGCTCACAGCTCATTAAAGCCATCATCGAGCCAGGGCAGATCACCTGCGAGTTTCAGGCGCAGCACCTGACGAAAGCGGACACGGGGCTCTGGGAGTGCCGGGTCTCCACACCCGGGGGCCAGGACAGCCGGAAAGTCAAGGTCAATATCCGAGGTAAGGAAAGGGTGAGGGCAAGAGTGAGAGAAGCTGGGGCTTCCAGGGGAGACTGATGGCACAGTGTAGCAATGTCAGACACCCTCCACCAGGCTGAGTACCACCCATGGTAGACAGGCTTGGGTGATGATAGAAGACTTCCCTGACAAAGCTGGAAGGAGTCAAGAGGTGGCAGATGTAACCATGATCTGCTCCTCGTTGCTCCCAGTCCCACTGGTGTCATTCTCTCCTTCCCTGCCAAGTGCCACCGGCACCCCTGACCCCACCCCGGCTGCTGGCCAAGCAGAGCCGCCAGCTCGTGGTGTCTCCCGTGGACTGCTTCTCTGGTGACGGACCCATCACCTCCATCAAACTGCTCTACAAGCCCAAGGACGACAACTCAGCGTGGTCATCCATCGTGGGTAAGTGTCTGCTGAGGGGTGGAGGGCACGGGTAAGCCCTGGGCAGGAGGGCACAGCTGCCCAAGCCAGTAGGGGTCTGAGATGGACAGAGGTCTCCATCCTGGGACCCCTGCGGTGATGCTGAGCAAGAAGCCAGTGACAGGACAGATTGTGCATCATGACTTCGACGTGTCCTCTTGACCAACAGTCGACAACAGCGAGAACATCACCCTCATGAACCTCAGGCCAGTGACCGCCTATATTGTGAAGGTGCAGCTGAGCCGGCCAGGGGACGGTGGGGAGGGCAGCAAGGGGCCCGAGGCTGTCATGGTGACCGAGTGCCTTGGTGAGCCTCCATCTCCCTCCATCTGACCCTACCGCTGACCCTACCGCTAAACCTGCGTGGTGCAGGGTCAGCAAAGACCCAGGGCTGATACGCTGTGAAGTTTTGCTGCCTTTTTGTTCACAGAGCCCACAGTCAAGCCTGTGATAGAAGGTTGGTCCATAGAGGAGAAAAACACACTTCATGTTACCTGGAAATTGCCAAGTAACCAAGAGCCGGCACATGGGTTCATCGTCCACCTCTTTGACTCTGCAAGGCGTCTGGTCTCTGAGAAAAACATCACATCCATCTCTGTGCTGTCTGCCCGCATCGGAGACCTGGAGTTCAACAAGGAGTATGGGCTGGAGGTGCTGGTGTACCACTGCACCAGCCTTGGACCCCCCTCTGACCTCTACAAGGTCATGATCAACAGCAAAGGTGGGTCCAGTGGAACAAAGGCAATTATTACAGAGAATCACAGTGATAAATCAGTTATAGTCTTAACAGTGAGCATCCCCAGGTCCAGCTACTCCTATACCCCATCTCTGATAAAGCAGGAAAAGCTGCCTGGAAGAAAATGGGTCCTCCTTTCCCTGCTACACCCCTCAGCCTCCTGCACCAAGAAGAAACATCCTAAGCTAAATGTGACATTCAGGACATCACAAGTGATACTCACAAACATATCTGTCCTCTGCACCCTTGCCCAAGTCCTGATGGACCTGTCTATAGTTGCAGCCTTTACAACACCACGTAGCAACAAGTTTCTCGATATATTTATACTTTGCATGAAAAACATTCTTTCCCTTTGGTTCACTTTAACCCCTCTGGTAATTTTTCTGGATGGCCACTAGGGCTTGGGGAGACCTGCAGTCCTTCGTGTTGGCAAATGCACATGTGCATGCAGCCGCTCACAAGAGTGGGAGACAGTGGGGAGGTGGAGCATCATCCTGATCAACATTCCTGGCTCCCAAAGGGAAGGAGTGCAGGAGGCCTTCAGTGGTGTTTGGTATGTGTTGGGAGGGCTGGTGGGCATCAGGCTTGGGGGAGGTAAAGTTTTCCTCCCTTGTTGCTTGTTAGAGATATGTGTGATTTGGGGTTTGGGGGTTAGGGATGTGGGCAGACTGGTGAAGGTGGAGAGGAGGCAGCGGAAACCCCATGTGTGAGGGAGGGTTGAAGAAAGAAAATATTCCAAGGGCAAGTGAATGTACAGACATCTAGCTTGGCAATCCCTGGGACCGGGAGCATTAGTGGTGCAGTCCTGCCTCACTGTTGTACCTGGAGAGCAGCTTCATCTCCTCCTGTGCCTCCTCCAAGCAGGGGCTGGGGTTTCCTGGAGATCTATCAAACCTGACACAGCTTTGACTGCAATTGCCACCCATGGGATCTGTTCCTCACAGCGGCGTTCGGCCACTGCAGTGCCAGGAGCTCCGTCCTGGGACTGACGTTCTCCTCTCCTTGTTCAAGGGCCCTCCTCACCACGGTTGCTCTCAGCAGAGTCAGTGTCCAGCACCGCTGTCAGGCTCTCCTGGCAGGTCCCCGAGTACCCCAATGGTGGCATCACCAAGTACATCGTGGAGCTGCAGCAGGTGGGCGGCACCAGTGAGCCCCAGTGGATCGACACCGACAGCGGCACCGAGACCACCAAGATCGTGAGGGGGCTCAACGCCAGCATCACTTACCAGTTTCGCGTCCGTGCCAACTCCCATGTCCCAGGGGAATGGAGCCAGCCTGTGAAAGCCAAGACGCTGGGGGATGGTGAGAGGGGTTTGCCAGCAGATAGGGGCTCACAGCTCTGCTGGAGCTTGCGTGCAGCATCTGGGTCAGCAAAGAATGACCAGGGTGCTCATGGTAATCTCAGAGGGTGGCTCTGAAGCAGCAGCCAAAGCCCAGAACACTTGTGGGTGTCCTCAGAAATCCCACTTCTCTTAGTTCTGATGGGGCAGAGGTGGCACAGGGACAGCACAGCACCCACAGAGTGGCTCTGCATTGGCTAGAGTGTGAAGGACTAGGCAAACAGGGCAGAGCCAGCGTGGGAGGAGCTGGTAGCTGGACCCAGGGCTGGTTGGAGGTCCACAAACCAGCAGGTTCGGTGGCAGGAATCGGGCAGTGACCCTCACCCTTGTGCCACCACAACAGCAGGAGCTGGGGAGTTGGTTGTGGTGTTTTCATGGGGTGCCAGGGTTGGGAGAGAGCTGCTGTCTTGGTGCTTGGTCACCCATGCAGCCTGAGCAGGACTTGGCTGTGGACCACGACCCTCCATCCCTCCTTTCGGCAGGAGCGCTAAGCGTGCCACCCAGCCTGGGCAGCCAGAGCACCGAGCAGGCAGGAGTAGACCAGCAGCTGCTCTTTGCCATCGTTGGCTCCGTGTCCGTCACCTGCTTCACCATCCTCTTTGCCCTTCTGGCACTTTTCCTCATCAAGAAGAATTTTTTCCATCGGCGCCGCACTTTTACGTACCAGTCTGGCTCGGTGAGTGCCGCCTGCCCCTCCAGGACCGTGTCCCCAGCTCCCCACGTCCCAGCCCGATCCAGGTCACGCTCCATAGCCTCCAGTCCGGACACAGCCAGACCTCACTTCCACGCGGAGAGGGTGCGGAGCCCACCCTTGCCCACGACACCTGCCCTGCCGGGACTGCTGCGCGGGCAGAGAGGTGCCTGGTGCCCCTAACCTCATCCGCTTCCATCTGCCAGGGGGAAGAGACCATCCTGCAGTTCAACTCAGGAACCTTGACCCTGACGCGCCGGCCCAAGCCACAGCCCGAGCCCCTCAGCTACCCCATCCTGGAGTGGGAAGACATCAAGTTTGAGGACATGATTGGGGAGGGCAACTTCGGGCAGGTCATCAGGGCCATGATTAAAAAGGATGGCCTGAAAATGAATGCAGCCATAAAGATGCTGAAAGGCGAGTGTGGAAGGAGTCAGGCAGGGTGGGCTGGGGGATACAGCTGCATCCTGGGGATGAAAAAGGGAGAGGAGCCATCAGTGGAGGAGCAGAGGAAGGGCCCATGTTGTAGGGCTGAGGTGTCCATCCCTTCTTTGCTTCCAGAATTTGCTTCGGAGAACGACCATCGGGATTTTGCTGGGGAGCTGGAAGTGCTGTGCAAACTGGGCCATCACCCCAACATCATCAACTTGCTGGGTGCTTGCGAGAACAAGGGTGAGGGCTATTCCTCTCTCCCCTCTTCCCAGCCCCATGGCCTCTGCCCAGTTGTGCATTCCTTTTTGTGGAAGAAAGCCCCACTAACTCAACCTCCTCCTGCCCACCAGGCTACCTGTACATCGCCATTGAGTATGCTCCCTATGGAAACCTCCTCGACTTCCTCCGCAAAAGCCGAGTCTTGGAGACAGACCCAGCCTTTGCCAAGGAGCACGGCACTGCCTCCACCCTCACCTCCCAGCAGCTCCTCCAGTTCGCTTCTGATGTGGCTAAGGGGATGCAGTACCTGAGCGAGAAGCAGGTACCTTCCCAACAAGCCCCTCAAAGCATTTTTTCCCTGGGTTCTGGGGACTCCCCACCAGGGAACAAGACCCCTGTGGCCAGCAGGAGGGAGCATGTGGCTACTGCTCACTGTTGACCTCTCTCTCAGTTCATTCACAGGGACCTGGCAGCCAGAAATATCCTAGTGGGAGAAAATCTGGCCTCAAAAATTGCTGACTTTGGCCTTTCCAGAGGCGAGGAGGTCTATGTGAAGAAGACAATGGTGAGGCAGGAGTGGAGCATCTCCATGGGGCTCCCACCGATGCAGTGGGCAGGACAACTGCCATCAGTGGGAATGACCCAGCATCTTGGGACTGGCTGGGTCACAGCCAGTGGGGCACAGTGTCCATGGGGTATCCCCCCTTCCCTGACAGTCACTCTCTGTTTCCCCAGGGCCGCTTGCCGGTTCGCTGGATGGCCATTGAGTCCCTGAACTACAGCGTGTACACCACCAAGAGCGATGTGTAAGTCCTGCAGATAGGGATACCAGACCTGGGGCGTGGATGTGGCTGCCTCCAATCCTCTTCAGTGTGGTCAGTGGGGCAATGTTTCTGCTCTGGGTGCTGCAAGGGCTGGAGGTGATGCTGGTGCATCTCCCTGGGAAGCTGCTAGCTCAGCCCAAGCCATGGATGCCTGCTTCACCCTGGGCTTTGGCTGGAGGCTCCATCACAGGCTTGGCTCTTGCCCTTTCAGGTGGTCGTTTGGTGTCCTGCTCTGGGAGATCGTCAGCTTGGGTAAGGCTCTTCTGTGTCCCCTGTCCCCACTCGGGTCCCTGCAGGTGTGATCCTCCTGCAGCCCCAGAAGGGACACCCCAGGGACTGTCCTTGCTGCAGCCCTCTGCATCTCTGGCTGCAGGGGGGACACCGTACTGCGGGATGACGTGCGCAGAGCTCTACGAGAAGCTGCCCCAGGGCTACCGCATGGAGAAGCCACGCAACTGTGACGACGAGGTGTAAGTGGGCAGAGAGCCCTGGCTGGTGGTGGCACCCATGTTCCCCTGACCCCACTGCCCCACCAGCTTGCAGTAATTCCTGCTTGGTTCTCCTCTTCAGTAGGGCTGAGGTAGAAGCTGGGTTCCTACACCCCAAACACCCTTGCTGAGCCTTGTTTACCCACCTGCTTCCCCCATCTTTTGCAAACAGGTTTTCTGTCCCCTTTACCCGACATACACTGAGCCGCTGCCTCTCTGTGCTGGGCTCACTGCTGGGTCCAGCCCTGTTCAATGTCTTTATCAATGACCTGGATGAAGGCATCGAGTGCACACTTAGCAAGTTTGCAGATGATGCTAAGCTGGGTGGAAGTGTGGATCTGCTGGAGGGTCGGGAGGCTCCAAAGGGACCAGAACAGGCTGGACCGCTGGGCTGAGACCAACGGCATGAGGTTTAACACGGCCAAATGCCGGGTCCTGCCCTTGGGGCACAACAACCCTGTGCAGCTACAGACTAGGAGAAGTCTGGCTGGAAAGCTGCCTGGAGAAGAAGGACCTGGGGGTGTTGGTTGACAGCGATTGAACATGAGCCAGCAGTGGCCCAGGTGGCCAAGAAGGCCAATGGCATCTTGGCTTGTATCAGAAACGGTGTGACCAGCAGGTCCAGGGAGGTTATTCTCCCTCTGTACTCAGCACTGGTGAGACCGCACCTCGAATCCTGTGTTCAGTTCTGGGCCCCTCACCACAAGAAGGATGTTGAGGCTCTGGAGTGAGTCCAGAGAAGAGCAACGAAGCTGGTGAAGGGGCTGGAGAAGAGGCCTTATGAGGAGCGGCTGAGAGAGCTGGGGGTGTTTAGCCTGGAGAAGAGGAGGCTGAGGAGACCTGATGCTCTCTACAACTACCTGAAAGGAGATTGTGGAGAGGAGGGTGCTGGGCTTTTCTCCCAAGTGACAGGGGACAGGATGAGAGGGAATGGCCTCAAGCTCCACCAGGGGAGGTTCAGGCTGAACATTAGGAAAAAAATTTTGACAGAAAGAGTGACTGGGTACTGGAACAGGCTGCCCAGGGAAGGGGCTGAGTCACCTGGAGGTATTTAAGGCATGTGTGGATGAAGTGCTGAGGGGCATGGTTTAGTGATTGATGGGAATGGTTGGACTCAATGATCCGGTGGGTCTCTTCCAACCTGGTGATTCTATGATTCTGCCCCCAGGTACGAGCTGATGCGGCAGTGCTGGCGTGACCGCCCCTACGAGCGCCCACCCTTCGCCCAGATCTCCATGCAGCTGATCCGCATGCTGGAGGCTAGGAAGGTGAGTGGTGGTGTATCAGCAGGAGGGATGCCCACCCTGTGCGGGCTTGTCTGAGTGCTGGAGCATCCCTTGTTCTTGGGGCAGAGATATCCAGCAGCAGAATCTGTGTGACCCCATCACACATGGCAGTAACCCCAGCACCACTTTTTCTGGGTGTGGGGAGCCCCATCACCTCCCTCCAGGGCACGGCACCCGCTAGTGTGCTAACAAGGAGATTGACATGGATACTGTCACAATCTGCTCCTGATTGAGTTTTTCCTGCAGGCCTACGTGAACATGGCCCTGTTCGAGAACTTCACCTACGCAGGGATCGATGCCACCGCCGAGGAGGCGTGAGGCTGCACTGGCACAACGCTGGCTCCAGCCTGCTGGGACACTGCTGTGGGGACAAGGGGCTGCCCATCCCCATCCGGGGTTCAAGCAGATAAATGCCAGTGCCCCTTCCTGAGAGCACCTTCCCAGCAGCAGGACTGTGCCATCCCCTCTCTGGCTGCCCACCCAGCGTGTGCTGGCCACGCAGGGCTGCTGCGGCCACAGACACAGCCCCATGCTGCTGGGGAATGGGCTGGGACAGCCCCAAGGACAAGCAGCAGCGGGGCATTTGCAGCAGAATGGGCAGGAGAGGGGCTCTCAGGAGCCCATAGACACAAAATGCCCAAGTTTTGGAGCAAGAGGAGAAGCAGTGACCCAGCAGCTGCCTGCCCTGTGGCTTTAGGCTTGAAGAATTACCAGCAGCACCATGAGCATTGCTGCCGCCTTGGGACGGGGCCATCCCAGCCAGCACAAGCGGCCAAGGGACAGCGTTGGCTGAGCACAGCCTCCAGCTCTGCAGTAATTCTTCGGAGGTGCCAGCTCTGCCTTATGGACAATAAACATCGTGCAACAAGCAGCCGGGTCCAGCGGAGGGTAGTTGGGGGCCCAGGTCTGCCCTCCTGATGACACTTGTGAGCAGGATGCAGGGCCCAGTGGTCTGCGGTTCTGGTGGGCATTCTTTGGGATCCTATACCCTTTGGGGTCCTCTGATGAACCCCAGAGAAGCCCCAGGTCTCATCATGCTGTGGGGATGGGTTTTCTTAGTAGCCAGCTGGGATCTCTCCCCCTGCAATTTAAGACCTTGTCCTGTCCCCATGGGATATGGAGAACAGACTGCGTCCTTCCTTTGCACAGTTGCCTCTCGCAAGCTTCAAAACTGTTCCTGCAGCTTCCTCTGCATTGGACCCTCTTCACAGGAATGTCCCTGCTCCTCTGGACGGTCCCTGCAGGGCTGTGCAGCTTCATATCCTTCCCACCCTGGCCAGCTGGCACCTGCCTAGCACTGCGCTGAGCCACATCTTGCACAGGGACTGTCACATTCAACCAGCCTGCTTGAATATGTGCTGCTGAAGTGATTCTCTCGCATGTTCCAGTTCCTCAAGGATCGCCTGGGCTCTGCGTTGACCCTGGCATGGGGAGCTCCTGCCCCTGGCTGCAGCCCCTCATCCTACGTTGCTGCTGTTTGTTCCATTGACAGCGGGTGGGCTTCATTTCTATGGGCTTGAGCTTGCTGAGCCCTAGGTGGACCATCCAGCTGATAGTCTAGCCATGTTCTGCAGTCTGTGGGAAGCAAGGGCTCAACTTTGAAGCCCGTTATCCCAGCTGAAGGAAGGAGTATTTGCATTTGCCCTACTGGGCAAGAGTCGTTTCATCCCAGAAGGTGTTTCAACCCTGTCAATACCATTTTGATTTCTCATTCTGGCCTCCAGTGCTCCTTAGTGTCAACCGCAGCTGTTAGTAAGCAGCCTCTCTGCCCCATCGCTGGGTCCTCAATGAAACAGTGATGGGGACTGACCCCCCCAGGCAGCCAGATCTGTGCCTCCTCCACCGCTGGTAGGGAGCAGCATTTGAGGTGGTGTCACCAGCCCTGCGCACACCAAGGGCTTTCTGCTTTCTGCCTCGCTGACGGCAAAGCTCAGTAAATGGATGGAGAGGGAAGCAGAAGTGGCGTGCCAAAATCTGACTATGACAAACTGGCGTTTGCTGTTCCTGTCTCCCCTCAGTGCCCCGGTGCTGTCCTGGGCTGCAGTGCAAGCAGAATCCAAGCCACCCTTGGGACACACGGAGCTGACCCAGACAGCACAGGGTGGGATGGAGCCAGGGCAGCCGCCCCACATCCCACACCCCTTCATGCCTGCAGCCCCTTAGAGCCCGTCCTGCCCTCCTTTACCCCATATGGTGGCCTCCCTCGCATCTCAGGGGTTGTTTTTCTTCCTACTCCAGCCTCCCAGTGTGTCGGTGGCCACAAGAGCAGGACGTGCCTCCTATCTGATAGGAGCAGCCTCTCTTGGCACCGCGGCTGGCGGTGGGGAGGCCACGGCACGGTGGTTTTGGGCACGGGGAAGTGCAGGCGATGGGGTGGGGGGAGCCTCCAGCCAGGCTTCCTGAGCTGCACAGCCGCCACTTCCCAGATAAAGGTCTCACCCGGAGGAGCCACAGCAGCTCGCAGGGCGCTGGGAAGGGCCAAGCAGAGCCCCGGCACGTGGGTTGCAGGATGGCAGCCTGCCTGTGCCAGGGCTGGCTGCTCTCACTGCTTCCTGCTGTCCTGCTCAGCTTCCACAGCCCACTGTCCACCCCCGAGCCAGTGACATCCCAAGGTAGGTCTTTGGGGCCTTTTTCTCCTCCAGAGGATGGGCCAGAGAGGGACTGGCATGCCAGGCATGGGCAGCAGGCACCCTACGGCAGCCAGAACCTGAAGGGCTGTGGAGGGGGCATCCCAGGAGAGCGTCTCAGGGGTGTTCAGGGTGGGCATTGGAGCTCCCTTCTCACCCATGGGATGTCTTGGGGTCTCTGGAGCAAAGGGATGTCCTCGCTTTCTGTGGGTAGGACCTGGCAGCCCCCAAGTAGCCCTCTGGGATGGCAACCTGCAGCTCCCAGCCCCAGGCAGGTAGCAGAGTGGCTCCTCAGTCACCCAAAGCTCTTTGAGTTATGACGATGATGGCCTGAGCAAAATTCAAGCTAATGTCTGACGGGTTGGCTCTGCACCACAGTAACGCCACGGCGCTGATGGGCTAATCCCGATGCTCTTACTCCAGCCTCGCCTCGACCTTACTGCTTCACCAAGCATCTCCAGCTCAGCTGGTAGTTGATCCCAGCCTGTCTTGCTGTGCCCAGCACAGCCACTTCCCAGCTTTCTCCCTATTCAGGCCTGTCCATGCTTTCTTTGAGCCCCTCCTTAGCTGTTTTAACACTTTCTGTAACGGCATAAAAAGGATTAACTGACCAAAACTCTGTTGACCTCCTGCTGATCTCTCCAGTCCCACCCCAGTTCTCTGGCCATGGCTTGGTGGCACAATTTGAGTCCCCCCTGTAGGGACAGTGGGAGGATTGTTGGGGTCGGGCTGGTCCTCCTCCTGCCTGCAGCCTCTGCAACACAGCGTGGGAATGCCCTGAGCCCACCAGGCGTGGCTGACGCGGGCTGCAGAGCTGTGCGGCTGCTCTTCCTAGGAAAGATGCTCTGGTGGCCACAGGACCAGTGTGGCCTCCCACTGATGCCACCCATGGGTCCCTGTGTCACTGGGCTGCTGGGACCTGGCCACCAGATACCTTCACAGTGGGAGCTGGGTGGGTCATGGAGCTGGCATGAGGCCTGGGGTGGGGGGCAAGGAGAGGGGTGTCAGCCGAACAGAGGCAGGAGGCAGGAACAACCACAAAGTCACAGATAAAATGCAAGAAGTAAATTTATCTCTGTTACCTTGTGAACCAGGGGAACTCCAAAACAGCACCCAGTTAGGGGAAACACAAACGGGAGTACAGACACCACAGAGCTCAGTCATAGAATCTTAGCATCATAGAATGGTTTGAGGTGGAGGGGACCTTGACAATCATCCAGTTCCAACCCCCCTGCCATGGGCAGAGACACCTCCCACTGGATCAGGCTGCTCAAAGCCCCATCCAACCTGGCCTTGAACACCTCCAGGGATGGAGCATTTACTTCCCTGGGCAACTTTCCCTTACTGGCAAGTGTGAATCCCAAAGCTGCTCCTTATCCTGTGTCTATCAGGGAAAGGCAGGGTATCCTCCACTCTGCTTTCACCTTTCTCATAGCCAGGCAGAAACCTCA
The DNA here is from genome assembly GCA_033459285.1 of Clamator glandarius. Taxonomy (NCBI): domain Eukaryota; kingdom Metazoa; phylum Chordata; class Aves; order Cuculiformes; family Cuculidae; genus Clamator; species Clamator glandarius. The sequence goes on from JAUNZM010000054.1 coordinate 684,833, forward strand.
AGCCTGTTTTCTAAGATCACCCTGAGTTTATCACAGCCCTACATTACCTAAACACAAAGGTTCTACTTGTCAAGCACACCAGACTAAGCAATGATTAGCATGATTTACGTGTTTTTCTACATCCCAGCTGCAAGGTCACTTCAGCGTGTTTTACAATTCCTCCTCACCAATCGTCCTGTATATTCCCACAGGGTTCAAAAAGGGAAGGGCAGGTGGGGGGCCTCTGGTCTGCAGAGAGAGGACGTGGGCTAGGAAAGGAGGAAGGCAACGCAGGGCTGGGAAAGGAGAAACAAGGCAGGGGAGTCAGGGCAGGGGAAGGGACAGGGAGAGCAGGGGAACACCAAGAAGGTGGCAAGGTGGTATGGTTGGACTTGATGATCCAATGGGTCTTTTCCAACCTGGTGATTCTATAATTCTAAGGATATTTGGGGGTTGTCCCTTATTCTTCGCCCATTGAGGGCTCAGCTAGCAGCACACAGGGTGCAGAGCAGACAGCAGATGCATTCAGGCCATGGAAAAGGGTCAGGCACTGCCAAGGAGCATGTAGTGGGAAATCCCTGGAGAAGGGAGCACATCCCAGGAGGAAGAGCAGGAAGGCTGGAGCAGGTCCCAGGGTGGAGGCAGTGGGGGAGAAGAGAGTTCAGGAGCAACACGGTGAGCAGCCCTGTGCTTCACACACCTGCATCTTGGGGCTGTCACCTTCTCCCTGACAATGAGGACAGGCACCCGTGTCGCCATAAAAGCCACTGGTGCTGGGGATGGAGATCCTGCAGGGTGCGATGCTCCCGTTCATCCCAGCAACAACAGGGACTGTGCTTTGCAGAGAAATCCAGAGCCCCCCCAAGCTGGAGGGCTGGGGTTTGACATCCCCTCTGCTCAGGGTCCCAGGCCCCCATGCCAGCCCCGAGGCTCTTTCCCTCTCCCTGGGAAGCTACTGCTCCTTATCGCACTTCCGCGCACTTTCCGGAGTGAACAGGGCAGAGGTGCTTCCCCCTGATCACCCAGGGATGGGCCAGGCCCCCAGCCCCTCCGACCGCAGGGCTATTTTGGGATGTTTGCTTGTCCCAAAAGACCAAGGAGGGGGGAGCAGCGGGGTTGGCTGGTGGGGAACCCTGACACCTGCCAGGACCCCTGTGCAAGCCAGTAGCCAGCATGCACACCACATCCCTCCCTGCTGTGCCAGGCTGGCAAAGGACACCTGTGCCACATCCATGCCCACATCCATGCCCACGCAGCCCTGGATGCCTGCATGGACTGACTTGGAAGGCAAGCTGGGCAGCAGGCATGGGGCAAGGGGACACAGGAGGGATGGGGATGGGTTCATGCCCAGGGGCTCCTTCACGCTCACCTCCTTCCAGACGCCGCGCTGCTGGCAGGGGTGCCTGAGGACATCCTCTGTTTCTCCCGCACCTTTGAGGACCTCACCTGCTTCTGGGATGAGGAGGAGGAGGAGGCAGCAAGCAGGACATGCCACTTCTACTACTGGTACAGCAGGTAGGACGTGGTGGGGACGCTGCACAGCCTCCCTCTTGCCCCCACAGAGATCAGCAGGGTCAGGGTGCCAAGCACTCCGTGCCATCCCAGTGGCTCCCAGCTGAAAGAAAAGATGGTGGAGAGCCCACAGGAGATACTCAGCAGCCACCGCACACCCCACGGCGGGGCTGGGACCTTGGCTGCTCCTCAGTCCCATGGGGATGGTGTCCTGCAGCAGCGGATTGGGACACAGAGAAGGAGCTGATAACACAGAGTTCTCAGTGCTGTGTCCCAGGTCCCCTCTCCTCCAGCCTGGTCTCAGGCAGGAGGCATGAGGTGCTGCAGGATCCCCCTTTCTGTTCCTCAGTGACGTGCCCAAGGCCTGCGTGGTCTCCACGTGGCACCACGGGGCCGTCGGGACGCGGCACGTCTGCATCTTCCCTGTCCAGGATGTGCGGCTCTTTATCCAGCTCCACCTCCACGTCCTGGATGCCACCAACAACAAGACCAAGTACCAGCGGGAGCTCAGTGTGGATGCGGTGGGTGAGTCCCACCAGGACGGTCCCCAAACCTGGGTCTCCTGCCACCGAGGGGGCTACAATACCTCATGCCCTGCCTGCTTGCAGCCCTGGAGCGATGGCTGGGTGTTCCCTGGCAGGACTGGGGATGCCCAGATGGCGGTTGCCACAGGAGGGCAAACGCTCAGCACGTTCCCCACAGGTCTCATTGCTCCCCCAACAAACATCACAGCCCGCTGGGCTGGGGCCACGGGGCAGCTCTATGTGTCGTGGCATCCTCCGCTTGTTGACTACCTGAACTTCTTCCTCTACGAGGTGCGGTGCTGCCCTGCCAGCTCCATGGAGATGCCCTGCGGCACCACACTGGACCCCAGCGGGCAGCGCCCTGCGGACTCCTCCAGGGATCCAGGCATCAGCACCCATGCACCCACAGCCGGGGCAGCCGCAGCCTCCCCGGGAGTGGAGCAGGTACATAAATGGGCCAGGGATGAGCAAGAGGGACTTGGGAGCCACAGCCGCTCCCCAGCCTGGCCCTTCTCCTGCAGGGGCTGGTCCAGGCCAACACCTGGGTGGTCCTCCATGACCTGCGGCCAGGGGTGAGGTACCACATCCAGGTGCGCAGCAAGCCCGACGGCATCTCCATGGATGGTGTCTGGGGGCCCTGGTCACAGGCAGTGGCCGCGGAGACACCTCGTTCCACCGGTAAGCAGCCATCCCCACCGCTGGGGAGGCACCCACACCTGGGGCTGCGAGGTGTGGGGGGTCCTAGGGTAGGTGAGGGGTAGCACCCAGGTTTTGGGGGGCCAGGGGGACGCAGCCCCCTCCCTGCCCTGGTTCTCACCTGCCCAGGAGACATCGGGCTGTGCTGCAGCACCCCTGACCTGCGGCACGTGCGCTGCGAGTGGAGTGGGGACCCTGCGGAGCCCCAGGGCTCTCACCAGCTCTTCTACCGGCCACCTCCAAGTGGGGCTGGCACAAGGTAAGGGGACACAGTGGGGACATGGTGTGCAAGCAGAGGGGTGGCACATCCCAGGGACCTCTAGCCCTGCTAAGCATCCCACATCACTGTGTCCCCTGGTCCTGTGTCCTGCCACCATGGACCTCACACCTCCCTGCCACCACTCCTGACACACTGTCCCTCCAGCCACGGGCACTGCTGGCTTTTCCTGGGCAAGTACTGGCCGTCGGGACAGGGTGGCATCAGGCAAGGGGCTTAGGGATGCCACAGTGGGGCTGACGGGGTTCCTGTTCTATACACAGGGAAGAGACGTGGCAGCGGTGTGAGGAGGAGAGTGTGGGCATGCAGGGCACCCACTCCTGCACCTTCCAGCCCAGAGCTGGCAGTGCCATCTCTGTCCTGGTGAACATCACACAGCCCCACGCACAACCCACGCTCAGCTACTTCAAGGAGCCCTTTTGGCTCCACGAGGCTGGTGAGTCCCAGCACCACCACAGTCCCCGACTGGAGCGGGACGCAGCATCCCATGCCACCAATACGTCCTTGTCTCCAACAGTGCTCACGGATGCCCCCCAGTTCATCCAGGCTACGGTGTCGCAGGGCCAGCTGAGCCTGCAGTGGCTGCCACCCCTGGAGGCGCTGGCAGAGCAGCTGGATTACCAAGTCCGCTACGCCGTGGAGAACAGCCAGGACTGGAAGGTACGGCATGGCCAGGGCTCTCCCAAGCAGCCCTGCCCACCGCTGCTGCCAGCACATGGCCTGTTGGGGTCAGGATGGACCCGCACCCCAGCGCTGCCCTTTGACCACCCCAGAGCAGCCTTCATCTCCAGCCTGGCTCTGCCCCACAGGTTCTGCAGGTCCCACGGGCAGCCAGGAAAGAAGTGCTGGACCTACGGCCAGGTGCTCGCTACCACGCCCAGGTGCGCGCCCAGCCCAGCGGGACATTGTACCAGGGCAGCTGGAGCGCCTGGTCCAAGCCTGTTGTAGTGGACGCCACGGCCGATGCAGGTGAGGTGCAGGTCAGGAGCGGAGGCTGCACAGCCAAAGGCAGAATCAAAGAATGGTTTGGGTTGAAGGGACCTTGAAGATCATCCAGTTCCAGCACTCCATGCCATGGCTGCTCAAAACCCCTTTCCAACCCAGCCCTGAACACCTCCAGGATGGGGCAACCATAGCTTCTCTTGGGCAACCTGTGCCAGTGCCTCCCCACCCTCATGGAAAGAACTTCTTCCTAGCTCCTGATCTAAATCTAATGATGGAGAGTGCTGGAAGCGGGATGGGGTGATAGGGCTGCCGAGGGCTCTCGGGTGGCAGGTCTGGGAGGACAACAGTGCCAGCGTTCCTCCTCCAATGCAGACTGGATCATCCCGAGTGTCACGGTGGTGCCGCTGCTCTTCACTGGGGTGCTGCTGGGGCTGCGCTGCACCTTCCCCTCGCTCTACAGGTAAGGGGGCAGGCGGGAGGGGATCCCAGGGCGACATCAGGGCATCGCAAGACTGGGCTTTGCCCTCTATACCCCCTTCCCCTCACTCAGCAACGTGAAGCAGAAGCTGTGGCCACCTGTCCCTGATCTGCACCGTGCACTGGGCAGCTTTTTCCACGAAAGCAGCAAGCATGGACAGGTGAGGGGGCCGGGGCGGCTCTTGGGGGGCAGCTCTGGGGGGTAAAGCGTCCAGAGCAGCTCCTGGGGAGCAGATGTAGGGGGGAAAGCGTCCAGAACAGCTCCTGGGGAGCAGATGTAGGGGGGAAAGCGTCCAGAGCAGCTCCTGGGGAGCAGATGTAGGGGGGAAAGCGTCCAGAGCAGCTCCTGGGGAGCAGATGTAGGGGGGAAAGCGTCCAGAGCAGCTCCTGGGGAGCAGATGTAGGGGGGAAAGCGTCCAGAGCAGCTCCTGGGGAGCAGATGTAGGGGGGAAAGCGTCCAGAACAGCTCCTGGGGAGCAGATGTAGGGGGGAAAGCGTCCAGAGCAGCTCCTGGGGAGCAGATGTAGAGGGGAAAGCGTCCAGAACAGCTCCTGGGGAGCAGATGTAGGGGGGAAAGCGTCCAGAGCAGCTCCTGGGGAGCAGATGTAGGGGGGAAAGCGTCCAGAGCAGCTCCTGGGGAGCAGGTGTTTGAGGGGAAAGCATCCAGAGCAGCTACGGGGGGGGCAGCTCGCAGGGCAGCTATGGGGGGCGCAGCTCTTCGGAGGGGCAGCTCCTAAGGGTCCAGCTCCCAGGGCAGATCTGATGGGCTGATCGGGGAGGCAGCTCCCCGGGAGCAGCTCAAGGGGTAACTCCAGTGGTGGCAGCTCCTGGGGAGGGGGCCACTTCTGCGGTGGGGGGGCGGGGGGCAGCTACTACGGGGCCAGCTGCCACAGCGCCTCCTGTGTCCCATCCCCGCAGGCGTTCTACAAGCAGCCCCCGGAGGAGCCCGTGCTGCCGTGCCTGCTGGAGGTGCTGCCGGGCCCGCGGGGGGAGCCGCCCTTGCCGCCGGAGCTCGCCGCCAGCCGGCTGCCGGGCACCGACATCGCCAACCAGTCCTACCTGCTCCTCAGCGGCTGGGAGCCGCGCGGGCCGCCCCCGGGGCCCAGCCCCACATAAAGGAATCCCGCAAAGCCTCCCGACGCCCCCGAGCGCTCCTTGCGCGACCCCCCGGGGGGCGGAGCGCGCCGGCGGGACACCGAGGCCACGCCCACTCCTTAAGCCACGCCCGTTCTCTACGTCCTCACGGGCGTCTAACCCACGCCCACTCGCGAAAGCCACACCCACCCGCCGTGTATCATGGGTGTTGAAACCACGCCCACTAGCTAAAGCCACGCCTTATGATTTTAAAGCCCCGCCCACTAATGGGGGCTCCGTCGACGTTGTAAGCCCCGCCTACTCCCAAACCACGCCCCACTTTCCCCTGGGGCCACGCCCACTGAGACTGCCCTGTAGTGGAAGCCCCGCCCATCTCCGTTAGCTCCGCCCCCGCGGCGCGGCCAGAGCCAATGGGAAGGCGGCGCCAGACGGTTGCCGTGGCCACGCGCCCCGTTTGGGTTTGAAGCGGCCAATGGGAGCAGCGGCCGCGCCGGGTATAAAAGGCTGCGACGGGCCTGAGGGGGGGGCGCGACCCTCGAGCTGCGGCGTGGAGGTGAGAGAGGGGCAGCTGGGCCCTGAGGGCTAAAGGGGACTGGAGGAGGGAGAGGGGGAGTCTTGGGAAAATATAGAAAAGAGCGAAGAAGCCGGTGAAGGAGCTGGAGAACAGGCCTTATGAGGGACAGCTGAGAGAGCTGGAGGTGTTTAGCCTGGAGAAGAGGAGGCTGAGAGGAGACCTTGCTCTCTACAACTACCTGAAAGGAGGTTGTGGAGAGGAGGGAGCTGGGCTCTTCTCCCAAGTGACAGGGGACAGGACGAGAGGGAATGGCCTCAAGCTCCGCCAGGGGAGGTTCAGGCTGGACATTAGGAAAAAATTTTTCACAGAAAGTGTCATTGGCCACTGGCCGAGGCTGCCCAGGGAGGGGGTTGATTCACCTTCCCTGGAGGGGTTTAAGGCACGGGTGGACGAGGTGCTGAGGGGCATGGTTTAGTGATCGATGGGAATGGTTGGACCTGATGATCTGGTGGGTCTTTTCCACCCCGGTGATTCTATGATTCTAAGTTGGGGTTGTTCAGCCTGGAGAAGTGAAGGCTCTGGGGAGAGCTCAGAGCAGCTTCCAGCGCTGAGAGGGGCTGCAGGAAAGCTGGGGAGGGGCTGGAGCGATAGGGTGTGGGCTAACGGCTTTAAATCGGAAAAGGGGAAGATTTGGATTAGGAAGGAATTCTTCACCGTGAGGGTGGTGAGGCCCTGGCCCAGGTTGCCCAGGGAAGCTGTGGCTGCCTCGTCCCTGGGGTGCTCCAGGTTGGATGGTTTTTGAGCAGCCTGGTCCAGTGGGAGGTGGGTGGATCGGGATGGGTTTCGAGGTCCCTTCCCCTCAAGCCGTTCTGCTCCCGGGGGTGCCCTGGGCCGGAGGAACGGGGCGGGGCGGCCCCTGACAGCCCTGCCCGCAGGCCATGGCTCAGTTCGTGTTCGAGGCGGACCTGCACGGGCTGCTCAAGCTGGACACCACGATCCCCAACGCGCCGCCGGCTCGCTGGCAGCGCAAAGCCAAGGAGAGCGGCGGCCCCGGGTGCAGTCCCAACGCCGGCGTGTCCCCCATGAAACCGGCCAACCGCTCCCACAGCTGCAGCAAGACTCCCTCCAGGACGCCCGGTGAGCAAGGGAGGGACCGGGGAGCATCACCGGGGGGCTGTGGGGCCTGTGCTGGCCTGCCCTGCTGGGGCAGGAGGAGGTGGGCTGCACTTCCCGGCTCCTGGAACGGCGCCCACCTTGTCGGAGGCAAGAGGTTGGCGGAGCTCTAAGCGCTGAAGCTGGAGGAGCTGCTGAGCCCTCCTGGTGCAGCTCTCTGTTGGGACTGTTTTCTGGTAGCTTTACAGGCTATTACAGTCGTTTTGCATCCTCCCTTTGTCCGTGAACGCTGTAATTGCTGTGCTAGACTCAAAATGTTGCCTGTTGGCAGTCCCCAACCCATACCATTGGGGACAGGAACACAAGTTAACTTATTTGGATAGCCTTGAGTCCTGCTTGTCTGCTAGGTGTGATGTGGAAGAGCGTTGGCTTTGCTGTCTTTTTTTTTTTCTTGAAAGCTTTAATACAGGCTGTCCTGTAGCTGTAAGACAATGTTTATGCATGTGAATGCAGGTAAATCTGGATCCAAAACCCAGAGGACCCCGACAAATACCGGGCCAGATCGCTACATTCCCAACCGCAACACCATGCGGATGGAGATGGCTAATTTCCTCCTGACCAAAGAGAATGATCCTGCTGAGGAGTCGCCTACCAAGAAGGTGAGTGTGTTTCTATGTTAAGATTACTACAATGGTCACTGCCAAACACCTGATCCTTCCTGGCCTTTCACAGAGAAGCAAACTAAGTTCTATCAAGTGGGTTCATGAGGCTGGCAGCTCCAACTGTCACTGCTTCCAGCTCTGGCCTTCAAGAGTCTGCGATGAAGCAGAAGCTGTAAGGCCTGTAAATAGAATAGGTACACAGGAGCCTGAGCGTAGCTGTTCTATAGAGGCATTTCCCTAGGCACAGGGAAGAGTCTCTGCTGCTTCTGGTAGCAAAACGCAGCTTTGGGCTAATGAGGCTTTAAAATGGGGCAAGGCTACAGACAGACAAAGCTGTGAGCCTGTGCACAGTGAAACTGCTGCTGGTAGCTATTCCAGGACAATGTCCAGGTGGGGAGCTGTTCTGGAATGCATATACTGTGTTCTGAAATCTATTTATGAAGCGTGTGGTTCCTTGTGGCTGTGGCTATCTCTGCTGGCAAGGAACTTGCCACTCTTCTGTATGAGAATGTGAGCAGGACTGCTTGCCAGTGTGAGGAAAAACCACTCTGAGATGGCTGGGTGCAGCTGACTCCCACCCAATGGCTGTGCACCTCCTGATTCTAGGAGAAGGGGCCTTAGGTGTGTGCTCTACTAGCTGCAGTTTTAAGTGTAGCATGGGCTTTGTTTTTCACATGCATCTTCCTGAGGGTTGACTGTCTTTGTAGGAGCGCCAGAAAGCCTGGGCAGTGAATCTGAATGGCTTTGATATAGAAGAGGCAAAGATCCTCCGCCTCAGTGGGAAACCACAGAATGCTCTGGAAGGTGAGACACCGGGGGTCTGGGTGAGTTGCCTCAGTTGGAGACACCTGGGCAGGGGAACAGCAACACAGAGGCTCTATATGTGGACACAGGAAGGATCAACTGGCTCTTTGGAGCTGCTGTGCACACTGGAATCTCCCTAATCCGTAGGTTTCTAGGGGCTGAGGGGCTGTATCACAGCTACAGTGAATTGATTTACAAAAGCTGCCAGGTGCTTCCTGGTACTGCTGGTGGCAAACCTTTCTGATGTCTGCAAAAGCTTCAAACTCCCTGCTGTTTGCTTAGTACCTTAACTTTCACTAAATATAATGGGATGCAGAAAACCAAAAGTTTGTCAGTTAAACTTATTCTTTTGAACTCCAGCCCTGGAGCTGCTCCTGGTTCAGCAGCTCGCACCACCAGTGCTGTTCTGAGAGTTGCTCAGTTGGAAGGGATTTCCTCTTGGGTGAGCAGGGCTTAGCTGGGAGGGAACAATAACTTAACAAAAGTGTTTCTCTGCACACAGGCTATCAGAACAACCTGAAAGTGCTCTACAGCCAAAAGATGACTCCTACATCCAGCAAGAAGAATGCCAGATACATTCCCTCAATGCCAGACCGGATCCTGGATGCCCCGGAGATCCGCAATGACTATTGTAAGTGGGCTGCAATGTTGAGTGCTGGGCACTGAGATCATTCTGCAGCGGAGCACAGATGTGCATCTAGGATGGTGTGGTCCAAGGCACTGGAGTTCTGCCTGGGTTGTTTGTGTATCTGATGCACTCAGACTGGCATGGACCACTTCTGGAGTGTCCTTGTGTAGCCTTGTAGGGACAGTGGTCCTGAGTGCTGTGCAGGTTGACTTGGATCAGTGCTACCTGACCTTCCCCAGCTGGGCATGGTGACACTCGGAAGGCTGTCCCTTCCCTGTCTGTGTGTTTGTGCATGCACACCTAGTGCTGGTGGAAGGTGAAGGGCAGGGTTCTCCAGGGAAGCACAGTGTGACCTGCATGGCATTGCTATTCCAAATTGTAGATCTGAATCTTATTGACTGGAGCACTCAGAACTTCCTGGCAGTGGCTCTGGACACCTCTGTCTATCTGTGGAACCACACCTCAGGGGAGATTATCAAGCTGATGGAGATGGAGCACACAGCTGAGTATGTTTCCTCTGTGTCATGGATTAAAGAAGGAAACTACCTTGCCATTGGCACAAGTAATGCCGAGGTCCAGGTGAGTGCAGGAGAAAAACTAGAGATGTTCAGGGGTTGCTGGAGCTGTGGGGCCTTGAGACAAAGGCTTGGCTGGCACAAGAAGGATTCAATTCTGACTTGATCAATGTGGGCTGGAAATGTCCACAGCCAGTGAGCAGCTGCAGCAGTAGTGAAGTAGAGTTTGGCTTTGGGGTTCCTGACACCTTAAGTTCTCCTCTGTTCTGTAGGCATGAGATACAAATTGATCCCTGCTCCCAAACTGACAAGGCTGAATGCTGGAGCCTGTGCAGTGAATTTCCTAGGCCAAAGCAGTGGGACTGGGGTTTCCTTATCCTCTGGAGAGTATTGCTCTGCTTCACCTGGGTCAGGGCAATCTGTGGTTTCAGTACAGAATGAAGGGATGATGTGATTGTGAGCAGCCTTGTGGAGAAGAACTTGGGGTGCTGATTGAGAAGTTTGACATGAGCCAGCAATGTGTATTCGCAGCCCTGAAGGGAATACATCAGGAACCATGTCCTGAGCTGCATCAAAAGCAGCAAGGGGAGAGACTTTTTACAAGGGCATGGAGTGATAGGATGAGGGGGAGTGGCTTTAACTTGGAAGGGAGAAGATTTATACTGGACACTAGGAAGAAATTCTTCACGATGAGGGCAGTGAGGCACTGGCCCTGTTCACTCAGGGAAGTTATGGGGATGCCCATGCCTGGAGATGTTCAAGGCCAGGCTGGATGAGGCTTTGAGCAGCTTGGTCTGGTGGGAGGTGTCCCTGCCCATGGCTGGGGTTTGGAACTGGATGGGCTTTTATGGTCCCAAATGACTCAAACCATGCTCCAATTCTATGATTGTAGTTGTGGGACATCCAGCACCAGAAACGTCTCCGCAATATGACCAGCCAGTCTTCCCGTGTGGGCTGTCTCAGCTGGAACAGTCACATCCTTTCCAGGTAAAGCAGGGGCTGGTGGGGTGCGAAGGGCAGCGTAGAGCTGTTATTTCATGAAAATCTGTGCAGCCTGACCCCACAATCCTCCTCTCTGCAGCGGGGCACGGAGCGGCCACATCCACCACCACGATGTCAGAGTGGCTGAGCATCACGTAGCCACACTTACTGGCCACGCGCAGGAGGTGTGTGGCCTCAAGTGGTCTCCAGATGGCCGCTACCTTGCTAGTGGTGGCAATGACAACCTAGTGAACATCTGGCCAAGCATCCAGGGGGGCAGTGGAGGATTTACTCCTGTCCAGACCTTCACTCAGCACCAGGGCGCTGTCAAGGTGAGCACAGGGCAGCTGTGGGCATGCGCTTGTGTGTGAGAGGCAGATGTGCAGCACTGCCTGAGTACAGGCTGCTTCTTGCATGTCTTAGGGTTAACCCTGTTCTTTCAGGCCGTGGCGTGGTGTCCGTGGCAGTCCAGCGTTCTGGCCACTGGAGGTGGGACCAGTGACAGGCATATCCGCATCTGGAATGTGTGTTCTGGCGCCTGCCTCACTGCTGTTGATGCCCGTTCCCAGGTGAGATGTGAATGTCAGCTTGGACACAAACACCTTCTGGTGGGACGGCTTCAGGAGCCAACAACTTTCTATACAGACCAGAGGCCTGGGAAAGGAGGGGACCATGCTCATCTCTGGGTGCTGAGCATCAGCACAAGCAGCTTCTCTTACCTGTATTCCTGCCTCTTTCCAGGTCTGCTCTGTCTTGTGGTCGACAAATTACAAGGAGCTCATTTCAGGCCACGGCTTTGCACAGAATCAGCTGGTTATATGGAAGTACCCAACAATGGTCAAGGTCACAGAGCTGCAAGGTAGACTGAGCCCTTTGCCTGGGAAAGGGAGGGGCTGCTGAAGGCAGATGTGATCCTTGGGCTGAGCACACACCAGGGCTCTAACCTGGAGCATCACTGATGCAGGACGGTGTCCAGGGGTGTGTTGCTGCTCAAGGGAGGCCCTCCTGGGGGCTGCTGAATGAACACGGTTGATCCAAATGCAGGCCTAGGGTGGGAATTTCTGCTGCCCCAGCATGGTGTGGGGACAGCTGTGCAAATCGGTGGGGATTGTGGGGCAGAGGGGAGTAAATGTGACTGTGGTGGTAGAACCAGAGGGAGCAGGGTGTGCAGTGATCAGCTCCTTCCTGACCCGCACGCCTCCTCCTCAGGTCACAGTGCCAGAGTCCTGAACATGACTATGAGCCCTGATGGTGCAATCGTGGCCTCAGCAGCTGCTGATGAAACACTGCGGCTCTGGCGCTGTTTTGAGATGGACCCCATAAAGAAGAAGGAGAAAGAGAAGGCCAACAGTGTCAAAAGCAGTATCATTCACCAAGGCATCAGATAAATGCACAAGGTTGTTGTGGTGAGTGGGAGGGTCTGGTTTACACAGGGTACAGTATTTTAAATATTAATAAACTGCTTTATCTTGACTTTTTTATGAAGTCTGATGGAAGAAAAGGCTATGGCTCATAGCTAACCTCCTCCTTACTGAGATTTGAGATCTGGGCAAGTGGTGGAGCTCTTGTTCTTTAGGGCCATGTTACAGGCAGCCTCAGTCTAGCACAGCCCTTAAGTCCTGGGAGAATGAGGATCATGCTGACCACAAGTGGAACAGATCTACGGTCAAGGGCAGCTGTAGCCAGAAGGACTTACTTGCCCTCCATTCTGGCTCAGCTCTCTCACCTGACACTTCCCAGGCCTCCAGCCCTGCTCTGGGGCTAGGAGGAAGTATCCCTGACTTGCCTTTCACTTCTCCAGTGGAGTGAACCTCTTCAAGGGGCCCCTGCCACGTTGTTGCCTGCTTTGGTGCCAGCAGGGGTGAGGAGAAGCAAGGTTTGAGTGAAAGTATCTCCTCCCCTGTCCTGCCTCTTGGCCACGTGGGTTTTGCTGTGCCTCTACATGCACCTACCATGGGTGATCAGGGGGAAGGGGCTTGTTCTGGCAGTCAGAGCTGTAGTGTCACCTACACAGAGCAGTAGCTGTTGTTTTGTCACATGCAGGCTCTGTGCTACGGCCAATGCTGCCTGCTCCTCTGGTGCTAGGGTAGAACAGCTACTTTTGCTCTGAGTTCAGTACTGAATTTAGAAACTGGAAAAAAGGAGAGGCAGGAACCACCCAGCTGCACTCACTTCAAAGGCCACAGCACAGCTGGCAACGGTGTGAAGCCTGATGCCAAACAAAAGGTTATTTTATGTTGCCACAGCCAGTTTAGATGTCACACAGGAGCCTCCCAAAGTATCATCAAGGCTGTGTGTGGCCCTTAGTCCTGTATCCTTCCAGCAGCCCCATCTGTCCTCCCCTGCTGCCACGCAGGTACCAGGGCTCTGCTGACATGTGGTAGAACTTGACCTCTCCAGCACTTGGAGAAATGCAGGTTTTTTCCATGCTGTTATGCTGGCTTAAGTCACAGAGAGCATGATATTTGAACCTTTATTTGAGCAGGAGCCACAGCAGCCAAGCTCTGTTGTGTGTTGGGGCTGAGGTGCACCAGCACCGCCAGGGGCTGCTGGAGACGCTGCACAAGCAGATTGGCGCCTTGGCCTGTGCCTCCTGTCAGCCTGTGATCAGCTGAGGGTGGATTATTAACTGTATTCACCTTCCTCTCAGCACAGTACCATGCTGAACCTGGCACTGGGCTCCTGTGCTGCCTCCTGAGCTCTGGAAGGGCTGGAGTCTTCCACGGTGGGCAGTGTCAGCACCAGCTTGTGCCGATTCAGCCAGCATGTGCCCCACACGCCCTGCTGCTAGGGGGGTACACACAGCGAGCAGCTTGCAGCAGCAGGGTCCTGCACCCTCCCAGCTGTTGGTGCATCCCCATTTGGCCACCTGGGAAAGAGCAGGGGGGTCCAAGGGAGGAAAAGGCAGTTCCATTCCCTTCAGAAGCAAATCCTAAGGTAGCATCTGAATCCCCTGGGAAAGGGGGTGGAAACACAAACGCAAGGCAGACTCTTTCCCAGAGCTGTGCTGCTGCTGTAGAAGCCTTTCCCCACACCCCTGCAAATCGATGCTGGGAGTTGGCACAGACTTGCCCTCAGGCCCCACAACAGATTAAGGCCTCCAGTGCCTCCTGATCCTGGAAGAAAGGCTTTACATGCCTGAAAGCTGGTGTAGTTTCTTCATTCCCATGTAATAACAGTTTATCTTTCTCAGACAGAGCCTGTCTTGCCTCTCTCCTTAGCACACACCCGCCCCCAGCAACTCTGCTTTACGCCTTCAGAGTCCTCTGAGCTTTAGTGGAAGGTGTTGCTAATGCAGCTTCTTCCCTTGCCCCCCACACTGGTCCCACTGCCCTGGAGCAAGGAGTAACAGAGCCAGGAGCCGCTGCCATATAAGGCGTGAATCCAGCTCAGAGCAGGAGCCCAAACTGCCATTGACGAGTATAAATTGCCAAGTGCCTGGGCCAGCCCCTGGAAAGAACACAGCTAACAGGAACAATTGGAGGAAGGGAGAGCAGAGCACATGTAGTGAACAGCCCACTTTAAAATGCCAAGCAGAAGTAGTTTAAACTATTGTTGCTATTTTGGGCAAAAGCAAAGGCAGTCCTGCCTTTCCCAAGAGGCAGCTGAGAGGGGAGGAGGCAGCTAGATGGGAAAAAAGCTCCATTGCAGCTGGACCGTCACCTACAGCTCCCGAAGCAGTGACCTCTGAGCACTGATGTTACCTACCCCTCCAGGAGGAATCAGAACAAACCACCTGCCAGTCCTTGCCCCTGGAAATGTGGCAACAATGGGGAGGACACCACAAGGTGCAGCAGCCTGATCTCCTTTTAAGGCTTCATACATACAGGGCATGGAACCCTATAAAACAGGGTGATGCCGACACACAGTTAGGCCTATGTGTCACAACAGCTCAGCTCACTCAAAACTCCTTTTCCTACATTTCAGAGCATGGCCTTGAGGTGGTACAGCAGCTCAGACAGGGCCAGAGCTTTCCCACCCAACAAGCCTTGCTCTAGAGCTTTGGCTGGACACCCCCTAAAGCTCTCCCATCTCCCAACCAAACTAACAGTGAAACTCAAGAGTCCTGCAGGTTTAACACATTCTTCACAGTCACAAGCAGCCCAGCTGGCCACCCACCCACTTCCTTGGCTTGAATCAGCTCTCCTCTCTGCTCAGGGAGGCCTGGCCCAAGGCAATGGGGAAGGCAGCACTACACCCCAGCAGCGCTGATGAGAAGCCAGACTGTCTGAGCGGGCATGGAGGAGTCAGGAAGATGCGCCACTGCCGCAAAAGCAAGACATCAGCAATACCAACCTTCCTCTGCCCAGTCTCATCTGTACTCCGCACAGAACAGGGCAGGGACGGTGGCAGAGAGCAGCTGCTTTGGCTTCAGCAGATGCAGAAAACACACTCCTGGGCATCCAGGGTCTCCCTTCCCTGCTTGCCACACCTCAGCTGCCCAGGATTTCTGAAAAGCAGCAGCTCCTCCTGGGCAGCTGGCCCAGGTCCCAGCCCACACCCCAGCGCCACCCCAGCCATTCTTTCACGGGGTGGAGTCACTTTCACAACGGGAGCCCTGACACATTTCCTGCCCTGAGAACTGCTCTACCAAAGAACTCAGAACCCATCTGCTCCATCACCCTCTCCCACCAACACACAAACCTGCTACACCAGCTGCGTCTCCCAGCCTGGCCTCTAACCACACTGGGTAAGATCAAGCACCAGGAACAGTCAAGGAAAACAAGAGGGCAGAGCCATCTCTCCTTCTGTTTGTTTATTTGTGATAGAAGAGCAGCCCAATTTGACAGGGCCTGACTCCTTCACCTCATCCTCAAGGCCAGCAGGTTTTGGTTACAGCCAGAGCAGGTGAGTGGCACCAGGCCCAGGAGAGCTGCTGCACAGCCCCCCTGCAGGGCAGCTTACACCTTCACCCAGGCCCAGGTGGATCCACAAAGGCAAGAGGCACACGCTTGTTGCGCCAGAGCACGGCACACTACAACCATCCTCTGCTGTGCTCACACCAGGCCAGAGCAGGGCTAGTCCCAAGCAGGAGAGCCCAAGAGCCCATCCTAGGGGTTATTATTGCTCAGGTCTTGAGTTTGCAGAAATGGAAGTGGTCCAAGGCAAGGCTGGGCTTGGCCTTTCCCACTCCCAGGCAAGCCACCAGCTGCTGTACGGCCTCAGGTCCATGTGGCTGAAGCACACGCCGAGCACCTGGCCCAGGCACAGAAAGGCAAGGTAACCCAGGCTTATGTGGGGAAGGAGTTCAGGCTGTCCCAGCCCCGGCTACATCCCAGGCACAGGGCACATGTACTGCACTGGGCAAGGTGTGGGCACTCCCATCCCACATGCTGCCCCTACATTTTCTCCACAGCCACCCCAGGGCAAGACCCCCACATCCAGGCACCTGGGGACCAGAAGGGACAATGTGGCACTGTGGCATGGAACAAGGTGGCACAAGGCCTGGGCGAGCAGGAGCACTCGCACTTGAGCTGGCAACAGCAAGTGACCAGGGACAAGTCTGCTCATCCACACAGGTGCTGATGAGACAGGGGAGAGGAGAGGGCACCAGGACAGGGACGAGGTGGTTTCTTCTTTTGGTCCTAGGCAGAAGGAAATGGACCTCAGGCAGAAGGGCCAGATGTAGGCACTTGGGGGAAGTTCCTTTGGAAACAGTGGAATGGGACCAGAGCCCCACAGCTGTGATGCAAGCAGCTGCCTCTCTGCTCAGCAACACTAAGAAACAGCAGGAGCCCTCCCAGGAGCAGGAGAAGTGGCCCACGGCTGGTCAGAGCAGAGGGGCTGGGCATGCAGACAGAGGACAGCAGGGCTGGGCACAGGGGTACAACAGTCTGTAGGCACTTGACTTGGCTAGTGGCACCCAGGAGCAGAGGAACAGGTCCCAGCTGCCTCTGCCCCGGGGCTCTCATTGGCTCTGGGAGGGCCTTGCCCTCTAGTTGGCTTTGAGCTTCCCGTTGGCAACAGTGCCATTCTCATGGATGCTGCTACCGTTGTGCTGGGCTGCTTGCTGAGCCACTCGGGGCAACCGTTTGCCCTTGGTGTAGGACTGGTACCAAAAGTTGGAGAAGAGGATAAAAAAGATGGTCCCATAAATCCAGATGAGGTGGATGAAGATGGGGAACTGGTACTGGCAGCTAGGCATGAAGTAATACTGGGAGATGTGGATGGAGACAATCACGAACTGTGCCTGGGAGCAAGGCAGAGCAGGGACAAGTTATTTATATAGCAGCAGAGTTAGGGATCCCACCAGAGACCTTTGTAAATTCAGCTAAGAAGTTCCTTTCCCATCCTACAGCAGAGATCCTTATGGTGAGGCAGAGCCAGCAGCAGCTGGAAGAAGCACACACAAGGTCTCAAGGCAACACATGCCTCTCACCCTCCCAATGTGGCTGCAGCCCAGGAGCAGCAGGCTAAGCACCTCCCTCACCCTGACCAGGCCGGCAGGGCTATCAGAGGCCCACAGCAGGCCAGAGCTGCTAGAAACCAAGTGAGAGGCTGCAGAAGACAACTACAGCTGCTGGCTGGATCTTTCATAGGTACAAGGGCTGGCCTGCCCCTCACATCAGAGGCCGAGGGCACATACTCTGCTTCACAGCAAAGACTCACCAGCTGGATGGCTGTAATGTGCTTCTTCCACCACAGGTACTTCTGAAAGGCAGGTCCTGCTGCTGAGAGCCCATAATAGAAGTACATGACAACATGCACCATAGAATTGACCATGGCATGGAATGAGCCCATTCCCCCTGTAAGGAGAGAGGTTCATTAGCTTAAGTCAATCCTCTGCAGCAATTAGTACTACAAGGAGGTCCTGGGAGCTCAGCAGCACCAAAAACCCCTTCTCGGCATTCATGGGCTGACCCCACACCCCCCCTCCAGGCTGCACACAGAGTCTTCATCTTACCTGGACCAAACTTTGCTCCCCACCACCAGCTCCAAGGCAAAACAGAGTGATGGAAGAGATGCAGGAATGTGACCTGTTCATTCTTCTTCCGCAGGACAAAGATAACCTGCGATGAGAACCCAACATCAAAGGCCTGCAGCTCTAGGGAGCTCCTAGAGCAGGTGGAGCCACTAATTCAGTATCTGATCTCAGTGATGCCTTCCTCCCGCTCCAAGCTCACTGCCACTACACATTAGGTCACCCCACAGCTTCCAGAGCTGTAATATGCCAAGAGTGGGATATTGCAGAGTCCACAGCAGCCATGCCAGACAGAAGCACTGCCAGGTCAGACTGGAAAGGCTGAAAAGGCACCAACCCCAAGTACAAGGGGCCCAAGCTCCCTGCCCCACATGCAGTGACAAGGCCTTCCCAGTAGCTCACTCACCGTGTCCGTCAGCTCAATGAACTTGGAGAAGACAAAGAGCCAAGCAACTCTGACCATCTGTAACAGAACAAGTTAACATTAGAGACCCACCTCAGCCTGAAAGCACTGAGCAACCCAGGGTCTCCATATAGTAACCCTAGGGTGAAACCAAGAGCCAGGGACTCCAAGTCCTCTGTTTTGGGAGAGGCAGACAGCTGTGACCTTGCTGTCCAAACACAAACGTTAAATAAAGGCCATTCCCAGATATCAGAAAGACAAGAACTCACCCTAAGGGCCTTGGGGTCCTGCGAGAAGTCCACAGGGTCACATCGCCAGGTGTACCCAGTAAGCCACCCTGCCATCAGGAACTGCAACAAGAGCATCAACAGGGTGAGGCCAACACACATCAAGCCCTGCACCAAAGGGCAGAGAACAGCCTGCAAAAAGTCTCCCATCACCCATGCAGCCTGCTTAAACTGCTTCATACGCGCCACTGCTGACAACTCACCTCATAGACAATGTAAAGTGAGAGTCCCACCAGAAAGAAGTTGTATAGCACCATGAACTTCTTCAGATCTAAAGGCTTTCTGTTGGCCATTAGCCAGGGACCCAAGGATAGTACAAAGTAGACATATGCCAGAAGGATGCCCATCACAAGGAACGGGGACTGCATCAGTGGATAATCAGCAATGCGGGGGTCTGTGGAGAGAGCCACGGTGCAGAGCAGTTAGCATCCTCACCCCAGTCTGCTGCCAGCAATGCTCCTGTCAGAGCAGAGTCAAGGATGCAGCAATCCTGCTCCCGCAGGACAGAAGTTCAGGTTAGGTCAGTCTGGAAGCAAAGGCTGGTGACATCAGGTACAGCCTGAAGCTGTGCTGCAGGGCAGCCTGAAGACCCTTTGCCCAAGAGAGCAGAAGTGCCCCAAAAGGACCTGCACAGGCACTGAGGTGAGGCAGCCTCATAACATGGAGCCAAAAAGACCCAGAGCTGCTTCTGCACCGCGGCAGAGGCAGGATGCAGCTGGACCCAGACTGCTGCAGGGGTGACAGACCCCTCCCCTGGGCCTGAGGCAGCAAAGCACATGGTGCCACTTGCCCTGCAGCTGGGCCAAGCCAAATGCTCACCTGCTTTATTCATGAAGTCCTCATACATGGTCACAATCCCCTCCATGGTGGCGTCAGTACCTCTGTGGAGAGGAAAAGCAGATCAAGCAGCTGTTTTCCCAGGAGGGCAGCACATAAAGCACAGCCCTGCAGATCAGTAGATTTCAAGCACAGCTAGATGTACAGTTCTGTATCTGGCCAGCACTGCTCTCAGCTGATCACACACCAGCATCCACTTTCTAGCTGGGCCATATGCTTCCCACTTCTCACTGAGACCCTATCACCAGCAGTCCTTTCAAGGCAGGATCCTAACACTTCAAGCTAACTAGGAGAGCTTCCAACCTTAGCACCCTGTCTCCAACCCCTTAAGTCTTGCTCCTGCTGTACATCCTCAAGCATTATCTCCCACAACCACCATGATGTTGCCACAAACCTTGCCACCAATACCCACCCAGCACAGACCTCTTCCTGACCCTGGCACATGGTCTCCAAGTGAGATGTAGAGCTGGCCTACACTCATCAGAGCAGCACCTTTATGATCAGCTTTGGGCTCCTGCCCACTGATCCCCACCTGAGCAGCAACACAGCACCACTGGCAGAGCCACTGCACGAGGAAGGAAAGCCATCAGTTCAGAAACAAACACCAGTTTCTGGTGTTTGAGTTGCTGGTTTCACATCCATATACAGAACCCTCCTTCAAAGAGCTACCACTCCATAAACCAGCACCTCAGAGGTCAGCACAGCCTACTTGGCAATTACTTTCACTCCCCTTCCAAACAGCAGACATCCCCAGGTAGGGGAGAAAGCTGCAGGAGAAAGATACAGGGCTGTAGGAAGAACTGTCCAGTACTTGGAGGAGTCCGATGAGGACGACATGTTTTGAGTAGTTGTGAAGGTGTTAAGCTGCGGATCCAAACCGGTCTACAAAACAGCATTCAGCAGAGCTCCTGACAGCTCTCAGCAAAAGAACATCTCAGGCTAGCAAATCTTCATGGAGTTTAAGCTAGCCGAGAAATGTTTGTTATGTGTGAAACGTTTGTTATGTGCAAACTGATGCTCCCCACATGCTGACTGGAGCACACACCAGACAGCAATCCACATGGGCACTGCTGGAAGAGCAGGAAAGGTCCAGGCCCTTG
Source organism: Clamator glandarius (assembly GCA_033459285.1). NCBI lineage: Eukaryota > Metazoa > Chordata > Aves > Cuculiformes > Cuculidae > Clamator > Clamator glandarius. The sequence goes on from JAUNZM010000054.1 coordinate 705,104, forward strand.
CTGCTGCAGGCAAGTTTGAAACACCCTCACCCAGCCCCTGTGCCCTCCAGCCTCTGCCCAGCCCAAAGGACACCAGAGCAGCAGGAAGGGAGGCAAAGCATGGGCCCAGCCTCCCCTGACTCACCCACCTGCGAGGGAGGCATTCCCCAGGGCTCCTACAAACAGACACTCCACCTCCCTTTTCCTCCAGGAAGGCGTGCAGGAATCGCTGCTCACAAACAGGCCTGGGGAAACAGGTCCCCAGCCCAGCTTCCCCAGGAGCCTTATTGCCACCACCATGAGGCACATGGCTTCTCCCAGAGAAGAAGCAGTAGCAAAGCTGAAGCCAGAGCAACCTTCCCCCACCTAGGGGGTTACTGGGAATATCCAGCAGCCACTGTCATTTCAAGCCCCCAGCCAGCACCAGCATCGCCCCTTCAGCTCTGCTGCAAGAGGAAGAGCTCAAAGTTCATTGCAGACACCACCTGTGCAGCACTACCAAGGACCTACGTGACAGGCTTCACTGGCACCACTCTTCATTGGGTGCTGGCACACACCATCCTGGCTCACCATCCTCTGCAAACCACTTTAGTGCAGCAACAGTGCTGGCTCTGAGCCTGCCTAGTCATATCCCATGTGCTCCTCCAGACCAGGGAGTGCCTCTCTGCAACAGCAGTGGGGTGGAACAGGTCTCCCCCTTCATCCACACTCCCACAGGCCCCATTCCTCCAAGCAGGACTCCAGAGCAGCCCACATAGCCATGCACCCCAGGGACAGAGCTCAAGAAGCTTCAGAAAGCACAGAAGGTGGTTCCTCACACCACCTTGGAAGCAACTGCAACAACAGGGCAAAGCCCACTCAGGACAGATCCCCACACCTTGGGGGCACCAGCAGCAGAACAGATGCCTGTCTCCCCAACCGGAGGTGTCAAGGGGTTTAATAGAACGTAATACTTGTAGTATCACCATCATACCAGTAATATTTAAGGTCCTGGGCACTGCCAAGATTATCCACTCGCCATGTGCAGCAGGGACCAGCGTCCTCGAGAGCCTCTCAGGGCTCCAGCTATGGGAAACACAATGAGCACAAGTCCTGGAAGATGCTAAGAGCAAGCTCCAAACTCGTCTGTCTAGTTTCAACCACTACATCCAGCAACACCTTTATTTGCTAGACTGAGGAGCCCTCAAGAGTTAGTTCCCAGCACAGGTACCCAACTATTCAAGCTCTGTGTTTACCTTATCAAGCTGAATGAGTCAGCCTTTACTACAGGGCAGAGACAAGAGCTCCTACAGGGCTCTTGCCTGTTTTGGGCAGGGTAGGATGAGAAGATAGTCACCCAGGGGCTCAAAGCTACATCACACACTGCAGGGAAATACTTGAGCTCAGGCCCTCTCTGGATTACTTTGCTGATGATGACCCTGATGTCAGCAAGACTCCAGCACCACTGGCCAACTAGGACCCCAGCTTACCACAGTTCAGCATTCCAGGACACTGGGGACTCATGAGAGGACTCACACCCTAGTTTTGCCCTGGAAGAGCTGCCAAAGGCTGCACAAAACACACAGCAGACAAGGCAGCAGCCCTGAACCAGGCAGGCAGTGGGAGAAGCCCACTTCAACCCAGCATTAGCACAGGATTCTCTACTGCAGTGAACAGCAACACGTCCCTCTTACTGCTGGGTCTTGTGAAGCACCTCCAGCACACCCACAGCCATATTTGTCCTGAACATGGGCTCTGGGTAAGCACCAAGACTTCCATCAGGTCAGAACTAGCAGGATTGTAGTAAAGGCCCTTACAAAGAAGATGTTTTCCATAGCTTCTTTAGGCAGAAGATCCTGCTGCACTCAGCTAACAGAGCAATCGCATCTCCAGGAAACCCTCAAGGTCTTCAGGTCTTTGCAAGACCTGGTATCCACACTGCTACATGGCCCCGTGTTAGACAGAGGCTGAGGTGTGACTTGCTCAGTGAGCAAATGCAGGTGCATCTCACTGTCCTGTCTCCCAAGGGACAGCCACTAGCCTTGGAGAGCTGGTAGTTGAGCTGCAAAGGAGGAATTGTAGAGCAGGTCAAATTATTGCCTTCACTAAGCAGGAAGATGCAAAGTGCACTGTCCTGCCTGAACCTCTACTCTGCTCTTGTGAGACCCCACCTGGAGTCCTGTGCTTAGCTCTGCAGCCACCAACATGAGGTCATGGACCTGTTTGAGTAAGTCCAGAAGGCTGCAAAGATGACCAGGTGGGAGGAGCAGGCCAAGAGAATTGGGGTTGTTCAACCTGGAGAACAAAACACTCAGAGGAGAACCTACAGTAGCCTTCCAGTACTGAAAGGAGGCTGCAAGAAAGCCAGGAAGGGGCTCTTTATCAGGGAGTGCAGGGATAGAACAAAGGGGAACAGTTTTAAGCTGAAAAAGGACAGACTGAGGTTAGACATAAGAAAGAAATTCTACATTATGACAATGGGGAGGCCCTGGCCCAGGTTGCCCAGGGAAGTCATGGCTGCCTCATCCCTGGAGGTGTTCAAGACCAGGTTGGATGAGGCTTTGAGCAATCTGATCCAGCAGGAGGTGTCCCTGGCCAAGGCTGGGGGCTTCAAAGTGGATGAGCTTTAAGGTCCCTTCAAGCCATACCACTCTGTGATGTGATTCGATGATAGCTCCATGCCAGCCTTCGTGCTGCAGGCAGGGGGTTTCCAGCAAACCAAGTGTCTGGGAACCTGAACTCAGCCCTGCCACTTCCTCTGTGCACAACACCAGCACTCGGTGTCCCTCTGCGCTTTGAGAGGGCTTCACCATGCAGCAGGCATCTGCTCCCACTGCCCTCCATGCTACACTGTGCATCGCACTGCAGGCATTTCCAGCTCAGTGGTTGCATCCATCCTGTCTGCACAGAGGAGGCACTTATTCTCCATTGACTCTTCCCAGATCCTGATTTTCTTGAGCAAGAAGCTGGGAAGAGATGGGTAACCCAAAGCTGAGTGAACAGTTGAAGACAAATCAAGTAAACAGGTCCAAGCATCCCAATGCACCATGAACCCCTGGGGCTCAAACACACCCTGCATGATACCTAGAGACCTTGCAACACATCTCCTTCCACCTTTCATCAACAGGGTGTCACTTCCCCGTCTCAGAGAGACATTTCCCACTATTTGCAAACCAGAGTATCAGGCAACATTCTGCCTGAGTAACCATTATCAAGGATTAGATACTTGCTTATGCCAGGCTATGTGTAACGCTGCATATTTCAAACAAGCTGTACGGCTAATTAGTGCAACTTCAGCAGGAGCAGTGAGGCCCTTTGTAACCAGTCCCAGCAGCCCAGAGCAGTCACACCACAGCACTGTGGTCCATGGCACTGACAGAGACCACAGCTCAGCCCAGTAAGTTTGATTAACAGCCTTGCAGGGTGCATCTCTCCCCACACAGCAGCCACCTGCAAGAAAGACTCAGCTCCAGCCATCCAACACCCAATGCCCCTACCACATCTGCATTCAAATCAGAAGTCAGTCCTGTAATAAGTGTGAAAGCAAGCCACCCTCATCTCCCTACTAGTTTAATTACAAGCAGCACCAGAACAGTCTGGTAGGTGGCCACAGAGCTACCACCCCAGAGAGCTGGCACAGGGCCCTTGCTGAAGTGGCTAAAGCAGGCCTGGCCCCTGAAGGGCTCACAAGGGAGTAGCAGCCCTCAAAGGTCAGGAGTTAACCAGTTGGCCAGATATCAAACTAACTTGCATCCCCTACCTACAAGCTGGCAACAAGACTTGCTCTGAGCTCCACAGCCTCTCAGGAAAAGGCACTTTCCTCCCCACCACAGCACCTGCCCAGCTTCCTGGAGCTCCAGAAAGTCACTGTGGGGTCCAGCAAGTGTTCTATGCACCCAGACAGTAAGTTTCCCAGCAGAGATATGGGGACCTGTAGCTCAAAAGCATCTGTCTGCAGCAGCTGCCACTGTGAAACAGTGGGACTGACCAACCTGTGGCCCGGTGGCACAGAAAGGGCTGTGCAAGGCACATACTCAGACTGGCACCTCAAACCATCACTGAGAACTGTCAGTCACAGCTCCACAAGAAGCTTAGGCACAAGCAAATCCAACAAGATCATAGAATGGTTTGAGTTGGAAAAGACCTTAAAGATCTAATTCCACACCCCCTGCCATGGGCAGAGACACCTCCCACTGCACCAGGCTGCTCAAGGTCCCACCCAACCCAGCCTTGAACATCTCCAGGGATGGAGCATCCACAATTTCCCTGGGCAACCTGCACCAGTGCCTCACTGCTCTCACTGTGAAGATGAGGAATACAAAGCCATGTCTGCCCTAAATAGCACATGAGCAGCAAGGCAGTTGGAGCAAGTCAGGAATGAGAAGGAACCTGGCTAACCCTAAGCAGCAAAAACCTGTTCTTTATCAACTCTACAGTGGGATCGCTCTAAGACTGAAGTTTACCACAAAGCACAGAAAGCTAGATTTAGATCTCCTCCTACAGCTGCTCCATGCCCAGGTGAAAGGGAGCACACCCTTGCTTCACACACAGCATCTCAGGACACCATACAAATGCATGCACAGCAGAGCACTCAACAGGAGAACCATACTCAAGTACACCTGCATCACTCTTAACGATTGCAGCCATCTGAGTAAAGATTCAGTTAAGACACTGCTGTCCACATGCTACTGAAGTCGTTGGTTTCCCCTCAAGAGAAATCACAGCCTAAAGAGATGTCTGTGCACCAGCTCATAGGACACCAAAGACCAGCCTATCAGGAGAGAGTGAGCTGCTGTGTTTTAAGTGTGGAAAGCCATGCCAGCAGATTAGGGCAGAGCTGGGGAGCAGCATTCCAAGCCTGGCACCTCGGTTCTGAGGGTTCACGACGGACTGATCAGAGTTTGAGGACAACCAGTCCTCTCAGCCCACATCATACTACAAAGTCTACAAGGAAACTTCATGCTAACACCACCAGATAAGTTTTCCTACTTGAATCACATCCATTTGTCACTTCCTCTGGCTCAGCTACTTTAAGTTGAGTGCCAAAGGACATGGCCAGGAGCCTGGTACCACATGCTCTGCATCAGCATGCTTTTAACTCAGTACAGAAGGACTATATTCATAAAGAACTCTTAAACTCTTGATATATAACAGCTCTTGCAAGAGCTGCCCTTGCAGCTGGCGTGAGAGTCATGCTGGCTGGGTGCTGCTCCTGGCACACTGGTTCCAAATGATAAAAATGACTTGTCTGAAGTTGAAGAGTTTCCCCATCTTCACCAGGTGTGTGTTAATACCCTAACACCATCTCATGCAACAGCTGTAAACCCCAGAGGCCTTTGGATAGCATCCTACAAACAGATACTAAGCTCTCCCTTTCCCATGCTCACTAGAAGCACAGAGAGCAAGAGACTCCTAGATTAACAGTCAAACTCTGCAGAGCCCAGGCAGCTTGCAAGCTTTCAGATGAAGGAGTGAGCCCATCACAATAGGTTCCTGGTAGCCTTGTACAAAAACTAAGGCAGGTAATCAGACTTCAAGGTCCCACAAGAGCATACGTTGCAGCTAAAGGTCTGTATGCACAGCACACACAGGATTTTTTTCAGGGACAACACCTCCCCACGCTGATCAGGCAAGCCATTACAGCAGGCTTATCCCTTATCACATTCAACACTGGTAGCTGAATTTTCAGGGCACTGATATCAGTACAGATGAGAGCAGCTGGGGAAAGACAATGTTAGGAAGAAAGTCTGATATGCAAGGAACAAAAGAGTAAAGAAGCACAAAGAAAAAAGAAACTGAAGGTGAAATACCTACTGAAGTGGAAAATTAGGTATTTCTTTTCCAAGCTAAGGACACTGAGCTGTCTCCACTCCCTTGTGCAGCACCAGAGGAGGGGGAAAGAGGTGGAGGGCTGTGCACCCTCTGAAGGGAAGGCAGCCAGCAGCCCCCTGGGGCGCATGCAGAGCACACTCAGGAGGGACAGAACTAGGCAGGCAGGTCTCAACCAAGCAAGGCAACTCCTAACACCTGCTTCTAGAAGTAGGTCAAGCCTTCTAAAGACCTCTAGCAGAGGGACACAGAGCACTCCTATCTGCATCAGAGCATTTACCTCTGGTTGTAATCATTATGCAAGTACCTCCCCCTTCACCTCTGCTCCCAAAGCAGTGTCTGTAATCATTACACAGCAGTGATTACTGTGCCCTGTTCCATCCAGGCCTCTGCATTAATTGGACAGGCATGCCAAGACAAGATAGGCATCAAAAGTCTACAAAGCAAGATGCAGAAAGGAAAGATTCCTAAAATCCCTCCAACAGCTCTATCCGGACCATCTGAAGCCCAAGTGTGAGCCCAGAGCCACTTATTGAGACAAGGGGTCACTGCTGGAACTCACCAGGATATCAGCTTTGGCCCTCTCTGCCCTCTACACCAAGAAAGCAGTGCAGTCAGACAGCCACCTTCTAACAAGGGAAAGAGACGTTCTCCGAGAACACTAAAGATAGACTCCAGCAGCACAGCATACGTCCCACAGATCCCAACAGGCACAAGGCTTAACAGATACCACCTTGAACAGCATTCACAGCCCTCCGTGCACAGAAAAAGCAGCATCAGGCCTCATTATCTCCACAGAAGTATAGATTGACCACTCCAAGCCAAGGCTGTTGTTCCTACTGCTGTCCTGTACTGACAGCAAAAGCCTCTTAGGGTTAAGTAGAAGCAGCATGAGACAAACCATAGAATAATTTGGGTTGGAAGGGCCCTTAGAGATGACTTAATTCCAAGCTCCTGCCATGGGCAGGAACATCCCACTAGATCAGGCTGCTCAATGCCCCAACCAACCTGGCCTTGAACACCTCCAGGGATGGGGCAGCCACAACTTCCCTGGGCAACCTGGGCCAGTGCCTCACCACTCTCATCATGAAGAAATTCTTCCTCACACCCAGCCCAAATCTGCCCCGCTCCAGTTTATACCCATTCTCCCTCATCCTATCACTACAAGCCTTTGTGAACAGACCCTCTCCAGCTTTCTTGTAGGCCCCTTTCAAGTACTGGAAGTTCACTATAAGAAAGATCTCCTCAGAGCCTTCTCTTCTCCAGGCAATCTTCATACATAAAGAGCAAATCTATTAACAAATCATGAGAACAAGCGAGCTGATCTGATCCACAGCTGATTTCCTTGCAGAAAGGCTGGAGAACTTGCTGCTGCAGTGACAGCTTACCGCCCTGATCCACGCCACAGGGAAGAATCAACCAGAAATCAAACCCTCTGAGATGCCAAGGGAAATTAAAACCATCACACCCATTTACCACCTCCACCATCCCCAAGCCACTGAAGTCTCAGCATCTAGACATAGGCCTCCTGGTGGGAGCTGGTCTTGGCAGCTGAAACTTGTCATCTACAAGCAATAGCAGCCCCACAGCTCCTGCAAGGATGAGCCCTGGCTCCTGGGGACCAGCTCCTCCCTGCAGGAGCCCAGGCTGCCTTACCTGTTTGGCTGGCAAGAACCAGACTTTCCAGCCCAAATACTCCCACCACCCGCCAGCCAGCAGGACACATCCTACCACAAATCCAACAAAAAAGCATAGAAACACAGACAACCTCTTGGGCTACCCCTGCCACCACTCCCAACTATATCCTGTAAACATCTTCCTAAAGGAGGCATCCCAGTCCCACTGCTAACTGTGCTGTAACCCCAGCAGAGAAGGGGAAAGCATTCACCCACAACCTCCAAGAACAGTGCCAAGCCAAGCATGCAACAATCCACCTGCTTCTGACGCCAGCTTCAGAGCTATCTGGGAATGCCAAGCTTGTTCTCATCAGGAAAGAAAGTTAACACTGAACCTTGAATAAGCTCACTTATTTTCACCTTCCTAAACGCAGTGCAGGACACCAAGGTCAGAGGGAGTTTTTAGTCCCCTATCCTTTGTTTTGGGCCACGTATCATGCCTTATCTAGCAGACTTTGAGGAAACAGAGATGAGAATACAACGCAGGGCAGGACGGTGGTGGCCCAGGCTGTGTGAGTGGCACAGCTTAATCCCCACAGCAAGATGCAGCCAGGAGATGCTGCAACAGCTGGCACAGTGCTGATTATCACAGAAACAGGCTGTCAGCAGCAGCTCACACCCATGAACCAGACAGAGGGGCTTCCTAGGAAAGAGGTAAGACACAGCAGACTAAATCAAGCCCCAAGGGCTCAGCCAAACATTTGGCACCCTAAACCATCCTCAAGAAGCTGCCCAGCAGGTCTGATGGGAAGGTCAGCTCCATCCACCTAGGAATCTGCCCTGGCTGCATTCTCAAAGGAAAGAAGGTTGTCGGTTTAGGGGAGCACAGCAGGATGGATGCACTGCTCCACAGGCATCTGAGAGGGAAGAGATGCTCTGAGGGAATGCACTAGCAAGGAAAGTGCCTGGTGATATCTCTTACTGCCCACTGACTATAGCAAGGGGTATTCTCCCCACCTCTTCCTGCCCTTAGGACTCCAGAACCATGATGGTCAGTCACAGGGAAAGCAGCTGGCAGTTCCCCTGTGGGAAGCAGCCTGAGCACAGGGGCATATGGACTGCCACCACCAAAGACTCCCCTCCCCTCAAATGCTTATGTACTTATGCTGTCTCATCTAACACAACAGATTAAAAAGAAGAAGCCCTAACTGCCCTTTCATTACAACAGAGGAACAGGCCCACGTTGGAGACCTACAGAGCAGGGCCAGTGCTGCCTGTGGAAGGTCAGATCAGCACTTGGCCACAGTTACTACATCTGCAGTCACCCAGCAAGCACAGACCCCTAAGCATCACCACAAACCAATGTGAGGTGAGCTTGCAGCCAGGCTGCTGCTGCCACCAACCTCCCACCTGCGTTCCAGCACAAGGGCCAGAAGGAGGCCAAGCACCTACACGAGCGCCACTCAAAGCTAACATTGTGTGGCAGCAGCGGGGGAGGCCTGGTACTGCCACCCTGCCCAGAGGAGGAGGGAAGAGCCATCTCAATGGAACATTGATGCTGAGGGCTGAGTAGGAGAAAAAGCCCTCTGGCACCAAGCGGGCAGTTTCACCGCAGAAAGCTGCTTTCACCCTGCTGCAGGGAAGCCCCAGCAGACCACAGCCCCCCTCTCAGTGACTCCCAGGAGCCAGGCAGTGCAGCATCCCAGCCCTGAGCAGCAGCCCAGCTAGGGCAGCCTGGCACATACTCCAGATCCCCTCAGCTCCGGGCGAGCAGCCCAGGTGATGCTGCCCACGCCTAATCTACGCTGCTGGCTATCACCGCTCACCAGGCGTCCTGGATGGCATCTTGCTGCAGCTGTGGGAGCAACTGGCTGGCTTCATGGGGACCAAGCCCTGCACCCGCTGCTGCTCTGGCTAGGACAGGGTGTGGGGTTGTGTGCACAGCATCAGGGGGCCCTGCAGCTGCCCTGGTTGGCAGGATGGGCAGCACCAAGCTTTGCACCCCTACTGCTGCCACCCTGGCTGGAGGAGCATCGAGCCCTGCACTCCATGGCTTACAGCTGCCCTGGCAAGGGAGGGGGCAACACCAAGCCCCGCACCCCCAGTGCTGCCAGCCTTGCTGAGGGGGCAACACAGAGTCCTGCACCCCTGACTGCCGCCGGCTTGGAGTGGCTCACAGTCAACAAGGAGAGACAATCCTTCCTCCTGGCTGACTGTCAACAAGGAGAGACAATCCTTCCTCCTGGCTGGCTGGGAAAGCATCCCAAGCACAGCACCGAAGCAGGGGGGCAGCTCTGGGATGTGACTGCCCCAAAGGAGGGCAGCCTGGCTGTGCGATGGGGGCAGCAGCACCAGGCTAGAGAGTCTGGGGAAGCCCCTCAGCTCCCCACACCTCCACAACCTCAGCTCCCTGTGTCACACCACCACAGCCCCAGCTCCTTGTGCCACCACAACGCCCACCACCATGACCCCTAGCTCCTCTTAAACATTTACATAATCAGACTGATACCCACTTATCTTCCTCCTTTGATACAAGGAGGTCTGCAATGCCCCTGGCCTGTCATAAGCACTCACACTGCTGCTACAGCACTCCCTGCACCCACCACAGCACCCAGCTCCAGGCCGCCACCACCACGACCCCTAACTCTTCTTAAACACTTAGGAAACCAACCTGAGACCCTGCTTGTCCTCCCCCTTTTGGCACAGGAGGCCTGCACACCCCTAGCCTGTCACAAGCACCCACGCTGCTGCCGTAGTGCTCCTTACACCCACCACCATCCCCAACTCCCCACACCCACCCATAACCCCAAAGCTCCCTGCGCCCACCCACAACCCCCAAGCTCCTCTCACACAAACAACCTGAGATCCCACTTCTCCTCCTCCTTTCAGAACAGGGGGTCTGCTTGCCCCCCACCTGTCACAAGCCCCCACACTGTAATACTCTTCACATCCACCACAACCCCCCAGCTCCTCTTAAACACTTACAAAAACAACCTGAGACCCCACTTCTCCTCCTCCTTTGGGCACAGTGGGTGTGCACACCCCAAACTTTTCACAAGCCCCCACACTAACACTCTTTGCACCCACTACGACCCCCCCAGTTCTTCTAAGCCAGCCTGAGACCCCACTTCTCCTCCTCCTTTGGGCACAGGGGGTCTGCTTGCCCCCAGCCTGTCACCAGCTCCCACACCGTAGCACTCTTCGCACCCACCACGACCCCTCCCAGATCTTCTAAGGCAGCCTGAGCCTTCTAAGCCAGTTTCCCTCCTCCTTTTGGCCCAGGGGTCTGCTTGCCCCCGGCCTGTCAGAAACTCCCTCCTTGCAGGGAGGGTGAGGGCCGCCCCCAGCGCCCTCCCGGCCGGTGGCAGCCGCACCCAGCCTCACCACAGCCATGTCGCAACACCCATCCCGCCCATCAGGCCACGGCTCCCCATGCTCATCATCCTCCCCCTCCTCGCTCTGGGTGACACCACTCAGAGCATCCCTGGTGACAAGGGCAGCGACAGGCGCGTCTCCTCCAGCCTCTTCCGCTCCTGCGGGTTGTTCCACAGGTGCCGAGGCGGCACACGGGCCTTCCCACGGCCACCCTCACCAGGCAAAGCAGCAGACAAACCCGCAGAGCCCCAGCGCCGCCCTGCCCCGCACCAGCCTCCAGAGAGCAGCTCCAGCCGAGCACGCGGCCCCGCCCGCCACAGGCACCTCCCCGCCCGCCCCAAAAACCCAACAGGCCCCCTGGGAAACACGGCGCAGCCCCAGCCCGACCCCACCCCAGCAGGCGGGGCCGGACCCAGCACCCACCGCTACGGCCGGGCCCGCGCCGCGCACGCTGCGCCGCCGCGCACGCTGCGCCGCCGCGCACTCACCGCCGGCCGCACCCCACTCTGCCCGCCACCACCGCGGCGCCCGCACTTAAATAACCTGCCCGCCCCTCCCCGCTGATGATTGGCCACGGGGGCACAAGCCCCGCCTACAGAGGGCGGGGAAACATCCTCTGAGCCAATCAGAGCTGGTGGAGTAACCCGCCTCTTCCTTAGCCACGCCCACTCGGCAGCCCCGTTCACTCGATGTCCCCCGTCCTCCCGTGGCCCCGCCCACCACGTGGCCCCGCCCACCCGGGGTCCCTTGATGGGGGGTGCGCGGCGTCCTGGCACCTTTTGGGGTGTCGTGGTGGATTTGGGGCGGGTTTGGCTGGTTTTGAGGAGCTTGACAGCTGCCTGGGGAGGCTGAGGGGGTGGAGGGGAAGCAATAGGAAGGGAAAAATGGGAAATTATTCACAAGGCGTCCCGAGTTGGAAGGCATCCACAAGCATCATCGAATCCAGCCCCTGACCCTGCACATGACAACCCCAAAATTCATACCATGGGTCTGAGGGCGTTGTCCAAATGCTCCTTGAATATTGCCAGGCTTAGCACCATGACTCCTTCCCTGAGGACCTGTTGCAGTGCTCCACCCCGCTCTGAGTGAAGAACTTTTCCTGATAACCAACCTAAAGCTCCCTTTGCACATCTGCCATTCCCTCTGGTCCTATCACTGGTCACCAGAGTGATCGGCTCCTCCTCCTTCCCTTGTGAGGAAGCAGTAAGCTGCAGTGAGGTTCCTCCTCAGTCTTGCCTTCTCCAGGTTATTTCAATGGAAGTCCCAGTCCTGTGGGTTTTTACAGGGTGTTCAAGGTCAACCCATCAGGTGAAGCAAGCAGCATAGAACCGTAGAACCATAGAATCATAGAGTAGTTTGGGTTGGAAGGGACCTTAAAGATCCCCATCTACATCACTGTAAAGAATTTCGTCCTTATGTCTAGTCTAAGTCTTCCCCTCTCTAATTTATAGCCATTCCCCCTATTCCTGTCACTACATGCCTTTGTAAAAAGTCCCTCCCCAGCCTTCTGGTAGCCCCCCTTCAGGTATTGGAAGGTCGCTATAAGTTCTCCTCGGAGCCTTCTCTTCTCCAGGCTGAACAAATCCAACTCTCTCAGCCTGTCCTCGTATGGGAGGTGATCCAGCCCTCTGATCATCTTTGTAGCCTCCTCTGGACTGTTTGCGAAAGTTCCATATCCAGGCAATGTCTGGGTCATCATCCGCATCCTGGTCACTCACAGGTGGTGATGCACACACCTTCACGAGAGCTTGGTGTCAACGGGAGGCCCTCAATTTGCATGGACTAGATGGACACTTTCGGTGTCACACTTTTTAGGAAACAAACAACTACAGATCAATAAAGACGTGGCTGATTTTTTTCTCAGTGACACCACAATAGCTACCATGAGCATTTGGAAACACGAGACAGAAGGACACCCCAGAGACATTAAGCCTGACTGCCTGCTGTTCCCAGCACCACCTGTGTGTCTTCAAAGATTCTCGAGTTTTGTCTTAAAAGGTGGCTGGGTTTTGACTCGTGCTCATCTGATCTGAAAGTGGTTTCAGAATTCACTGTTCTAATTGTTAGGAATCATCTTCTCATTTCCAGCTTAATTTGATGCACAGCCAGTTAATATCCATTTGCTCCCAAGCTAGCATTGCCTTTTATCTCACACAAGTCCTCACTTTGGTATTTATGCTCCAGTGTATTTGTATACAGCAATCTCATCTCCCTCTCAGCCTTTACTTGGAAGACTAAAGAAGTTTTCCCAGCACATTCTTATTAGCCAACTTGTCCCTGCATCTAGTGCCATGGTAATTCATCTGGCCGTGCTGCTGTTCAAGTTCCCTCTCCTGAAGATGGGTGATCAGGAGTGGCCACAGGCTTTGTACTCACCTGGTGAGACTTCCCTGTCTAGATACAGTCAGGGCTGCATTTGCCCTTCTCAGTCCTGCTTTGCAGTGACAGTTCAGAATCACTTTGTGGCTGATTACTCCTGTAACCCCTCTTCTTCAGGTGCTTGCAGCTCATAAAGTACCCTAAATGAAGTAAAGAACTGCTCTCCTGGTGACTTCCGTGCCTTTTCTGGTGATACAGCATTCCTTTACTTTCCCCTGCAGTGCCAATGCACCACAACATTCTGATTTCACCAGATTACACGTCCTTAAGGAAATCAATTTATAAGAACGTCCACAAAGTACTTCAGCAGTAACCTTCTGCGTGTCCTGATAAGCCCTTTCACCAGGCTCTGCTTTCATCTTGACCTTAATCACTCCCTCCTACATGAAATTCCTGTGCTCGTTTCTGCCTCAATATCTACCAAGGTTCCCAGTTGGTCCCAAAGTTCACAGCTGTTTCCCTGAAGTCCACGCGGGGCCTGTAGCTTTATAGAAGAGTTTTTAAGTATCAGGTTAGTCAGACATAATAGCCGATCTTTTATCCTGCCTTCAACTTCCTGTGCATGTTCTGCGTTACTCTTTAATTGACTGCTATTAACACCAGACTGGCAGGCCTGGATCACTCTTTCTCCCTGGTTAAGTAGAGACATCAGCTTGGTTTGCTATTCTTGACTTCGTTTCTTTCTTGTCCTCCTTTTATTTTGCACCATTACTCTATTTTTAGTTTATTTATCGTCCAATTCAGTGACAATCTAAGCTATGTTGTTTGTCATGAATGAGAGATCACCAGTGGATTCCTTCATATTCCCTACCAGGTACTTTTCCACCTTGTATCTCACATCTCATAGCTTTCTTCAAGCATTCCTTCTCTCCTCTGGATCCACCCTTGCTAGCAGGCTTGTCAGGCTCTAACAAAGTGCCCCACATTAAACAGCCCAACCTCTTCCTGCTATTGGAATAAATTTCCAGGTCACTCTCTTTTCTTCTACTCAGAATGCAATCTCTTTCTCAGTCTCGGACTCTACTCCCCTGTTGCATCTGCTGTCTCCACTGCTATTTCTGTGCAGTCTGTGCTCTTTAGTTTTCCATTTCTACCACCTCTTCTCTTTCTCCTTAATTCTCCAACGCATCAAATATATTTTTCCATTTTATTTCTCTTCTATTAGTTGCTTTTTATTTTCTTTTCACACTCACTTGCTTCGATGGGTTACCTTTGTCTGCATGTCTGCCTTTTTTTACTTCTCATGCTCAGTGGGTGTTGGCAGTTTCTCCGTGTTCCCCCTTCCCACCACGTCCCTGGAGCTGCAGCAGCCTGGGCAGGAGCTCCAGCTGGTTTGAGGACCTTGATCTGCTGGAGCACCCTGGCTGTGGATCTGGCACAGTGCTGGCCCAGTTACAGCTGGCCTGGGGGTGATGCAGAGTCTCCTCCAGACCCCTGGGGACAGGCAAGGACTTGATTAATATGCTGCATGTTGTGGATCTGGATTTTTGCCTTCTAGCCTCTTTGGAAGCAGGACAGCACTAGCACACCTAGCAAAGAAAATCCCTCAAAAGTAAGGGAGGTGACGGAGACAAGGTCAGAGAGGTGTGACCCATTGTGTACAGCCTGATGTCCCCAAAGGAGCTGGAGAGAGACTTTTATAAATGGATAATCTTCTGCTTCCATCTTGAATCTTCCTTGTGTGACCTGAAATCTGGAAGAGAAGCTCTTTGCAGCCAGCCAAGCATGTTGCTCAGGCTGCGGTCTGGGTGCTGGAAACAGAGATGATCGTGTCTGTGGCCTGCACAAAGCTGTTCTTCCTCACCAACCACTCCTGCAGCTGGCAAAGCCCTACAGGTCATTAACTCTTCACCTGTGATTCAGGAAACAACCTGGCTATTGCTCTCTTGGTGGCAGCAGCCTGGCACGCACCAGACTCCAGTTTGGGAGAACTTAAGTTCCTTCTTCCATTGTTTATCCTGGAGAACAATGCACCATTTCCACCCTACCTTCAGTGAGGGTCTAGCTGCTCCTTCTCAACAGGTAGATCTGATCAGATGGAGGTGGGTGTGAGTCTCCGCACTCCTCCTTTCTGTTGTTCTCTCCACTAGTCCTGTCTTCTGTTTTCTCCTTGCTTCTTGCAGAGCCAGGTGTGCTTCTCCTTCTCCTTGTTGCTCTGTCTTAGAATGAAAAGCAGGCATGAAGAAATGTAACTTGCTGAAGGCATGAAGATGGAAGCCATCGTCAGCGCAGAGGACTATCAGACTATTAGATGGGAAGGTCTGGAGGAACTAAGCAACGAAAAAGGAATGAAGTTCAATGTAAGGTTATTACTTTGGGGATTAGTAATGATAATTTCTTCTGTATTGGATGAGAGATGCTGGTGCAGTTTCTCAGTTTTACATCTTTTCCTGTGCCAGTTTTGAAGAGTGGCTTAGGATTACCATGCAGCTGGGTGGGGAAAAGGGAAGTTTCAGCACCTCCATGTGCTGATTTTCTCATTTTTTTATGACAGAGATAGTAATTCTCAAAATCTTGGCTTTCTGGGGAATTAAAATATCCTTTTGATCATGTCTGATTTATATAGTAAGTTCATAATCTCTTATTCATTGAGTTTATAACTATGATTTTTTAAAATACTGAAATAATTGAATGGTGAGATTTTTATGTGGCAAAAACATTGACATTGTTTGACTTGTAAAACCAGAAAGATAATAAAAAGACCAAATGAACTTAAGGAAATCAAACACATGCACTTGTCCCTGTAATTTTTCAGTAGTGTACTTGACACCCGTAGCTAGCATATCCACCCACACCTGGGGAGTGAAAAGACAATTTCCAGCTCTTCCCATCATTTTCTTTTTAATCCTGAAAAGCCAGCAATGTGATCAGATAAAAACACTGATTGTCAATTGGCTCCCTAATGCTGTTTAACCTTTCGCCCTTTGTCCGGAGGTTGGACCCTAAAGTACTGTCAGCCACACATCCTTGCTACGCAACTTCTCTGTGACTATGTTG
Organism: Clamator glandarius; assembly: GCA_033459285.1. Classification (NCBI taxonomy): domain Eukaryota; kingdom Metazoa; phylum Chordata; class Aves; order Cuculiformes; family Cuculidae; genus Clamator; species Clamator glandarius. Next base: position 721,258 of record JAUNZM010000054.1, read on the forward strand.
ATTATGCTGGCAGCCACGAAATATCCAAGAAATCCTCCTACACTGCCTCTGTCTAAGCTGAAAGAATAAAATGAGACTCTCATGGCCTCTGAAAGTGGAGACAGATGACACTACTCAGTGCCTGAAGGACTATTAAATGCTATAATGCCAGCTTGGGAGTTCAACAATTGAAGATGTGCAGATAGACCATGCCTGGGCACGCGTGCTTTGCTAAGCTCAGGCTGATGTGCTGCTTCCTTCCATGGTTGATACGAACATTAAGTGACTCATCTTATGCAAATTCTTGTCTGTTATTTATGCTGATTACATCATCCTGGTAGTAAAGACCAATTACCCCATCACTGTCAGAGTTGCCCTCTTCCCCTTCAGCCAGAAGAAATACCTTCGGTCCTGGAGGTCTTAGAAGCCCCTTAAGCTACCAGGAAACAACTCATAACATTTCCATAGCCAGCAGGCATGAAATGACCCTGCTGAATCATAGAATCATAGAATAACCAGGTTGGAAGAGACCCACCAGATCATCGTGTCCAACCGTTCCCATCAAAATCCTGAATCCCTGCTGTAACATGATGCTGCGGTTTTACCTTAAAACATCACCTGGAAAAAGGCACGCTATGAGATAAAAGGTAGATGTGTCACTCAGAACCTTAGAAGCACCATGGTGGCGCGTTGGAGCACGGCTGCTTTGATGACAGACTTTCACCCTGGTGTGTTTAATTGCTGGACTTTGCCTGGTGGCCGAGGTGGACAGCCTCATGACTGAGGTTTCCTGCCAGGAAAAGAATTCTTTATCAGCTGCATAAAAGCCAGCAGCCTCTCTGGTGTGAGCCCTGGCACCCACCTCCATGGGCTGGCAAAACCACCTCAGCAACGCGTGACACTGTGGGTTCCTCCCAGGTCAGAAGACTCAGCCCACTCTGGACCTGCTAAAACATCCCCATTTGTGTCTGTGTCCCATAGGATAACCTTATGGATTACAGGGTTTGTTCCAAATCCACACAAATCCTGGGCAGAGCCATAGACAGAGCAAGGCACCTGAGGAGACTAAAAGCCTGGAGAAGCCCATTCTTCATGGTTGGAGGCACAACAGGGCCAGCTCAAGGCCCAGAGTGGACTGATGAGAGGCTGGAAGGGGTCAGGAGGTTTGCAGGCTTCAACATATGCAGCACAACATGCGTCCCTGGTCACCAGTGCAAGCAGTTTGTGACTGTCCACACGCAGCGTGCTGTGGCAGAAGACCTCGGCAGATGTGTCTGTCTTTGCAGGGACCTGAACACCACCCCTTGTCAGAGAGCTTTCAAGGTTGTCGCATGGGTACATGCTCCTCAAGAGACAAAACACAGATAATGGGAAAGCCCTGCTCCTGCACATCCCCAAAATCTCCTTTTCCAACTGAAGTCATTTAATTCTATCTCTGTGATTCAGAGACCGCAGGAGTTGATTGGCTCTGGCAACCTGTCCCAGACTGCCTGGAGCCTGGGAGAGCTGTGTGGCAAAGCTGGGTGACTTCTCCATCCCCCATTAGGGATTACAGTTGGATTTGGTGACTTGACACCTACATGCCAAGCTCCACAACTGCATCCCAGAGCTGCCCTCCTAACATGTGGTGCAATGATGCCATGGAATAAACAAAGCCAGAAGAAAAAAACCCTCCCAAATGCTCCAGGTTTTGCTGGAGACCTTCATGGGAAGACTTTGCCTAGACCTAAGTGGCCGCAGAGTCCCAAGCAGAGGCTGCCAGAGCTTGGGGTTGTGGATGCTGCACCTTGGCCGTGGGTGCAAGCTGCTGGTCATCAGGCTGAGCCCACTGCTCGTCGCTTTGCAGCGACTAAGCCACAGAAAGGATATTGTCAGAGCAGAGGATTGTTCTGGGAGAACAGGCTGCACAAAGAAGGATTGTTTTGCTGTGAAATGAGCCCGTGTTTTAGCTCCAGCCAGGGCTGCAGGCTGGTGCGGGACGCTGCCTGCTCCCCAGAGGCTGCCATCCTCCCCAGCCTGCCTGGCATCTTCCTGCTTCTGAGGTTCTCCACCAGCGCCATCAGAAGCGCAGTGGAATGCCCCAAGACCCACACTGGGTGGAAAGGAAAAGGAAATGAAGGGAAGAGGGACCTCGTGTCCTGCCATGGGGTCCTGTGCCTGCCTGGCAGGTTTGAGGGGCATGGGGACAGAGGAGAGGAGTGGGGCAGCTCCCATGGTGAAGGGCTGTAGTGTCTCTCCCAGATAGCCAGGAGCAACCGACTTCCCTTGAAGGGAGAGATAAAACCAGAAGGGAAACAGAGATATGCAGAAAACTGCTCTGAGATAGTGGGCAGAGAATGCAATGGCCTCTTTTCTGCAAACAACTCTCCAAAAAGTCTTCTTGATGGTGAACATCACAAACCTTTTTGGTTGCCCTCATGCCTGCACTGCCTAAGGGGACAAACATCTTGCACTCCAGCTCCAGCAAGACACAGGAGGGAGCACAGGACACAAAGAAGTGAAGGGGAGGAAGCTGCATGCTCAAAATGTGGGTTGGAACATTCCTGTTAATTCCTAGTTTGCTTTTATTCCCTATGTGAGTGAATACATATGGTTAAGAGTGACAGTGGGCATAGCCACAGAGACTTCGTGTGGCGTGAGTCATTCCCGGCTCTGCAGCTGCTGTGGGGCTTTGGCTTCTCCTTCCCACAGCCCCATCCTGCCCAGCTCCCTGCCCAGCCCCGGGCTCTGCGGCGTGGGGCTGCCACGGTGCACGCTCCCCCAGAGCCCCACGCAACTGAGTCATGACCTGGCATGTTGTTCTGCTGACGGGAGCAAAACAGGCTGCGCTACGACGATGATGATGATGACTGTGGCTGTTTCTATCACTCCGATGCCCGTGGGAACCTAAAGATAAAAAACCGAGACAGCCAAAATTATGGCTCCTCGGCTCCACTGACACAGAATGCATTTCTCAGGGGAGATACAAGCCTGACCTTTATTAGCTACTGCCATTAGCTCTTTCTTTTGAAGTCCCACCATGCTGCTGCAGCAAGAAGACAAAAGCCATCTCTCCCATCCCACGCAGCAGGACCCTGGCTTCAGTACTGCCTCAGCACCAAAAATAAACTCCCTGTAAACATCCACCACATGCTTCAAAGCTGTGGGAGCAGCACACCTCCGTGCTGCGTGCCAGGACAGGCACATGACAGCAGAAGACAGACCCGTCCCACCAAGGCCATCTGGTAATAGGCAAAGAAGAGGGAAACACAGCATCATAGAATCATTAGGTTGGAAAAGACCTTAGACATCATCACCGCCAACTGTGCCTTTATACTACTAAATCATGTCCCTAGGCACCTCATCTACCGCTTTTTAAATACCTCCAGGGATGGTGAATTCGCCCTGGGCAGCTGTTCCAATGCTTGATAAACCTTTCTGTAAAGAATTTTTTCCTAAGGTCCAATCTAAACTTCCCCTGGTGCAGCTTGAGGCCATTCCCCCTTGTCCTATCACTTGGGAGAAGAGACCAACACCCACCTCTCTGCAACCTCTTTTTAGGTAGTTGTAGAGAGCAGAAAGGTCTCCTCTCAGCTTCCTCTTCTCCAGGCTAAACATCTCCAGTTCCCTCTGCCGTTCCTCACAACACTTGTTCTCCAGCCCCTTCATCATTTTCATCGCTCTTCTCTGGACATGCTGCAGGACCTCAATGTCTTTCTTATAGCGAGGGGGCCAAAAGTAAACACAGTATTCGAGGTGCAGCTCCACCAGTGCTGAGTACGGGGGGAGAATCACTTCCCTGGTCCTGCTGGCGGCTCAGGGAAGAAGAGGAACATCCTAGGAAATGCTGTAGCTTCAGATTACAGCGATGATCCCCCTTCAAAAGGCCCAAAATGTGCCCAACAAACACTCAATGAAAAAAATGATGCAGAAGTACCCTGGGGCACAGCCTTTACTCAGAGGAAAGGAGTTGCCATGCCAAGCAGAACCTTAGCTCCGCTGCTAATTCCACGAAGAAACTGCTTGGATGCACCAGCAGCAAAGGGAGAAGCCCTAAGGCAAGCAGGTAAATCAGTGATAGAACTTCAACAGCAGTGGCAAGGAAGCACTGCAGGAACCACAGCTCTGGATTCCCTGGCTTTGTAAAATATGCACCTCAGAAAAATACAAGCAGTAATTTCCTTTCTCTAAAAAACACACACCAAAAAAAAAAAAAAGAAGACAAAAGCTTTTCCTTCAGAGGAGGCAGCGAGCACACTGTGCATTACTTTAATGTGCTTCCTCACGTGCAAAGTGCAGAAGGTTTCAATAATTTCCAAGTGCAGCTTTCCACCAGGGCAATATTCATGGATCCAGCCAGAGAGCTCCAGGCATCATAAGGACAATAAATAAATTCTGGTTCCCATCAGTCTGAACTATTTTTATGGCCTGTGTTACAAATACATCCAAACATCCTGTCTCTCAAGCGCGAACTCTTACTACCGCAGCGTCTATGTGAGGTACAAAGCAGTAATATTTTACTTCTAGGCTGGATGAAGATTCATTGCACTCGGTTAGAAGGAGGAGTTCCACGGGATTTTCTCAATGTGCCTGTATATTCAGTTGTAGGTGCTGGCTGTCACATAGACATGCTCTGGCTCTCCTGGGGCTACCAAGCTCACGGAGGAGCCCAGGGGAAAATGGAGAACCAAGCTGGGTTCTCTCCTTTCACCACTAGGCCATTTTCTCTGTGCCTTTGACTCTCAAGCAGTTTCCGAGCTTTCCAACAGCTGGTTCAGAGACACATTTTGCTCTTGATTCCATGAGTTTGCTGTCTTCTGTGAGCTGCAGGTGAAGCTGCTTTGGGAGTGAAGTGGATGCCAGACTTGGCTTACTGCCTTTTGGCAGCACACGCCTCATTACGATGCTTCTTGGCATAAAAAAGTGGCCAGGCTCCTTCAGCCAAGCCACTAGAAGACTTCTTATTTGGTCCCGCTTCTTATTGGGGCTGCATCTCGAATACTGTGTTTACTTTTGGCCCCCTCGCTATAAGAAAGACATTGAGGTCCTGCAGCATGTCCAGAGAAGAGCGATGAAAATAATGAAGGGGCTGGAGAACAAGTGTTGTGAGGTACAGCTGAGGGAACTGGGGATGTTTAGCCTGGAGAAGAGGAGGCTAAGGGGAGGCCTTTTGTGTCAGAAAGGTCCCATCTGAGAGGGAGGATAGAAACCAGCTTCCCAGCCCATGCCGAGACCCTGCATCTTGCCTTAGCTGGAAACCTGCAGAGGTTCTCCTCTCTCCTGTCCCCCCCATCTTTTCAGTCTCGCCTCCCCTCACACCGTGTGTACTTCACCTCCACTGTAAAGGCGCAATGACACCCACTTGAGAGATCTGTGGGTTTTAAAAACAAACAGAAGTGTTGTGGTTTTCTTTTTTAAACAAAAGAAGACACCTGCGTGCACATCTCTGCTCGGGAAGAGGACAAGAGAACAAACACACGGCAGATGTTAGTCGTGCTGATTAGTGGATGCAGAAAGAAGTGGTGGCACCACGCCAAGCTTCACGGTTTCCAGAGGCGAGCAGCCCAGGGCAGCGGCAGGACAGGCTGAGGGCACCGACCACGCTGGATGCATGATCTGGGCTGGGAAGGGTGGGACTGCGTGTAGCCGGGCAGGAAGGAAACGCAATAAATCTCTCCCTCCTGCTTTTGGGAGGAAGCCAGATGAAGCATTCCTGTCACAAGGGTGAAAGGTTTTCCACTCTAGCAGTACGTCAGGAAGATGTTAAAGCACCAGTTGCAAGTGTTAAAAACTCAGCAGGCCGGGTATCCTGAATCTCAAAACTGAAACACATAAATAAATCTGTATTCAAAAATCCAAATGATTCATGCTGACATTCAGTAAGACAAAGAAGCCTAGAGAAGCTCCAGAGAATGAACAAGCTGATGTTGTGCCAGCATTTTAAAAAAGTAAACAGGATGGCCTTGTAAACAGGTGTGTCTGTTCGACAGTCATTCCATGCAAAATAATGACTGAAAAATATGTGATCCTATCGACAAAGACTGAAAGCGGAGAAATATAAATACCAGTCATCAGGGATTACAGACAATAGTCCTGTCAAACTAACATGATCATTTTTGTGGCACTGCATATATCAGAGCATGAGCTGGCTACGGTGGTGGCACGTGCAACCGAGGAACCAGGGCGCCGCTGACCTGGCCAAGTGCAAGGGAGCACAGGAGCTGCTCCCTGGGAAGTGACAGCGAGGATGTGCTTCTAGCAGGGAGAGCTAGGTAGTGTGAAGCTGATGATCTGGAAGGAAACAAAGTCTTGATGGATAATGGCTTTAAGTTGGAGGAGGGGGATTCTGACTAGGCATTAGGAAGATATTCTTCATGATGAGGGTGGTGAGACACTGGCCCTGGTTGCCCAGGGAAGCTGTGGATGCCCCATCCCTGGAGATGTTCAAGGCCAGGTTGGATGGGGCTTGGAGCAACCTGGTCCAGTGGGAGGTGTCCCTGTCCATGGCCGGGAGGTGGAAGTGGATGGGCTTTAAGGTCCCTTCCAACCCAAACCATTCTATGGTTCTATGAAAGCACAATGTCCTGGGAGCTGGGGGCCCGTCAGTGATCTGGAGCCCTTGGTCTCCCTAGGCAGTGGGGCCATGTGGCACAAAGCGTCCCTCCTCTGCACTAGAGCCTGACTAGTACTGAGGAGGAGGCTTGGGGGACCAGAACAAACCAGTGCGCGTGCTCTACATCAAACTTCCACACGTGAGCTGGGACCCAGACAGCCTGGCAGCGCCTGCCGTGCCAGGGATGAGCCTCCTCCCTGCCAAAATTATCCTAATAGGAAGAGACGAGTTCAAAAAGGGATTGGACAAGGCAGGGGAAAAAGCCTCGAGGGCTCAGCGTGGCAGCACATCCCATGCTGGCAGGGAGCATGCTCCTCTGATCCCCTGCTTGGCCCCTGCACAGCGGTGCAGGCTGAGCCTTTGCCCTCACCCAGCAGGGCTGTTGGTGAATCCCCGTTGGACTCACAGGTCACAGTGACAAGCAGCGGACCATGAATTTCCACCATGACTTTATGGGTAAAAGTCCTGTTTCTGTTCCCTGTTTAAACATTCAAGTGCTGGCAGAGACTGGATAAGAGGTTAAAGTCGCTCCGCCTTTGAATTCCTATTCCCACAACCAGAATAGCGTGTCCCAGTGCAGTGTCCCAAGGGATGCAGATGCATAAGAAGATCTGGACGTCAGTCAAGAAGTGGAAAATGGAAAATACGCCTTAAAGCAAAAGGGACTTCCATCAGTTCAGTTTATTGTAAAAAAGGATCAGGAAAGCTTGATCATAATATCCGACTCCTCTCTCTGGGACTAACAACTTGGGGGCTCGCTCCCTGGCTGAGAAGATACAATGACTTGATAAGAATCCAAGAAATGCAGCCTCAGTATAAGGTGCAATAAGAAAACCAACCTCTAGCACAAGCTACCAGCCACTCTAATAGAGACTTATCAGCGCAAGATCAACTGTTTTCCTAACAACAGTGCTCTAATTTACACAAGACCTAATTCAGGGCAGTCTGTGTCATGCAGGAAGTTACGCTGGCAAGCCCAGCCGGCCTCCCCGGCTCTATAATCTACGGAAAAAAAAACCTGCCTGTATTTCCCTTCCTCCTGGCCAAGTGTGTGAAAGGTCTGGCCTGCCCCTCTGGAGGCGTTTTTGGGAGAGCCAGGTTAGCTTGGGAGGCAGCAGCCACGCTGTCCCGGGCTGGCCGAATCGCCCCAGCGCTCCTGCACAGAGACACTTTAGCTTTATAAGGAAGCCAGTCTGAAGGGAAGTTCTTCTGAAGTGAAGCAGTGTCCTAGAGCTGAGGCTGCATGTATGATGAACACCAGGGATGTGCCACACATTCCTCTGACAGTTTTCTGCCTTCCTTCCCAACTGAAAGAGGAAGATGGAGCAGGGAACAGCCATCCCTGCCGTGTTCAGCCCTGCAGATTCCAATTCCCCTGGCATCAAGCACAAAACTGGAGCCAGCAGCACGCCCCGTGCCTTCACTCCAGCTCCCCGCTGCAGCCAGAAGCTCCTGAGATAGTCAAGAGCTCCACGTTCATTAGAAGCAAAAAGCGATCCTATCAGTCTGGCTGGACTGGTGCTGCTGCAGACACATCGCTGGGCTCGTTTGTAGCAGACCAACTTTGCTTATCATATAAGCTGCTTGTGCTTCCAGCTTTACTTTCTGCTCCCCCAGCTCAGTGCTTTTCAAGGGCCCACACGTCAAAATAGGTCAACTGCTGTCCCAGTCAGAGCTCTGTGGAAGGGTTTGTTTTGGGAGAAGGGCTAACAGCCTCCACAAATAAGCTGGATCTGATTAGCTCAGAGGCAAGCAGTGCAGGAGCAGCTGCAGGCTGTATCTGCTGAGTGGAGATTTCCTCATCCAGAAGATTGCTGACAGACGCTATTGAGTAAATACAGTGCTGGCTTTCACCACAAGTCAAAAGTGATGCAAGAAACACGACAGTTGTCTTTAGGATAGCACTTTATGTACTGACATGGTCCATGGGCACGCATCCTCACCCTTATTGTTATTATGATTGGACTTGGTGATCTTAAAGGTCTTTTCCAACCTAAACAATTCTGTGATTCTTATTCTCAGAGGGATCTTCTGTTGGGCAGATTATACGTTACAGCCCAAGGACAGAAAGTAGAGCAGGGATGGCTCCACAATGCCCAATTCCAAAGAGAAATGGGCCAGACCTCACAGCCTGGCCATTCAGAGGCGCCATGGTCCTGAGCAGATTGAAATACTTCTCTGAAGTGATGAATTAATGCTGAAATAGCCAAGAAATTCAAAAGCAGAGAACTATGGAAGTGAAATGAGATCCATCTGGGATTTACAGCAGCAGCAGAATACAAAAACTCTCTGCTCTTGTTCCTGAAATGCTGCCTTCTTGCTGTAGGCCTTGTAATAGTCTTTCCATGTATTTTGCTTTCTGGGGAATAGTCATAATGCATTTTCAATGAACAAGACGCTTACTGCTTATGTTTCTACCCTGCTGACTCACTTTGTAACAGCTCTTTACACACAAGCCTGCAGCTCCAGCACTCAGCCTCCAGCATTCTCTGTGCATTTTAGTTTGGAGCTGCTCTGTAGCCTTACCCAAAGGGAAACAAGAGCCCTTACAACCCAAAAGATGGACACCAGTGTCCCACAGTTTGTGTAACAAGGTCTTTATTCAACAACAGGGAGTAAACAAAGAACATCCCGAGAGAACAAGCAGAAACAAGGATTAGAGCGCTCCATGCAGTTCTTCAGGTTCAGTATCAGGAAAAGGTAATTGCCCTCCAGGCCACACCTGAAGATGGGATCAATACCAGATGCAAAGTCCTCTGCTCTGGCTGAACGAAGAAATACTTCCATCCAGGCGACAACGCCACTAGCAGCTCCACACAAGCCACACAGCACTAAATAAAACCAAGGGAAGGGCCTTATAACCCCTCTCTCCCTGGATATGGAGTGTGAGTATGTGAAGGGAGGAATTCCTAGAAGGAATCCAGGTGTGGTGGCTGCAGAAGGAACAATACTGGTAACTGCCATTCCATGGGTCTGGTTCATCTCATCTCTGGTATGGATGCATTGAGGCAGACTTGATGTTTGTTTTTATGCCACTCGGCATTTTTCCTGAAGAGAGAAAAAAGAAAAAGTGGTGCAAAATCAGCTGTATGAGAGGAGCTGTATTTGCTGAGGAGCATGCAAGAGTCACAACAAGCCTGCCTCGGCTTTTCTTGTTCCACTCCAGGTACCACACTAGGCTTACCTGCTAGAGCATGTTCCAGCTTCTGCCCTAACACAACTGATCTCTTACAAGTTGGCATCTTCCTTTGCTGAGGAATCTCCTTGACAGCTCCTGTGCCTCCTGCTATCCCCTCAAATTATATCCTTGTTCCATCTTAAACAAGCCTTTCTCTTTGTCAGGAGGCTCCTACAGGACTGTGGGACTTGTTCAGTCTCACAAAGCTGCTGGCAGAGAAGTATCCAGACTGATCTCCACTTCCATTTCAGAGGCAAACACAAGAGCCTGTAACCTCTTCCTGGTAGCATTATTTTTAGTCAGGGTGTATATTTAAATTACTAAGCCTCCCTCCGATCTCTTAATTTCTCTTAACCACATTCACCTCATGGGTTTTATTACTCTTTGCTGATAGGGCTCACACATGGGAATGTGTTCAAAGACATTGTATGGGCAGCTTACAACACGTGCACAGTGCTAGGTAAAATTGAGATGATCAGAAAAATGAAAAGACAGTGGTTCAAGAGCAGCACAGAGGGATGTGCAAAGAACATTCCTTCAGGAAGTGGACTAGACCAGAAAAAAAAAGGACAGCTTCTGAAAATTAAAACTGTAGTGCAGCAGGACAAGAAATGATTTGATTAGCAAATGGCTAAAAGAATAAAGATTAAACTTTCTCAAAAAGAGTGGGTCATTGCCTGCAATGAATTCGCAGACAATCAATGCAAACAATCAGGAGACAAATACTGTTAGACATGACTCCACAAGGAAGAGTGAACAGGACTGTGTGCTTCACCCACATCTGGAATACTGTGAACGGTTCTGGTGTTCCCAGTCTTGAAAACAAACAGAGAAGGTGCAGGCAACAGTGATAAAGATGCTTCAAGATACATTACAACTCTCACACAAAGACATATTAAACAGAATAGGATTCATAAGCTGGAGGGAAAAAAAAAGATGGACAAAGGGAGAAGGACATGACAGACTTCTGAAACATGAAAGTTAGCATGGAGAAAGTAATTGAGGAACGATTATTCGCCATTTTTCACAGCATGGGTGAAACGGAAACATTCACTAAAATTGTCAGGGAAAAGATTTAAACATAAAAAGGAAGGAGTTTCAAGCAAAATATAGAATTAAGCTGTGGGACACACTGCCATAGGTGCTGTAGAAGTCAAAAAGGAACTGCAGAAACCAATCGCTGCTGTACCCACTACTCTCAAACCAAACTCTGGCTTAAAACACCTAAACAGCAACTGCTGTCAGGATATACTTTGTTCTTGTATTCAGCCTCAGCTGTGGGCGCTATCAACAGCAGGATAGAGGGACTAGTTTTTGGTGAAACCCAATATAACTGCTCTTATCAAAAGGGAACTTCCCCGTAACAGAGGCTGGAGAAGCACTCTTGCTACCAGTGCACTCTGCCTGACGTATGGAAGCAACTGTCTTCCCATCCTGGAGACTGTGGGCATGCAGTCACACGGGATGTCTTTGTTTCCAAATTGCAATGGAAATTACTTTCTAACTATTACTTAACTACATAATTAACTCAAGATTAATATTGTTGCTCAAGTTCATTTCTGAGCAACACTCATTATGCAGGCAAAAAAATACCAATTAGGATATCTGATATCCAACATGTCAGTTAGCACGAATGTAAGAATGACAGGATGGGCCTAACCCTGTCAGTCCCCCAAGCCAAACCCATTCCTGATAGCAGAGAACATTTAAAGAGGAACATCAGAACAGGGCAAGCCTGCAGTGATACCTCCGCAGAACACCCCCTCAGCTTCTAACGCACTGTGGCTTAGGGACTGGGAGTCAGGGATGGTATCTTCAGTATCAGCTGCTGACTGATTTTTCATCCAGAAATTTACCTACCTACTTTTCTAACTACCTACCTATCACACACTTGGCAGTGTGCTCTACAGACAAACTCTTTAATATTCAGAAAAGTATCTCCCCTTTTGTTCTGAATCTCCAAGCCAATATTTTCATTGGTGCCCTTTCATCGTCCTTCTGCATGGCAGGAAACAGTGAACGATGAATCCCACTCACGTGCTGTACACAATTTGGGATTTTACAGGCTTCCATATGTTCTTCTCCCTATACCAAAGCTATTCCTAGTAGCACAGAAGAGATCAGAACTGCACACTGCAGGTGTGGGTGCCCGAGGGATTTATACAATGGCTTAATCATACCATCTCTCTTTGTTCCCTTTCTAGAAATTCCTAGCATTTGGGCTGCATTTTTGCCCCAACTCAATATCTAATTAATGTCTTTACAGAACTGCTGTCACCATCCCTGGAGGTATTTAAAAGATGTGTAGATGTGGTGCTTAGGAACATGGTTTAGTGGTGAATTTGGCAGGGTTGGGTTTACAGTTGGACTTGGATCTTAGAGTTGTCTTTTCCAAACTAAACAATTCTGTGATTCTATGTATCTATTTCCCAAACAGAAGTAACTAGGTTAGAGTCAAGGTGCTGGACATGTAAAATCAAACTGCTATGCCTATGAATTTCACTTTATATTTAATTCAAATGTAATCCACTAAGTGAAGTAATTTGAAATATGAAATCCTTCTGTGACTCTTTACAGACAGCTTTTGGGTTTTTTCTTATCTTAAATAACTCATTATCATCAAACTTTTCAACTTCACTGCCTAGCCACAACTTCAACTTGACAGCAAAACTCTCTCTCTGCAAAATTACACCGTGTCTCCTTCAGCATTGATTCCCATGTTTACTAAATCCATCACGAAAATAGTATTGCAGTGAGTTAAGAAGATGAAGCTGGACGCCTGGGATCCATTTCAACCTCTGGCAATTTTAAGCAGGTATTACTCCACCGTTACGACCTGACTCATGTTATCAAGGCCAGAGCCTCTTACTCGGTTACGTCTGTAGGGTGACTGGGGAATGATCTCTACACCTGCATTTGTCTTTTTTGCTCCCAGTATTTCAATTGCCCTCAGATATGCAACTTATTTACCTGGTTGTCCTGCTTGTGCTATCTGCACTCCTGCCAGCATTGGCTGTTGCGGAGCTGGAGCACTGGACATCGGGACCTGCTGCATGCCTGAGGCACCGGCAATGATGGCAGCAGCTCCTGGTTGGCCTGTCTGGACGGCTCCTCCAGAGCCAGGGGGTCTCCGATTTGACAGTCCTTTCCCAAAGGCCACAGCTGCTACAAGTGCATTGGTATCTGCAGGGTTGAAAGTCTGCTTGTTCTGTCGTAAACCTGTAGAAAAAGAAGTGATTTTCAAGCATTTTAGCAATCAAGTCTAAAAAGTAGCAGAGCTGGTCCTGAATTTACTTTTCTGCCATTTTGGTGCGTGTAATAGAGATCAGCTTTTAACAAGCTGCCCTACAAGAGTCTCAGCACAGTCAAAGAAGGCGCAAAATCCAAGTACAATGGTGACCCAAGAGATTCTCCACTGAGAGAAGGCATACGCTGCTCAGGGAGGGGGGGCAGAGGAAGCCAACTCACCCATGCTCATAAGAATGTTCCCACTAAAGGCTCTTCCATGCTCAGTCCAATGACACGTAACAAGCATTGTGCTTTAGATAAGCAATGGCAACATCTCCCTTTGGAGGCTCATGAGCACCATAGTGCCTGCAAGTTTTTCTACCACAGAGCTGCCCAGTTATACTATCAATTCCAAAGACCATGAAGAACCTTTGCTTTGGTCCTTACTCACTATATTTGTGTGTCAAAGAAGACAAAAAATAAACCCACTGCCTTCAAGAGTTGGGCATAACGCTCCCAGGAATTGTGAACAGCTGATGGCAGAGACCAATAAAGTAACAACCTCCAACATCACAATCACAACACAAAAAAGTTGACCATGAGTCTGAAGCAGCCACCATCTAGAGCACGTCACACAAAAGCCTGCCAACAAACGCACTGTGGACTCACTCAGAACAAAGCTAAGGGATTTCTCATTCACTGCCATGCCACTTTCACAGCTGTTTTCATTAATCCAAGTTGATTGGGATGTTTTCTTTGTAAGTACTTACCACGTCCTGAAAGAGGGATATGGCAAAAGGTCAGAATTACCTTCCTGCCATGCATAGGTCACACAAGCAGGCCACCCACAGGACCCCTTTTCAAACTGGGTGGCTCCAGGACAGCCAATCTTGCATCTTCTGGAACGCTCTTATCTAAGTTGCTCATCTGCATGTCCCATGCTTCAGGCTCTCTGATTTACCTATCGTGCCTGCTGCTTGGACCATGTACTGCATGTCCACCTCAGTGACATACCTCCACTTTCAGATTCACGCTCCTCCTTACTGATTTTCTCCAGCAGATTTGAGCACATTTTGTTCAGACTTTGGATCTGTTTCTGCAAAATGAAAATCATCAGAAACTGCCAAGATACCTCCAACTCAGTACAAGTCAGCAAGGTGAACAAACCAGCTTTCTCCTCCCAGGGTCTGTGTAACCAAACACGCATTTTAGCAGCAAAGCTTAGAGAGCCCAGTGCTAATGCATGCAGGAGGGCACCATGGGGACAGGAAAGCTTTCGCCTTCCTCCGAGTGGTCTGACGGCATCTCCTGTGAACAGCCAGGAGACTAGGAACCCTTGGTTTGTGAAACTGAAGGAAACCAACCCTCAGCTAGGGTCAGCTGTAGAAATCTCAAACAGAAAAGGACACAGCAAAACAAGAAAACCATCTGATGTAAGGGTGAAGGAAGCAGAGTAAAAGGGCATCTTGTGCCCTAGGGGTAAAAAGCAGAAGTATCGAACTCTCTTCCACTTACCTGTGCCACATCAGGACTAATTCGAGCTGCATCTGTGATCAGCTGCTTCTCCTGCTCCTCCACCTCAGGGTCAGGCTTAGTTCGAAGATGGTCAGGCACGACCTCATGGCTGAACACCGGCACACGCCCCTCTGTCTGCCGCTGCAACAGTTGGACAAGGCACACTCAGGGCCTCCTTCTCCAGCCCAGCACTCAAACAGCTCCAGAGCAGAGGCCGCAGAGCTGGAACAAGGCTATCAATGTGCTGTGAGGAAACCTCGATCTGGAGTGCATGAAGAAGTTTCATGAAGAAGTTTGTCTAGGAATTTGCATGGTGCCCATTTAGTCAGAACAATCCATGGGGTCTGCAGTGCCTTCCCACCAGCATGGCCACGACCAGTTGAAATGTTTTCTCACTCTAGCAGAGACTAAAGGTTGCCAGCGTACACTGGAGGTTTTGTAACACACCTCATGCTGGTCAGATGACAAACAGTGCAAATCCAGATGCAAACATCTGACAGAAACAGCACAGCTACAACAGAGAAAACCAGCCGCTAGCAAGGACACCTCTGTAACACAACAAGACACTATTCCTTTTAGCACCAACATAATGAAAATAAAATATTCATGACCAGGAACACCTCCTGTAAAGCTTATCTGGTGAAAGTCCCCAGCAAAGCAGCTCCCAGGCAGAAATACTCATTACCTTTTCTTTCTCTACACCCAGGGCTGAGGAATGCCAAGCACAAGGAATGAAAAACTGGAGCAGACACACAAGCGCTTTCTGTTACTGCAGGGCGAATACTCAGAGGGAAGTTTCTTACCATGATCTCCTCATCGCGGTCTGGGGACAGCACTAAGGGTATGATAACCTGATTTCGCAACAGTGGGGTCTTCTCATGCTTAAGCACTTTATTCAAGGTGTTCAGCTGCCCCGAGAGCAATGCAAAGCTGTCCAGAACTGAAGGCCTGGGAAAACAAATTAAAAAAAACAGAACATGGAAAGGGATAACACTGACGGTTTTTATCTCTCGTTCATGCAAATGGCTGGGAAGTGAGGAAATAACAGGTGCTCCTCAGAGCAGTCTGCTCCAGACAGTACGTAGTAGAACCTAGGGATGAATGGGCAAGTGCGAACAGATCCCAGTCCCTATTGCAAACAGCTCAAATGCTGCAAACATCACAAGCAGCACCACTCAAGTGGCAGTTGTTTAGAATTCCAGTAATACACACAGAAGCAATGCTTTCCTTATCACTAACTCTCCCAGTGCAATTCTACAGCAAGGTCTGAGAAACAATTTAACTCCCAAGTAGTACAGCCAGGAGAGACAATATTTATAGCATGGCTATCCAGACTGAAAAAAAATGAAGGAAACCAGCTGATAATCTTGTCAAGGAGGTCCCCTTCAGTTTGCTTTCTCTGAGGGATCCAATACTTTTCCTGCCTTCCCCAACACTAACTTTAAACGCTGTCTGTGAAGCTTTGTTGCAGAGGCAGACACTGTCTAAGATATCATATTGTTTATCAAGCTGTAGCTACATCCTTGTGCTTCACCAGGAAAAAAATGTCACATCACACATCTCACAACCTGTCTGGCAAAACACGTAGAACCAGCAGAACACGAGAGTTCAGTTTATACCAGAGCCAAAAAGCCAAAAAGGTCAAGAAATGCAATAAGAACCTTTGCTCATATGTAGGTCTCTAAGATATTTTGTCTGAGAAACTCCCAGTCACTGCAGATGCAGATCTAGTTCTTGTTTAATGTCTAGAATAAAAGCTGTTAGCATGGCTCCTTTACTATACAGCATGAAACCAATGGATTTCAACTGGTTTTCTGATGGAAGATGTGTAGTGGTTCCTCCAATGGAAACACGAAAAACACATTTAAACCTGATTGAAAATAGGCCACTATTTTTTTAACTGGAACAGCTTCAGCGGCAACTGACAGTGCCCTCAGCTCTGTGAGACACCTTACCATGTGAGTCGGTCATATTCATTCTCCAGCTTGTAGATAAAACTGACCAATGAGTTCTTCAGGTCTGCCACCTGACTGATGAGTGCCTCCAGGGTCAGCTCCAGCTGCTTCTCCTCTCTCTAAAAACAGGCAAGAAATACAAGGAGTAAGGACAAAGTTTACCACCTTCCCGAGATGTTGAGGATCCACACACATGCATCCATAGTCCAGTCTCTCCTACAGAAAGCCACCTTTTCAGAAGAAGCAAAATCTGAGGATAAATACCCTGTGATTTCACACTGACCCGTTCCTCTTGGATTAGAACACTTAGGCAAGGCACTTGTGCCTGAGACAAACCCTTGACTAGCTGTCCTCTTTAAAACCTAGATAACCAACTGAAGACATTATCTCTTATATCTGCTTTTTACTACCTCAGGCAAAGTTATCAAAGTCAGCTCATGCCACCTTTGTGAGCCTTTTAAACTAACCTAACTCAAAATAGATTAGCGCTCCCTCAATTTGTTCAGACAGCCGATATGGGCACAGTGATGTCTCCATCCAAAACAGCCCTTTGCAAAATGAGTATCAAGTCTGTAGCCTGAAGAACTCCAGTTTCTACCCTTCACCTCAGTCTTGACTTTCTTCCTGCCCAAGTGTCACTTTCACCTGCTGAAGAAACTGGCAGCTCCTACTCTACCTGTCCCTTACTAGCTGTGGGAGGCCCTGCTGTGACAGAGACCACACGCATCAACACACACCACTTAATGTCTTTTGCTCTGGCTTACACTCTTTAAATAACCTTTTCCATCGACATCCCTGGCTGAGGGAGGATGGTGACATACAAAGTGTCAGGACAGGAGATCTGTTGCCAAAGACGCATCCTTGACTCTTGCAAAAACCCTCCAGGACCTTATCTATTCTAACTTATTCATATTACAGTGTTGAGCAAAATATAATTGAAGTCCCAGCCCTAATGAACAGCTCATGTAAGTCACGAACTGTACAATAATAATCCATGAGTAGGGTGGGACAAAGTAATCAAACAATAGAAAGGGAATGCCGACCGGGAAGGCAGATGAGTGACTCAGGCTACTGGCACGCTTGCTATTGGGTTTGTTGTTCTGTTTAAATATGCTGGATCAGCGCGAGCTTCACTGGAGAAATTACTGGGTATATTCCATGCTCATGAGAACACTTTTATTTATAGTCTGAAAAGACTACAAATTATTATTTTCCATTTATTTATAGTCTGATGAGACTATAAAGGCTGTTTTTTTAGTAATCACTGACCAGACTTGCCTTTACTTAACCACCTTAGAAGAAATGGCCAAGTCAACTTTGTTAAAATTTGATCCCTAATCTAGGGAGTGGACTCACAAAGTGAATTTCTAAGTGTTCCACCTTGAGAAAAAAAGCACTTCCCTCCATCTTGGGATGGCATTAGTCAGTTCCTGTGCAATTAAGAAATAAGCCTACAACTGTTTGTGTGCACGGTGCTTGTGCAAGAAGCTCAACTAACACTTGTACGCTGAGCTGGGCTGGTAGCCAGTGTCTTCCTGCACCCTTGCCAGGCAAACGCACCCACGACGATCCCCCTGGCCCGCTGCCTGCGCGTCTGCAAGAAAAGCCCTCAGGAGGATAAACAAAATCGTACTGCACATGCATTGCTCTTGCAGCAGCAGCACACTCCAAGCCTCCTTCTTTTGTAGACTTTCTCGTTAAAGCTGGAAGCCGATGTAAGCACTGCAAATCAGGCATGCGATAAGGCTGACCAGTGTTTCCTAGGAATGCTGTGACTGTTGCAAGCATGTGCTATATTCAGGTGGATAAGGAGTGATTAAGGATTTTTTAAGGAGCGATTAAGGAATTTGTTAGCAATACTAAATTGCCACTAACAGTAAAGATAGGGCTTATGGGAAGTGTTGCTGAAGGACTGCCTGATATGGAGCAATTGAGAGGTAAAGGTGGAAGGGCGCCTACAAGAAAGCTGGGGAGGGACTGTTCATAAAGGCTTGTGATAGGACAAGGGGCAGTGGGCATAAACTGGAGAGAGGCAGATTTAGGCTTGACATTAGGAAGAATTTCTTCACCGTCAGAGCAGTGAGACACTGGAACAGGTTGCCCAGGGAAGCTGTGGCTGCCCCATCCCTGGTGGTGTTCAAGGCCACGTTGGATGAGGCCTTGGGCAACCTGATCCAGTGCAAGGTGTCCCTGCCCATGGCAGGAGGTAGGAACTAGATGATCTTAAGGTCCCTTCCAACCCGAACTGTTCTACAATTCTATGAAATTCAGAGACGGTAAATGTGAAGAAACTCACAGGGGAAGACAAAGGGGAAAAAAAACCCAAACCAGTCCTGGCTTTCCATACACAATGACATTCTCTGAGCCAAACAAGATCTCAGGATGACCTGAGGGTAACCCATGAAAACATCTGCCCAAGGCTCAAAAAGCAGCCAAGCAAGTAAACGCAATAACAGGATTTACTAGGAAAGCAACAGAAACTAAGCATTGTTATGTAATCATACAAACGCATGCCTCATTTCCATCCCAAATATTATGTTCCACTTTTGTCTCTAAAACTGAAAAGGGATATAGTAGGAATATGTGCTAATAAAGGCAACAAGGATGATCAAGAATATCCATCAATTCCACAGATGCAGCAGCTAAAACCAGAAAAGGGACTGATCTGTGTGAGTCACTGAAACAAGGAGACAATATAACAGATCCTGGAGTCAAGGAATCACAGCACAATCCATATTCCAGTAGGACAACCTGAAAAGTTACATGAAATCAGCAGGCAGTGGTTTCGGACAAACCAAAGGATCTTTACAAGCCATCAACCTGCCATTAATCTCTGCAATGCTTTTAGACACATGGAATGTTTTGGGTTGGAAGGGACCTTTACAGGCCATCCAGTCTAACCCCCTGCAGGAGCAGGGCACAGCTTTAACTCCACCAGGTTGCTCAGGGGCCCATCCACCCTGAGCTTGAACGTTCCCAGGAATGGGGCCTCCACCACCTCCCTGAGCAACCCGGGCCAGTGTTTCACCACCCTCACTGTAAAAAAATATCTTTATATCCAGTCTAAATCTCTCCTCCTTTAGTTTAAAACTATTATTCCTTGTCCCGTCCCAACAGGACTCTCTAAAAAGCTCCTCTCCAGCTTTTCTTGAGCCCCTTTCAGCACTGGAAGCTGCTCTAAGGTCTCCACAGAGCCTTCTCTTCTCCAGGCTGAACAACTCCAACCGCAACTCTTTCAGCCTGTCCCGCGGCAGCACCAGGACGTTTTTTCATTCATTCAGTGATTTTATAGTTCTATGGTTCCTCCGAGGCCACAGGTGGCAGGAGGAGGCTGCGGCAGAGGGAAGGGACTGGAGAACAAGTGTTACAGGGAGAGGCTGAGGGAACTGGGGTTATTTAGCCTGGAGGAGGCTAAAGGGAGACCTCATCCTTGCCTACAACCCCCTGAAAGGAGGTTGTGGTGAGGCAGGTCTGTTCCCCCAAACAGTCATAGAATGAGAGGAAATCATAGAATGATATGGGTAGGAAGAGACCTTAAAGATCATCTAGTTCCAACCCCCTGCAATAGGCAGGGACATGACCCACTGGATCAGGCTGCCCAAGGCCCCAAGTTGTGCCAAGGAAGGTTTAGATTGCACCTAAGGAAAAATTTCTTCACCAAAAGGGTTCTCGGGCAGGGGAACAGGCTGCCCAGGGAGGTAGCGGAGTCCCCATCCCTGGAAGGGTTTAAAGACGGGTGGATGAGGTACTTCGGGCCGTGGTTTAGTGGCAGAGAGGTACGGCCGGACTTGACCCCAGGGGTGTTTCCCAGCCCGGTGGTTCTGACTCTGAGCTGCGCCGGGGCAGGGTCGCATCGGTCAGCGGGAAGAATTTCTTCACGGGAAGGGCCCCATCCCGGCGGGGCTTAGCGAGCGAACGGCTGGGGTGGGTTTAGCGGAGCCCCGGTGCGGTTTGGTTTTTTGTTTGCTGATCTCTGAGGTCTCTCCCAGCCCCGCCGGGAAAGAGGAAAAAGAGGAAAAAGAGGAAAAAGAGGAAGAGGAGGGGGAGGAGGCGCCCCCCGGCCCCCCCACACGCCGCCCCCGCTCACCTGCATGGCGGCCCGGGCCGCGCGCCGCTTCCGGGTCAGGGGGCGGGGCCGGCGGCATGGCGGGCACCGAGCGGCCCGAGGCCGAGGTGGGGGGAGAGAGGGAGGGGAGGGGGAGAGAGGGGAGTAGGGAGGAGAGAGGGGAGAGGGGAGAGGACGGGGGGCAAAGAGGGGAGAGGGGAGCGAGGGGCAGGGAGGACAGAGAGGGGAGGGGGCAAGGAGGAGAGGGGGAGCGGGGGGAGAGGGAAGGGGAGGGGAGGGTGTCAGAGTGGAGAGGGAGGAGAGAGAGGGAAAGGGGGAGAGGGGGGAGCAGAGATGGGAGGGAGAGCGGGAAGAGGGGACAGAGTCGGGGGGCGGAGTGGGGGAGAAGGAAGGGGGGCCAGAGAGGAGAGGAGGGGAGGGGGGGCAGAAAGGGGAGGGTGCAGAATGGGAGCGGGGGGCATAGGAGGAGTCAGGGTGGCGGAGCAGAGAGGGGAAAGGGGTGGAAAAGGGAGAGGGTGCAGAGAGGAGAGAGTGGGGGGCAAGGCGAGCGAGGGGAGGGGGGCAGAGAGAGAAGAAGGGCAGGGGTGTAGAGAGGAGAGTGTGGGAAGAGGGGAGTGAGGGGCAGAGAGAGGGGGCAGAGAGGGATGGGGTAGGAGGGAGGGGAATTGGGGTAGGAGGGAAGGGAAGGAGGAATTGGGGCAGCGAGGAGAAGGGGTGTTGGGGGGCTGGGGCAAGAGCAAGAAGAGAGGGGATTGCAAAGCTGGGAGGGAGTGAGAGGAGGGAACGGGGGGAGTTGAGGCAGGAACAGTGTGAGAGGGGATGGCAGGGCTGGGAATAAGGGAGTCAGGGCAAGAGAGAAGAGAGGGGATCAGGGATGGGACGGGAGCGAGGGGAGGGGCGGCTGCAGTGAGGGGCACAGGGTCGCAATGGGGAGCAGGACAGCTGGCTGGG
The DNA here is from genome assembly GCA_033459285.1 of Clamator glandarius. Classification (NCBI taxonomy): domain Eukaryota; kingdom Metazoa; phylum Chordata; class Aves; order Cuculiformes; family Cuculidae; genus Clamator; species Clamator glandarius. The sequence goes on from JAUNZM010000054.1 coordinate 742,722, forward strand.
ATGCCCTCCTGGGGTGCCCACTGAGCCTTGGGGTGACCTGGGCTGCCGCTGCAGGTGGAGGAGGCCGGGCACGTCTTCCTGCTGATGAAGAAAGACTATCGCATCTCCCGAAACGTGCGCCTCGCCTGGGTCCTCAGCCGGCTCCACCAGGTCATCTGGGCTGTGCCCGAGCCCGAGCTGGTGAGCTGGGGTGCTGGCACCCAGGGCTGGGTGGTGTCGCCACAGCTTGGGGTGGCATGGGGGCTCTGCTGTTCAGGAGCAGCCAGACCATGCAGGAGATGCAAACCGAAGCATTCAATCACAGAATCAATAGGTTGGAAAAGACCTCCAGGATCATTAAGTCCAACCATTCATATCAACCACTAAACCATGCCCCTGAGCACCTCATCCACCTGTCTTTTAAATACTTCCAGGAATGGTGACTCAACCACCTCCCTGGGCAGCCTCTGCCAGTGTCCAGTTACCCTTTCTGTGAAAAATTCTTTTCTGATGTCCAGTCTGAACCTCCCCTGGCGGAGCTTGACGCCATTGCCCCTTGTCCTGTCCCCTGACACCTGGGAGAAGAGGCCAGCTCCCTCCTCTCTACAGCAAAACAATCATGTCATTCTATGATTCCTTCCTCTGATTTGTCCTTTGGCTTGCCTTGATGTTCTCTCACTTACCATTTATGTGCTCGTGTAGGTGAAGTCAGAAAATGAGCTGGATGTTCTCAGCATCCTGCCTAACGGGTGGCAGCCAGACGAGCCCGTCCAGCCCAGGCCCTACCTCCTCGTGCCCTCCACACGGGTCACCTTCCTGGCCCGCCAGTACCGATTTGTGATTGAGCTCGATCTGAGCCCTTCCACGGGGATTGTGGTAAGTGCAGAAACTTCTTTTTTAGGGTGTTCATTGTTAAAAGGCTGAGCCCATTTCTGTTTGTTGAGAAGATTTATTCCTCTCTCTGTTAGTTTTTCACTTTTTTAGAAGTCTTGCATTTCCCAGCAATGAAGCATGCAGTGCACCTAGCTAGGCAGCTTAATGTTAGATTCTGTTTCTCTGCTGAATGCTCAGTATATAACCCTTGTTTATGGGTAGATACCATTTTAATCCAACTGCCATTGCAAAAAGATGTTTGCTGTTGGCTCCGTGTGGTGGGGCAAGCAGCAATGACGTTGTAAATCCTAGAAGATGAAAGAGCTATTCCCTGTCTCTGTTTCTGTAGGATGACTCGACAGGGGAGATAATTTTTGATGAAGTGTTTCATGCCCTTTCCCGATGCTTGGTGGGATTATTAAGACCTTTTCGTATCCCTGGTTCAGACATTATCTACCAGCCAGAGATCTTTGTCACCATCCAGGCGTACTCCTCCATCATTGGCCTGCAGTCCCATCAGGTAAATCTCAGCTTCTCCTTTGGCTCAGGGCATGAGCAGCTTGCTCTGTGGGCTTCTTGTGAACACAGAAGAAAGCAGGGGCATGCGGTAGATGGGCTCTGTTACCTGTGATTCTGCAGACTTTTCTCATTAAAGTGTGCAGCCTGGTATGTTGGGGAAATGTGTGTGAACAGCTTCTCCTTTGAGGTTTCTCCTGCGGGAAGAGGGCCCAGCAGAAGATGTGGCCCACAGGTACGGTCTCGGAGTTGGGCTGCAGGCAATATTTCCCTTGTATCAAATGTGCGCTGCTTGTTGTTGTTCTGTTGGGGTTTTCTTAATGTCTGTTGGCTGATTCTTTTTGGCCTCTTATAATTAGCTTAAGGCATTCAGGAAGAGCTGGTGTGCCCAAAAGATTGTCCTCCTGCTCCGGCTGTGTAGCAGTGGTTTATTCAAAGATAATTGCATCTTCCTGCAAACCTTGCTCTCTTTTTGCACTTCATGTTATTTTTATGGAGAAAAAGGTATATATGTGTATTGCTCATCCAGGAAAGCCTGTCTGTATTGTAATCATTTACTTTTCCCATGTCACCATGAGGTCTTGCCCATGTGAGGTTGAGGAAATGTAGATAACATGCAGCATCTTAGCCATTAGTTGAGTTCTTTTTCTACACATTCTATCTTCTTCACCTCCTTGTCCTGGGAGAGCTGCTTGTGGACAGAGAGTGCCCATGGAATTGTGGTGTCTGTAAACACAAGTGTTGTGCCTGTCAGCTTGGAGAGTTTATGTGGTGGCAGGTTCCCTCTGTCACATCACTTGGCCTCCTCTGTAATGTCAGGTCTAATTTTTTTCTTTATTTCAATTTGCTGTTCCTTTATCCAGCTGCTTACTGGAAGAGAATTGGATTAGTCTGTAGGTGGGTTAGATTAGACCAGAGTTAACGGCTTCAAGCTAGGATCCCACGTTGCTTTCTCCTGACTACTGCTTATCCTGGAAGAAGGCAGAAGTACAACTTTCTTACCCAAGAGGAGGTTTCTCAAAGAGTGATGTGAGCATGTGCTGCGGAGTGCACTGCAGGAGCCACGAGACACCACTGCTCACAGGCATTTGGCAGTGAGCAAGAATAGAGAGAAGGGGTCTGTGCTGGGCCTGTACTTTGTCAGGAACTTCTGAACCTCTGCAGAACCGTGTTCCTGTATCCTGTTATGAAGGCTGGTACTATAAAACCCCAGGTTTGATGGCTGACGTGTGTGTCTTTGGGCCAGGTGCTATTCCAGGGCTGTCAGCTGGATGAGACGAAGCGAGAGGCCTTTCTGAACCAAGTTTACACGCAGCTATGCGCCTTTGAGAACAAAGTGGCAGAGATGCTCCAGCAGCAGTATGAACCCAAACTGCAGGTAAGGAGAGCAGAGGTGGTTGGGGTCTCTTGGCTCTCTGGAGATTTGTGCTTGGAGGTCCCTCTGGGGTGGGGTGCCAAGAGGAACAGCTGCATGAGTCTGAAGAAGGAACAGATAAGGGATTTGTAAGAGAACTGTGTGGGATCCAGTAATGAGAAATAAACACTGAGGAAAGCAGAACCAATAAGTGTTTAGAAGGACTGATGAGAATGGTTACCTTCCCCAAGATTATTGGGCAATAAAGCAGTTTGACTTCTTGCACACCATGGGACAAACTCCAGGATGTGCCTTCTCTCTGAAGAAAATGGTGGGAGACACGATTATGCCTGTATCATTAATCTATAAATAGCTGTGAATGTGCTTTTAGCCCTTGTTGCTACATTTCTTGAATGAAAATACTCCCTTGTTACCATGAAAACTGACCATGAAACTGAGTAAACAGCCAGAGCAGCTTCTGTAACTCTTTGAAATCTGCTATGGGTGCTGCTAAGTTGCCAAGGATATAAGCATCAGCGAGTTGATAGCATTGCAAGATATATTTTAGGATGAAATTAAAAGCATGATTCTGTAGATTTTCAGAATATCTATGGATTTCTTATCAACATCATTTCTTGTGGTCTTGGAGATGAAGAATGTGATATTGCCACATTGATGTGGCAGTCGCAATCATACCTGTAAGCACCCTCTTGCAGGCAAAGCTGTTATCGGCCTGCCTGAGGCTATTTACTACTTACTGAGCATTAGTTATTAGAGTTTGGGGAAAAAAAACATCTCAAAATTAGATGAGTAAGTGGCTACTGATGGCCTACTGCAGTTGCATATCTGAAGTGCTTCAGATCTAATATCCTGGCTGGAATTTATACCTTTGAATACTGTCAGTCCTAGAACAGAAAGAAGATTGCAGGAAGTAAGTACCTTTACTAGTGTGTCCTGCCAATGGTTGTACAGTGGTTGTACAGCGCGTTGTGTCCATTCCTGATTGCTGCAGTATTTCTCTCATGGTAAACTACCTTGGAACTTCTTCTATGCAAATAGGGGAAAGAGACGCGCTTACAGGTCCTAGGGACTGGCGAGTCTTGCCACAGGCTGTGGGGTGGAGGTGGAAGGCCCCAGGGGAAAGGCAGGGACTGAAACTTTTTGTACTTTTGAAGTTGCATTAGCTGTATCATTGTCAACAAGTGTCTGAATTGAAGGCATCTGGCAAATTAAAATGATGGATAACTAGGGTTTTTGCTCACAGCCACAGAATGCTCCCATTTCTGCAAGACAGAAGTTTTGTTAGTTCTGCTTTTCTTTACTCAACTCCCATCATCTGTAGCTTTGCAGAGGAGGGTCTTGCACATTCTTCGCATTAGCAGTAAAAGTGAAGCAGTGGTTTATTACAAGGCTGAACTGCCAGAGCCTTCTGGAGGGGACTATGAATGCTGTAGGTTCTTCATCAGTGTAATTATACAAATTTCAGGCTTTGCCTGGGGGATATTTTTCATAGAAGATGCAGAGAAGCCTACCTACATTTGCTTATATCAGCACTGCATAACTAGTGCTGTTTGAATAGAGTTAAATGTACAGACACTAGACTGTCCTTACAAGCGTTCCTTACCCACTCTGCTGCAATGCTTTTTAGGCCAGGTATTGCTGTCTCTGCCTCTCCAGTGTTTCTGGGCTTTACTTGAGTAGATTCTGCCTCTCTGCAGCTGCTACTAAAGGACAAAGGAAAAAGAGGTATTCACCACCACTTTAATTGGGAACTGCTTTGCTTTGCAGAGGAGCTTTAGTGACCCCAAAGTGTCTCACCTTTCCCCTAGTATGAGAAATCAGCTTATAATAAAGCTCCTCTACCCCTAAGCAGACTTGCACAGCTGCTCTGAGGGGCCCAAGTGACCAGGGCTTTGAGAGCACCTGGAAATTGAAGCTAGAAATAGTTTGCAGAAGTGCTCTAGAGCTATGGTTTTGGGGGACTGCTAGACTGAAGGCTGTATGGAGTGAAAACTAGAGCTAGGCTGAAGGCAGACCCATAGAATACTGTGTTTTAGTTTTGGTTGGTTTTTTTTTTTTAAACTTTTCCAGGTGGATTTGTCGCCGTTGAGCCAAGAAAGCCCTGGGGATGTGCAGGAGTCATCTGGGAGGAAGCCCAGTGTGTCTGTTGTCACTGCTGATGTTGGCCTCATCAGCATGGTCCGGCAGGGCATCCTAGCACTGCAGCTGCTGCCCTCCAACTCCAGTGCAGGTTGGCTTTATCCTCCGGGTTAAGGGTTGCCCAGTGTTTTTGCGAAGGGTTGTGTTCCTCCTACCTTAGGCTGATATTAATTTTATAAGGACTGCTGCCTAGACTTTTCTCTTAGGGATGAAATCGCAAGAGCAGCTTTTCCTCTGCACTTTGAGGGCAAGTTGTGGTGATGGGATGGGGGAAGAACAACACTGCGCCATGTGCCGTGTGTCAGCATTAGGGAGTTTGTGGGGAAGCACAGCCCTGACCGTTGCTCAGAACAACCCAAGGTGTGCAGAGCTGTACCTAGTTTGCCAGCCCCAGAACACCTTGGAAGCTATAAACCAGACTCGCAATCTACCTTTCTGCTTCTGCCCTGCCTCAATATTATCACTAGTGGATATAGCTGGAGAGTGGCATCTGGTTGAGATGGAGAGTGTGCTAAGATACTGTCTTCTTTACAGGTATAATAATAATTACGGATGGTGTGACTAGTGTCCCTGATGTGGCTGTGTGTGAGACTTTACTCAACCAGCTCCGCAGTGGCACGGTGGCCTGCTCCTTTGTACAGGTATGTCTGCTCTTAGCAGTGAATGTGCATGCAGCTGCCTGCAAGAGGGAAGGAGCTGAGTTGCTGTCAGTTGTGTTCATCTCCACAGAGGACTTCTTTGCCTGTCAAGGCCTTTGTTGGTTCTCTCCCTTGTCCTTAGCAGTGCTGTGCTCTCTCAGCTGTCTTCTTTATCCATCCTGTAGGTGGGTGGTGTCTACTCGTACGATTGCAGCTTTGGCCACGTTCCCAATGTGGAACTGATGAAATTTATTGCCATGGCCACTTTTGGTGCTTACCTCTCCACGTGTCCCGAGCTGGATCCTCTGAGCCTGGACCTGAATGTGTATCACAAGGCATTTCTGCTGTACTCCTTTCTGCGTACCGGGGAGTCCCTGAATCCAGAATACTACTGTGGTGAGGAGTGTGCATGTCCCCCTTCCAGCAGGCGGGTATCTTACAGCATGTCTCTTTGGAGTGACTCCCTCAGGCCTGGTTATGCCGATACTCTCTCCTGTCCCCTCTGTGCCATTCTGAGTATTATGGAGACAAAGAAAAGGCAGCAGTGTGTGTACTTTGGCAGGAGTGTTGCCTTCACTTACAGGCAGTGTTGCATGCTTGTGCCTGTGCAAGTAGGAGGACTATGAGGATGCTCAATATCTTGGGTGTCACAGAGATTTGTGCCTCCTGGTAAGCTCAGGGCACTGTTGGGCCATGCATCCTCGTCTGTGACTCCCCTCTTGTTTCCAGGAATTGGGTGGATCAGAGAAAACTCATGTCCCATTTTGCATCGTTTCCCTTTCTTTGGACGGGTGAGAAGCTCTGTCCTGACCTTTCCTGTCTTGCAGATGGGGACAGCACTGGGCTGCAGGACAGAAAAGGTGGGGACAAGAAAAAGGAATAGGGATCTGGACAGAGATGGAGAAAGAAGCAGCAGGTACAGAGGAAGAGAGGCAGAAAGAGGGAGCAGGACAGAGAAGAGAAAATGAGGACAGGGAGTAGGAGGGAGATGGTGAAATAATCTGGAGTGAGCAGCAGGACAGAGAGGGAGCGAAAAAGGAATGGGGTCAAAGCAGAGGAATATGGCAAGAAATGTTGGGACAGGGAACAGAATGGTTGCAGGACATGCTGGACTGCAACACAAATAGAGCGCTGTCAAGTTGTGTTCCAAAATGAGGTTCTGCAGAGAGATGAGCTAAAAGAGTGGTAGAAAAATAGGAAGAGAATAGAGACATCTCCAGCTTGTTAACTTTGGAAGGGAGTATTATTTTTAACGTTACCTCGCTGTGTTAGAAGCAAATGACAAAACCTGTGTAAGTGAAGAAAACCAGAAGCCTGGTAATGAATGACTAGGAATGGTCTTCCACTTAGCTCATGCAGACTTTGACACCTCCATGTTTCTCTGGAGCTTTTTGTGGGTTTTGACTGTTTGAACTGCAAGGGCCAGAGGGAAGAAGCATCCTAAGAGCCAGGAGAAGGAAGAATCAGCAAAGCAATGAGCAGTCATGGTGTTGAAAGCATTTTGTTTGGAGTGTTAGTCCACTTCTGACAAGCTCTGGAGAGCATTTCCTAATTGAGCTTGCAGATGGCAGTTTGGATTGAACTAGACCCATGAGAATGGTCCCAAATGCCTCTCTTACTTGTTCTTATTTTGTGAATGTTAGTGGCTGAGAGTATGCTGGGAGAGATTAGTTACCAGTAAAACATGGAAACACCTTTTGATTCCCAGGTGAGACTCTGGTGCCATCTGTGCGTTCTGTAACTTGGCAGCAGAACCCTCATTCAATGATGAGTTTGGAGAGCTGGCCTGGGACTTGGAAGTATTGAATCTTAAAAAGATCAGGTGTTAGTGGTTTAAACTCAAAGCTTCCGCATTCTAATACTTTTCAGAAAACCTGGGAATTCAGGGTTTTCCAGGGAAAGAGGTAAAGGCCAAAAGCATGATTGCTGCAGCGGCTGTGCAGTCGCTGCCTGTCCAGGCTGAATGTGTAACTGCAACGCGTGTCTTGTCACAAAGGCTGCCCCAGAGGAAGAAAGGCTCAGCACCCAGCTCTGCCTCTCTCCCAGGCCTCTTAGCCACACTAGTGGGCCTGATTGCTGCGTTGCAGAATCAGGAGTGGGTGTAAGTGGTGCCTGAAGGATGTACTGTTCCTCATGCCAGCCAGCGTTCCTGGCAGCTTTTGTAAAGCTCCTGGGGAGGGCTCTTGCTGTTGGGTGAGTAGCAGGGGAGCAGCTCCCTCACAAACCCCATCTCTGCTGTTTGCAGTGTCCCAGCACAGACTGTTCAATGAGCACCTGGTGTCTGCAAGCAGCAACCCTGCTCTGGCGATGAGGAGGAAGAAGCACACTGAGAAGGAGGTGCATGCGGACCTCGTGAGCATTGTCTCAGTCCGGCTGCGCGAGGGCTACAGCATCCGTGAGGTCAACATCACAAAAGGTGACTGCACAGGGGGCTGGAGGCTCGGGCAGGACTCTGTTCTCAACAGGAAAGTGTAGGGTCTGCCATCTCAGCAGAGTGGTTGGTATTATGGAGGAAGGAGCCATCTCCTCCAAACGTCAAAGTTTGTTTTCAGGAACAATTGCAAATTCAGGAACAACAGGACTGTCCAGTGTTGTGCAGTTTTGCACTTGCCAAGTTTATCCTCTGTGGCTATAAGTGCCTGGGGAAGGACACACAGACTGTGAGCCTCTTTTCTTGGAAATGAGACCCCACATTTTCTGGGAAACTACTGACAAAACCTGGGGTTTTGCAGAGTTTTCTGGAATTTCCTCTATATTTCTCCTTTTTTCATCTCTCTCTCATCCTTTGCTAGATGCACTCCAAAATACTGACAGAAAGTTGAGCCATTTGGTACAACAGATTTAATGCCTCCAAACTACAGTCTTCCAAAGGAAGAAATTGGGGAAACAACGATATCATAAGGTGAAAATGCCAGATCAGTCAAGACCATGACCAGTACTAGAAGAACATAAAACTGTCCAGTGGTCCTGATCTCTCTCTGACTCACTAGATTTTAGGCCACCTGGAGGGTGAGAAGTAGCCATGGAGCAGGGATCTTGAGGGGTGTGAGTATCCCACGGAGTACTGGTAAACCTCACCGAGTTTCCATCTCCAGTTGTGACTAGTGGCTGTTGCCTTAACAGAAGGGGAGATGAGAAAATCCAAATGCAAGTTATGAATTGCAAGCAAGAGAGGAAATTACTCTTGACTTTTGCAATGACCAGTTGAAAGCCTGGAGGGGAGAATCCTAAAAATACAGCGTAGATGTGTACAACATGTGGTGATCCGGTGTCTTCACTGTTCTTTGCGGGATATCAGTACATACAATATGTTTTATATTAGAAAATTGAAGTTTGTGGTATAACTCCAAAAGCATTACAGACTTGCCATATGATGTTTTCTACTAATTTATTGTGGTCTGTCTTAAAACCTTGGAAGTACCTTATGCCACTGCTCTGTTTGGGAAATTGTCGCATAGCTTCGTTGCTCTTTTTCTGACTTCCTTTCTAAACTCACTCAGACCAAATTAGACCTCTGTGACTTTATTATCCCTAATGAAGTTTATCCTTCTCTGGTGTTGCACAAATGTATTTAAGAACAATGCTTTTCTCCTTGTAACCTTCCTTTTGGCAAGTTAAGCAGGCCAATGTTTCAGCCTCCTTTTGTAAGGGCAGGCTTTGTATTCTGTTTATTTATCTTAGTAGTACTTCGCCCCCTCAGCTCTTCGCTTCTCACAGTTTGGTCTCATACTTCTTGAAACAGTTGATAAGATTGTTTTAATTGTGGTTTTATCGGTGCCTTGTCCAGTAATTCTAACACTTCCCTGCTTCTTCAGTAAAATCCTGTATCTGATAGACCAGAATCACATGAGCTTTTGCAGTGATTGTAGTCCATTGTTAGCACAAAAATCCTTGAGTTTTTCATGCACTTTTGCTTCCAGGTGATGAGTACTTAGGCGTGTCTTACTAGGTTATGTTTATTTTTTAGTAGTCCCTAGATGTGCTATTCTTCACACAATAGTACTCTTAAAGTTTGTCTCCATTCTGCTCACTGTTCCTGAGTGATGACTAGGATTTTCAGTTCTTTTGGCTTGAAGCTTCTTACAAAACTGATGGATCTAAACCAGCTTTTTGGAAGGGCTGCTAACAATCATATTAGGTGGGATTATTTCTGAGATTGGTCTTCCAGGATATCCCTTATTTCTTCTTTCAGGAGTTTTCTATTAAAAAGTAAAAATCTAATAAGGTTTCCCAGTTCTTCTAGTAAAGCCTGCAAATTGCTTTCACTAATCTGTAGGTGTGGCATGAGATGCTTCCCTTAAATCCAGGTGGATTAAGTCCTTGTCTTGGAATATCTGTGAAACAGTCTGACAAGTCAGTTCCCATCCAGGCTGTGCTCAGTAGCGTGTCTTTTATCCTTCTCTGCACCAATTCACTTACAACACTGGAGAAAACTTTTCTTTAATCTGGCAGCAGTGGCAAAATGCTCTTGGGACTGTGAAGTCCCATGCAGAAATACTGGAAGAGCTTGCAGGTGTAAATCATTCAACAAGCAATCAGACAAATTCACGTTGTACCTTTTTGCACGGAATTGTAGCTATAGCCCCTGGCTCAAGATATCCTCAAGCAGCAAATTCTGGATGCTGGAAGAATGTATCGGAAGTATCACCACATGTTCACTATGCTTCCTGCACTTTCCTCTAGGTATCTTCCTGCCACCTTGTAGCCCTTGGAATGTTAAATGGATCAGTCTTCTGTTTTCACAGGAGCAGAGAGCAGCTGCACTGGGTCAGAGTCACCTTCTGTGGTCAGTAGCTATGGGCAGGTGCACAGGGAAGAGTAAGAGTAGGGTAAATGTACATAGTATCTCGCTTCTCCTTTCCTTTTTTCTTCTGTCTGAGCGCTCTCAAGCTCTTGGCAGCTCCCTGAGCCAGAAATGCTTTCTGTGAATTTTGATGAAGTTTTTTTAGAAGGAATTTAAAAATAAAACATCTGAGCTATCAAAAATACAGAGTGTATTACTATGCCAGCTTTCAGAATAGTAACAGATAGTGTTGCTTATACTTTGGAAAGGCTAAATGCTCTGGGAAGTTGCTGGCTGTGATCAGAAAAACTGTTGAACTAACATCCCAAAGTAGGATTTATTAAAGATCAAGACATTTAGATGGTCAGCACTGCCTCCGCTAAGGAAAAGCATGTTTAGCTAATTGAGCCTCTCTGGGCCATTCTGTAGAGAAGTATATAACAAAGAACTGTTAATTAACCTGGATTGCCAAAAGCTTTTGCCAAAACTTGCACACTAAAGGTTATTAAAGAGCCAGCTGGCTGTGAAGCAAGAGGAAAAAGTGCAGTTGTGGACTTTGACACTGCCGCTTTTATGCTTCACTTTGCCAAAGGCAAAATAGAATAAATAGCTAGCTTTGTGCTCAGAGTTGCCTGGAGAGGTTGTTTGTGATATTTATAAGTGGTCTGGTTACACTCGCTATTTGAGTTTAGATATTTACTCATTTAGAAGGCTACTATGGTTAGTTAGGAATGCAGGAGTGCTTGCAAAAGGGCTGGAATTGGAAGGTATGGGAGGGAGAGGAGTGGTGTCAGAGAAGCTTGGGGGGCTGTGGTGTGTGATGGAGCTCAGCTCTGCTCCTGTTTCTTTGTGGGACGTTGTCAGAGGGTTGCCCTCTGTAACAAAAAAAAAAATCTCACTGACCATTTTGTGTTGAGGACAGCCTGGAGGACATTTCTGAAAGCCTCACCCTCTTCTGCATCTTGGTGCAGCACAAAAATCAGCTGGGCACAAGCTGGCCATCAAGAATGGCTGTTCTCAGTGTCGGGGATTGGAAAGACAAAAGTGAGTTTTCTTAAAACCAGAGTTGGGCTTTGTGAAAGAAATCAAAGCAGCAAAAACTTCTATTAGCTCTGAAGTCAAGAACCAGAAATAGGTTGTTTTGCGGTAAGAACAAGCTAAAGATTCATGACTTCAAACTAAGCAAATATTTTGCTTGTGTTTTTGGTTGTAGTTGTGTTGGATTGTAGGAGTGAAGCCAGGATGACTAATGGAAACACAGGTGGAAGCAGGAAATATTTTCATTAATGATCTAGGCAAAAAATGTAGGAATTCACTTATCATGTTTGCTGTGGATGAAGTAGAAAGGCTTTGTTATGGGAACAGATATTGTGTAGAAAGCAGCGGATGAGCACTAAGGCAACGAGAGTGAAGTGACAGTATGAAATGGAAAGAAATAGATTAATAAAATCTTGTTTATCCTCTCTGATAAACTAAACAGTCTTCATGCGGAAACAACAGATGGTACAGCCGTGGCAAATGCATTATAGTAACGTAAATCACCTGTTGTGGAAAATATTAGTGACCTTAAATAAATCCTAATAATCCCTCAGATAAAGTGCAGATGAAATAAAGTATAGACCTTTGACTTACTTTGTTCAGGAAAGAGTAATTCTCGAGGTGCAGAAAGGTCTGAGGCTGTTAAGGGGAACAGGTGTTCTGTGAAAGGCTGGTGGCCATGGCTTGGTTTGACCTACACAGTAACAGCTGAAGCTGGGTGAGGATTTCTCCCCCTAGTGCACACTGCTTGTTAGTGTTATAGAGTAGACAGAATATTCTGGTTATCGTAATAAAAACAATTTAATCAAAAAAACAACTGAGCATGAATTTGGAATGTGGTCCAGAAGGTTTCTTTTGAATATCAATGGAGGAAGAGTACTCTGACGGAGCCTCCCAGCAGGGGCCATGGGAGCAAAAGGCAAGGTGGCTTTAAAACAGTCTAATCAGCCCGTGAAGGGTCACCATGATGTGCCTGTGACAGCAACAAATGCAACTCTGCGGGAAATGTAGGATCCAGGCTGGTGACCTGTTCGGACGGTTTCCAGCACATCCAATCACTTATCTCACTAATGCTGCAAGTCTGGCAGACTATAGAGCAGGCTGGACATCAGAATAGAAGGTTGCACAGTTGAAAGAGCAGCGTGGCACTGTTATAGATAGTCATGTGTTGTTGTGGTACAAATACACGTGCACAGTCAGCAGGACTGTGACAGTTTTCTGCTCCCCTGTGAGGCTTGCTGTCAGGTTTGCATTTGTGTTAATCCTGCTGGAGATGCGATGTCCCGCTTAAAGAACAAGATAAACAGCGTACAGTTTGAAGAATAAGAGAATATTCATTCTTAACTTCTTAACTTTAAGAGTAGAAGAGAAGAGGGCAAATGTGGTGAGAAGCTTGTGATAGTTGAAGGTCTGGATTGCATGAAATACTGTCTGTGCAGGGAGAACGTGGCGTTTGATTCAAGAATTTGGCCTCACCTTCCAGGTTGTTTGTGATTTGGGCCCGTCATGTCCAAATGTCTATATTTCTGCAGTGGGATAAATTAACTCTGCAGAGAGAAGACTTTATAGCTCAAAGGCCCTGCTCATCTGTGCTAAGCAACAGTTTTCTTGGAAACAACGATGAGGCGGTGAAAATTTGCTCATTGCAAATATCAGCACCTCTTCCAAGTTTAATTTGCCTTCTGTAGCGTGCGTAGTATGTGTACGTTTGAACAACTATTCACCAGGTGTTGCTGTGTAAGCAAAGCCGCCCCCTCTATTGAGGAGGAGAGAACATGACTTCAAATAAAGCAAACAGTTGTTAGATTACTTTGTCCTCATAGTGATCAAACAACCCCATAGTAGTCGAGAGTCCTTGGTTGGAGATGAAGCTCAGGTTTATATCAAATGAGCACTTGAATGTTATTCCTCTGCTCCCATGCAGGTGGGACTCAGCTGGAGGTGAAACTGGTGTTACTTTGGAAGCATAACATGAGGATAGAGTACTTAGCTGTGACACCCTGGCCCCTGGATCCAACAAAGCGCAGCACGTGGGTGGAGGTGACGATGGAGGGAAGCTATGACATCTTGCATGACATCAGTTGTACCATGAGGAAGCCTATCACCAGTCTATACCGCACTACAGTCATCCGCCGCTTCTGGAACACCTTGCAAAGGTGAGCCAGAACCATCCTCAGAAGTTCCCAGTGTCCAAGGTAACCAAGAAATTCCTTCCTGCGCTTACCAGGGCATGAGTTGTACTGTTGGCCATTGCAACTCAAGGTCCCAAATGAAAGTGCTCTGAGGAAGAGGCATGACTGGCAGCAAGCTTGCTATCTAGCCAAGGAAAAGACTTGAAGCAGCCTGTGACCTAGTCTGTACGATTAATTCACGTGAAGGTATTGCTGCTCCTGAGTCCTAATCCTGTGATGCAAACCTTAACTCTGACTGCCATCCCACGGAAGTGGTGTGTTCTTACACCAGGAGCAACACCTCATGTCTCTAGACCTGAAGGGCCTGTGGGTTATAACCGTTTCCTGGCCAGAGTGACCTGTTACTCACTGCAGTTTGGCAGATTCACTTTCTAGCTCTTCATTCCCAACTCTGATTATCCTCCTTACCTGTTAGGCAGCTACATTCGAACTCCGTTAATGTGTTCTTTGCAATCATGTGTTGAGTCCCAGCATTGCTCAAGAAAGCTGTGTTGGTGTAGATTGGCTCCCAGTATGAGGGAGTGCTGTGTGTGCAGGTGCTATGCTGACTGGGGCAGCAAGGAGGAGAGCATGGGCTTTTGTGGCTAACTGCCTCTTCTCTTTCAGCATCAACCAGACAGATCAGATGTTGGTTCACCTGCAGTCTTTTGACACAGTCCCAGAACACTTCACCATTCCTGAGAGCACCAAGAATGGGGTGCCCCTCTTCTACATACCGCCAGGTTCCACCACCCCGGTATGTTCTCTCTCTCTCTCTCTCTCTCTCCTCCCCATTTAACATGGGATAGATTGTTGCTCCAGCATATTGTGTCTTGCACCAGGGGATGCTGAGTCCCAGCAGATAGTCAAGATCTTCTGTAGCTCTCGGGCTTCATCTCTTGGTCTTTGTCCTGCTTAGTAACATAGTTCGTGTTCAGTGCAGTGCTTGTGAGCAACCCATCCCACGCTTCTTCCTGTCAGAGACATCACTCTGTGCAGAGACATCACTCTGTGTCTTTATTGCTGCAGCTACACCTCTAAGCCTCACAGCAAGTCTCCTAAATGTGCTGTGAAGCCTTCTCCCATAGCGATAAGATGTGTGAGACAGATGCACAGAGGCTGTGACACACTTATTTTTTCCATGCTTTTGCAGTGGATACCTCATGTGTGGAGTTGCTGCTGGCAGTCTTGTTCCCTGGTGATGTAGCTCAGCAATGTGAAGATCTAGGATGTGCTGAATAGTTGTTTAAGAGCACTGATGTGGAAGGTGCAAGAGAGATACTTTTCATCTGCACAGCAGAAACTAAACAAAATATAAGCTAATGGTTTCTGCTGCACAATTCAAACTCATTGCAGCTCTCTGCAGACATGCTAGTGTATTGTCTGTTCCCTGTTAGAAGTGGGTAGATGACAACTAGCAGATATCAAAGCAAGGGGAGCTCCTCAACATAAGAAGCCTATGGAACTGTTGGAATGGGTCCAGAGGAAGGCTACAAAGGTGATCAGAGGACTGAAGCACCTCCCATACGAGGACAGGCTGAGAGAGTTGGGATTGTTCAGCGTGGAGAAGAGAAGGCTCTGAGGAGACCTTACAGCGACCTTCCACTACCTAAAAAGGGCCTACAAGAAGGCTGGGGAGGGACTTTTTACAAGGGCATGTAGTGGTAGGACTAGGGGGAATGGCTTTAAATTGGAAAGGGGAAGATTTAGACTAAACATAAGGAGGAAATTCTTCACAATGATTAGGGTGGAGAGGCCCTGGCCCAGGTTGCCCAGGGAAGTTGTGTCTGCCCCATCCCTGGAGGTCTTCAAGGCCAGGTTAGATGAGGCTGTGAGCAGCCTGGTCCAGTGGGAGGTGTCTCTGCCTGTGACAGGAGGTTGGAACTGGATGATCTTTAAGGTCCCTTCTGCCTTAAACCATTCTGTGATTCTGTGATTTAATTTTAGAGAAATATCCTTTTAATTTTATTGCTTAAGCCCTTTACTTCTTTAGGTGTCCTGGTACATTTTCACTATGCAAGGCTGCATATACCACAGTATATCTGGAGCATTCTATCTTATGGCTAACACCAGTTTATTTCTCTGTCAGCAGAGCTGCTGTAGTTGGTGGAATCACAGTGCTACCATGTAAACATTATAGAGTTGCCCAATGCCACCCATTGGTCATGCCCTGTTTGCGTAAGCACTCTCAGATGAGTTATCTCGGCGTCTAATTGCTTTGCTGGCACAAGTCATGTATCCCATCTCTCAGTCAGAAAGCTCACCACTATGTGTGCTGTCCTCTCTGTGGTTGATTTACGTGATGCTAAGTAGTTAAATTCCTAATTAACTCGATACTTCAGGAACCTAATTTATTTTTGCTTACGTTGTGCCGCCTCTTTCAGTGTGAATGCACTTAGTCATTCTGCTGAGAGGCAGTTACCAAAAGCCAGGAGTGTGCTGGCCTTCAGGCCTACACAGCTCAGCCACTGGGAATTTCTCTGGGTTGAACCAGATGGTTTCTTACTGAATATTGATCCCTGTCCTTTTCTCAGGTGCTGTCCCTGCAGCACAGTGGCTCTGACTCAAGCCATTCCCAGTTTGCCTCCTACTGGAAGCCTATCCTTTCCATGGATGCCAACTTCTGGCAGAGGTGGCTGCACATGCATCGTATAGTCCTCCTTCTGGAGCATGACACGTACGTACCTGGCAGGGCTGAGCTCACCTGCATATGTGGGCCAGCCTGGGAAAGACGAGGTTAAGTTCAGTCCAGTTGCAGCTGTCTTGGAGGTGCCTGTGGCCAAGGGAAGGGCCTAGCTAGTGGGACCTGGTGGATGCTGAAGGCTTATTTACCTCAGAAGGGTGTGGGTTAGGAAGCAGTCTTTCCCAAGAAGGGGACTGTTCTCAGGAGCATAAATTGGTTCGCAAGTCCCTCTTGGGTTTGGATTTCCTGCTTTCAAGGGGTATGGATGATCTAGTTGGAGTTATCCCACTTGTTTTTGTTTGCTGCTGGAAAACATCTTCCCCAAAAGCATTGCTTTCCTGAGGCTGGTCCTAGTTGCAGAATTATGTGAATATCAGCCATATATTGCATGGAGAGAAACAGAAACAGTACAAGGGTGTGCTCTCTGGAAGATGGAGAGCAGGTTCACTGTGTGCTCTGAGTTTGGCTCTCACCAAGAGGCACAGGTAGGGGAGATGCTTGGGTATTGGTTGCTGTGAAGAAATAAGGCTGATGTAGCAGTCACAAGTTGAGGTAGAATGGATGTAGCAAAGTCTCTCTGGGCTTTGGGGGAAGATGGGAATCCGTGGCTCTGAAATGACTTTGCCGTACGCTGCAGGCCTGTGCCCAAGCACCTGCACACACCAGGCAACAACGGCCGCTACAGCACCATCCAGTGCCGCATCTCTCACTCAGCGCTCACCTCCTTGCTGCGGGACTGGAGCAGCTTTGTGCTGGTGGAGGGCTACTCCTACGTCAAACTGATACACGGGTGAGTGGCCCTGAAGCAGTCCTGTGTTTGGGAGTCGGGCGTATGGCCAGGCCAAAGATCCAGTTAGACCAGTACACTGGGGTGGGCTGGAAGCTGATGTCTAGAGAAGGGGATAAGAGCAAGATGGGTGAGTACGAAACCCTGTGTGTTCTGAACTGCTGCCACGGCATTCCAGGCGCAGCCCAGAAGGAGAAGGAAGCCAGCTGGGGGGATTCTGCCCACTAGAACTGATGTGTGTTGCTGCCAGGTTTTGTGGAGTGTTGAGCTCTGCGGAGCAAGCCTCTACTTGGTCTGACACAACAGAGCAACAAGATCCATGCTATTTCACCCTGTCTTAATCCTTCTGCCCTAGCTCTGAGGATCCCGCACCTTCATCGTTTTATGTGGTGCGGATCATCTCCAAAGCTCCCTGCATGGTTCTCCGGCTGGGGTTTCCTATTGGCACACCTGCACAGGCCAGGAACAAGGTGAGAGCTGCCTGGCTGCTTCCTGGGATAGGAGCCAAGCAAGAAGTTCTGGATATGGAAGTGGTGGGTAGATTAGGGGCGACACTGTGGGCATGTGTTTTCTAATAACTAACTACTACGTTAAAGCTTAAATGGGTGTGAATTTACTGTAACAGAAAGGTACAATTTGGACAAAGTTTTCTCTGTTAAGTCTGTGAAAGGTCTGAACCCGAGGACTCAAAAATCAATAGAATAGCTAGTCACGTGAGTGTTTTTCCCACTACTTAATTCAACTGTGGGGCTTGGACTGACTCACAGGTTATCTAGTCGATCCTTCTGACTGAAGCACAATCAGTCTCTGTCAGGAACAGCAGGTACTTGTCTGACTCATCTGTAAAGGCCTCTGTGAAGGATGTACTACATGGTCCTTAGGCTATCTGCTTCAGCAGGTGGTGAATTGGGCATTTATATTGTATTGGAGGAGCTACAATTAAAATGTGAACGATGCCCCACGAGCAGAACGAGGAGAGAAAAAAATGTAATACCCAGAAAATCTTTTAAAGAGATGTAAGTCTGCTCGACAGACTTTTAATCGCCTCTTTATATCAAAAGAAATGGGCTGCCCTAGTCAGGTGCAGAAGATTTTGTGTGGTGTGTTTCTCCAGCCCCAATGGCCGAGACAAATGTAAATGTTCCAAGGTAAAACAGAAAGTGTGAGAAAGGTGTCCTGCTATTAAGCTCTGTGAACCTTTTGATATAAACTAGAGGTGTATTATTAAACCTTGATGTTTTATCTTCATGGAAGAAATCTTTGGTGTTAGATTAGTCTGTGGAGAAGCTGACAACCATCTGTTAGAGCAGATCTAGAGGAGACCGTGAAGATGATCAGAGGGCTGGAGCACCTCCCACATGAGGACAGGCTGAAAGAGTTTACGTTCTTCAGCCCAGAGAAGAGAAGGCTCGAGGGAGACCTAAGCACAGCTTCCAGTACTGAAAGGGGACCTGAAGGAAGGCTGGTGATGGGCTCTTTATCAGGGAGTGCAGGGATAGCACAAGGGGGAATGGTTTTAAGCTGAACAAGGGGAGATTTGGATTGGATGTTAGGAAGAAATTTGTTACTGTGAGGGTGGTGAGGCACTGGCCCAGGTTGCCCAGAGAAGTCATAGAATTGCTAGATTGGAAAAGACCTTTGAGATCATAGAGCCCAACTGTACAGGTCCACTACTAAATCATATCCCTAAGTTGCTGATTCCCTCTCCCTGGAGGTGTTCAAGGGCAGGCTGAATGAGGCTTTGAGCAGCTTGATCCAGTGAGAGGTGTTCCTGCCTATGGCAGAGGAGTTAGAACTGGGTGGTCTTTAAAGCCCCTTTCCAATCCAAACCATTATATGAATCTATGAACATGGGAAGGTCCATCTTTCTCTGAGATAACGATCCCAGATAACACTAAATGCTCTGGCACCCTGAAGGATCCCAAAGGATCTTGGAGCATCCAGGCCTTAGGCACTGGTTGCTGAGCCAACATGTGGGCTTGTAATGCCAAGTGACAGGTTTTATGAAAGAGTTCCCTCTGGCAGGTGTAAGTTAATACCTGTCTCGTGAAGAAAATGTGAGACAGGCACGACAATTCTTCAGCTCCAGGCAAGCTCTAGATTATTGCATGAGGATCTCTATGTAGATCATAAACTGTATCGTGCATGATCTTTGTTTTATTTTTCTGCCTGCCATAGGGCTGATTAGGTACTCAGTGTGGAGGCTGGCAGTGCAACATAGCCCACCTTGTATATGGAGAAGGGTTTTTTGTGTTGAGCTATTTGAGTTTTCAATGTTCAAGGGAAGGAAAGCACCTGGTCTGACTTTTGGTGAGACTCCATGTAGGGCACGGCTCTAGAACCAGAGTAGGAACAAGGTGTCATAAAACAGAAACTGTCTTAGGGAACAAGGCAAGGTTGAACTTGATGATCTCAAAGGTCTTTTCCAACCAAACGATTCTATAATTCTACGGAATTGAAAAAGTGCTCTGTTGTCATCAAAGTAGAATCTGGTCAAAGGGCAGGGAGGAACTCAGCTGCAGGTAGGCAGCAGGCAGTGAGCTGGGAAAATCTGCACGTGGCACAAAGCTATTAGGTTTTCTCCGGCCTTTTAACCCACGTGCTTTGTGGACAGCAATGCAGCACAATGGTGGCTGGAAGCCAGTATTGATGAGTTCAAAATAGTGCACTTTGGATTTGAGAGTTTAAACACCTTCAGGGATTCTGTATTATCAGTATGGAACCACAAAGGGGACCCAAGTGAAATCGTAGTGCAGAAAAGAGCTCTGCCTAACTTTTGGGCTTGGGGACACTCCTTTCCTTGAAAGTTACTGAAATAATTAATGTTGAGGGAAATGATGAGCTGCTGTTCTCCTGTTTGCCTACAGTGGTAATGGAAATTAAAAGGAGTTGAACAAAAGTCATTAAAAGAAACTTAAACATGGAAGTTTCAAAGCTGGAGCATTGTGGGGATCAGGTGCTGGTGTGGGTAGAACCATACTTAGAGCTGCTAAAAGCTGAGAAGTAATCAGGAAGTTGATTGGAAAGTGTCTTGGAAAAAATTATACATCAAGAACCTAAGTTCTTGAAATCCTTTACCATAACGGTTTGACACTTGAACGTGATAGGGAATGCATCAACTGTGGGAATGATCTGGCTCGGTCTTGCATATTCTAGTTTACGTTTACTGTTGGCTGGTGAGGAGGGAAGGAGGGGAGAAATGAGGAGAGCTTCTGTGGAGGACCCAACATGCAGTTAATTTATTTTTCATCACAGTAGCAGGAGACAATTTCTTCAGCCTTAAAATAGCTTTTGGGGGTTTTTGGACCTTTCTTCTGCTTTTAGAAATAGTTATAGTTGCTAAAATATGGGACTAACAGCCTTGTGAACTAGCCTCAGAAGTAAAGTGACCTTTAACTCCTGCTCATCTGTGTATTCAAGCAGTATTCTGTTGCTTTTAGTCAGGCTCTTGTTCTGGAAGCTAATTTGGAGTACCTTATGTCTCCAGACCAAGGTGATCATGTTTACCTTTTGCTTTTGCCATGACAGATAGTGGAGGAGTTACGGGACCGAATCTTGCAGCTGCGCTTTCCCCACAGGGTCCAGAGCAAGGAGGCAACTCCAAAAGCAAAGAGGAAAATGTTTGGCAGTAGTTCTCCCTCCAAGTCTCCACCTGTGGCTGGGGCCCAGTCAGCCTTCTCAGACCGACCCTGCCTCGTTGTGCTGCACAAACCGTTGGAGAAGCTGCTCATCAGGTAATGATGGAGATCAAGGCCATCCATGAGAGGTGGGAGGGAAGAGAGTCTGTGGATAGTGCTCCTATTTGCAGGATGAGAGTGCTGTGACGCTGCTGCTTGTAGTCTGGGAGGACTGTGACTCACAGCAGAGGGCCTCTTTGAACAGGCAGATGTGTTACTCCTAACTGATATGTAGAAGTAAATTCAGTTTCCACTGTCTGAGCAGGATCCTGGAGGATGTGCAAGCAGGCTTTGCATCCAGACAGCTCTGGCCCTGAGCAGAGTGTTCTTTCCACCTCAGCGAGCTGTGTTTTTCTGCTCTCTCCTAGGTATGAGAAGCTGCCTTCTGACTATCGAGCCCCCTTCATTCTCAACCTGGAGCACCCGCCAGTGTCTGGCCCACTCACTATGGTGGCCAATCGTACTGCCTCCTCCTCCCTGGCCTCGCTGTCCCGCTACTTCTACCACCAGCGCTGGATCTGGAGTGTCCAGTCGGGGCTGGCACCGGCTGTGCCCATCACCGCTGTGGCCCAGCTCCTATCCACGCTCACAGAGTAAGTCGCACACCTGAACAATGTCACATCTCCCCATTCTCGGTGTGTAGCTACCTGTCTTGGGAAGGAAGGTGTTATTGGCTGAAGGGTGCAGTTATTCTTGTGCTTAAGGCTTGCAGTATGGGTAGAGAAGTGCTCCACATATGATCGCCTCTCTGTTGCCAGGGTTCGTCTGTCTGAGGGTTTCCACTTTGCATCCAGTGGGGATGGAATTATCAACATGGTGCTGGAGCTGCCCATACAGGTGAGCCTGGGTGCCCCAGCATGGACACAATACTTCTTCTGAGGTGGATTCGCCTTCTTGTGAAGGGATTTCCCATCTACTTCTCATACACACGCTTGACATATACAGGGAGACCTGAGTCCTTCCATGAAGTAAAGGAGCTTGTGTTTTGAGTGGTTTTGTGCCTTCATCTGCAGTTAGAGCTGCCTTGTTGGTAGGGACAGGCTGTGCTAGAGGAGTTCTTGGGGCTGAGACAGGTCTCATTTTCCCACCACTGCTGGTGGAACCGGGTGATGGGGCTGTGTTGTGTCGCGGTGCACTGGGTAGGTGCTGCTGGCCCTGCTCACTCTCTGTCTCCCCTGCAGATCAACAGCTCGAGTGAGAGCAGCAGCGGCAGGGAGAAGCACACCTGTGTTGTCCAGTACATCCTCTTCCCACCACACTCCACTTCCACCAAGGACAGGTGAGGCTGTTGCCCTGCTCCCAGGGAGGGCAGGCAGTGGAGCCATAGCTCCAGACTTACCCTCTGAGAGCAGTGTGGGAAGGAGGGAGTCTCCCATCATCTAGAGTGGACAGCTACCTGTCACGGATTGATAACCAGTTTTCTGGGGCTTTGCTGGCAAACCTGAAGCTTGTGTGGCTCCTCTCACAGCTCTGAGGGGAGCTGCATTGGGCCTCTGGCTCTGTGCTGTCTCACAGCACTTGCCTTATGTCTCTCCTCCAGCTTTTCCACTGATGATGACAATGATACAGAGGTAGAGGCCATTGAAGTGGACACAGAACTGAACCTGGTTACTGAGTGCTGGGTAGAGCCACAGAGCGGCCTCGTCCACAGCGCTGCCGAGAACTGGAAGCACCTCCATGGTCTGCCCTACCAGAAAATACCTAAAGCGGTGAGTCCCTGAAGGGGCAGAGGTGTGGGCTCTTTTTTGGAAGGACAAAGGTTTATTGCAAGAGCACTGCAACACTGTGGGTGAATTACTGAGGTCCGGAAGAGATGGGAAGGAGCCTAAGATTTGTAGAAGAATGACTGGACTACTGGACAGGAAAGGTTTCTGGATTGCAAGGTAGTGGATGCAAGGCTGCTCTGAGATAGGTGGGAAACCACAACTCACACTGTCAGGAGCTATTCCATTGGAGGGGGGAGCAAGCTGAGCCAGAGCAGAAATTGCAGGAAGTACTGCCAAAGCACCCCCTGAACAAGGCAAAAAGAGGCAAAAGGGCTAGTGGAGAAGGAGAGAACAATGAATGAGAATAGGTCAGGGGATGGGTTTATGGGTGTTTGCTCCCCTTGCTTTTAGACTGTTTTCTCCTGCAGTTGGGGGTAGTAATTCTGCTGCCTACAGCTGAGCCTTGACTGCTTATTGCAGCTCTACCCTCGGGACCTTGCTTGCATTGCCACCATGCTGACCTTTGAGTACATCAGCCAGTTGTGCCAGAACAAGGACTGGGTCTGCCCGCCTTCAGAAACCAAAGCTACTGAAGGTAAGTCCAGTGTGTCCTACCAGGTTTGATGGAGCAGGAGTCAGCTAGGCCCTGGATGTCTTGGGGCCTGTTAGAGGTTTCTGGAAGGTGGAATAGGTATTTTGACAATGATTTTCTAGACTGTGATGGCTGTGGGTCACTTTGTTGCACTTGTGCTAAGCTACCAGAGAAATGGCTTCACTCTAGAAAGGCCAAAAAAAGCACGTTGAGGCTTTCTGCCCAGGTTGGAGAGGTGACTAGGTGCCCCTTCTTGAGCACCTGTGTGGCCTGCGCTGTGTTTAGGCCTGGCACCATGCATGCAGAAGTGACCTGGGAGACAGGTACCCGTGGGCACAATATATTCCCAGTTCTTGTTGCAGATCCAGACATGGGGGCTGGTTTTCGAGTGCATGAGATCCCATTCCAGTTCAACCTCATGAAGCTGTTGCCCAGGTGCCAGCAAGTTGAAATGTACTTCCTAATGCTGACAAAAGGTAGGTGCCTCCTCTTAATCCCTCTTCCATGGCTATAGACACCCTGTTCTGCGTGTTTGTCTCCCTGGGCAGCATGGCTGAGAGCTACCATGCCTCTTTTCAGTGCTGTTCTTCCCATCTCTGCAGCCTCAGGGCTGTCGTTCTTTGGAGGATAATTTTGGAAGAGTTGCTTTTGAAAACCTAGACTGTTGCTTTGTGGTGATGGTTTCTTGTCATTAGCCCCAGACATCTCTAGAACAGTTAAAGTAGCAGAATGAGTGAGTATAGGGTGGCTAATGATGCTGGAATTCTGGGGCTTCCTCAAGACTCTCCAAGTTAGCCTTGAATTGTTGCTGGGAGAAACTTCTGGCTGTGTGGAAGTGTCACTTTGCAAAGGGCTGTTTCCTGGGGGCCTGGGCAGGTGGTGACTCTGGAGATGCTGTCCCTGAAGGTGCCATGGTTCTGTTTTGGAGCAGAGAATGAGGAGGTGACCAAGGACTCTTCGTTTGTGCCCAATGAAATGCTACTAAACCTCTTCCATGGCTGCCTGCAGCATGACCTCAGTGACCGGGACATTCCTTTGGCTGATGCCGATCACGTGACTTTCATGGAGCAGGTTCTGCAACGGGATCGTGATGGCCATCAACCCCCCTTCACACTCCCTGTGATCAGAGGTGAGGCCCAGGAGCCTGGCAGCAGTGATACCAGGAGCGGAGGTGTTTCAAGAACCTTGGTTTCAAACCTCTTCCTCAGCTGGTGTTTCTCAGGTCGGGTTTTCTGTGCTCTGTTTCAGAAGAAACCCTGAAAGGAACCCTGGAGCAGCAGGATGCTTCTGCATCCTATCATCTCGTTGGCAGCAATGGCACTAGGGATATGACTGGCTCCACAAGTACCCTGCAGGTACTGCTGTGCTGCTGTCCTTCTCCTGAGACCCCTCTCAGGGCAACGCCGCAGTTGTTGAACAGCAGGAGACTTGGTAGAAGGGTTGAGAACAGATTGAAAGGCTGTTTTGGTTTTTTTGCTATGAGCTTACCCAGCTTCTGCTCTTCTATCAGAGTGTCGGCAACACAGAATTGCCTGAAGATGATGTGACCCTGAGTGAAGTGACAGGCTCATTTCCCCCACAGTGGCGATGTTATGCCAAGCTGGTCAACCCGCAGCACGTGTTCCTGACCTTCCTGCCAGCCACCTTCTCAGGTGAGGGCACCTGTCTTGGGAGTGAGAGGAGGTAGCAGTCCCAAGTGCCTCGTTGGGAAAACAGCAAGAGCAGAATTAGCTCTGGTAGGATGGAGAGAAAACTGAATAT
Organism: Clamator glandarius; assembly: GCA_033459285.1. NCBI lineage: Eukaryota > Metazoa > Chordata > Aves > Cuculiformes > Cuculidae > Clamator > Clamator glandarius. The sequence goes on from JAUNZM010000054.1 coordinate 767,440, forward strand.
TGGAGTCTGAAGCCAGCCTTTTGTCACCGTATGGACAGGAACAGAGTAGTCCGAGTGCTGAATGTCTTGCTCATCTCTCCTTGGATGTGGTGCTGCCCACATAGTGTTTTCAGGCAGTGGATGTGGCTATTGAGTCATTTGCTGGCTGCAACCATTGGACTGTTTTCCAGTGAATGGAGTAAGGAGGCTGCTAATGGGATGGTCAGGGAGAGTCCCCATTTATAGGCACTGGCTCTGGTCTGGCTTCTGCTGAGCTGCTGGTGAAGGCTGCCAGACTCAGCTGGAAGTACTCAGGGAAGCCGCTTCCACACACAAGGAGGCAGCAGGGGCACCTGCCCTCTTGTGAATATTAATGGAGGGGTTAAACTGTTCTCACTGGACTGAAGGTGATTTTATTTTGTTCTCTTCCAGATGTACAGAAGCTGATGGCTTGTGGGTTGGACAAACCTCCAAAAGATGAGAGTCGATCTGGAGATGAAACCCTGGGATCTGTCTGTGCAGAGCGAGGCAGGGCTGAGGCTGGAGAAGAGGATGCTGCCATGCCTTTACCAACCCTCAGCATAACTCCAGCCCGCGGTACCGCTCTCAGGGCAACACCTTGCTAAAGGATTAGTATCCTTGCTATTCCCAAGCCAACAACTGTTGCTACAGCCCATCAGCTCCTGCTTGGCAGTCAGCAGAGTCAGGACAAGGGGCACAGTGAAGCCTCAGTCACCTTTCATGGTGGGGTGAGGGAATGTAATGTGAGCTGAGGGCCCATGGTCCAAAGCTGGCTCCTCGGGCAAGGAAGTTGCAGGTAGATACAAGCTACTAAGAATGGCAACACTGGGCTGCACGGGAAAGTCAGTGACCCTTGTGTTGTGATTCAGACCAGCTCTACCAGCAGTGTGTTGTCTCAGGGTGAAGGGCACAGGTCTTGAGGTCTGTGGAATTTGATTGCACAACCCCTGGTGCAGTCAGCCAGGCCTGCAGTGAGGATGGAGGGTTGTGCTGCTGGAGAAGGTGGTGGAGGCAGTGATGAACAGTCGTGGCTGTCCCAGAAGGGGTTCCATGTGGCCAAAGCACCAGGTTGAGTGGTTGGGTGCAGGGGTGAGGAGAACGGCTCCTAGAGGTTTGAGTGGTGAGAAGCTTGTAAAACTGATGCCTACCTTTGAGTGCTGCAAAGACTGTGACTTAGACCAGGAACAAGGAGCCCATCAAAGACCTGTTATCTCAGAACTGTTTCTTTTGCAGAAGTGAGCCGTGACCCTGGAGAACAGAGCGGTCCCTCACGGAGAGACGTACACATCTCCTTCTGCCACCAGAACTCTCAGTCTGAGCTAGGCGAGTGCCGCCGATTTCGCTGCCCCATTTATATCTACAGCTGCTCTTTGGAGATGTTACGAGAGCAGCTGGTTAGCCCACGGACACACCGTGCTCCCCGGGACATCTTTCTGAGGTAATACTAACCACACTTGATGCCTAGATAGGAAACAGAGGAGCTACCTTGACAAGAGGCTGGCTCCAGCCCTGCCTTATTCTCTTGTCTTGCCTCAGCCTTCTTGCATCCATGGCCTGTGTTGTACCCTAGGGCCCTGCTTTACTGGCGCCAGAGCTGTTTATAGTCTGAAACGTGCTTCACTGGTGCTGAAGGCTGCGGCTTCTCTTTTGCAGGTCCCAGTCTCTGGAACGTCCTCCTACTGCTGCTTGGCTAGACCACAAGCATAAGGAGTTGGTGAGTTACTGCACACTGCTGCAGGAGCATTCCCACCAGTGCTACGTGAAAGGTGAGGAGCGGCACGATGATGGGAGTTGACACAGGGTTGGGATTGGGGCTGGATCTTGTTTTAAGACAGCAAGGTCTCGTTTTCTTGTGAACTTACACTGAACAAAGAAAGGAGCAGTGGGACTAATGTCCCACCAGAAGGGATGTATAGATGCCTCTGTGCATTCCCTGTGGGCCTCACGTAGGCAGTTCCTGGCCCTGCGCAGTGCTGTGGAGAAGGACCTTCTTTGACTTTTTCCTCTCACCTTCAGAGTGGCAGGTCCCTCAACCACTCTGGTGTGACACAAGCCTGGGCTAACACATAACATGTGTGAGAGGTAGCTGAAGGTTGAATCAACTAAAGAAAAGAAGGCTGAGGAGAGACCTTATCATCACCTACAACTCCCTGAAAGGTTGATGCTGATCTGTTCTCCCAGGTAGTGACAGGGTGAGAGGGAATGGCCTCCAGTTGTGCCAGGGGAGGTTCAGATTAGATATCGGGAAAAATTTCTTCACTGAAAGGGTTCTCAGGCAGTGGAACAGCTGCCCAGGGAGGTGGTGGAGGAATTTAATAGATGGGCAGATGAAATGCTCAGGAATATGGTTTAGTTTTGGACAGGTATGGTTGGACTCGATCTCAAAGGTCTTTTCCAAGCAAACAATTCTGTGATTCTCTGATTAGGCATCCTGGCTGAGTCTTGTCTCCCAGTGCTTGTGCTGACCACAGCTCTGTGCTGGGACTTGGTGCAAATCTGTATGTGGCCATAACCTAACTCCGGTGGCCTTGGATCCTGGTGGCTGAGCACTCAGGCGCTGTGTTTGATCCGCAGGGCTGTTCAAGAGCCTCCAGCAGTCACACAGCATCAGTTCCCAGGACCTACTTACAGCCATGGACTACTGTGAGGAGCTGCTCCAAGAGATTGATATCACCAACTTCTTGCTAACGGTGTGCAGCCATGTCCGCTCCTTCCGAGAGAGCCACCAACATTTCCATACGCATTCCAAGACAGCCAGCTTCCAAGTGGGAAGCATGGAGCAAGAAGAGGAGCAGAGCTCTAGGGAGCGGGGTGTCTTGGTCTCTGAATCAAGGTAGGGGCTCACCCTTGGTCTTGTTTCTCTTCTTAGCATTGGGCCAAGACAGATCTTTCCTTAAGCAGCTTCTGCTGCCTGCTAGAAGAAATGCTGTAGGGCAGCGTCTAACAGAGCCATGTGTAAAGATAGATACTTCCTGTGACACACCCACCAGGACCTTCTGGATTTTATTATCTCTGGTGACATCCATCCTTTCACTTTCTCTTGTGCTCTTAGCTCATTAGTGTCCCATCTGGCCCTAGCTGGAGAGCAGTTTGTCTGCAAATAACTCCCAGACTTGTTGTTTCGGGAGAAACTACCTATCTCTTGTTGCTTGACTCATTTGAGTTTACTGTTGACTGGTGAAAACATTTGTTATCTTTTTCTAACGAATAAGGTGTCTTTTATTACTTTTATTAAAACTCTAAGCAAAAAAAACGCAAGAGAAATATCAGTGCAGAATTGAATATGCTTGATCCTAAACTTATTAGGATATTTCTGAAGTTCTTGTTGTCTCTGGAAACTTAAGGAGGGAAAAGTTCTGCGCCTTAGTGTCTGTTGAAGAAACGCTCTCTTTAGGTCCTTTGTCCTCTTTGTGCTTGGCCATCCTGATTTCCTTACCATGAACTCACTAGCACTTGTTGGGAATCCTCAACCTATTTCTTCTTACACTGTAAGTCATCGAGATGAGGCTGTGGATTTGGAGAACACTGAGTGTTTGGAAAGTCAGATGACTTCTCCTTCAAGAGCTAATTTCCCAGTGAAAACCTGTGGGAACGTTTTTCATTTATAAGCTATTCTGAATCACCTGCCCCAACACAGATTGTATGAATGTTGCTGAATTATGTGCGGCTGGTGACACTTTGCTTCCAGATCTGCCATCTACACCAGTAATTTGAATAGCTGAGGAGTACTTTGATCAAATGACATCCCACTCCCTGGATTGCTTTTACTGAGTTATAGGGACTGATTTGGTTATGGAGCTGCTGCGTGAGCGTGGGCCCGAGCTTTGTGCTCTGCTCTGTGCTGCCAAGACACGAGCGGTGCTGGCATGGTGGCATTAGCTCTGAGGTGCACTGCACTGAGTGTCAGTAATTCAGATAGCTCCAGGCCTGTCCTGGTACTCAGAGATGAGTTTCTCTTTCTCAAGGAGGGTGTGTAGCATGATATAGAGTACCTGGCCATGGGATGAGCGTGGTTAAACTGCCCCTGGCCTGGTTTCAGACAGCCTGAGCGCTTATCTGGGTTCGTGGCTGGTAGGAGGATTTCTGGGGCTGCAGGGGTGGGGACTGTGTAAGTCACATCATGTTTACACAGAGGAGATGTGGGGAGCTATGAGGTGGGATGCTTGCAGGGTAGTTAATACCTACAGCTATTATCGATTTACCTGTCTGACCTGTCCACAATCCTGTCAGTGCGGAAATGGAGGACTACAGCGAGCAGGAGTCCCATAACATCGCTAGCCCCACAGAGGAGGCGAAGAGCAGCATGGGCACCAGCTGCTGCGCAGAGTTTCCCCTCTCACTGCTGGAAATTGGACAGCCCTGCCAGGCGCACCTTGACCTGCATAAAATTATCCAGGTGAGGAATGTGGGAGCTTGGCTAGGATCCTGCAGGAGGGCAGAGAGGAATGTCCACTTCATGTTTGGGATTTCTCTTTCAGGAAAAATTCCTGGAAATTGGAAGTTTACATTTCAAGCCAGTGCCATCCAATCCACACTATTTCTTCTATTGCCCCCCATCAGCCAAGAAAGAGGTAGGTGTTGTGCTGCCCTGGGTAGGCACCTATTCCTTGCAGAGGGAAGTAGCATTGCTTGGTGTCAGATCTGGATTTGGGGCTGGCAGACCAATAGGGGCCCACCAACTGCCTGACATGGTTCAAATATCTGCCCTCCTTCTCTCCATCTCAGGAAGAGGCATCTCGGGATCAGACAGACAGGAAAGGCAGTGAGGACATGGAGGGATCAGAGGCAGAACTGGCAGCTGAAGAGGGTAACATTTGCTTGCTATGTCCTGGAGAAGAAAGTGTCTGTAGTTTCACTGTGGTAATGCCTTTCAGAGCTTAGCTGTGTCCAGTGGGGTCTCTGGGCACATGGACCTGGCTTCCTAACAGGGAACCTGTGTCACCAGGAGCTGTGTCTGGATGCTGCATTGCCACAGAGAGCGACCCAGAGCTGGAGGTGGAGTATCGTGAGAAGCTGGAGCATGAGTTTCCAGATACAGATTCCCTCTCGGACTCCAACACGGTGAACCAGGATGATGACTCCTTCAGCGTGCTGGGAGGGGACTCACTCAATGAACAGGAGTTCCTGGAGCAGGAGATGCCCCCACTCTTTGTACACCTCACCTGCTCAGTGAAGCTGCGTAGCCAGCACAGCTCTATGCCCGTGCAGTCCCTGCCAACTTGTCTAGGTAAGAGTAAGCCTTGTTGTGAGGTTCTGTCAGGTCTCTGCTGGGTGAGCAGCCCCTGGAACAAACATGCTGTGTCCTAAACACAGTCTATACAGAGCCCCCAGGGTCTCTGAGATTCAGACAAAGGCTTTCTCACCAGGTTTCCCACTTGCTGTGGGATTGGTCATGGAAGGATGAAGGGATCGTGGAGGATGGTGGCCTTCCTAAGCCTGTCCAGATGTGTGGGATGGCCACCTGTTGCAATCTCTGTACTTACCACCAGGCTGTGTATGTGTGTAAGCAGAGCTGTTCGTTGCTTGATTCCCTTCCTCTACGATCTCTCCTCAGGGGAAGTTCTGGGCTGCCTGGAAAGCTGTCAGGGCTTGAACACCATTGACTTGGGGGACCTCTGTGTAACCCTGGACATATTCGTGCTGACATTGCCCCTGGAGATTGAAGTTGTGAACACAGACATTCTCCACAACAGGTAGGTGGAAAGAGGCCCCGTCACTCACCCACCCACTGCCTGCCATCCCAGCCAGACAGTCTCAGCTCCTCTCTATGTGCTGAGACTCACAGAGCCTCCTACAACACTAAGAAAAATAAGATTTTTTTCCAAGATGAGCTCGCCTTCTCTCAAGATCCCCTTTTTCCTCCCTGGAGCCTGTTTATGCTCTCTGGCTCAAAAGCCGATGCTCAGCCTGCTTTCTATCCTGTGGCAGATGCACCTCGGAGAGCAGCGTGTCCTTGACACGTTCTCCAGGGCAGCCATCCTCTTTCCGCTCAGATGAGGATATCATGCACAACTTGGAACGGCTCCCTTCCACAGGAGATGAGAGGTATGGCACTGCAGATGTAGCAGGCTCCTCGTGGGCTCCTTTTGCTGCCTAAGAGCTGTGGTGGCTGCATGAATGAGAATGACTGATTGATTCTTCTCCTCTCTCCTAGGCACCCTGCACTTTCCAACCTCCCTGGAGTGCACAGGCAGGCTATTGAAGCCACTATGAATGAGGTGAGTCACCCTTGCCTACTTCTTGCTCCCAGCTGGAGCCACAGTGTACAACTCCAGTACCTGAAGGGGGCCTACAAGAAGTTTGAGGAGGGACTTTTTACAAAGGCATGTAGTGATAGGACTAGGGGGAATGGTTTTAAACTGGAGAGGGGAAGATTTAGACTAGACATAAGGAGGAAATTCTTCACAATGACAAGGGTGGGGAGGCCCTGGCCCAGGTTGCCCAGGGAAGTTGTGGATGCCCCATCCCTGGAGGTGTTCAAGGCCAGGTTGGATGGGGCTTGGGCAGCCTGAACCAGTGGGAGGTGTCCCTGCCCATGGCAGAGGGGTTGGAACTGGATAATCTTTAAGGTCCCTTTCTGCTCAAACCATTCTATGATTCTGTGTTGTTTCACACTTCCTAGTCTGCTCCAAGCTGCGAACTCTGAACTGAGGTGATATTCAGGCCTTGCTGGTATCACATAGGGCATTGGCCTTGTGCTTCCCAAAAGTGTGGGATTACCTTGACAGAATTCTTACTGCAGTTGGGGTGGGACAGACAGACCTCTTTTCTGAAGATCTTTACTTGGGTACATTCAGAAGGAAATGAGGTGATGTAGGTGATGAGAGGGGCTGTACTCATCCTGTTGGGACTTGGATCAGGATTGGGGCAGCTGTGCGAACGCTGGTCACTTAGGTCTTGCTCTTTGTCCTTGCTCTGCTCAGATTCGCTGGCTTCTGGATGATGAGATTGTCTCTGCACTGCGCCACTCACAAGTCATCAGCACCTCCATCCTGCACCGAGTGGCCACCCACATCTATAACTCCAAGGGGCGGCCCAGCTGCCACAGCGAAGTGGTGCTGCTCCAGTTTGTCTTTGGACCTGAGCACTCTCTGGAAAAGTTCAAAGAGGTAAAGAGAAAGCCCCAAGGCAGGGCATACTCTTAGCTAGCAGGGTGCTAATTCTTCCCTGTGTTGCAGGAGTTCAGAAGAATGGTTTTGCCAGGCTACATGCTCAATGCGGAAGGCAGTGACTATCATTACATCTCCATCAGCCGCCTGCACTCCAGACGGGCAGCTCCAAACCCTTCAGGGACACCCTGCTTGCAGCAGCCAGCTGGAGGGGGAACCAGGACGACCCTGGGCCAGGAGGGGAGCAGTGAAGCAGAGGCAGAGGGCTCTGAGCTACACCAGACAAGCTGTGTCCTCCCAGAAGAAGCCCAGAGTCTCTGGGAGTGGCCAGAGAGTGAGACACGTGTTGTGCCAGACACGGAAAACCCCATACGTGGGGGCAGCCATGCACAGGATGAGGTAAGAGAACATGGCAGTAATCTGTTGTTGGGAAGATATGGAACACTGGGAACAGAAGGTAGAAGGGTGCAGGAGTATGATCGGACTTCCTTCGATGCCTATTTTTCTGGACATTTTTGCAACCTTGGCTTGTGTGCAGGTCCCAGGAGAAACACTGAGCCTTGAGCAGAGCAGAGCACCTGGCCGTGACTCTCTGGAGGAGGCAACTCTAGAGACATCCATACAGTCACTGCCATCCTCATCCTCTGAAAAGGGCAACAGCGAGAAATCACCGTTGGTGACACCATCTGCAGCAAGCCTGGCTGAGTCCGTAACACAGGGCAGGGAAGGTAGGAGCTGTGAATGTGGGCAGGGTGTGCCTGAGCCTCAGGATTTTTTAGAGGAAGGGCCCTGTTTTGGCTGTAGCATGTGAAATGTGACTGCTACTCCTGTTCCAGTCCCTCAACTCCCAGAATCAGTGGTGTTGGTCTCTTCTTACCATGGTGCTGGAAAGTTGCTGCTTAACAGTACCTGGGGTGCTGGGCTGTGCTGCCACGTCAGTATCCCTGATGATGACATGAAGTTTCAGGTGACTCAGAAATGGCTGTGAAAGCCCCACTCCCCAGCACAGCCTCCCCATGGCCTGTACTGCCCAGCTGTCCTGTGGTGTGATGTTTCTCCAGCAGATGGGTCGTGTGAAGGAGCTTAGCAAGCGCTCTCTCGCATCGCCAAATCTCTCTTCTCTTGGCAGGCTCCAGCAAGCAGCGTCCCAGCCGCGTGCAGAGCCTTGTGTCGAGCCAGGGCAGCATGGACTCTGACCACCTGGGTGAGTCTGTGAGGGCAGGGGTGACAGGTGGCAGGGACGTTATGGTGTGGGGACATAGGGCTGGGGTGACCCGTGAGGACAGGGCTGCTGAATGGCTCTCATCCAGAGCCTGCGGTTCCCCAGGCAGGAGGCTGGCTTGCCAGGCAGCCTGGGACTGAAGCAAGGATACGTTGCAGGTTATGATGGAGGAAGCAGTGACTCGGAGTATGAGGAGGCGCTAATAAGTGACCAGGAACCCAGGTGTCCCCTTATGCCGGATTTCTGGCTCATCATAAAAATCCAGCAAGACCGAGTGGAGGTCTACTACCACACACGGTAAGGAGCATCCTGCTGTCTGGCCATGGCTTCTCTGTACCAGGACCTTATTGACGTTCTCCTATCATAGAATGGTTTGGGTTGGAAGGAACCTTAAAGATCATCGAGTTCCACCCTCCATGCCCCATCCAACCTGGCCTTGAACACCTCCAGGGACAGGGCAGCCATGACTTCCCTGGGTAACCAGGGCCAGGGCCTCCCAACTCTCATCATGAAAAATTTCTTCCTAATGTCTAATTTAAATCTCCTTCCTGCCCCATGTTGGTGGAAAGCTGCAGGACTAGGCTAGTGCTCCCTAAAGGGGAAAGCAGCCACCCTTCCCTGCTGTGTTCCTGCTCCCAGCCCACAGGGACAAGCACTGTCCAGGTGCCCTGCTGACCCTCTCTCCTCTTCCCCCTAAAGCAGCCTGAGTGTGGAGAAGGCAGCGTCAGCAGAGGCAGAAGAGGAGCAGCCAGGAGAGTGTCAGAGCCTCAACCAGGTGGTGGTGAAGAAGATCAGTGAGATCTGCAGGGTTGTCAACCAGGTAACAAATCTGCAGAGGGCAGTGGCAGAGCTACAAGCTGAGAAATGGCTTAGATGATGAGGGACCTCTGGAGGCTGTTTGGTCTGGGCCCAGCTCAGAGGAGGGCCTGGAGAGCTGGTTCAGCTGGTGAAGTCTCAGCTTGGAAGTCAAAGGAAAATGGATTCAGTCCAGCCCTAAGTCCTTCTCTGTGGAAGCAATAGAACCTTTCCTCCTCATTTTCAGCGCCTGCTGCTTCAGGACCTGCATGACAGCCACATATGCAACTCATTACTGGTGGCAGAAAGTGAGGAGGACATCTGGAAGAGTGAAACACCCTACACTTCATACAGACAGCGTGTCATGCCAACAGACGGTATGGCTATGTCCTTGGCTATGTCTCAGCAGTGGTGCCACTGCCCGTGGGTGACTAAAAAGATGGTGACTTCCATTCTGTGTCCTGGACTATGTTTTGTGTTCTTTGTAGATTACTCTGTAGAGGAGAGCTACCAGCCCCGGGACTACCTGGCTGCCACCATGCAGTTCATGCCAGGCCACTTTGCTTGTGATGTTGTGTGGAGCACACTCATCCACGTGCATTCGCGCCTCAAGATGGGCCCCAACATGGGAGTCTCACGAGGTGCGTACAGCCCAGCTTCCCCCTCATTTTGTGGGTTGAGAGTCTGGCTTCTGGCTGGATTGGCGCACCGGAGGAGAGGGGGTGGGATAGCTAACACCCCACGTTGCCTGCAGCTATCCAGGCGCTTCGCTCTGTGCTCAACGCCTTCTCTGTGGTGAACAGGAAGAATATGTTTGTCTACCAGGAACGCGCCACTAAATCTGTTTTCTACCTCCGGTAAGAAGCCAGTGTGACTTGTTGGCTTGACCCTGCCCTGCAACATGTGTTCCACCAGACTGAGAGCTCCTTGGGGCAGAAAGTGTCTGCCCAGCCTCAGGGACCCTGTCGTGCCCCAAGCAGCAAATTGCTGATTGCTCATCAGTCAGTTGTATCACACCAGGCCCCTCCTGCTCTCCCTATTCTAAGCCTTTACATGGGAGGGAAAAGGATGATATTTTTGGGGGAGCAAGAGAGCAATTTTTCCGTGTTGTAAGGAATAATCCCCAGAGAGTGCTTATAGGAGAGGAAGGAAGACATGGATTTTCTGTGGAGGTGTGATGTTGTTGTCATTGGGAATGGGGGTTGACATCTTTCTCCTGTATTCAGGCTGACTGAAACAACCTACAGTGGGAAGGTGTGGGAAGCAGAGAGTGGCCTGAGTCCAGCCACTCGCTCGCTGGCCCTGACACGCAGCCAGGAGCCCATTTATTCTGAGGATCTAGTGGTGAGTGCAACTCTCATGGAGTTGGTGGTCTTGGTTACAGGAGTGAAGGGAATTCAGTAGTTCAGCAACCTGGACTTGACATAGCAAAAAACTTATATTGTAGATATGTGGAGTGGGGCAGCAGTGGATGAGTTCTGTCTGACCATGCTGACAGCCTGGGACAATGATGGATCTAGAATCACACGGAAACTTTCCACATGGCTGTTTTTGCTTCTCCAGGGTTCTCGTTCCTCTCTGGACGCAGCCTCGTGCCGTAGTGTGGACTCTACCCGCCCTGTGGGACAAGTAGACAGGCACATCCAGCTGATGGTCCATGGTGTTGCCCCAGCAGGTAGGTGTTACAGGACCTGGCAGCAGGTGGACTGTGCTGGTGCAAAGCAGAGGAATAGAGCTCTAGTCCCTGCCCTCTTTGCTTGAAGAGCAGAAAAGGTATCTCCCTCATGAGCAAGCTGCTTTTCTTTAGCCCAGAGCTGCTCTCTATTCTCTCTGGTTGGGAATGTGAGGAAGGGATCCATGACCAATAACGTAATCTCCTGCAGACTGGGTGGCTTATGCAAGCTTTCCCTGTGCAGGAGTGCGTTTGTCTTTTGCCAGTCTTTTGTGGTCATGAATGGGTAGAAAAAAATTGCCTGATGAAACAGATGATTGGTAAAAACATGTGCCCTGTGGGAAGTGACTGTGAGGGTCATCCTGAACAGGTGTGGAAGGGAAGCTGTGGTCATTTGTGCTGAATGTGGTGCAAAAGCTGCTTGTTCCCCTGCTTACTTGTCAGGGCCTGAGATCACAGATGAGCTGGTGAAAGTGTTGCGCAGACGCCTGGATGAGGCCACCCTGGACATCATCACGGTGATGCTGGTGCGGAACTGCAAGCTGACCCCAGCAGATGTGGAGGTACCTCACTGGACATCTGCTCTGCTCAGATCCCTGGGGCATCCTGATGATCTCAGCTGAGTTTTAAAGCCTTCTCTTTGCAGTTTATCCAGCCTCCTGGGACACCACCCACTGAGGTCCTGCAGTTCGCGCTGCCGCCCTCTGCCATGCCTTGGCTGCACGCGGTGGCCTATTACTTGCGCCAGAACCTGCTCATCTTCCTGCACACCCCAAAGTACACAGACAGCAATGTGGAGCACCACTTCAAGGTGAGGAGAGCTGTGAGTCGGGGCAGCAGTCTGACCAGCTGAAGGGTTGGGGCAGCTCAGTCATTATGTCTCCAGCTCTGCCATGTGTTGTCAGAGAGAAACAGATGCTGAATTCTGAAGCCTGGAGGGGTTTCACAGGACAGTGAGCAGTTTCTGTGTGGCTTGGTATAAACTTGGACAGGCTTTGCTTTGATGCAAGTGGTCACTTGCTGTGCAAAAAGCTGCAGCCACGAAGCTCATGCCCACAATCTTTGCCCAGGAGCATCGGAGAAGACCTCCTTCAAAGCTGAGCTTGGCTCCTTGCATAAGTCCTGCAGATCTAAGGACTGAAACATCAGGGTAAAGAAAAGTTTGGGAGCAGCTACCCAGCCCCTCAGCATGGCTGTAGCAAGGGTAGAAGGCAAGGCCAGATGTGTAGTGCCTGCACAGAGCTGTAGGAGGGTCCTTCTGCTCAACAGTGGCCAAGGCTGTGCTGGCAAGTGTTTTAAGTAGGTCTGGATCTGGAGATGACCTTTGCACACATGTGGGAGACTGCTTCTGGTTACGGCAAGTTCTCTAGTCTCTGTCACCATTCTTCCTTGCTCTCCTTAGCACTACTTCAACCAGAGCGGGAGCATCCCGGACCAGGATCTCTATCTGTACAACAAGCCAGGCGGCCAAGGCACTGGTGGCAAAGGTACCATGCTCAGCTCATTTCTGAAATGGGGTATGGGGCTGTGTGTTGGAGAGCTGCTTCCCATGTTGTAGGCCTCCGAATGACTGAGGAGGGCTAATGTCAGGACACCATGTTCATCCCACGGCTGGGAGGTGGGCAGGATGTGTACCTGGGGGACTGCACACCCTTGTGTGTGTGGTGGAGTGAGCCAAGGCCTCCCACAGAGCAATTTGCTCGAGGTTGCAGTAGCTGTGGGGACAGGACGCAGCGAGACCTTCATAAGTGTGGGGCTCAGTGGGGTTGGAGCAGGAAGCAGGGACAATTGTTGCTGTAGCCTTGCCCTGAAGGAATAGCTGAATGCTATGTGTAACTGAGCACAGGCTGTAGGGACAGTATGCTTGCTCTTGTCTCTGAACTGCTGTAGGAAGGATTGGATAGGGCCTATCCTGCTGTCATGCCATGTTTTGTCCAGGCCATGTGTCTGTTACCTGGCCATCCTGTGTCTTGTGCCTCTCGTGCACTGTCTGTTCTTCTGTTATGTAGGTACCATGTTGGACCTCGTGCAGCACCTCTTTCCACTCTCCCACTTCCAAGGTAGCACCTGTGGCTCCCAAGTATTACTCCAGTTCCCTTTCCCATGCAGCTTCCTGGCCCCTCTGGTCCTTGCTGTTCTTGTTTTCCTCATGTTGTTGGCTTCAGCTCTGACCCCTCTGTGTGTTGGTGTGTGTGTGTCCATTCAGCTGAGCCTCCTCTTTCTTGCTGGCTGGATGAGCAAACAGAACCTGCTGCCCTGGTGGCAGCTCTGCAGTCCCTGGCTGCTGAGGGTCCATGTGCTGCCTTGTTAGTTTGCAAGCAGCGAACTCCAAAAATCCTTCGCCCTTTTTTCCCTACAGGTCCAAATAGGCATCTCCTCCCTGAGGAAGATGGGTCGTGATGTTTCAGCTGTGGTTTCATGCTCTCCTGGTGGCTGTGTCCTGGGGTGGGGGCACCACTAGATACGTACTTTGTACTCAATGAGCCTGAGGGGGCTCGGAGTTCCTTGCCAGCAGAAGGGAAGAGCTCCCTGCCATCCCACCTCTCCATGGGATGCAATGAATGTGCAGCCAGACTCCAGCGCGCCACAGTTTGCTAACTTACTTCTTCCCATAGCCTCAGAGCTCAGGTCTTGAGTTTCTTACCTGTGATTGAATGGTTGCATTTCAGCTTCTCTCTGCTCCTGTAGAAGACTGGAAGCCTTGTTCCCTGTGGTGAGGAGGCCAGCCCTTCTGCTGGTAGGGCAGGAGCATGTCTCCCAGCACCAGGAGGATGTGGGACGCTGTTTGGTTGTTTTCGTGTCCTCACCTAAAACGAGCTGAAGCAGAGCAGATCTACAGGAATGGATATGACAGGGAAACCTGCCAGAGAGGGGGAGGCTGAAGGGGCTCAGTGTGGGAGTTTATCTGGAAGAAGTGGAGAATAACTGCATCTTAGTCTGCAGTTACCCACATGAACATCCAGTCATTCTGGTGGGAGCAGGGCTGGCTGTCAAGCCAAACAGATGAGGAATTTGTGCCATTTACTGTTTAAAGAGAGAAAGTCTGCTTGGGAGAGCTCGTACTCACTGTCATGTGAGCACGTTTGCTGGTTTGGGTGAAGTCCTGGTCCTTTCTACCTTTAATATTGAGGAAATTATGAACTTGTCTGTTATTTGCTGGATAAAAAGTTGTTCCTGTGCCTGTCCGGGGAAGAGACACCTTCGGGACTACTGCAGGGCACCTCTGAGACAAGGCTTGAGTGCTGGCTTAGTTGGGCAAAGGGCTTTGAAAGGGGTGGGAGCATCTGGGGTAACAGCACAGGCATTGGACCTCAGGACTGTCTCCCTGCTGGGCCATGGGAGTGAGCTCCTGTTTCTGTTCTGGTTTGTCACAGGCTTGGGACATGCAGCACGTGGGCTGTGGAGCGAGCACCACGCTGCTGCTCTGGGTCTCTGAGCTGTCCTGTTGTGCGTGCGTAGTGCTCAGCATAGGGAGGCTGCAGTTCCAGGCTAATGCTACGTCTGCTCTGTCTCCAGCCTTGCTGGAAGGAGAGTGTGGAGAAGGTCTCAGGATCAGATCTTGTATGGCAGGGAGGGGGCTGTAATCTGCAACAACCACCTTCTGCAGGGACTTGAGGTCCATCATAGCCTCAAAGAGCTTCTGGAGAGTATCTAGTCTCTGTACTCTGTCCCTTAGAAGGACAAGGATGGTGAGCTCCATCTTGGATCTCTTTGCATAAACCCTCTTGGGTCAAATGAAGATACTTTCTGCTTGGATTTTGGAGCTGGACAACCCAGGAAGCTCCTGCAGGACACAGGAAAAGCTGCTGTGATGTTGCAGGACAGAGATTCTTGGCTGATGGGGACATGTTGTGCCAAACACCATGCTGCTTACCCTGGCTCCCCACAGGCACAGCTGGCCTCTGCTCCCCTGGCTGCATCCCCTCCTGTGGTCCCAGGGGTGGGGTGGCAGCTCTCGTCAAGACTTATTGGGGTGCACCCGTGCTGGTCTGACAGACGCTGTCTCGGGCTCTCTCCTGCAGGAATCGCATGCATTGCGCTGACATTCGTAGATAAGCACGGCAACCCCGCCTCACTGCCCCACGGGGAGAGGCCTGACCCTCTGAAACCACCTTCCTCCTCGCCCGTCGTGGGGCTGCTGCAAGATGCTGACTTCGAAAGCCTCACTGCGGTCAGCAGGCACGAGCCAGGGGCCAGCACCCTGCATTCAGGTGAGGAGAGAAACAGACCACGAGCTCCCAGTTCCCTGCTGCCTCCTGCGAAGGCTGGTCAACAGAGCCATGCAGGACTCCTCTTTCCCATGAAAGGGTCACAAAGATGATCTGAGAGGTGGAGCATCTCCCATACAAGGACAGGCTGAGAGAGTTTGCTCAACCCAGAGAAGAGGAAGCTGAGGGGAGACCTTAGAGCTGCTTCTAGTACTGAAAGAGCTCCAGGAAGACTGGGGACAGACCTTATAGTGAGGTCTGTTGTGACAGGACAAGGAATAATGGTTTTAAACTAAGGAAAGGAGACTTAATCTGGGTATAATAAAGAAATTTTTGACAATGAGGGTGCTGAAACACTGGAAGAAGTGGCCCAGGGAGGCAGTGGAGGTCCCATCTGTGGAAATAATCGAGGTGAGGTAGGATGGGGCTCTGTGCAACCTGATGGAGTTAAAGCTGTCTCTGCTTCTGCAGGACTGGATGACCTGTAAAGGTCCCTTCCAACCTGAACCTTTCTGTGATTCCCCACAGAGCCCCGCGTGCTGGTACGCTTGGATATCTGGGAGAAGGGCAACATCAGCCTGCTGCAGCTGTCAGAGAAGCTGCGTGGGGCCCTGCGCCATGCGCTCTGTGATGCTGTCATGGAGTTCCTTGTGCTGCCGGCCCCACTCTGCGTGGAATCTTCCTGCCCCCTGAGCACCATGGACCTGGAGGAGCTGAACTCTGCGGGTGAGAGCCCAGCCAGGACAGAGCGAGAGCCTGGCCTGCGGGAGCTTGGCTGTGCTGGAAGAACTGAGGCTGAGGGGGCTGGGAGGGAGGAAGCTGCTCTCCTCTCCGCAAGCTGTGCGATGTGATTTCTCAGGGAAGAAGCATTATAGAAATTAGGATTGGAAAAGATATTTAAAGGCCTGTCTGCTTCCCGAAACTGAATCTACTTTAGTGAATGTCGCTGAGGGCGCTCACCCTTCTCTCCAGCAAGGCCACGGTGGGATACACGGGGGCACCAGCAATGTCACAGTAGGAGGCTCTGGAGAGTCTGATCTGCTCTGTCTCCACAGGAGGCCTAAGGAGGACCATGTCAGAAACCAAAGGCTTGGCTCTGACCACAGGTGGGGCTGCCAGAAGCTGTCCTCCACCTTTGCATTTCACCTCTGCCCCTTCACCCAGCTCTGGGGAGCCAGTGACGCCCACAAGCAAGCTGGGACGCCGCAGCTTCTGGGACATGCTGGTAATGTTGCTGAGGGATCAGTGGGGAGCAGGATTTTGTAAGCCCTGATGGCGTGTCTGGCCAGGAGGAACGGAGAGGAGGGATCGGGCTGGGGTTGGGAGGCTGGACTGATAATGAGGACACTGAGATCAGGGCGCTAACTGGGCTGTGATGTGCACAGCCTTAACTCGCCCCTTCTCCCTAGAGCAAGGCAGAGTCCTCGGAGCTGGGTAGCCCCAAGACTACTGATGATATTGTGCTGGAGAGGCCAGAAGAGGCTCGCACAAGGCGGAGGCACAAGACTGAGAGCGTCAAGCAGCATCTGAGCCAGGATCGGGCCACGGCAACAGCTGAACTGGAACAGGCACAGAGGCAAGCACAGCCTGCAGGCCAGTCAGTGGGGTGTTGTCTCCCTCTGTCTGCTGTACAATGCTCCACTGCCTGACATCCTGCTGGCTCTACCTGCATCATAACCTGCTGGACCACATCCCCTTTCCTTGCAGTTTCTCCCTGACACAGCTGGTTAGGGGAGCTGCCTTCCCCACATAGAGCCTTGGTCCTTATTGAAGTGCTACTGGGAGCACTGCTGCTTCTCCCTGCCAGAGATGCAACACCTGGCACCTCTACAGCTACTGACCTAGAAGGACCAAGCTCAAGGGCTGTAACAGCCCCAAAAAGGGGCTCCCCAGGCACTGCTCTGAAGCTAGGTGGAGAGAGACCATTGTGCCTTTGATCTTCCATTGCTGTTGAGTTCAATCTGTTATAACTGTCATTCCCTTTCCACTTTCCAGGCGCCGAGCCTGCCAGTTGGAAGAAGGGGATGTAGGTACCATGCACCCACTCTTCAGTCAAACCTGCCAGCAGTGGATGGCATTCATGAACCAGCTGGGTATGTATCTTGGGTCCCAGCTCCTCCGCATGGGCTGAGGATGAGACCTTTTGGGGCACCAAACCATCCATCTTCGTCCCTTGTTGATCTCTGCCTAGTTATGCACCCTGTCTCTTACCCAACATCGCCAAGGTCCCACTGGACTCAAAGCCAACATCAGCATTACAAAGCTGTGGCAGGAGCAGGGATGTATCTCGCTGCACATGAGCAAACCTGCTAAGGGTTGTGGTTGCATCTGCCATGCTCCAGATCCAGGGCTTGCTGGACTTGGCTGCAGCTGCTTTGGAGAGACCTGGACTCCAAGAGCAGTTGCGGTAGTGAAGGAGCTCCCAGGTGTCACAGAGAGGGAGGATCTGAGCCTCTGACACATGCTCTGGAGCTGTTAAGCTGCATGGGAGAGCATTGCTCTTGCAGCAAGGGAGAGGAGGAGAGGTGTCCTTCATATGGTGGGATTTGGCTGTTTGTGGCTGCCCTGTTGCTGCTTTCTGGATGCTTCTCACTTCAGTGTTTGTCCGTCCTCTCTTGCCTTCTGCTAGAAAGGTAGAGCTGTCATCCTCCTCCTCTAATGAGGAATAAGACAAGGAACAAGGAATAAGTGGAGGTGCTCATAAGTGCCATGATGAGAGCATGTAGAGAGTTTGGTCCAGGTCCCAGTTCATGCCAGAGGTTAACCAGAGGTTATTTCAGCCTCTGTCTTCTTCTCCTCCATCTAAGGTCCTTGTTTTCCAGCTCTGCCTGCCTCAGTCACTGGCAAAGCAGGAACCTGAGTTGCTGTGGGCAGTAGTTCTGCACTGGCAGCCCTCTCCAGTGCCTAGGTGAGACAGACTTGACTCCAGGACAGCCTGGCACCTTGTCCTACAGTACTTTTTCCATGCAGGGTGCCCTTCAGTGCAGCAGTGCTCAGCAGAGATTGTGTCCCGTTTCCTCCTGTCCTCCATCCTGGTGGAAGTGGTGAACCTGGTCACTGCCCTGGCAAGTGACACCACTGTCAAGGTGTTTGAGCAGATCTGGTGAGTTACGCGGCTTGTAGGGGGTTGTTTGGTACTGGCAAATGCTGATCAGCTGTGCCAGCCTCTGCTCCCATGGCTCTACTTGTCTACCTTTGGTGCTCTTCATTGCAGCTACCACGGGGGCACGGCCTTCCTGCCCTACAAGCCTGGCCAGAGCGCCAGCTCTCGCCCTGGAGCTGTCAGACACTTCATCCTGCTGGGACGCAACTTCCAGCAGTGGCGTTGCAGCACGGAACAGGGTGAGTGCGTGGCCAGGGCCCACAGGACGGTGGTGGGGGCTCTTGGAGAGTGAGATGTATGAGCGGGATTCCCCTCTTTGTGCACGTCATCTGTTTTCAGCTCTTGAGACTTTATTCTCAGATTTGTTTGTGACTCCTTATTTCCAGATGAGCTGTGCAGTACCGTGGCAGAACATTCTGTCGTGCCGTCTTAATGACATGTGGGATATAGGGGTGGGATGAAGTGGTACTGAGGGTCATAATACTGTCCTCTTCCAGCTCACAAAGGGCTCCAACGTTTTGAGGCCATGGAATTCAGCTCGGCAGAGAGAGGCTCTGATCCCAGCCTTGTTGGTCGAGACCTTGCACCCCGGCAAAGGTTCCTCTTCCTGGAGATCATTGACAAAAAGGTAACAATGGTGCCTTTGTGACATTTCCTGAACAAAAAGATGTTCCCAGCTGGCCCAGGGTTAGAAAGAGAAGAGGAAGGGTGCCTCTGCAGGCCACCAGCTTTCCCTAGGCAGGAAACTTCCAAAGCAGCTATGCAGCATCTCTGCTGTTGCTGCAAGCAAAGCTGGTCTTCCCTGCAGTGCTGTGGAAAGTTCCAGGGGGACAGCAGCCCTCGAAGTCTCTGACTTCAGCTGCCCCTCTGTGCACTGTAATTGCTCTTTCCTTCCCCACAAGGTGCGCATCAGGCCAGGCGCTTGTGCTGTCAGTGGGAGCACCATCACCTCTGCTGTTGCTGTTAACGGGGGGCAGTGAACGTGCTGTTGCCACTCTCCCTGTCCCAGCTTTGCCATTTGAAACTGGCTGAAGTGGCAGCAAGTCCTACCCAGAGCACCTGGGGCAGCCTGTGTCACCACACAGGCCCTCTCTGAGCAGATCCTTCAGCCTTCTTTCCCCTCTTCTCTCTCCAGCTGACACTCTACACCTACAACTGGTCCCCAGACCTAGGGGCCAACCTGAACTGCTCGTTTATCCGCCTGCTGCAGTGGCAGAACGCCCGGTCCCACATCGTGCACTGTCTGCTCAGCCAGAAGCTGGGACTTTTCCACCACCACTGCTTCATGGACACACCGTGGCATGAGGACAGCAAGCAGGTATGGCACCTGCTGGGCAGGGCAGTCCTTGCCTCTTCAAGAGGGGCCTTGGCAGCCTGGGGATCTGAGAAGGGTTGCAGACTCTTCTATGCTTTTGTGTGCCGTTTGGCATCTCGTGGTGCTCACGTGTCCAACTGTGGCTGTATCCAGCCAGGTGCTTGTCATCTGCTCTTGGAGACGACCAGGAGTGGAAAGGGGAGCAGGTTCTGCTGTTGACAGCTCTTATCTGTGATGAGATTATTTAGGGTGGAGGAGGCTGTGCGTTTCCCTGCATGTTAGGGCTGTGCTGAGCCAAGGCCTGCTCTCGTTGGGACTGGTGGTGAAGGCCAAGCAGAAATATCTGCAGATGGCCAAAACTGCGTAAGGAGGCTTTCATGCCTGTGTCTGCTTGCTTAGGAGCCAAATCCTTTCCTGAACTCCACTTTGGAGGTGGATGCACTGATCCGGAGCTCCAGCCCTCCAGCTAGCAAGGAACAAGGCCGGCTGAGCGGCTCTGCGCGCAGTCTGCCGTCTCTGCACTTCCATCCTGACGTGGTGCCTTTCGATGAAGCTCTGCGGGATGTTACCACCATCAAACGCATACCCCGTGGGCCTGAGTCGGGACCTTTTGACCCTGTGTCTTGGCATGGGGCTCAGTTCCTGGAAATCAAGAGCATGGAGAGAAAAGGTAAAGCATGGGAACCTGCCTAACTCACCTTGCCTCTAGAAAAGGAGATCAGAAAGAGCAGAACACGAGTCCTGATGGAGGGGACCATTCTCAGCTCCTCCTGCCATGATGGGATGGGTGATGGCCTGTGTGGGAGAGAAAGGGAGTGGCAATACTTGGGGCTATGGCTTTGATACTTTGCGGCTGCTCTCTTTTGTCCAGAACTGGAGAAGCAGATGAAGATTGAGAATCTCTTTGTTACCTGGCAGCAGAGATCGGCGCAGTCCAACATGCCTATCAGTGTGAGTGCAGCTGTGGTGGGTGGGTAGCGGGCACTTTAACAGCACATGGGTAGCACCAGCTAGAATCGTTTGGGTTAAAAGGGACCTTAAAGATCACCCAGTTTCACCTTCCTGTCGTGGCAGGGACACATCCCACTGGACCAGGTTGCTCAAGGCTCCATCCAACCTGGCCTTGGACACCTCCAGGGATGGGGCAGCCACAACTTCCCTGGCCAACCTGTGCCAGTGCCTCACCACCCTCATCATGAAGAATTTCTTCCTAATGTCTAATCTATACCTTCCCCCTTCCAATGTAAAGCCATTCCCCCTCATCCTATCATTCCAGACCTTTGTTAGAAATCCCTCCCCAGCTTTCCTGTAGCCCCTTCAGGTACTGGGAAGCTGCTCTAAGGTCTCCCTGGAGCCTTCTCTTCTCCAGGCTGAACAACCCCGGCTCTCTCAGCTTGTCCTCATAGCAGAGGTGCTCCAGCCCTCTGATCATCTTTATGGCCTCCTCTGGATCCATCCCAACGGTTCAATATCCTTATTATGTTGAGGATTCCAGAGCCAGACACAGAACTCTGGGTGGGGTCTCACAAGGGTGGAGTAGGGAGGCAGAATCCCCTCCCTCGAGCTTCTCTACGGCAAAGGGAAGCACTGGAGCTCAGAGCAGGGTGTATGTCAGGACTCGTGTTTGGCAGTGGAGCAGCCCTGTCTGCTTGAACCTTTGGGGTTCCCGGACTCTAGCAACAGACTTGGGAATGGGGCCTGGTTGCCCGACACAAGAAAGGCTGCGAAGCTGGGGAGTTTCCTGTAGAGGTTGATGCCACTTGAGCAGCAGGACAGCATTGCAGACAGCTTGTTCCCAGGCAGGGGGAGGGCTGTGTGCTGTAATTGCTCCTCTTGTGCTGTGCAGCTGGCGGACCTGGAGACCCTGAAGCAGTCCTCACGCCTGGTTCACTACTGTGCTACCCCCTTGCTCTTTGACCCGGCCTTCCGGCAGCAGATCCAGACAGATCAGCAGTGCAAGGTGGAGGGGAAGGTGAGTGTCAGCAGGCACCGGTGGGGTTGATCTTTGTGCACTGGGGCGAAGGATGGCATTGCTATCTTTTACCAAGACAGGACTGCTCTGAGCTCACTCCTGCATCGATTTACACCCTGTAAGATGGAGACTGAGAAAATCCTTGGGTCCTGCAGCCACGTTATCCCTGGTGAAGACTGACTTTCTTTTTCTACCCAGGGAATTCAGGGCCGAGTCTAACAAAACCAGCAGAGCATGCTGTCTGTAGAGGAAGCAAAACCTTCCCTTTATGCATTCAGCAGCCAGGCCTGGTCAACCTGGCTTGGACCCAGCAAATATCTGGAACAATTGAAAGTAAACCAACTGAATCCTGAACGGGTTGCAACCTGACAGGCTGTAACCAGTGCAGATCCTGTACTGGCTGTTCACAGTCTGTACGTATGTCAAAAGGGGAGAACAAGCTGTTGTAATTTATCTAAATGTCAAAAGGATTCTGACAGGGTCTTTAAGCGGAGGTTGCTACAGAAATGGAGCATTCATGAGCAAAAGGAAAAGGATCTTCACAGAATGAAAACTTCACTTTGTTTTTGGAACAGAGCAAAATGAAAATGGGTTGTTCAGTTCGAAGAGGCTGGCAGCAGGGGTTTCAAGGTCGTGTGTTGGGTTCTGTATCTCGAGATCATTTATCACAGTACATATGAGATGCTAAGCCTGACTGTTCAGATTGGCCAGGACAGAAAAGACTGCAAGGAACTCAAGAGGGACCTGAGTAGCCTTTGAAATGAGAGGTATTGTGGGAGCTGGGAGCTGGTTCCCAGTAAAACAGCACAACGTGAAGAGAAATTAGAACTCGTGTATTGTCCACCAGCTGCAGAGCCTGCACAAAGCTGACAGTTAGTGAGTTTCTTCCATTTGTGAGCAGCTGGATACAAAAGGCAAACCATCTTGAGTGCATCAGAAAGGGACATTAGTATTACGGGTAGTATTCCAGCGTATTTGCAGAATACTAGTGTATTAATGCCTTTAGCTGGACAGTAAGTGTGAGACCAAGCATCCTGTGGCAAAGGCACTGAACTAGAGAGACTCGGAGAGGTTGGAGAGTGGCTGGAGACACCCCAGGTAAAGAGGCTGCTCCTGGGGCAGATGAATGAAAAGGCAGATAGAAATATGTAGAAGAGCCACAGGCTTGAAGTAGAGAGATCAAGACAGGTCAGTCTCTCACAATACAAAGACAAGGAGTATTCAAGATATCAAAAGGAGAACTGAGAATGGCTAAAAAGAAACACTGTTCCTATTCAGTGCTACTCAACCTCCTGAGAAGCTGGGATTCATAAGAGGAGTGGGCTCTTAGCAGGGCAGTAGGAGTTTAAGCTCTGCTGAGCCTTGTGTGAGCCAGCTGTGAGCCACTAACACTTTGTGGAAGCTCTTCTGTGGGAGTGATGTGAATTTTCCCCTTCTGCCAGGGCACCTTTTCTTGAGGTCTGCAGAGGTGCTGTTAGCTCAGTCCGTGACTGGGTAAATCTTGGATCTTTCGGCACATGCAGTAGTACAGTGTTTGGGGAACCGGCTGTTAGTGCTCTCTGGCAGAAGGACGTCTGCCCCTGGCTCACCCAGAGCAGCTGATGGTGTCCCAGTATGTCTCACCTGCTGGGCTCAGGCACAGTAGGTGTCCTTAGGAAATTATTCTTTCTTCCAGAAACGCCACCGCTCAAATGACTCGACGGCTTCGGGGAGAGACCGCAGCCACAGTTGTGACTCGGCAGAAGCGCTGCCCTGCAAGGTGAAGGAGGAGCCCTGGCTGCAGGAGATGTGCAATGCCTTCCTGCAGCAATACATCCAGTACCTGCAGAGCATGGGCTTTATTCTAGTCCAGGTGCGGCCACCCTCACCCACCACTCGCAGGTCAGTGATGTTCTGCGAAGCCTGTTATTGGAGAAGGGCTGACATGCTGAGCTACTCCCTAGTTTGACACAACAGGAGATGCTGGTTCCCGGCTCAAGGCTCTCTCTGCTGTTGTTTCCAGTAGCACAAGCCGGATCCGAGCTCTGGCAGCGATGGGCGTGGAGGGAAGAGGGTCCTTTTCCTACACAAAACCGAAAACGGAGGGAAGTCCAAAGGTGAGTGGCTGTCTGTTAGAGGGGTAGAACTGGAGTGGAAGTCAAGCTGTGGAATGTGGCGGTTCTCCTGGTTGACTTTTTCATGCAGAAAGGATGTGAGAGGGCAGAGCAAGCACCAAACAAAAAAAAAAACAAATGTCTGTCCAGACCAGTACCATCTTTGGGACCTTCTTGCCTTCCTGTGTGTCCTGCAGCCCTTGGAGCCCCTCCTGGGGCTGGGTGGAACCAGGCTAAATCTCAAAAGGAGAGCAACATCTTGGAGGGGGCTCAGAAGAGGAATCAGGGGCGCCAGGAGAGCTGCTTTTAGGTGTGATTATGGAGGTTTACCTGCCAGAGAAGCCTCAGCATCTGTGGTTAAGGGCAACTCTGGGGCAGAAGAGTCTTTGGTCTTTGCAGCTAACCTGAAAAGGGATTGACTCCTTGCTGTCTTATTTGATATAACACCTAGATACCATCAAATGGAAGTATTGGGCACCAGTTTCAAAGCTGCAGGGAGTGTTTGTGTAGCAGGTAACAGGGTTCTTCATCAAAAGGTTTTGTGAATACAAACGCTTACTAGAGAGAATAGGTGGAAGAGGAATCCATCTGAGTCACTGGACATCTCCTGTGGCTCATGAAATCACCCAAGGATGGTGAGAGCACGTAGCATTTGCTCACCCTTTTCTGACACGTTCCTGGTACCCACCTTTGGCTGATGTTATTATGGGATTGTGGGCAGGACAACACCTTACAGTTAAAACAAGAAGGGAGCAATCCAGTGGAACAGCTTAATAAGGGGCAAAGAAACTTGCTGTTAGCTGAGCTCCGAGTTCAAACTGGATGCCTCAGAGAGCTGCTGTGTCACACAGATGTGATGGTCTAGGGAGGGTTCACCATGGGGAGGTGGCAGTGAGGCTTTGTGGGCTGCATCACCCCTCAGCTCACAGTGCCCGCAAACTCTAGGGACACCCTGTTCTGAATGAGCAGGAGGTAAAGGGAGCAGCTTGCCTGGTGTGTTCTCTTGAAGGCTGTTTATTGGATTTGTTAGGATTCTTTTCACGCTCAGCTCTGGCACTTCTGCTGTCTTTCCATCTGTGGGGGTGCTCAGTTGATGTGGCTCCTCTGTTTCCATCTTTGCCTGGTGTGGAGGCTTCTCTCCTGGGCCCAAGAGCCTCTCCAGCTTTGTCCTTCTCTTCCCAGAGCACAAGCCCTGCTGTTGCCACCTATCATCTACAGAGAGCTCTTCCAGGTGGGATTGTGCTGATGGAGTTGGCCTTTCAGGTAAGAAAGAACAATAAATGGTGTGATTTCTGGGGGTTCAGAGGTGACAAAGTGAGTGATAAGGAGGAGTGCAGCGGGGACATGGGATTCTTTCTTTCTTGTCCTGCCTCTTCCATGGTCCTGCAGGGCTGTGCATCAGCTAGGATGGTTCTATGGGGCTCTGAGCAGTAAGAGCTGCCTGGAGGGAGCCTAATAAACAATGGAAGAGCTCGGCACCAGGCAGGGTGCTCTGTGCTCAGCCATATGTTGGCTGGGCCAGCTTGATTCAGGTGGGTGGGAGGGGAGACAAAACACGGACCAAGAGTCTGTGGGACCAAGCCCACAGTGTGAAGTATGGGGATTGTTCCTTAGAGAGACCCAAGGCCTGTCAGTGCTCATGTGCTTTCTCCTCCAGGGCTATTACTTCTGTGTGAAGCAGTATGCGCTGGAGTGCTCGCGGATCCCCATGGGCCAGTCTGTGAATTCCCAGGTAATGGCTTTGCAGACGTAGCTGGTCCTCAGGGTCAGGCGATGCTTTCAGCGAGGCAACGATCTCTGGGACAGAGCGGGCATTTCAGGTGCAGCACGTTCTGGAGAGCTCTGCTCCCTCCTCATGGAAAAGCAGAACCACACAGAGCCTTCTGTGGGCGTGTGCTCTCCGTGGAGCGCTACTTGAGCAGATCTGGAGTGCAGTGAAAGGGGCTGGGTGGTTTGGCAAGAGGATGACTCTTGTGCTGGCTTGGGAAGCAAGATAGACAGGCTTGGGAGGAACAGTTACAATTCTAGCAAAGATTACTCTAGCTCCAGGAGAAGTCAGTGCATGGAAAGCCAGAAACTCTCCACTTCCCTTTAAACAAGAAGGAAGTGGAATGGGAACAGGGATCTGTGAACACAGTTGGCTACCCTTTGCTGGAGATTGCTTTCTGCACCGTGAGCTCTGGTTCTTGGTGCTTCTGTGCCTTGCTCTACAACATCATAGGGTTTCCTGCTCCCTTCTCTTCTGGTGTGTCAGGGTGTCTCCTGCCTGTCCCCAGGGTACTGGCATCGCTGTCTGGTGTCTGGCTAGCCCCAGGCTATCTGAAGCAGGAGGCATGCATGATCATACTGTCCTTTCCAAGGTGGCTCTGTAGCAAGGCTGCATCTTACGTGTGCCAGGAGTGGCTCTCCTAAGCTCAGAGCCTGCCAGGACCTCACCTTAGGGCTTGCTGAGCCTTTGCTGGGGAGCATACATGTGCGCAGCGCAGGATTACCAGGCTGCAGCTGGTATTGAGGGAACATCCAGGCTCTCTCTGGCTGACTCAGGAAAACCACGGGCTCAGCTGTGCCTTGCTCTCAGAAGGGCTTTGCGGGAGGGCATGAGGTGCCTGGTAACATTCCTGCCTTCCCTCCCTGTCCTGCAGCTCTCCATGCTCTTCACAGAGGAGTGTGACAAGGTGCGGGATCTCATGCACGTGCATTCATTCAGCTATGACTTCCACTTGCGCATAGTCCATCAGTATCTGCTGGGTTCCCACATGACCCTTCGCCAGGGCTACCATCTCACCAGCTTCCTGGAGGATTTCATTGCCCACCACACCGACATCCCCAAGTTTGGCCGCAACCATGTTTTCCAAGGTGAGCAGCTCAAAAATGCGATCAGTCTGGGGTTGATCACCAGCCTGTAATTTGGCAAATGGTTCTGAAATACTTTACAAATAAACCTGACCCTGGGAGTATCCCACAAGAGGGTGACAGCAGGGGCCCTGCTTCAGAAGGCGTCCTTGCTGCCCTGTTGTAGAAGGGAGGTGAGTGGCTTTAGAGCTCTGTACCCTAGAGAAGTTGGTAGGACACCAGGCAAGAGGTGCTGAGTGGTTTTGGTGACAGGAGCGTATCCTCCTCCTCCTCCAGGCACGCTGGCTCTGCCCACCAATATGATCACTGCGCACCAGCTCTACAACTACATCGCTGACCATGCCAACACCTACCACATGAAACCCCTGCGCATGGCCCGGCCGGCCACAGGCAGCGACAACAAGAAGGGGACACCAGGCACAGAGCAGAATGAATATGCACTGGTCTCTATTTGGAACAGGTGAGTGCATCTCCTCCAAGTTCTGGAGCTGCCAGAGACTGGTGGGCACGCCCTGGTCCTGGGGACACTGCCCCAAGGTGCCAGTGAAGTTGACTGTGCCAGACAGCAGTTCTGCATGGTGAGGTGTTGGGTTGCTGGGTATGCATGCACGCGCATTTCCCATAGCGCTTCTGAGGAGTCCTGCTGTGTTGAGTTCCCCGTGTCCAATAGTTCTGTTGTGACCAAGGGTGAACAAAGTGAGGTCCCCTTCATACTGCTGTGCTTTTGCTCCCAGCTCAGGCTCCTACAAAGACTCTGAAGGTCTGCGTCATCATGATGACTTCGATGTGTCCCTCCTGGTGTGTCACAGTGCAGCACCATTTGAGGAGCAGAGTGAGGCAGAGAGACGCATGCTCCGGTGAGTGGTAGGGCCAGAGAAGTGACACCAAAGCTTCCTAGCTGGGTAGAAAGGCTCTGGTGAGATCGCTTCTTGAATCCCGTGTTCAGTTCTGGGCCCCTCACCACAAGAAGGATGTGGAGCGAATGCAGAGAAGAGCAACGAAGCTAGTGAAGGGGCTGGAGAACAAGCCTTTTGAGGAGCAGCTGAGAGAGCTGGGGGTGTTTAGCCTGGAGAAGAGGAGGCTGAGGGGAGACCTCATTGCTCTCTACAACTACCTGAAGGGAGGTTGTGGAGAGGAGGGAGCTGGGCTCTTCTCCCAAGTGACAGGGGACAGGATGAGAGGGAATGGCCTCAAGCTCCACCAGGGGAGATTCAGGCTGGACATGAGGAAAAAATTTTTCATGGAAAGGGTGATTGGGCACTGGCAGAGGCTGCCCAGGGAGGTGGTTGAGTGACCTTCCCTGGAGGTGTTTAAGGGATGGATGGACAAGGTGCTGAGAGACATGGTTTGGTGATTGATGGGAATGATTGGACTCTATGATCCGATGGGTCTTTTCCAACCTGGTGATTGTATGATTCTATGATTCGGACATCACAAGCAAGCTTGATGCAGTCTGAGGAGGATCTTTGCAGGGAGCAAGGCAGTGTGGTATCTGCCCTTGTCTGGACAGAAGACAGGGGCCTCCCTTACTGGCAGAGGCAGAGGCCTGTGATTTATTTGAAGGTCACCTGAGAAGGAAGCAGCCCTTCCCCAGGTCACTGGTGTCTCCTTTGTCTCAGCTTGCGTTTCTACGTCATCATGACTAGCCAGCGGGAGCTCTTCCCCCGGCTCACAGCCGATATGCGGCGATTCAAGAAGCTGCCACGCTTGCAGCAGGAAGTGCTGGAGCCTGTGGTGGGCCGGGCAGCGTGGGAGGCAGCAGAGCCAGAGCCGAGCCTGGGGCGGCAGCTCCCAGCAGAGCGAGAGCTGTGGCAGGACGTGGAGGACTGCAGCGAGTTCTACGTGGGCAGCTCACAAGTCAAATTGGGTCCTGGACTCTTCTACACCTCACCACTGTTCCCCTTGCTGGCCTCTGAGGTGGCCTCAGCCCAGAAGCAGCTCAGCAGCATGGTGCAGCTGGCCAAGTGTCACTGCCGCAGGGACAACCTCTGGAAGCGCCTCTTCCTTCTGGAGCCTTTGGCTTCTGACAAGCTGAAGCTGGGCAAGCTCTCGCTGGTAGAGCTGGAGGAGCTGCTCGATGCTGTGCATGGGAAATCCATCGCTGATGTTGACCCTCAGCTGGTGAGCAGCAGGGATGGGGTCACAGGGGGCAGCAGCCACCATCCTGCTCTGGGGAGGGAACAAGGGAGCAGGCGAAGGGCTTTGCAGGGCAAAGCTCTTCTTGTTTATTGGGAAGCAGCAACATGGCTCCTAAATGGCAGGGGAAGGAGGAGGTTGTATCAGCCTGTTGGAGGCTGAGAGAGTTGGGGTTGTTCAGCCTAGAGTAGAGAAGGCTCCGAGGAGACCTTCTAAGCAACCTTCCAGTGCTGAAGGGGGTCTACAGGAAAGCTGGGGAGGGGTGTTTTACAAAGGCTTGTAGTGACAGGAAGAGGGGGAATGGCTTTAAATTGGAGAGGGGAAGATTTAGACCAAATGTTAGGAGGGAATTCTTCACAGTGAGAGTGGTGAGGCACTGGTGCAGGTTACCCAGGGAAGTTGTGGCTGCCCCATCCCTGGAGGTGTTCAGGGCCAGGTTGGATGAGGCTTTGAGCAGCCTGGTCCAGTGGGAGGTGTCCCTGCCCATGGCAGACAGGGTGGGAATGGATGGGCTTTAAGGTCCCTTCCAACTCAAACCATTCTATGATTCTGTGATGCTAATGAATAGCCCTAGGTCAGCACGCCTTGGTGGGCTGTGAGGGATGCATCTGAGCTGGGGTCTGAAGGCAGCTGTAGCTTTATTACTGCTGGTGCTAGGGCCAGAGGGAGGCTGAAATTAGCCCTTTTCCATGCCTGCAGGGATGCTTCCTCACCATGACAGTCTCCTGGTACCAGAGCCTCATCAAAGTGCTGCTGAGCCGCTTTCCCCAGAGCTGTCGGCACTTCCATAATGCTGAAACCGGCACCCAGTATCTGGTAAGACACAGCCCGGCGCCCACCTGCAGCCTGTCCAGGGCCCCTGTCTGCGGTGGCTCCTCGCAGTGCAAGCCTGCCATGTGCTGTCAGGACAGTGTGGGCACGGTCACATTGTTCTCCTCTCTGCTACTGGTGCAGCGTGAGGCGTGTGCTCCTGTGTCTGTCTGTGGGACACGCGTCACACCCAGAGCCTCGTGCCATGTGTAGCCCCATGGTTTGGCCGTGCCACCTGTGAGCCAGGCAGACCTGCACCTTCACAGCTTTATCGTGCCACACATCCTGCATGTCCCTGAGTGGGTGTTGTTCATATCCCTGTCCTGGGGTTTGTGCTGTCCCCTTTGCAATGTGTGCTGTGGCTCTCTTGACAGGTTGTGCTCAACCAGAAGTTCACGGATTGCTTCGTTCTTGTGTTTCTCGATTCCCATTCAGGAAAGACGGTAAGACCTTGCGAATGGAAAAGGAGCCGCATTGGGTGAGGCTGGGAGTCTGTCTCAGTTTAGCCAGCAGTTGCCAGGGGAAGGTGCCCATGGGAAGAATAAAAAAAAAAGCAGGTAGAGGAGACAAGAGGTGATGCCTCCTGCCACCTGATAGTGGAAAGCCCTTCCCATTTGTGCCATTTCCATCCTCATGGCAGTGGTGGCTCAGAGCTAAAATTGCTGTTTGTTGTGTGGGTACTTGCTTCTTCCCTGGTCCCATAGATTCACCTCCGTGTCTGAAGGTGGAAGTTTTGCTACCTCCATGTTGCTGTGTAAGGCAAGCTGAGGTCTTAAGCCCACCTTCTTTTCTCCTGTGGCTTGGCTGTCATTCAGAGCCTTTGTAAATACAGGTATAGGACTGCACCCAGTATTTCTGAGGAGTCTCAGCAGACTCTTCTGCAATGGCACTAAGGCTTTTCTGTCCCTGCGGTGCTTTTGTTACAGCCTAGGGTATTTGTCTCTTCATGGTCATGTCTCACTGGTCATAGTGTCATCTTGTAGTCATTGATATGCTACACCCAAACTCTCCATTACTTCCCTCAAAGACTCACATCTTATAACAGAAATCCTTGGTGTTCCTCACTTTGCATTTTGTGCTTACCATTCATCCCTCTCCTGTAGCCTTTCAAAAGTCTCTAAGGTGTTTTTTTGTATCATCCCCATCCTCTTTGGTATTAGTGCCTCAAATCTTATCAGCATGCTTGTCATCTCTGTGCCAGACTCATTAAAGTATAAGGGAATGGGAGTCCCAAAACCTGTCCTGGAGGAACTCCATCCATAACCTTTCTCCACCCTGCCACATCCCCTTTCAGTACCACCAGCTTCACCTCATAATTTTGTGTTAATTCTGATCTTCTCAGCTTATCTCAGTTTCCCATGTTGCACTACATTGCATCCTTCCTGAAGCTCAGATAAGATATATCATGATTCCTTTATTTAGAAATATTACCTTATCAAAGGTAACTTGAGTATTAGCACATCACTTTGCTAACACTGAGCTGCATTTTCCTCATGGTTCTTTCCTTCTAAGCCTGCTCTAAAGCTTTGCACACTGCTGGAGTTGAGCCTGCAAATCACTTTCTCTTCCCTCTTAAATTACGATGGTGCATTTGCTGTTTTGCAGTTAGACAGCTGTTCCCAGGGCTTTACACATTCGCAGAACTGTAGAATCACCAGGTTGGAGAAGACCTCTGAGATCGAGTCCGACCATACCTATCTGCCACTAAGCCGTATCCTTAAGTACCTCGTCTTTTAAACCCTTCCAGGGACTGCGACTCCACCACCTCCTTGGGCAGCTTTTCCAGTGCCTGATGACCCTTTCAGTGAAAAGATTTTTCCTAATGTCCAATCTGAAGCTCCCCGGAAAGAGCTTGAGGCCGTTCTCCCTTGTCCTATCACCTGTCACTTGGGAGAAGAACCCAGCACCCACCTCTCTACAACTTCCTTTCAGGTAGTTGTAGGCAGTGATAAGGTCTCAGCCTCCTCTTCTCCAGGCTGAAGTTTGTCAGGGGACTCTGGCTGCATTTCAGCTCTGGGAACACCCAGTCCTTGTGTCTTGCCCATCTGAGGGGACACCAAGTCACGTTTTTCTTGCTTCAGCTCCTCCAACTTTCTCTTCTAAATCCTGTTCTCTGCTCCTCTCTGCCCTCATCCTGCCTCATCACTACATTCACTAATGAGAATGGAGCAGCCAGCATTTATTTTTAGGATTGCAGTTATTACATTTAATCTCCTCCCCTTCCCCATTTGTTACACTCCTACTCTCTGCCTTAGAAGAAATTCCTTCTAATTTCCCTGAAAGCCCCTGTTACTGTGGAGGCAGCAGGATCCCTTCCTCTCCTGAGTCTGCTGCTGGGGTTGGTTTAACTGCAGATGCATGGGGGCTGGGATGGAGTGAGTGGGCAAGTTCTTGCCCCTCATTTCCACCGGAAGAACTGGGAAAAGGCTCAAACTTGCTCTGTCACAGGAGGAGGCACTGGCATTTTGGGACTTCTTCTAGTTCAGCCTGGAGAAGAGAAGGCTCCAAGAAGACCTTATAGTGACCTTCCAGTACCTGAAAGGGCTACAGGAAAGCTGGGGAGGGACTTTGTAAAAAGGCTTGGAATGATAGGATGAGGGGGAATGGCTTTAAAATGGAAGGGGGAAGGTTTAGATTAGACATTACGAAAAAATTCTTCACAATGAGAGTGGGGAGGCACTGGCACAGGTTGCCCAGGGAAGCTGTGGCTGCCCCATCTCTGGAGGTGTTCAAGGCCAGCCTGGTCTGGTGGGAGGTGTCCCTGGCCATGGCAGGGGGCTGGAACAGGATGGGCTTTAGGGTCCCTTCCAGCTCAAACCATTCTATGATTTTGTGATCTGCCTGACACTGCCAAAAATGTTCCCCACACCTGGGCTAAGGACTGTGACTGCACAGCGCTTGTCTGAATCCTCTCCCTTGACCTGTTCCTTCTTCCCCACAGAGCCTCACCGTGGTTTTCCGGGAGCCGTTCCCAGTGCAGCCTCAGAACAGCGAGAGCCCTCTGCCACAGCTTGTGTCCACATACCACCACCTGGAGTCAGTGATCAACACCGCCTGCTTCAACCTGTGGACAGGGCTGCTCTAGCAGTGGCACCCACCTACTGCAGCAACACATGTACCGGACCCTCGGCATGTCCAGGGGTGACAACGGCAAAGAACAGGCCTCTGGGAGGGACCTGTGCTCCAGCACCACAGGCAGCACTGCGAGTGGCATGTGGGGACACCAAACGGAGGAGCTGGGGGATACACACCTCCACTCGCTGGCTGGGGCAGCCAGTTTTGGTGGGTTTGATAGTGGATAAGCTTGAACCAAACTGCAAGGGCAGCAGCTTGGCTGCGGTGGCTTGGCTGAAGCGGACTGACTTTCAGGGACGTGGTTTTGGCATCTGCAGGTGAGTTCTGCCAGCTGGGAGGGCACGGAGGAGCACACGCAACACGGCTTTTGCACAGGGGAGGAGCACCCCACAGTGCTCTGGCTTTAGGCAGAAAGCCTGCACTTTGGGGCTCAGGGCAGCGACACTGCCTGCTTCTGGCCCTTTGCTTTCATGAGGAGAGCACCGAAGGGGACAGGAAGGTGAATTGGACCAGGGGAAAGTTTTATGGGAATGTACATTGAAGCCATTGATGTAAATGTGAAATAAACTGAACCAGAGCTCTATGCACGTGCTGTCGGCTGAGATGCGGAAAGCCTCGGGTAGGGGATGCAGAGGCCACCCTGGCTGCAGGGCCGGTTGGGTTTGCTCCAGTCTCCCGCTTGCTTCAGAGCAGAAGCCAGCAGGGCAGGTGGCCCCCAGCTGCTGCCTTGGTTGGGGCAGCCTGTCTGGAGGCCGCTCGCTTCACTTTCCCCACCTCCCACAGCATCAGTGCTGGGCACCAGCAGCAGCTGTGAGAACTGCAGGACTTGGAAGCCCTGAAGCCTTGTCATACAACTCCAGTCACCAGCTGGAGCTGGACTGGGAAACCTGCACCCTTCCCAGACAGCAAACACTCCCCTTGGCAGCAGGGATGGGAAACCTCTCCCTGGACACCTCTGCAGACTGTCCCAACCCTCCTCAACACGCTGCAGAGCGTGCTTGAGCACTTGAGGGTCCAGCTGCTTGGGCTGGCCCAGCAGAAGGGCAACAGGACAGAGATGGTATTACCATTGCCTTAAGTCATAAAGACAGACACATCCCTCTGCTAAGCCATCGCTTTGACTTTTATTCCCGTGTTTTCCTTCTTTTACTCTGCTGCCTTGCTGGTCCCACCACATGGCAGCCCTCGGTTCTCCCAGTATAAGCGCAGCCAGCCCAGGCCTTCCAGTGTGTCCCCTGCAGTGACAGACAAGGTCTCCTCTTGCCCCCTCCTCCCCGACAGCTGTAGCAGCAATTTCATCTCAAGAAAGGGACCCAGCTGTCCCCTGCCTGCCTTTGCAGAGCCCTCAGCCACCTTGTCCATGCTGGGACCTGCCCGTGGGCCCCACTCACCTTTTGGAGCGTACTCGCACCCCACGTAGCCAGAGTAGCCGAGGGACTCCAGGAGCTCAAAGATGTAGTTGTAGTTCAACTCCCCTGGGCTGTCAGGCTCGTGCCGCCCCGGCACCTGTGCGATCTGGATGTGACCTAGGGAGGGAAGAGGAGAAGCCCTGCCCGAGGCAGCCCTGTCTCCCCAAAAGCAGCCCTCCCTCCCCAGCCAGGACAGCGTGGGGCAGCAGGGTCCTCAACTCAAAGCCACCCTGCCCCATGGCTCCAGAGGAGCCTGTCTGGGTGCAGGGCGTTACCGATGAGTGGAAAGTACTTCTCCAGGTTGCTTGACAAATTCCCATCCATGATCTGGCAGTGAAAGAGGTCCTGGGGGAAAGATGAGAGTGACAGTGCAGCTGTTCGGCAGTGAGCGGTTGAGAACACCTGTGCTACGATCCCAGTCCTTCCCCGCATCCCTAGGGGTGATTATAAAGCTCACAGCCCTGCGGAATTCCCTGCGGGCCTGTGCAAGTTTCCCTGGTGGAAGGTCCCGCAGGTCTTCAACACTTACTCACCAGCTGCAGCTTCAGGTTGGGCCGTCCCACCTTCTCCAAGATGGCGGCAGCTAAGGGTGCAAGAAATGAGAGACCATAAACCCTCGGCAGGAAGCTTTGTGGTGCAGCCCTGAGACCCCCACACCCTTCATCAACTGTTCTCCCCCAGCATCTCCCTGCAGGTGATCTGCTTTTCGGACTTTGGGGATCGTTTGTCTGCATGGAAGGAGACTCTGGGGAGAGGTGTCTGCCTTACCTTGGTGTGGGGTGTTCAGAAAGTAGCGAGGGTCAGTGATACGGCTGTTAATAGGCTCCACCAGTCCAATCATGTCTTCCTGCAAACACAGCAATGTCACCTTGTAGAGCATTCTGCAGCAGGGAGCGCTCCTTCCCTGTGCCAGACTAGGGGGAGGTTCTCCATCCTTGGTACCCTAAGAGTGGTGCCCATGCAGCAGGACCTGTTCCCCACTTACCTGGGCCAGGAGGTCAGCAGCGTATCTGAGATTCTCAATGAAGGTGGTTTCCATCTCACCTGCCACAGCTGCCCGGTCTGCACCCAGAGGAACCCTCCCTGCCATCAGGTGGATCCTGCAGACACAGAGATCAGCCACAGGCACCAGCTCCAGTCTCCAAGCAGCTGGTTGTACCTAACACACCTTCCTCTAGTGATGGAACACAGGGCTTGGGGAGATAAGAAGGGGGTAAGAAGAACCATCTCCCATGCCAGTGCCATCCCAGGGGCAGGTGGGACACCTTGGCTCGCTGCTTGCTGGCTTAGATCAGGGAGGGGATGGTGGCCAGTGGCCAGCGCTGGGCTACCCCGGGCTGCCTACAGAGCTTAAAGTTCCTCAGCATACAAATACAAACCTTTTCAATTTGCTCATTACTGGAAAGTGGAAATGGATCTGGGCAGCCCTGGCTTGCCTGGCCCTTGCCCTCTGCAGGACTTTGAACTACGTTTCTAAGGAAAAGAATGATGCAAAGTCCACGGAATAAAAAGGCCTCTCATTTTCTGAAGGGGGCCGTGCCAGGCTAATTGCATCTCTTGCAGCGTCTGCTGTGCTGTAATCAGCATGGCCTACAATAAAGCAACTGTTGTGGTGTCCTGGGGGAAACGGGGCTATAATTGGGGAGGGAAAAGGGAGGATTATTATGGAGACTGTTGCATGGTGTGGACAAGAGCTTTCACAGCAAAGGGCAGGATCAGAGGAGAGTGCCTGGCAGCTTTAAGAGAGCTCTCAGCGAGCACATGAAGGCCACGTCCCTGCACGCAGGGGTCTGCAATGAGCTAATGCAGCCAAGCAAGGAGATGCTGCTCGGGCTGGAGGCACAGTGGTGCAAACAATCAGAAGATCACTTGGTTGGAAAAGACCTTTGAGATTACAGAATCCAACCATACCTGTCCACTACTAAACCATATCCCTGAGCACCTCATTTGCCCACCTTTTAAATATCTCTAGGGATGCTGAACCTCCCCTGGTGCAGCTTGAGGCCATTGCCTCCTGTCCTGTCACTTGGGAGAAGAGCCCAGCTCCCTGCTCTCCACACCCTCCCTTCGGGGAGCTGTAGAGAGCAATGAGGTCTCCCCTCAGCCTCCTCTTCTCCAGGCTCAGCAGCCCCAGATGCCTCGTACGAACCGAGCGCAGGGTCGCAGGCGGAGGCCGCGTTCCGTACCTGGGGCAGCGCAGGGCCCGCCCGTAGCACACGGCGGCCTCCAGCCCCTGTCGGGAGGCCTCCTGCCGGCCCGGCACGGCCGCCAGCCCCAGCTCTCCGTCCCGCGGGTCCCCTAGGGCGGAGCGGCGCGGTCAGCGGCCCCGCGACCCCTTCGGCCCCTTCGGCCCCTTCGGCCCCTTCGGCCCTGGGCCCCGCGAGGTACCGGGGGGCGCGTTCAGCAGCACCATCTGCACCCCGGCCCGCTCCGCCGCCGCCCGCAGCGCCTCCGCGGGGCAGCCCGCCGGCCACGCCGCCTCCACGGCCGAGAAACCCGCGGCCGCCGCCGCCTCCAGGCGCGCCGGGAGGGTCGGGACGGACGGGAACAGCCACGACAGGTTGGCGGAGAAGCGCAGAGGGGCCATGGCAGCAGCAGCGGGGCCTGAGGCGAAGGAGGGCGGAGCCTCATGGGGAAAGGGGCGGGGCTTGAGTGAAAGGGGGCGGGGCCAGGCAAAAGGGGGCTGGAACAGGTAGGAAAGGGGTGGGGTCATGTAGGAAAGGGATCTCCAAAGGGACCTGACCAGGCTGGACCGCTGGGCTGGGACCAGTGGCAGGAGGTTTAACACGGCCAAATGCCGGGTCCTGCACTTGGGGCACAACAACCCTAAGCAGAGGTACAAACTAGGAGAATTCTGGCTGGAAAGCTGCCTGGAGGAGAAGGACCTGGGGGTGCTGGTTGACAGGGACTGAACATGAGCCAGCAGTGGCCCAGGTGGCCAAGAAGGACAATGGCATCTTGGCTTGTATCAGGAACGGCGTGACCAGCAGGTCCAGGGAGGTTCTTCTCCCTCTGTACTCGGCACTGGTGAGACCGCCCCTCGAATCCTGTGTTCAGTTCTGGGCCCCTCACCACAAGAAGGATGTTGAGGCTCTGGAGCGAGTCCAGAGAGGAACAACAAAGCTGGTGAAGTGGCTGGAGAACAGGCCTGATGAGGAGCGACTGAGAGAGCTGGGGGTGTTTAGCCTGGAGAAGAGGAGGCTGAGAGGTGACCTCATTGCTTTCTATAACTACCTGAAAGGAGATTGTGGAGAGGAGGGAGCTGGCATCCTCCCTGGGAAAGGTGTTTTTGCCAGGTGTTGGCCTGACATACACAAAGCTCCGTGTTAATTGGTTTCCTAGGGAGCTTGTCTCTAGCAGTGCATCATTATGCCAGAATCACTTTTGCTTTTGTCCCACACTCTGCATATTTTACCATAAAACGTTCATCTCCACTTCTGCAGACCTGGGAGCCTGACCTCTGGGTGCCCAGGATCAGTCCAGCATCCCCCGTCCCTGTCCCCCGTGCAATTCCAGGCACAGCTCACAGGCTGCATGATCAGGTCTACATCTCCAGTCCCTGGTGCTCTGTACCCCTCCAGGCACAGCTCGCAGGCTGCATGGGTGGGTGGGTGCGTGTCCCGTCCAGCCTGTGGCTACCAGGCGACCAGGCTGTGGCTTGCAGAGGTGGCAACATGACCTGTGGGCATTCTGCAGCCTCTGGTGCTGAGCCTGTTCTGGGGCTCTCACCTGCCTGCCCGCACCTGGGGAGCCACGCATGCTCCAACACCCTGGAGACAACAGCAGAAACCCTCCACAGTCCCTGGCCCCATGGGCCACTGCAAGCCCTGGAACAGTGGGAGGCCAGGGCAGTGCCAGCAAAGAGGAAAGCGGCAGCCAAGCTAACCTTGAGAAGAGCCTCAATTCAATTAAAGCTATTGATTAATCAATTAGAAGAAGCTTAGCTCAACTTCTCAGTAATAATGCAAACTCTCCCCGGCGATGGACAGCTGTAGGGGGGGGTGGCATCCTTGTCCCCAGCACACGTGACCTCATCCCAGTGCGTGTCCCCAGCACTCATGTCAACAACACACGTCCCCCCAGCACACGCAGCTGCCAAGCCAGGGGAGCGCTGCACCTTCCTCACTTCCTTCTGTGTTGGGGTTGTCGTCCTCATCGATCGCATCCAGGAGGTGCACTGGGCTCAGCATTGGCAGGTGCATGGGTGGTAGAACTGGGCTTGTTTAGCCTGAAGAAGCAGAGGCTGAGGGGAGACCTCATTGCTCTCTACAACTACCTGAAAGGAGGGTGTGGAGAGGAGGAAGCTGGGCTCTTCTACCAAGTGACAGGGGACGGGACCAGAGGGAATGGCCTCAAGCTCCACCAGGGGAGGTTCAGGCTGGACATCAGGAAAAAATATTTCACGGAAGGGGTCATTGGGCACTGGAACAGGCTGCCCAGGGAGAGGGTTGAGTCACCTTCCCTGGTGATGTTTAAGGGACATGTGGACGAGGTGCTGAGGGACATGGTTTAGTGTTTGATAGGAATGGTTGGACTCTATGATCCAGTGGGTCTTTTCCAACCTGATAATTCTATGATTCTATGAACGAGGAGCGGGTGGAGAAAGAAAATCACCCACCGAGGCCATGCAATGCTCCAACCCCAGCAATCCTGGCCACATTGCCAGTGAGAGGCTGGGAACCAGGCAGGGGCAAAGCCCGGGAGGCAGTGGGTGGGAGCAGGAGAGCTTTGCTGGATGGGACAGCAAATAACTGCACAGCCAAACCCCAGCATGTGGGTGACTTGGGCAGTAAGACAGGAACGTGGGGAGCCCTCACAGCAAACCTGCCCCACCAGCGGCAAGCGAAGCTGCTGGGCTCCACGCTGAAGCATTAATGGTGTCTTTATATCTCTGGTAATATATCGCATTGATTTTCTCTTCTTATAACTGCAGTTCCTGCATTGCAGGCTGGTGTTTTGTCACTTTACCTTGACAGGGCGCAGCAGATTTATTCCCTGCTGTGCCACTTGCAGCTCTGGAGCTGTGTGCCGCGCTGTCGCTGGGCTCTGCACCTGGGGAGCTGGCACGAGCGAGGGGTCACACTGGCACCCGCCTTCCCATGGGGTTGCATCCCACTGGGGCACCGGCGCGAGAGGGTAGCTCGATGCCAAGCATCACTGCCGCCACGCAGTTTTATTGGCCCAAAGAAAATGTAGCTCCTGCACATTTTATGAGCGAGCTGACATTTCAGTGCAGACCTGGCTCTGGCCTCTATGACAGCCAGGATGGGGAGGCAGCGGGTGGCCCCCGCATCCAAGCACGATGCTATGAGGTGCCCCACAGCACCAGCAGCAGCCACCCAACCAGTCCCCCCGCAGAGCACACT
Source organism: Clamator glandarius (assembly GCA_033459285.1). Lineage (NCBI taxonomy): Eukaryota > Metazoa > Chordata > Aves > Cuculiformes > Cuculidae > Clamator > Clamator glandarius. The sequence continues at coordinate 806,578 of JAUNZM010000054.1, forward strand.
GTAATGGGGGCACCAATCCTCCCAGTACCCCATAAATCCCCCTGCTTGTGTTGCTGTGGGGAATGTTTTATCTCTCTCCCTTTTTATGAAACATGTTTTAATTTAAATCGACATTTCTGTGTTTTAACTATTTGTCCCCAGGCTTCTGGAAGGCTCAGCTGGCACCTCACGGGCTGCGAAGGCTGAGTCACCAAAGGCTGGGGTGGTTGGGTGACACCGTCCCACTGGGACCATGTCACCCCCATCCCTCTGGGACACTCCCAGACCTCTCCCGCTCCCTCTGCAACCCATGGCTGTGTGAGGTGATCTGGGGCTGGAAGGGAGCACCCTGGGCATCCCTTCCCCCCGGGCTTTCTTCTCGTGCTCTAAAACACACCAATATTTTGCAACCATGTTTGGTTTTCAGCTTTTATAGGTGAGTAAATTTTAGTCTTTTTATGTGTAGAAAAAAGCTGGGAAAATAATCTGCGTGTGACCCAGCATCTCACAGAGGCAGCTGCAAGAGCTTTTGCTTGTATTAAATCTCATGATTCTTCCCTAAAGACAGATGTCCCCAAACCCATCTCCTCTAGGGGCGAAGGGACAGCTTTAACTCCATCAGGTTGTTCAGAGCCCCCTGACCTTGAATGTCTCCAGGGGTGGGACCTCCACCATCTCCATGGGCAACCTGGGACATTCTTTCACCACCCTCATTGTCAAAAATTTTTTGCTTATATCCAGGCTAAATCTCCCCTCCCTTAAAAACCTTGTCCTGGGAGTAATGGACTCACTAAAAAGTCTCTCTCCAGTTTTCCTGAAGCTCCTTTCAGTACTGGAAGCTGCTCTACGGTCTCCTTGGAGCCTTCTCTTCTCTAAGATGAACAACCCCAACTCTCTCAGCTTGTCCTGGTCTGTATGGGAAGTGCTGCAGCCCTCAGATCATCTTTGTGGCCTCCTTTGAACCCACTCTAACAGGTCCATGTCTTTCCTGCCCTGAGGACTCCAGGATGGAACACAGGACTCCAACTAGAGGGGCAGAATCCCCTCCCTCACCCTGCTGGTCACAATTCTTTTGATGCAGCCCAGGTTGGATTTCTGGGCTGCGAGCGCACATTGCCGGCTCATGTCCAGCTTTTCATCCATCAACACCCCATCCATCCCTCTGTCCTTTCCAACCCTCCCGTTCCAGGCACTGAGCGGCACACCGGAGATGCAGGGAAGGATGCCAGCCCCTCCCAAAGCTGTGACGAAGATTTCTGTGGGGTGCCTTAACGAGCACATTGCCCCTCTCAGGCTTCACTTTCTTACAGCCTTCAAAAACACTCGAGTAAAAGAAAATCCATATATCATATTATGGGAAACAAATGCCTCACCTTTGCCAGTTTATGGCTATTCCTCATCAGGGAGGATCGAACCGGGTGGGAACATGACATAAATCCTGGTGGAGCCGAGAGGGGGAGGTGAGGACTGAGCATCCTCATGTCCCAGCGGCTCCCGGCACGGGTGGGCTCTTCATCAGCCAACTGGGATTTTCTTGCTATTCCAAGATTTCACGGGAAATTAATGAGGAGGCCAAATTCTCCTTCAGCTCTTGGAGGAGGCTGGAGCGGGCGGTGCCTGGGACCACTGAGCTGGCAGATGTTGTTTAACATTCCCGGCAGTAATTAATAGACGGCTTCATCACTCTTGTATGATTCAAGCATTTCGGCCCGCTTCTCTCCAAATACAGATCAGAAATATTTGTTAAACGTGGCTGGCGTTTTTGTGCGATCATTAGCGCTCAAGCAGTTCCAGCGGCTGCAGGATTTATCGCCTTGCCAGGATTTCTTTTGGCCTTATCATGCCATTGCCATCCCTCCCTCTGCTGCCGGCCCTTCCAAGCGAGCGGCTCCCTTTATCACTTTCCCTCTGATTTATGTCCTGTTGGTTGCAACTTCTCCTTTACACCACAGTTATGGATCCCCCCCCCTTTTCCATTCGTTACGCTGCAGCAGGATGGGCTTCAGATGAACCCTCTGCCTGACTGGAGGCACCCAGTGAAATTCTTCGGGCATGGCTCGTGATGGGGGAATCATTCCCACCACCCAGTGCCTGTGGTGGGACGCAGAGGAAGGGTCCTCTTGGGTGATGCTTCAGCCCACAGCACCCAGGTGGGCCGATGGGGCCACCCCAAGCTCATCAGGGGACACAGCCTGGGCTGAGCTGGGCACGGCAAGTTGTGGAGAGGAGGGAGCTGGGCTCTTCTCCCAAGTGACAGGGGACAGGACAAGAGGGAACGGCCACAAGCTCCGCCAGGGGAGGTTCAGGCTGAACATTAGGACAAAATTTTTCATGAAAAGGGTGATTGGGCACTGGAACAGGCTGCCCAGGGAGGTGGTTGAGTCACTTTCCCTGGAGGGGTTTAAGGCACGGGTGGATGAGGTGCTGAGGGACGTGGTTTAGGGATTGATGGGAATGGTTTGACTCGGTGATCCAGTGGGTCTTTTCCAACCTGGAGATTCTAAGGTTCTGTTGACAACAGGAGGGGGACTGGGGGTCAGGGGCAGAGCTGGCTTGTGGGAGGTGGTTGCTCTATGCCGCACATCATATAATCATAGGATCATAGAATCACTAGGTTGGAAATGAACCCACTGGATCATAGAGTCCAACCATTCCCTTCAATCACCAAACCATGTCTCTCAGCACCTTGTCCACCCATCCCTTAAACACCTCCAGGGAAGGTGACTCAACCCTCTCCCTGGGCAGCCTCTGCCAGGGACCAATGACCCTTTCTGTGAAATATTTTTTCCTGATGTCCAGCCTGAACCTCCCCTGGTGGAGCTTGAGGCCATTCCCTCTTTTCCTGTGCCCTGTCACTTGGGAGAAGAGCCCAACTCCCTGCTCTCCACAACCTCCTTTCAGCCCTCCCCAGCACAGCCTTCTGCAGCCTGGTCAACGTGTTAAGCCATCTCTTAATTAATCAGCCTGTTTTTTAGGGCATTAAAATTCAATTGTGGAATTCTCCGCTGGCTGGGCTCGCAATGAATACAGAAGTTTGCCTAATTAGAGCTGACACACAGCAGGCGGGGGAACCAGACAAACGGTCCCACCAGGCTTACCCACCTCTCAGCCCCTAGCGCAGCCCCCAGCATCCCCATCCCTGCAGCATCAGGGATGCTCTGGGGACCAGTGTCTGTCACAGGCACCCAGGCCCTGCTATGGGCACAGGGAGGGCAGCCTGCCCAGCCACTGTGTCCCCAGAGGCATCCCCAGCCCTGTGCCCGTGCCAACCCCTTGGCCAGGCACCAGCGAAGATGTTTCCTTATCGTCAGCATCAGGTCTTCACTGTCATTACCACGGTAATTATCATCTCATTTGGAGTCTTTAGCTGCCATAATCTGTCTCTTGCACTGATTTATTCCTCAGGCCTGTTCTCCAGCCATGCGGGAGGGATGGAGCCATCAATAAGGAGCCAATGAGCTCCATCTTTTGGGGGCCGAGCGGAGCAGAAGTGCTGGGTGGCTGGGGCATCCTCCAGGTGGAGGCAAGGCTGTCCCCACATCAGCCCATGGCTGAGGCCAGACTGAAACTGGCCACCTCCTGGCACTGGGTCGGAGCTGGTTCCCTCAAAACTGGTGTGTGTTTATTGTTGCTGTTGGCAGCAGCACATGTGAGACTGAACCAGCCATGCATGCAGGCAGGCTGGGAAACAGAGAATCATCAAATCACAGAATGGTTTGGGTTGGATCTTACAGTTTATACAGTTTCAACCCACCTGCCATGGGCAGGGACATCTTCCACTAGATCAGGTTTCTCAAACCCTCATCCAACCTGGCCTTGAACACCTCCAAAATTTTGGCTCTGGGGACAGGCAGAGGAACACTGAAGCCACAGCTTCCTTACCTTTCTGCTTTCTCCAGACCTGGCTGTTGCTTGGAGTTGGTTTTCTCTCCATTTGCTACAATCAGCATCTCCTACGACTCCGCCAGGCACTAAAAGCTTTGTAGAGACTTGTCTCACCTGCATTTGCCGACTGCCAACTCACACTCACTGCTCCCTACTTTCCCATTTCCCTGAGCTACGTGCAGCACTCACCTCCTCTTTCATCCCCGCTCACAGCCAGCATGTCTGGGTTTTTTTGGTTTTCTTTGCAGACAGCGGTTGGGTGGCAGCCTCAGGGATGGTGACAGCCATCGGGCAGAGCACCGCGAGGTGTCCCAGAGTTGAGGCACGGTGACAGGGCAAGGACGATGGGACAGTCCTAGATGACAGTCCTCCTCCAGGTGCCATGAGCTGCCATCCCAGCTCCCCAGTGCACGAGGGAGCCCAGGTGCACCAAGCAGGATGCCATCCCTGCTGCACCTGTAGGAAGGACCTTCTGTGCCACCCAGAGCCTCGCTGACACCCTGAGTGAAACAAACCCAGCGCCGCAGCAGCACCAGTGCCCATCCTCATCCCACAGGTGCCCCCACGTCTGTGGTGGGCTGGATGGGGCAGGTGTGGGGTCAGTGGGGCAAGGAGAAGCCACTGGGCTTGGGGACGGGTAAGAAGCCACCGGCCAAGCTCCTACACCACAGCTGAGCCCATCTGCAGGGCACAGTGGGCTGGGACAGGCAGGGTGGCAGCAATGCCACCAGTTGGTCCTCACAGCTCCCTCCCAATTTGGCAACGCCTTCCCCTCCCATCCCTGCACCCGCCAAAGCACAACCTGCCTAATGGTATCCATTTATATGCAAAATCCCCAGAAAAAAAGCAGTAATTAATGAAGTCCCTTTCATTACCATTATGCAAATGCGATTAATTTCAGCTGTTATGAATATGCAAATATTACAATTATGATCTAATTGCCAATGTGTGTAGGGCAGCAGGCAGAATATCAAGTCTCAGCCCTGGCCCCAGGAGCTTTAGGATGTAGAGCCGCACCGGGACGGGGCAGGCAGGAGCGAGGAGCCTGGGGGTGGATGCCTAGTCTGGGGGGAGACCTGTCTGCTCCTGTGGACTCAGTGGGAGCTGGGGTGGGTAGCCAGGCGTGAGTCTCAGCCACTGCCTGCCCATGCCATGGGTCCTACATGGAGCTTCTCTACTTGCCATATAGTGCTCTGGGGCAGGTTTCTTGCTGTGCTGCAACCCCTAACCCCTGTGCCAGTTAAGCCTCCACCAGGGCTGGGGCTGAAGGGCTTTCCAAAAGCACTGCCCATCCATTTCTAGGCTTATAAGACATTCACTGCTTGGCTGAAGGGAGGAGGAGGGTTACCAGGCAACTCAGTGCTGCATTGCTGGAGGGTAATGGCAGCTGGAGGCAGAAACCTGCCCTGACCCCACTCCCTCCTGTGGCCCGTGCCCTCATGCTCTGCTTGCAGATACCCTCCCTGCTAGCAAATCCCATCTGTGCCACCACCCCGCTGCAATCTCAGCACAGGGCTCCTGTCACCCACAGCACGAGGGGTCCTCTCCTGTGAGCCAGCTGGGCACCCCAGCCCTTCATCCCCCATCTTGAGGGGTGTTTGGCATCCCCCACAGCTGGGGATGCTCTGGGCTTGTGGTGGGACTGGGGGGTAGAGGCAGCACAGCTTCCTGGGCAGGGGACAGGTCATGGGCATGTTCTCCATGGGGATTCCCTGGATGGACATAAGGAGATGCTCTGTGTGGAGCCATGGGGATGCTCTGTTTGAGGCTATGGGGATGCCCTACATGGAGCAAGGGGATGCTCTCTGTGGGGATATCCCATATGGAGATGTGAGGATGCTCTGTTTGAGGCTATGGGGATGCCCGGTGTGGGACCATGGGGATGCTCCCTATGGGGTAATAGAGGTGCCCTGTGTGAAGCCATGGGGATACCTAGTGTGGGACCATGGTGATGATCTGTTTGGAGTTATGGAGGTGCCCTGTGTGAAGCCATTAGGATGCTCTGTTTGGGGCTGTAGGGATGCCCTACCTGGAGCAAGGGTATGCTCTCTGTGGGAATGCCCCATATGGAGATGTGGGGATGCTCTGTTTGAGGCTATGGGGATGCCCTACATGGACCATGGGGGTGCTCTCTGTGGGAATACCCTGTACGGAGTTATGGGGTTGCTCTTCATGGGACCATGGGGATGCTCTCTGTGGAGTTATGGAGATGCCCTGCGTGGAGCCATGGGGATGCTCTGCGTGGAGCCATGGGGATGCTCTGCGTGGAGCCATGGGGATGCTCTGCGTGGAGCCATGGGGATGCCCTGCGCGGAGCCATGGGGATGCTCTGCGTGGAGCCATGGGGATGCCCTGCGTGGAGCCATGGGGATGCCCTGCGTGGAGCCATGGGGATGCTCTGCGTGGAGCCATGGGGATGCTCTGCGTGGAGCCATGGGGATGCCCTGCGTGGAGCCATGGGGATGCCCTGCGTGGAGCCATGGGGATGCTCTGCGTGGAGCCATGGGGATGCTCTGTTTGGGGCCATGGGGATGCTCTGTTTGGGGCCATGGGGATGCTCTGTTTGGGGTTATGGGGATGCTCTGTTTGGGGTTATGGGGATGCCCTGTGTGAGGCTGCGCTCTGGCAGGAGGGCCAGCTGGAGAGAGGGGCTGGGCTGTACAGCAGGCAGCCAGCAGGCTGTGCTCCTGCACCCCACAGCACACGGGTGCCACGCAAGGAAAGGCCAGCAGCAGGGCAAGGCAGAGCCGGCTGGGCTGCCCCGGAGACGATGGATGCTCTGTCTCCCGCACCGCTGAGCCCTCATGCTCCAGCGAGCAGCCCCTGCAGGACGTGGTGGCAGCCCAGGCTGTGCACAAGTCAGAGCAGCAGCTCACCCCAGCTGTGCCCACAGCTGGCACAAGCACCTTCCCCAGGGGCAGTGCCTCCCACATCTGTTCCAGTGCCTCCCACGGCTGTCCCAGTGCCTCCCAACTCCAGCTTGCCTTCCCTGCCAGGGTGACAGCCCCATCCCAGCCCTCGCAGTGCCCCCCCGTGCCCCTAGAGAGCAGAACTGGGGTGGTTGCTTGGCCCTGGGTGCAGACTGGTGGTGCCCCACGCAGTGGTTTTGTGGTGCCGCGGGGCTGGCAGGACAGGGAGATCCTGTTACCTTTGGTCCCTGTGCCCCCACAGCCCCCATCCAGCAGCCCCCAGCCCTCATTTCCAACCTTTGTGCTCCTGCCTGGACTGTTACCTCGGGGCGGGTGTGGAGAGGGGGGCTATGAGGACACCATCACCCCTTGGGGACCTTGATGCCTGCTCCCCACAGCCCCATCTCTGCATCCCGGTGAGGCCAGTGACTCTGCTGTGGGGCTGGGGAGGCTTTTCCTCACCCATCACCACATTCTCCTTCTCCCTGGTGGCAGGGACCACCTGGAATCTGCATCTCTCCCACACCCTCCTCCGTGTCCCTAGTGCGGGGACAGAGTCAGACCCCTGCGATCGCTCTGCTAACATCAAGTCTTCAGCGAGGGATTTCTTATCACGCCTGGGGGGGGGGGAACCGAGTAAAACATCAGGATGCCAGGCAGCTTGCACAGGCAGGCAGACCCCATGCCTGCCCCTTTCATGCAGCCTGCGCAGCCCCAAAACCCCTGGCCCTTTCCCGTGGGGCTTAGTTAGGGGGAGATGGAGAAGGAGGAGTTGGAGAGAGGCTTCTCGAAGCTGCTGCTCTGTTTCCAAGGCAATGAGACGTAATGGCTGTTCATCCCAGCAGGGTCATCCCTCAGCGCTGGAGACCCGCTGGAAGGGGTTGGGGAAGGAGCTGCATCCCCTGCAGACCCGCTGAGCACCCACAGCCGTGTCCTGCTCAGCACAGGGCCAGCGCATCCCGTAGGGATGCGGGAAGTTTCACACGAGCTGTTCCCTTCTCAGGCACCATCGGTGCTGAGGATGAGCAGGTTGTTCACCTCGCCGGCACGGCTGCTGCAGGATGCTCTTGGGATGCCAGTCCCTAAGGGTAGTCAACCAAGAGAAACACCGATGTGCAGCATTTCCCCTTGTCCATCTCTCCAGGACAGCGTGGACACCCGTGGGTACCATCACCACCCTGCCTGGCCGCAGCCGGTGCCAGCTGCCCCATCCCCCCAGGCACAACCAGGGCGTTTGGTCCCAGCCTCACCCCCTGCTCTGCGCCCTGTGTTTTCCCCACTAATTGAATTCAGAGAGATTTCTTCCCGGCAGTGCCAATCGATGAACCCCATGTTACCAGCCCCCTCCTGGCTCTCAGGGTGGATACGGGCAAGGGGAAAAATTGAATTTGCAGCCATTTTCATTGGGATTTAATTGGGCAGTCTCACCTCGTTGCCTTAATCCCAGGCACTGACGCTCACAGACAAGGCAGCAGCTCCCTTTATTTATCACTTTTCAAATATTTGCCTCTTCGCAGTTGTGGGAAATCAATGCTCCCGCCTGTAGCATGCCGGGAGCGACCTGGCCGGGCGGCCGGGGATCCATCAGCTGCTGCCATGGCTATCGACAGGGCGATTGGGCTTTAAGAGGCACTTTGATAGCAGAACCAGCACACATTAAGTGCTCGTCATCAGGGGATGATCATGACTTATTACTGCTAATTCTCCCTTCGCAGCAGCAGGGCTTCAGGGCTCTTCCTCGCTAATCACCACGTGGCTCCATGCGGAGGTGTCAACAGGAGGTTCCTGCCCTGCTCTCTGGGCACAAGGTGCCACGGCGCCCACACACACTCTCAGCCTGGCCCTCGGCCCCTTTGGATGCTCTTGTCCCCAGGGTGCAAGGATGTTGATAGAGGGTGAGGGACTTTCTCTGCATGCTCATCGCACACCCAGCCCAGGGGAGACTGAGTCCCTGCCAGGCTCCTGCCAGCAAAGGGGCTGCAGACTCCAGCTGCAGCCACAGCCGTGGGCAGCTGCAGCGGAGATGGATGCCCACACTGTCCCTCTCATCCCTTGCTGGCATCGCCAGGCTCCAGCCTCCCTATCTTGCACCATCCCCACCCACCAAGCTATCAGCATCCCCGTCCCTGTGGATCTCAGCAGGACAGAGACAGGACCAGCACAAGGAGAACAGCCACACTGCCAGGATGATCCTGTGCACCCCTGTGCCAGCCTGAGCACAGGGGACAGCTGGGCTACGTGGCATCTCCCTCTCCTGCAGTCTGGGGACCGAGAGAATTGTCTTCCTGAGCTCATTCCAGGTGGCTGTCAGCGCTGGTGGTTGTGGTCATGCTGGTTCAGCTCTGGTCCCACATTTGCCTCCCTCCTTGCCAGGACACTCTGAGTTCCCCATGCAAACCTGGGCAAACACTCTCCTCTGGTGGCCTCATTCCTCAGCTATGGTGGGGCAGCCACGGAGCCCTTCACCAGCATGGGCTTTTGCTGCGAAACCAGCCAGATTAGTGTCATCCAGCCCCGTTGCTTGGAAGTCATCCAGTAATGAGCAGTTGGAGAGAGAGAGATCCTTGGTGGCAGCGAACAGATGCTGCTGTCGCCGCACAGTGGCTCCGGCACGCGCGGGCTGCCAGCTCAGCGCTGGGAGTGGGACTGCAGAGGAGCTTCCCAACAGCCCCGTGAGAGGATGAGAGTGCAGGATGACCCCGTCCCATCCCTGCCAGGCACAGATGGGGGTCCCAGTCACCCCACCGTTGTACGGAGGCCATGGGGAATGCTCCAGGGTTGCGCGGGGGGTCCCCCAGCTGCAGTGCAGAGGAGGACAAGGGTCTCACTGGGTGGACGCCAGAGCACCCAGGAGGAGAGGCACACAAAGCTGGGATCCCACTGACACCCATTCAGCCTGCACTTGGCTCAGCTCTGTCTCCAGCCTGTCCTGAGCTCGTGCCCTGGGCAGTCCCGCCCTGGTGTTGCACTGGGGCCAGCTGTGCTGGTAGTGAGGAATCTGCTTCTAGTTTCTAGCCTAAATTTATTCATGGGCAATTCAAACCCTTCATCCCTTTGCCAACACCGTGCTCCAGACCAGCAGCTTTGCCCCCTCCCGGGTGCTCATCCTTACAGAGCACTCAGAGAGCCCATCTCCTCCAGCTCCTGGGGCACGTGGGTCTCCATGGGGACATCCCAATGGACAGCAGGATTTGTGCTGGAGAGGCTGCGTCCAGCTCCCCTCCCCAGCCCTTTGCCATGTGCCACCAGCCAGGTCATGTCCCCTGCTGCCTGCCCTGGTGTTTGAGGTGTCCCTTCTCTGTCCTCGGAGACACCCTCGGTGACGCTCTTCGCCTCCTTCTCTCCATCTCCATGGCAATGGGTCCTTGCTGCCCTCCGCCCCACAGGGCAGCCCTTAACAAGGGACCTAATGAAATAAAGAGGTCAAACAGGGTCTAATGAGGCTGATGACATACTGCTGACCTCTGGTTTGTGTGGCCTCAGTGCCACAGCCACCAGTGACCCCAGCAGAGCTCCCCAGGGCTGTACTGCTCATCCCAGTGCACAGAGGTACCGCTTTGGGATGCTCCAGAAAGGATGCAGGGGCCGGCTCACCTCACGGCCATCACCGTGTGGGAACCCTTTTCTGGAGATGAAAGATTCAGTGGAGGCTGAATGAGGACTGGGGCTTTGCAGGATGGAAATTGGTTTCTTGTTAAGCACTGGGTTTGGTCTTTTTAGCAGCCTGTTTATGGGAACAGAACCGCCCCGGCGTGAATTATTCATGGCCCCTCGAAAGCTCATTCTCAAAATATCAATTTCTCCCAGTCACGCCAAGCAGCACTTAAGCCTAAAAGCCTTGTTAAAATGAACCTCCGGCCCAGTGAGCTGGGAAGGGGATGGGAGGAGATGGGAGCAGCTGTGAGCGGGGCTCCTGCCCTTGGACCCTGCTCCCACCTTGCAGGTCTCGGAGCTGTGGGGAAGGATATGGGGGGGATTGCAGGAGAGGACCTGGTGTGGAGTGGAGGGTGGGCATAGGGATGATGGGTATTACTCCAAAGGGAGCAAGAGGAGGTCGTTGCAGGGGGCTCTCCCTCCAGCTCTCACCCATCAAGCTGCTTCCCACACACAGGGCACACGTGGGTCTCCCCCTTTCTGGGCATCATAGCAGTATTTATGGAGCCACACAAGGAATTAATTCAGGTGGAGGAGCAGTGATGAGCACAGACATTAGCAGGGGGAGCTGCTGGGTGAGTAGGAGGGAGAGAGCCGCTGTGGCACAAACCAAACCAGCTGCAGCCACAGATGGCATAGCACTTCTCCTCTCCCCTGGGGCTGCAACGGGGACACCAGGACCCCCTGTGCATTTGCACAGAGTCCTGCTCAGCAAGTCACCCTCTCCTGCTGGGGTCACCAGTGCTAAACCCTCCTCTTTGCTGGTGCAGGGAGAAGGGCAGGACGAGGGCATCCCTGGCTGCGGAGAGCAGGGGCTCGAGGGGCACAGAACAGCACCCCAGACAGGTCACCACACCAGCAGCCACCCCAGGGCCAGCCTTGGCACCTGCTGGGGACAAGGGCAGCGCCACGACCACAACCATGTCCTGGTGCGGGCACCTCGAGCAGCAGCAGGGACGCTGCAGGCAACAGCTGGGCCAGAGAAACGCTGCTGGTAATTACTAATTAAAATGCAGATGCTCCCCAAACTGCAACTTTTAGTTTCTCTAGCAACTGCTAAATCAAAAGCAATGAGGCAGGGAACCACCCAGTCAAGCACTGTGCTGGTTTAGGTAGGGGAGGCTTGTCCTGCCCAGCCTCTCAGCCAGCCAGGCTGCTGGGGACCCAACAGATGGGTCCCTCGTGCTGGGCAGGGGCTGAGCCCAGAGTGGGGCTGGGCAGATGGATTTTCTCCTTTCCTCTTCACCTTCTGGACCCACCAGGTCTCCTCACTGAGTGAGTGGAGGGCAGTGTCCAGCCCATGGCCAGACAGGTCATCCCAAAGCCAGGGTGGGAGCTGCTTTCCCCCAGGGCTTTCCTCTCCTGATTCTGAAAGCAACCATTCAAAGAAAGGCAAAAATACCAAACAAATAGAAAACTCAGAGGTTAATGTGTCCTGCCCACAGAGATGAGTTAAAATGCATTTTAGGAATGACACCCTATTTCTCCTTAAACTCTCACCTCAACACCTCCCTGGTGTCACCCCTTACATTGTGGTTTGCTCTGCTGTGCTCACTCAGTGTCTCGGGCTGTGATGCTGCAGCAAACCATCTTCTTCCTAGTTATTATTTCACAAGCCTTCCTCATGCCAGCAAGGTTTTCACATCCTCACGTTGCCTGTTGGAGCAAACACTAAATAGTTCTGGTCCCCAGAGCCCCTCCTTGGCACAGCTCTTCTGCTGGTGCCTCCCCATTAACAAAGCTGTTGAGAGAATTTGTCCGCGAGCGAGTTTTAATCCATCTACTGTGCCCTCTTAATTCCTCATAAAACAAGTTTTTAATCAAAATGTCACATGGCAATAAGTGAAACACTGGAGAGAAGTCAGCAGTGCTGTGCCCATGCTGCTGCCCATATCTGCCAGGCTCTCCCAAAGAGAGTGGGTCTGATGTGGGAATCACAGAGGTCCCTTCTTATCAGACTGATGTGACCCCAGATAAACCCTCCACTGTTTTGCTTCACTCAGCATCTCCCTTCTCAATCTTTGATTTTTGCACCATCCCTTTTTCTTTGCCATCTCAATTCATGGGAATGCGGTTCTGCCTCCAGAAAGTGGTTCAGGTCAGGCTCGCAGATCTGTTTTCTCCATCATCTGTCTAAATTAGCAGCTGGAGGACTCACCATCGAGACCCTTTGGTGACCGGGTGGGTTGGCTGCACCAAGGGACCTGCCCCTGCTGCACCCGTGCAGCTCCTGCCGCATTCTCTCCCGCTGCAGGGCTGCGGGTCACCTGTCCCCCCGGCATCACCAGCCCCAAGGTGGGGGCCAGCAGGGCCACCGGGTACCCAGGGTGGGAGGATGTCAGTGTGTGACAACATGATCATTTCCATGGCAACGGTGCATGTGACAGTACAAGCACCGGCTGCGCTGCGGTGTTGGTGCCAGCGTCTGAAGCTGGGGGCCCCTTGGTGTGTTTCTGCCGGAGGGGCTGCCACCAGCTCGAGCTCCACCTGAGCAAAACCACAGCCAGTCCCTGCCTGCTGCTCTGCACGAGTGTCCCTACAGCCAGCTTGGCGGGGACAACGTGAGGAGCTGGGGGTGTTTGCGGATGATACTGTTTGTGGACGATACTAAGCTGGGTGGATCTGCTGGAGGGTCGGGAGGCTCCAAAGGGATCTGTACAGGCTGGATCACTGGGCTGAGACCAATGGCAGGAGGTTTAACACGGCCAAATGCCGGGTCCTGCACTTGGGGCACAACAACCCTGTGCAGCTACAGACTAGGAGAAGTCTGGCTGGAAAGCTGCCTGGAGGAGAGGGACCTGGGGGTGTTGGATAACAGCGACTGAACATGAGCCAGCAGTGGCCCAGGTGGCCAAGAAGGCCAGTGGCATCTTGGCTTGTATCAGAAACAGCGTGACCAGCAGGTCCAGGGAGGTTCTTCTCCCTCTGTACTCAGCACTGGTGAGACCGCCCCTCGAATCCTGTGTTCAGTTCTGAGCCCCTCACCACAAGAAGGATGTTGAGGCTCTGGAGCGAGTCCAGAGAAGGGCAACAAAGCTGGTGAAGTGGCTGGAGAACAGGCCTTAGGAGGAACGGCTGAGAGAGCTGGGGGTGTTTAGCACCCTACACCTACCCAGAATGGATGCATCAACATGTAGTTATCAAGCACAGCGTCCCTCCTCCAAGTGGAGATGAGAGGAGCCCACCCTGAGCCCTGAGGAGCCCAGCACCCCCTGTTTAACCTGTGCAGGCAACGTTGCAGAGCACACTCCGTGCCCAGAGTGAGCACCCATGGGTCAGGGGCTGGTGCTCAGTGTGGTGGGGTCTCCAAGACCAACTGGAATCATAGTGGAGATGGAGACAGGGAGGGAAATCAAGTGACCGACTGGCACGTGAGTGCTCAGCCTTGCTCCTGTCCCCAGCACGCCTGTTGCTCAGAGAGAGCTGCCAGAGAGAATGGAGTGGGCACTTAATCTCCCCCTATAAGTTTAATTAATGGGCTGCAGCGCTCATTCTGTGCTGCTGCCTTAATTGGTACAAGCTGCAAACGCTGTGGAGCCTGGAAAAAAACATTTGGAAATGAAAAATATATTAAGCAGGAAACAGATCAATGGCTCTTAATGAAGCTGATTCGGGGCTGCCTGTCGTCGAGGGTCCAGAGCCTGGGAGGCACCACCAGGCTCCACAGCTCCGGCACCCGCCTGTGTCAGTGCCAGTGAGCAGCCCCTGGGATGGGAGCAGCAGGAGAGTGGTCTGGAGCTCTGCTCCCTCTCTGCAGGGCTTGGGACTCTTCCCCTATATTTTGGGGGGGCAACTTGACCCCTCCTTGCACAGCTGGAGAGCTCCATGATACTACAGCTGGAGCAGTTAGCCCTGCACAGCTGGAGCCCCCTCCCACCCCTGCACAGCTAGAGATGTACCCCCAGGCACAGGGAGAAACCAGCTTTCAGCTTCTGGAGCACCTTGTACAGCTGGAGGGGTCACTGTGGCACATCTGAAAGGGTCACTGTGGCACAGCTGGAAGGGTGACCGTGGCACAGCTGGAATGGTGATCATGGCACAGCTGGAAGGGTGACCCAGCACAGCTGGCAGATGTAGGGCTGCCCGAGGCAGCTCTCCAAGAGCATCTCCAGCCCTTTGGGGTCGGAGCGGAGTGGCAGGGGGCTGGGAGGGCTGCAGAATGTGCCACTCATATTTCTGGCAGTGGTTTAATGCGAGTTTCTCCCTTTACACGGCCAGGGCTGATTTGCTTGAGGGGGCCGGGGGGGCTGGTGGGTCTGCACTGAGGGCTGTAATTGCCTCGGCGGTGCACAGAACATTAGCTGTGCTTCCCAGATATTTACACAGGAGAAAACAAAGTCATAACTCACCAAATAAATAATCTCCCAGGCGCGGCACTCGAGGAGCCAGTGCTCCCCCCCAGCACTCACGCAGTGGCCCCAGCACAGAGCATCCTCCACCAACGCCTGAGGGCTTGCAGCACCCTCTTGGCCTTGTGCTGGGGGGCACAGAGGCACCCGGGGAGCTGAGGGGAGACTGTGATTGATGAGGTGTAGGGATGCAATCCTCCCTGCCCGGGACAGAGATGTGAAAGATCAGGCTGTAGGCAGTCGTCACGCCTGGTGCAGAGAGGGGCAACCCTCTTTCTCCCCAAATCACTGGGGCAAGAGGAGCCCTGCAGGTGAACTACATGCCAATGCGCATCCCAGAGCATCTGTCACTCCACAAGATCTATCCCCATCCTGGAGAGGGTCATTGGGCACTGGAACAGGCTGCCCAGGGAGGGGATTGAGTCACCTTCCCTGGAGGGATTTAAGGGATGGATGGACGAGGTGCTGAGGGACATGGCTTAGTGTTTGATAGGAATGGTTGGACTCGTTGATCTGGTGGGTCTCTTCCAACCTGGTGATTCTATGATTCTATGATTCTATAGAACACTCTGAGCCCCACATGGGAGCAGGATGCTGCACAGGAATTGGGGACCTTGGCACTGGCCTCTTTCACACAATACATTTCATTTAATATTTGGCATTTTGCTTCGTCTGCTTGACAGCTGGCTAACAAATTAGCACGGCGTGGTATCAATAGCTCCAGACTGTGTAGATTAAAATCTGTTTAACCAATAGATCCCAAGAATAAAGTAGTGAATGAGGACTGGGACCCTGCCAGGGCTTCAACACAGCTGGGAGCAGTGCTGACCCTGTTTGGGTGACATCCAAGGAGGCTCAGCTACCAGGTGACCTTGTGCATCCCAAGCTCAGGAGCAGCAAGGAAGACCCCAGCACACTCTAGTCCAGCTGTGACCAGGGAGCATGCAGGGATGAGCAGCCCCTCTACACCCTCAGCTGCCCAGCTGTCTTGGCGTTGGGCTGGGGTCTGCAGGGACTTCTTAGATTTCCTGCTGCTAAATCCCAGACCCACTAATGTGATTGCTAACAGCAATTCTAATGGTACCTAATGGGTAAAGTGTGCTGCAGCCTGCCTGCCTGCCTGCCTGGGACAAATTGCAAATCTTGTTACGGTGTTGCGTCCAGATTTTTAACATGGTAAATGGCTCCTCAGCTCAATTACACCTTTGGCTCAGCCTTGATGGCCCCCAAGAAAGGGCTTGTGCATCTGCACTCTGACATGCTTCTCAGGTGAGGAAAGGTAGGGAGATAGGGGTTGTATATAGGAACCCCTTTTTTCTGCAATTTAAGTAAAGGATGGGGGATGATGTGATTGAGAGCAGCCCTGTGGAAAAGGACTTGGGCGTGCTGATTGATGAGAAGCTTGACATGAGCTGGCAATGTGCGCTTACAGCCCAGAAGCCCAACTGTACCCTGGGTTGCACCAAAAGAAGCTTGGCCAGCAGGGGGAGGGAGGGGATTCTGCCCCTCTGCTCTGCTCTTGTGAGACCCCACCTGGAGTATTTTGTCTAGTTCTGGAATCCTCAACATAAGAAGGATATGGAACTGTTGGAACAGGTCCATGAAGATGATCTGAGGGCTGCAGCACCCCTCATATGAGGACAGGCTGAAAGAGTTGTGGTTGTTCAACCTGGAGAAGCGAAGGCTCCGGGGAGAACTTACAGCAATGTTCTAGTACCTGAAGGGACAACAGGAAAGCTGGGGAGGAACTTTTTACAAAGGCTTGGAGTGATAGGACGAGAGGGAATGGCCTATAATTGGAGAGAGGAAGATTTACATTAGACATTGGGAGAAAATTCTTTGCCATGAGGATGGTGAGGCAGTGGCACAGGTTGCCCAGGGAGGTCATTGATGCCCCATCCCTGAAGGAGTTCAAGGCCAGATTGGATGGGACTTTGAGCAGCCTGGTGCAGTGGGAGGTGTCCCTGCCCATGGATCTCGCTCCCCAGGCTAATCCCAGGGCTGGGCAGCAGCAGATGAAACCCACCCTGCAGTTGTTTCCCTCCCACCATGCAGAGGCTCCTGATCCCCACCAGGCTTGAGTACGGCAATGCTGCTCCCAAGCTAGCCACGCAAGGCTGCTTCTCACAGCGTCTGGTTAGAAAAAAAAGAGAGAAAAAAGCCCTGGATAAATAATTTAAAACACAAAATCCTTTGCACCTCTTTTAGCGCTTTGCACTTTCAAAGCCCGGCGTGCCCATTAACCACATCAAACATGCTCACCTCGCATCTCGCCAGCCTCTCTGTCTGTATCAGCCTCTCCTGACGTGCTGTCCCTCTGTTCCCAGCACATCCCAGGCCAACTGGCATGTCAACACCAGCTTTCCCAGCTTGCAGTGATGTGGTGGCAGCTCTGGCCAGGGTAGGCAGCCCCAGCGCTGCCTCTGAGCTCCCTGCAGCTCCCCAACACCATGGGCTGAGCCCCTCGCTGCTCTCGTTGCTGCTGGGATTATTGGTGAAGGCTGTAGAGGAGTGATGGCAAGATCATCACGTTTCAGCTCTCATTACACATTCATTATTTGTTATCTTTTGCAAGCTTGTGAGTGTGTTACAGGGTTAAGGCCATTTAAGTACAGGGATTGTTTTCCTTCTCCCAAGTCCAAAATGCACCCAGCCCTCAACAGGGTGAATGAGCTGTTTGGCAACATAGAAACATGGAATAGTTTGGGTTGAAAGGGACCTTAACATCCATCCAGTTCCAAACCCCGTGCCATGGGCAGGGACACCTCCAGGTTGCCCAAGGCTCCATCCAGCCTGGTCTTGAACACTTCCAAGGATGGAGCAGCCACAACCTCCCTAGGCAGCCTGTGCCAGTGCCTCACCTCTCTTGTGGTGAAGAAATTCTTCCTTATGTCTAGATTCTTCTTTATGTCTATGATGTTACATTGCAGAGGGAGAGGGATCCCACATCCCGGAAAGGTGATGGATGCATAAATGCAAATAACCCATACTGAGCATTTCACCACTTTCACTGCTTCGGTTCTTACAAAACTGGTGGGCAGCGATTCAGGGAGTGCACTTCATAGAATCATACAATCATACAATCACCAGGTTGGAAAAGACCCATCGGATCATCGAGTCCAACCATTCCCATCAGTTGCTAACCCATGTCCCTCAGCACCTCCTCCACCATCCCTTAAACCCTCTCCAGGGAAGGTGAATCAACCCCCTCCCTGGGCAGCCTCGGCCAGTGCCCAATCACCCTTTCCATGAAAAATTTTTTCCTAATGTCCAGCCTGAACCTCCCCTGGTGGAGCTTGAGGCCATTCCCTCTCATCCTGTCCCCTGGCACTTGGGAGAAGAGCCCAGCTCCCTCCTCTCCACAACCTCCTTTCAGGCAGTTGTAGAGAGCAATGAGGTCTCCCCTCAGCCTCCTCTTCTCCAGGCTAAACACCCCCAGCTCTCTCAGTCGCTCCTCATAAGGCCTGTTCTCCAGCCCCTTCACCAGCTTCGTTGCTCTTCTCTGGACTCGCTCCAGAGCCTCAACATCCTTCTTGTGGTGAGGGGCCCAGAACTGAACACAGGATTCGAGGAGCGGTCTCACCAATGCCGAATCTAGAGGGAGAAGAACCTCCCAAGAATAACTTTGCCCCCCCCGTTCTCGATTCTGCCACACCTCTGCAGTCCTCCTGGTTGGGAACCACTTGTGGTCCCATGGGATGTGAAGCCATGGAACCAACCAACCCCACTCGCGTTGTCACAGCCTGGCACGGGGGATGCTCAGGGGCTCCCAGCAGGAGCAGAGCTGGTGCTTACAGGCTTCTCGCTGGAAACACACCCGCTGCCTGCAGGGCAGCAGGAGAAGTGGGGTTTAGCCCAAAAAAGAGGTGTTTTCAGAGGGCTGAAATTAATAACACAAATGCTAATTTAAAATTATATTAGGCTATCAATTACTCCCTGAGCGTCCAAGAGCTCTGCTGGCAGCATCGAATTGCCAGCTGTGATAAATGGTTTTATTGGGATTTCATAAGGTCTGAATTATTTGCAGATAGGAAATTTTCATAGATTAATTAGAATTTTTTAACAAGTTAAAGCGGTTTTTGCCACTCTCACTTGCTGCTGGCCCAGGGTGGGGTCTGGGCTCTCCTGAAACACGTCCCTAGGTTGTCCCCTGGGACCATGGCAGCAAGAGTGGCCCCACAGGTGCTGTGGGAGCATCACAAGGAAAAATCCTTCATGTCTGGCAAATTGGCAGAGCCAGTTATCAAAACCTGAGTGTCTGGAAGATTGCAACGTGCTCGGCTTGAGGCAGCACAGCTTCTGCTCAGGAGCATCCAGCCTCATTTGTTACATTAGAGTTCTTCTAATACTTCAGTAAAGAGTGGGTAGAAGAAAAACCACTCAACA
This sequence comes from Clamator glandarius, assembly GCA_033459285.1. Lineage (NCBI taxonomy): Eukaryota > Metazoa > Chordata > Aves > Cuculiformes > Cuculidae > Clamator > Clamator glandarius. The sequence continues at coordinate 825,740 of JAUNZM010000054.1, forward strand.
TAGTTTATTCAGATTTTCAAAAAGCCTTTCGACGAGATCCAGCACAGGAGGTTACTATAGAAATTAAGTTGTCGTGGAGTGAGAGGCAAAGAACTGCCATGGATCAAAGGCTCACTGAGAGAGAGAAAGCAGAGGAGGAGTGAGTGGGCAGTTGTCATCCCAGCACAGGGCAGCCGCAGGGTTTTGCAGGCTCTGCGGTGGTCCTGTGTCACTTAACACGTTCTTGGGACACCTGGGGAGAAGGAGCAGCAAGACCATGATGGGCATTTCTGAGTCACCCACATCTCTGGATCCTCCAGAGAGGCACGATGCGGGATGAGGTGTGGGGTTTACTCTGGGGAGCACCCAGCTCACCTGCTCCACGCAAACACAAGGTCAGTCAGGCTATGGCTCCATTCCACGTCTCTGTCCCCACAGGTGACCCCAGCCACTGGGGAGGGTGCAGGGGACAGTTCTCAGATCCCCTCTCCCACCCCTGCCACTGAGAACCTGTTCAGCAGGAAAGGGGCCCCACAGGTGCCTGTGTGCAGATAAGGGGGGGAATGTAAACACCCTCCCAGCTCTGGCATCCCAGCTATCTGAAGTAGCAAGTGCCTTCAGAGCAAATTCCTCCCACTCTGCCTCCCACCTCAACTTGGGGGCTGTCTTGCCCTGGTCTGCAGGGATGCAGTTGTCCCTTGCTGACCCCCATTTTTATTCACCCCACATATGTGTTTGCTTCCTTCTCCTCTGCCCCCAGAAAGCTCCTGGGGAGCCTCCCAGGACACCCCACATCATCACTCCACCCCACCAGGAGCCTCAGTGGAGGGTGGTGACGACACCCTATGCTCCAGCAGCCTCAGCCTCCGGCTCAGGCTGGTTGTGCCAGATTGAAAAGCCTCTGCCATGCAAACCTGCCAGTGGCTAAGGGGCATTTCTCACTGATTTTGGCAATTTGCACTGATTTTGTCAGCCAGAGCACAGCCAGGCTGCGGGAGGAGAGGACTCGACTCGTAAGAGGCTGAGAGGGCTTGCAAGGCACTCCAGTGTGGGGCACCCACAACTGCTGCCTGCTGTTTTGGCCGGTGTCAGAGGATAAAACTCTCCTTCCTGCTCTAAAATCAGTAATGGCAGCTCCCATCTGCCCCCTTCTGTCTTTCATGAGCTGAGGTGGACAACCCTGCTGCCACCACAGGGGCTTTGGGAACAGCCATCAGTCCCTGCTGCTTCATCCCTTACCTGGCCCCATGTCCCAGCTGTTCCCTTCGGCAGCGGCCACCATCGCTCACGCCGCTGCCTTGCGATCACGACCAGGTGCCTTTGCACGGCAGGGATCTGCTTTTCCATGCCAGGCTGCTAACCAGCCACAAAATGCACCCGGGGACGTGGGCTGGCAGAGCCCTGGGAAGGAAGAGAGGGCACCCGAGGGAACGTGGGGAAGGAAGGGAGGGCACCCGAGGGAACGTGGGGAAGGAAGAGAGGGCACCCGAGGGAATGTGGGGAAGGAAGAGAGGGCACCCGAGAGAAGGTGGGGAAGGAAGAGAGGGCACCCGAGGGAACGTGGGGAAGGAAGGGAGGGCACCCGAGGGAACGTGGGGAAGGAAGAGAGGGCACCCGAGGGAATGTGGGGAAGGAAGAGAGGGCACCCGAGAGAAGGTGGGGAAGGAAGAGAGGGCACCCGAGGGAACGTGGGGAAGGAAGGGAGGGCACCCGAGGGAACGTGGGGAAGGAAGAGAGGGCACCCGAGGGAACGTGGGGAAGGAAGAGAAGGCACCCGAGGGAATGTGGGGAAGGAAGAGAGGGCACCCGAGGGAATGTGGGGAAGGAAGAGAGGGCACCCGAGGGAACGTGGGGAAGGAAGAGAGGGCACCCGAGGGAACGTGGGGAAGGAAGAGAGGGCACCCGAGGGAACGTGGGGAAGGAAGAGAGGGCACCCGAGGGAACGTGGGGAAGGAAGAGAGGGCACCCGAGGGAACGTGGGGAAGGAAGGGAGGGCACCCGAGGGAAGGTGGGGAAGGAAGAGAGGGCACCCGAGAGAACGTGGGGAAGGAAGAGAGGGCACCCGAGGGAATGTGGGGAAGGAAGAGAGGGCACCCGAGAGAACGTGGGGAAGGAAGAGAGGGCACCCGAGGGAACGTGGGGAAGGAAGAGAGGGCACCCGAGGGAACGTGGGGAAGGAAGAGAGGGCACCCGAGTGAACGTGGGGAAGGAAGAGAGGGCACCCGAGGGAACGTGGGGAAGGAAGAGAAGGCACCCGAGGGAACGTGGGGAAGGAAGAGAAGGCACCCGAGGGAATGTGGGGAAGGAAGAGAGGGCACCCGAGGGAACGTGGGGAAGGAAGAGAAGGCACCCGAGGGAACGTGGGGAAGGAAGAGAAGGCACCCGAGGGAATGTGGGGAAGGAAGAGAGGGCACCCGAGAGAACGTGGGGAAGGAAGAGAGGGCACCCGAGGGAATGTGGGGAAGGAAGAGAGGGCACCCGAGGGAACGTGGGGAAGGAAGAGAAGGCACCCGAGGGAACGTGGGGAAGGAAGAGAAGGCACCCGAGGGAATGTGGGGAAGGAAGAGAGGGCACCCGAGGGAATGTGGGGAAGGAAGAGAGGGCACCCGAGGGAACGTGGGGAAGGAAGAGAGGGCACCCGAGGGAATGTGGGGAAGGAAGAGAGGGCACCCGAGGGAACGTGGGGAAGGAAGAGAGGGCACCCGAGGGAATGTGGGGAAGGAAGAGAGGGCACCCGAGGGAATGTGGGGAAGGAAGAGAGGGCACCCGAGAGAAGGTGGGGAAGGAAGAGAGGGCACCCGAGAGAAGGTGGGGAAGGAAGAGAGGGCACCCAAGAGAACGTGGGGAAGGAAGAGAGGGCACCCGAGGGAATGTGGGGAAGGAAGAGAGGGCACCCGAGGGAATGTGGGGAAGGAAGAGAGGGCACCCGAGGGAACGTGGGGAAGGAAGAGAGGGCACCCGAGGGAATGTGGGGAAGGAAGAGAGGGCACCCGAGGGAACGTGGGGAAGGAAGAGAGGGCACCCGAGGGAATGTGGGGAAGGAAGAGAGGGCACCCGAGGGAATGTGGGGAAGGAAGAGAGGGCACCCGAGGGAATGTGGGGAAGGAAGAGAGGGCACCCAAGAGAACGTGGGGAAGGAAGAGAGGGCACCCGAGGGAACGTGGGGAAGGAAGAGAAGGCACCCGAGGGAATGTGGGGAAGGAAGAGAAGGCACCCGAGGGAACGTGGGGAAGGAAGAGAGGGCACCCAAGAGAACGTGGGGAAGGAAGAGAGGGCACCCGAGGGAACGTGGGGAAGGAAGAGAGGGCACCCGAGGGAATGTGGGGAAGGAAGAGAGGGCCCGAGGGAATGTGGGGAAGGAAGAGAGGGCACCCGAGGGAATGTGGGGAAGGAAGAGAGGGCACCCAAGAGAACGTGGGGAAGGAAGAGAGGGCACCCGAGGGAACGTGGGGAAGGAAGAGAAGGCACCCGAGGGAATGTGGGGAAGGAAGAGAAGGCACCCGAGGGAACGTGGGGAAGGAAGAGAGGGCACCCGAGGGAACGTGGGGAAGGAAGAGAGGGCACCCGAGGGAACGTGGGGAAGGAAGAGAGGGCACCCGAGGGAACGTGGGGAAGGAAGAGAGGGCACCCGAGGGAACGTGGGGAAGGAAGAGAGGGCACCCGAGGGAACGTGGGGAAGGAAGAGAGGGCACCCGAGGGAACGTGGGGAAGGAAGAGAGGGCACCCGAGGGAACGTGGGGAAGGAAGAGAGGGCACCCGAGGGAATGTGGGGAAGGAAGAGAGGGCACCCGAGGGAATGTGGGGAAGGAAGAGAGGGCACCCGAGGGAATGTGGGGAAGGAAGAGAGGGCACCCGAGGGAATGTGGGGAAGGAAGAGAGGGCACCCAAGAGAACGTGGGGAAGGAAGAGAGGGCACCCGAGGGAACGTGGGGAAGGAAGAGAGGGCACCCGAGAGAACGTGGGGAAGGAAGAGAGGGCACCCGAGAGAAGGTGGGGAAGGAAGAGAGGGCACCCGAGGGAACGTGGGGAAGGAAGAGAGGGCACCCGAGGGAACGTGGGGAAGGAAGAGAGGGCACCCGAGGGAATGTGGGGAAGGAAGAGAGGGCACCCGAGGGAATGTGGGGAAGGAAGAGAGGGCACCCGAGGGAACGTGGGGAAGGAAGAGAGGGCACCCGAGGGAACGTGGGGCTACAGCAGCATGAGAGAGAGGGTTGGAGTTGCGAGAGAGAGGGTTTGCAACAGAGCATCCCAAAACATCGCATCCGTAGCGAGGGGCTCCAACAGGGAACCTGTTGATATGGCAACTCTGTGTGCGGGGAGCGCCTTCCTCGATCACCTTTGCGTCCCTTTTGCGTCCCCTCCGCTCTTGGCTTCCCCCACGGTGTCCTCAGACAGCACAGCACGTCCCCCGGGCCACAGCTGGGCTAGGAAACTGGAGGGGAGTGTGTGTGAAATGCAGTCAGATGAAGCAAAATGCCACGCGGTGAGGAAAAATAACCCCAGCGTTCACATGCAATGCAGGGCTTTCGGTTGTTGTTTGGATAAGAGACCTTGACGTCCCTGTGGGCTCCTCTCTGCAGTGCTGGTGATGCTCAAAATGCAGAGAGGAGAGGGGTGGATGGATGCTAGAAAGAAAACAGAAACCGCTCCAGCAGCACGTGCTGGTGCAGGAGAACCACAGCCTGAGCGATGTGGCTGCCCCGGCTCAGTGAGGGACCAAGCACCACAAGGGCAGGTGAAGAGATGTGGCCAAGTTCTAGGTTTGAGAAAAAATTCAAATAGCCCAGGAATCTTTATCAGTATTTGCCATGTCTCTCAGAACAAGCAAAGCACCCGAACAGGTAGGTTTAAAACCAAGGAAATATTTTCTTATGACATAGAGTTAAACTGCAGAGATTCTGGCTGCTGGCTGTGGTGGGGACAGAGGGGAATTACTCCCCACTTAGCCAGTTTTTGTCCTTTTTCAGTGTATCCGTGGGGTCTGTGAGAATAGAACACCTTGGCAGCACCCACTGGCTTCACCCAGCCCCATTCAGCTGCTTTCCCATCCATGCTTTTCCACGTGTCCAAGAGAGGATTTGACTTTGGAGCAGTCCTTCTCCCAGGGCTGCTCTGTTTGCCAGGAGATGGGTGTCCTCTCCCTTTTCCCCCAGGCTTTCTTGGGGAAAGTGACAGTTTTCCTGACTGTGAAAAGTCACAGCACAGCAAAAACCTCCCCTGTCTTGTACCACTGATGCTCTGGGGAGGCACGAGTCACCCCACAGCAGCCACCGTCACCACTTGGGAACATACAGAAGGTGACAAGGCAGCAAACATTGCTGGGCACCTTGGGCATTGGTTTGCTGGCTCCCAACACCAACGCTGGAGAGGTCGGGGGTTGCAGGTGTAGGGGGACAGCCTGGTGACACTGCCAGCTCTTCAGGTTATCTTTGCAAAAGGTGAGCTTGTACCAGTGGCAGACTCTGGCTCTTTAAAATCAAATGGTACTTAAAATTAATTCTCTTCACCGATGACTGAAGTTTGATGGATGAGTGGTGTTTCTCCACATTTCCAAATGAATTTCTGGTGGCAGTTCTGTTGCCAACCTTCTTGCCCTCAACTTGGGTGGTGGCCCTGGACATGGTGATGGCCAAGTTGCCCTTGGGGACACATAAGGCACACTAACTGTGACCCCAGGGAGAGGTGAGCTCAGACAACAAGCAAGGAACTGCTGTACGGTGTAATTAGACTGAAAAAGAGCAATTCCTGCCTGCATGGATAGGCGGTGGCTGCTTCAAAGTACAGACAGTTCCATCTTAAGAGCTGTTGAGCCCTTAATCCCACCTGCTAATCCCCTACCTGAACCTTTCCCTTCATCTTCCAGAGACTTTGGTGCCTTGTCACTGCAGGGTGGTCTCTTCAGAGAGACCCTCTGAAGTTTGGTGCCTTCAACATTCCCTTTTCTAAGGGCTGGAGCTGGTACTGACATCACTGCAGTGGTTTCTCTCTGGTGAGGGGGGACAGGGCTGCATGTCCAGCACAGCCCCAGCCTTCTCAGCAGTGCTCGAGCTGCTGCTTAGTGATGCTTTGGGGTGCATGGTGAGACTGCACCTCGAATCCTGTGTTCAGTTCTGGGCCCCTCACCACAAGAAGGATGTTGAGACTCTTGGAGCGAGTCCAGAGAAGAGCAACGAAGCTGGTGAAGGGGCTGGAGAACAGGCCTGATGAGGAGCGACTGAGAGAGCTGGGGGTGTTTAGTCTGGAGAAGAGGAGGCTGAGGGGAGACCTCATTGCTCTCTCCAACTACCTGAAAGGAGGTTGTGGAGGGGAGGGAGCTGGGCTCTTCTCCCAAGTGACAGGGGACAGGACAAGAGGGAATGGCCTCAAGCTCCACCAGGGTAGGTTTAGGCTGGACATTAGGAAAAAAATTTTCACAGAAAGGGTCATTGGACACTGGAACAGGCTGCCCAGGGAGGGGGTTGATTCACCTTCCCTGGAGAGGGTTTAAGGGACAGGTGGACGAGGTGCTGAGGGGCATTGTTTAGTGATTAATGGGAATGGTTGGACTCAATGATCCAGTGGGTCTTTTCCAACCTGGTGATTCTGTGATTCTACGATTCACTGCCAATGGCTTTCCTCCCCATGGGCTTGTTTCCTATCTCACTGTGACCTGCTGTGCCCAACGTTAATCCCAACCCCAGACATGTTTTAACAGTTTGGGAGCACTTGAGGAGCTGCACGGACACGTTCCCCCAGGCACAGAGCTGCAAAGCCAGCATGTGCAGCCAGTGCTGATGCAGCACATCGCAGCCTCAGCTCAGGGACCACCAGCCCAAGCCAGAGAAGGTGGCTCAGTCCAAAAGCCATCGCAGGGGTGAAGCTTTACCCTGCGCAGAGCTCTCTGCCTGGTGACATTGTGCAATATGAGGCATGCAGAGAGGACCACAGAGATGACCTTCAGGAGTAGGGGCAGCATCCAGCCACCAGCCCTGCTGCAGGAGACCGAGCGAGGCCATTAGGAGTGTCGGATGACTGTGATGCCATTGTACATACGATGCCTGTCTCCACACCTGGTTAATTATTAACGAGGGCTGAGTTGCTGCTGAGGGGGACACAGCCAGGCTCACCCCACACTGTGTCTCTGCACAGTGACTGCTGCCAGGAGCAAAACTCCAACCAGGGCAGAGCCTTTCCGCAGCAGCACCCACAGCCTCCGGCACAGCAGCGAGACAGCCCTCAGAGCAGGGAATCCTGCATCCCACGGAGGAGCTGAGCCACCAGCCAGGGACAAACACACATTCACAATAACGCCTCTCTTTTCTCCCCTGCAGACTTTGTGCCTTTTTTTCTCTTCTTCTCTCCTCCTGGCTTTGCCATATGCAATAAGGAGTAAATAAAGAACACTGATGTTAAAAAAATAAAAGGATGAAGGGAAAGGCTGGGAATCCTCTCCCTGGCATCTCACTCACACCAGCGCCAGGGCTTCAGAGCTACCTGCATGCTTGGTTTGCAAGGCTCTTCTCCCTTGATACTGCAGCCAGGAGGGACCTGAGGCTGCCAGGAAAGCATGGGCCAAGCCCAGCTGGTGTAATGGCATAAGGAGGCCACACAAGGCTATGTTAGCAACTTGAGTTACTTGGACAGGCACAGGAGATGTGACTCTCACTCCAAGAAACACATTCAAAGCTCTGCTTGGATGTGTTGCAGTATTTCCCCCAACAGTTCTCATGCAAGGCTCAATTTGGCTTCATCATTAAGTGGCTGGGGCAAAGAGAAAAAAAAAACGTTTCTGAATTTCAGCAAAAGCCCCTTTATCTCAGTCTCCTCCATCAAGGGTGCTCCCCATTCTCTGCCCTCCAGCATCCTTCACCCAGGGATTTACATGGTAATGGTGTCTTTGGCATTAAAGGAGGGGTTTGTGCTGGTGCCTGGCTGCTGGTTTGCCCTTAGGGCAGGAGCCAGGGGTCTGTCCCAGCTCCCTGCCCCTGGCTCAGCAAGGAACTGTACTGGTTACTGTGAGGGTAAGGTATAAAGAGAGCCCCAGGCAATGGGGTGTGGGGTGTCCCAAGGCCACCCAGCACACTGTGGGGCATGTGGCACATAGGCGTGCGGCACATGGATGGCACGAGCCTTCCTGCAGGACTGCTTGAGCTTGGCACTCAGCACTGCTTCTTCTTGCTCTTGCCAGATGGTGACTGGTGCAGAAAGGCAGAAATGTTTAGTAGATATTTCTGTTCTGTATTTGGAACGAAGCAGGAGGATATATTCATCTCCAGATGATACTGTGGATGGAATATAAATCCTGCCATCTGTAACAATGGGGGATGTGAGGCATGATCTCCTCAAATTCAGCATTCGCAGATCATCCAGACAGCTGATGCTCCAAAATCAAGAAGGAGCCAGCTCAAGCCAATGCTACAGTTTAATAGATCTTAGAAAAATGGTCAGATTCCAAAAGGCTGGAGAAATGTCAGTGTAGTTGCAGTGTTCAGAAAAATTTAAAGGCATAGACTGAAGTCTTGCACGTCAACCAGTCTGTTCATAGGGGTTTGTGGGGTCTTTTCTTTGGACAGACTTGTAGGTCTGGTTGATAAAGGCAACTGTACCAGTACAGCAAACTTGGATTTCCTCAAAGCATTTTGATTATTCCTACATGACATTTGGATTAAACACCCCCACACTACTGAAGGAATTATCAGGGCACACACTAGATAGATAGACTAAAATCTGTCTCAGATGGATCTCACTGTGTGGTGGTTACAGGGGAGACTTCAGAGGACAGAGGTGTCATTAGTGGGATTCCTTAAGAAATCTGTTCCTGTTGCAGTGCTGTGTATGTATTTCTCCAGCGATCATCCTCATAATAAAAATGCTGTGATGGTGAAGTCTGCAGATGATGCAGTGACTAGCTGGGATGTTAATAACAAGCTGGTCAAGTTGCTGCTCTAGTATCTTCTAATTTGCCTGGTGAAATGGCCATAATCCAACAAAATACTTCTCAATACAGTTGCATACAAGGGAAGGCATCTGGGAACAAAGACAGCAGCCTTTATCTCCAGGACAGGACCCTGAAACTGTGACTCAGAAGGCATCTCGGAAATGATTGCAAGTGGCTGCCCCTGCATGAGGTCTCATTTCAACAGCATGCTGAAAGCAGCTAACACCTTCCTTGAGTATATGATGGGAGAGTATCACACAAAATTAGTGGGACAATCTCGCTTCTGTTCATGCTACTATTGAAATGATTACTATGGTTGGTACTTCCATCTTGGGTGTCCAGAATTAAAAAGGACACCAAAGTTCTGCAAAGGAAAGCCATGTGCACAGGCATCAGAAAACAAGCTCTGGTACAAGAGTGGGTGCATAGCAACAACTCAGCTTGCTGGACAGAAGATGAGAGATGCCCCAGTCTCTGTTGAGAAAAGTTCCTGGTGGTTCAACAGTCTCTGGAAGGGCTGCCCAGGGAGGTGATTGAGTCACCATTCCTAGAGGTATTTAAAAGATGGGTAGATTAAGGGCTTAGGGATATGATTTAGTAGTAGACAGGTACAGTTGGACTTGATGATCTCAGAGGTCTTTTCCAACCTAGGGATTCTATGATTCCTCTCTGGGATGCGCAAGTATCTGTAAAAGTAATAGGGTCAAAAATAGTATAGTAGGGTCAAAAGTAATGTTTTGTCCCTACTATATTTTGGTTGTGGGTTTTTTTTTTCTTTTCAGTATGAATATGTAACTATTTTGTTGAAATAAAAAAGTTTGGAAGTTTGGTGTGCTGTTTCCCCTGCCTCTTCTCCCATCTCTTCCCATTACTTGTTCCCACTCGGGAGCAGAGCAGAAGGATGGTGGGTGGGGGCTGCCTTATGACTTTTCCCTTTCTAGCTGGAACAGGGCCAAACTTCCTCAATTCTGGAAAAGTGACAAGAGGAAAAAAAGAAGCACTAATTCTGGTTATCTGGAATAGCAGAATAAGAGAAGCAGGGGTTTGGGTTTGTTTTTTCCAAAGAAGCAAATGAGAAGGATGGAAGGAAAACCCATGGAGAGAACACGGACGGACAAAAACAAGGGGTCATGTGCAGAAAGACTTGGATTTTGCAGACTAAAACAAATTAAGGAAAAGCTTTCATTGGAAACAAGTGAAATGGAAACAAGACTGAGATTTTTTCATGAAGTTGCTTTTCTGTTTGTCTCTGTTTGGGTAACAGTTAAAGCCCTGGCAGAGGCAGAGCAGCGTCGCTTTGGGAAATGAGCTCATCTCCTTTGCTGGAGAAATCTCCTGTAGAGCCCCTGCACCAGGCAGCCCTCAGCAAGAAGAGGGTCCAAGGGATCCGGAGGAGGTGTTTCACCACTTTAGGGCTCTGCTTGAGGGTTTCTGAGTCTGCACAGGCAAGAAAAATGAATCTGTGATGAGAATAGGAAACTTAGAGGGAGAATTAGAGAGGGAATAAGCAAAATATGTCAGAGCTGTCTCTGCATTGAGGCTGGAAACCAAGGGAATAGGCAGGAGGAATAAGAGGTTCTCATGCATGAAGATGGTTGTGATTTAGCTGGCATTGCAGAGGCCTGGTGGGAGGGTATGTGACTGAAAAACCAGTGGAGAACTGCACAGAGGCACCGTGGTGGGAGGAACCACAAGGAGACGTGCCGGACTGCCAGCCCCTGTACATGCCGGAGAGGGGTAATTAGCAGAATCCTGGGGATGACAGCAAAGGCAGCTGCTACCACTGCAGCTGAGGAGCCCTTTTACACCAGGACAGAGCCTTGGTGTCGATCACATGCCGCACAGGAGGCTTTGCCATAGTTTAGAAGAAATGCTCATTTTTATTCATAATTATTCACAACACAGATCAGCGGGTGCACACGTGACAGGCTTAAACCTTAAAGCTCAAACATAGGACTGTTGAAAACTTAGTGACTCATTAATAAGAGACAGGCTTGTACAGAGAAGATCATTAAGTAAATGAGTTATAGAGGGCTGCGAGAAACTGCCATAACCTGAACCTTGGCCAGAGGCTTTTGGGATCAAATTCAGCCTGGGTAGTGGGTTGGCTTTACACAGTTCTCACCTAAAGATGAGGGGATGAAAAGACTGGCAGTCATCATCCTGTCTCCAAATCCCTCTCTGCAGAACAAGCAGCTATTTATGCTGCATTGTTTCCAAAACAAAAAGCTAAAAAGAAAAAAAAAAGAGAAAGTAGAAATAAGACATTTTCTGACAGACGGGGGTGCTTGTTTGCTAAGTTTTGTTGGAAACGCAAGGTGAAAAGTGTTTCATATTTAGTCAAATATGCCACAAATGAAGCAGAAAATAATACTTTCTGGTAGTCGTGCCAGGGTGCCTTTTGGCAGAGAGGGCAGAGACAAGACTCCACGTGCGGCACATGTCAGCAGAACAAACCTTTGCAGAGGGCCAAATGCTCTTGAGTGAGCGGTGAAAACGTTAAGGGCAAAAATTTAGAAATGGGTGTGCAGCCACCAGAAGCTGGCAATATTGCCAAGCACTAAAACCCCATACCTTGACCTACCCAAAATATCATATATCTGGTATAATTTTCCATAATTCTAGCTTCTGAGTAGGCAGATGTATCATGTTTTAACCCCGTTCTCTGAAATCTTGTGGGATAAAAGCTTATTCTTCCTCTCCCTCAAAAATAAATTGCATCGGGCATCTCATCTGGCGCTGGGGAAAGGCACACATCACTTTGGACATCACTGTTTAAACACAACACAGGGTACTCTGTTTAAGGGAATTAATCAGAAACCTGTTGCAAAACCTGCTTCTCATTTAGGATATCAAAAAGAATAATAACACACAATGCTCTTCGCCTTTAAGTAAGCATCAGCTAATACATTTCCAACAATTCTATCCAGATGCACCACTTGAGAACCTCTCCTAATTGTGAAGTTAGAAATATTTCTGCTGTAAATGCCACAGGATGACATATAGGAAGAAATTCACCCCACGCCACTCCACAAGTGACAGTCAAGTCCCACTTCATTTTAAAGGTTGATGCACACAATGTCATTTACATTAAAAAAAAAAAGGCAGCTGCAAAGTAGGAGAAAAATTTGATATAATAGGCTTAACCCGGGAGGATTCTCAGATATCTGATTGGGCTGAGGCTGTTTGGAAAGGGAATACCACATGAAACTCCGAAGATCCGTTACTTCAATGGTCTTTCTGCAACCAAAAAAAAACCCCCCACTTTTAAAGGGTAAATAAAAAATGTAACATAATATAGAAAGTCTGGAAGATATTGAAAGGATAAGAAAATTCAGATGGAGCTAATTCTGTGTCTATCATTGAAAACCCAACTTAAGGATGGAGATGCTTTAGTTTACATTATTTAACTGCAGCTGCAACACATGAACGCTGTTCTATGAAACCGCCAGGTGACAGGCAGGTTCCCAGCAAAAGGGGAACAAAATCACTGTGAAATGAAGGGCATTTGCTTCTGCAAATAAACTGTGAAGAGACAAGCTTAAATCTAACTTCAACAAGATCTTTAATATGTTATTTGGACATTGTAAGGATATGAGAATGCCCTTTGGTATTAGTCCTGCTCCTGAGATATTTCACATAGTAATTGCCTACATCTTTAAGGTACAATGTATTGAAGCTGTGGTGACTGCTGTTTTAAATTGGACGACAGCTCTAAAAAAGCAGAACCAAAGAGCCAGACAAAAACTGAAGAGAGCGGAGAAGACACTTCAGAATGAACTTTAAAAGGTCAAAATTTTGTCTAGCAGAATTACCTGTACTGGCTCTGAGCTGAGATATGATGGCTTTGTTGCCAATTTAGATAAAATAGAAGCAATAATTAGAATGTCTAGCCTCTAGGATATAAAGCAGATCTACAGAGATTTATGAAAACAATATACTATTTGGCAATATCTATTCCTAAATCTATGGCTAGTATTTCCTCAGGAGAGAAGTGCTGCAGTCTGAAATTGCCTGGCATTCAGCAGACAGAGAAGTGAGCGCTGGAAAGGCTAAAGCTATGGTGATGGAGACCCTTTAAGCACAACACAGGATCGCTACCCGACACCTGCCTCCTCTTCGCAGTGGGCACTGAATTCCAAGCGAGCCATTCGTCGCCTTCTGAAAACCAGGCAGCATTAGGCACTGGAGCAGATTATCAAAGAATCATAGAATAACCAGGTTGGAAAAGACCCACTGGATCATCGAGTCCAACAATTCCTATCATTCACTAACCCATGTCCCTCAGCACCTCGTCCACCCGTCCCTTAAACCCCTCCAAGGAAGGTGACTCAACCACTTCCCTGGGCAGCCTCTGCCAGTGCCCAATGACCCTTTCCATGAAAAATTTTTTCCTCATGTCCAGCCTGAGCCTCCCCTGGCAGAGCTTGAGGCCATTCCTTCTTGTCCTGTCCCTGTCACTTGGAAGAAGAGCCCAGCTCCCTCCTCTCCACACTCTCCTTTCAGGTAGTTGTAGAGAACAATGAGGTCTCCCCTCAGCCTCCTCTTCTCCAGGCTAAACACCCCCAGCTCTCTCAGCCGCTCCTCATAAGGCCTGTTCTCCAGCCCCTTCACCAGCTTCACTCATCAGAGCCTTTGCAGGGGTCTTTCTTTCGTGTCCACTGGACAGACACAGCGTGCTCTGTATTTCCTTGTGGGTCTGGAAAAAAGCAGGGCAGCAAGCTCTGTGTCAGGCTCCCCAAAACCTGTCCTAGTGGGGGTGTCAGCCTGTGCCAGCAGGGCTAAGCATGGCAAAATACAAACCCACCAAGGGTCTGGCACAGAAGGAGGAGGTTTTGCAGAGCCTTTCTCACACAAACCCTGTTCTTCCAGTTCCACTGCAGAAAAAAAAAAAAAAAAAAAGGATTAAAACAGGCTGCAGACTATTTCTTCCTCAGGAAACCCTGCAACTGCTTAAATCCAAGAGAGACAGCACTGCTGAGTAACCCGGGGGAAGAGTCCTAGAGTCCTGCTCCAGCTTCAGTGGGTGTGTGGGATACCCAGACCGGTCTGTTCCCTTTAGTCTACAGCCATGGTAATATGCAATTGCTGCTGTCAGCATCTAAATTTGGGCTACCAAACACCATAAGTAAGCACGCTGTATCTAGGAGTTCACTTAGAAGTCTCAGCTTCAGGAGGTGTTAAGCACTACCTTCCCCATAGCAAAACACATACACGAGTGTCTTAAGCAGCTTTGGAGTCCTGACGTGCTTGTTTTGGATGTGTGGATGTGTCAGATGCTCTGCTGTCTTTATGTGCACTGCTCAGCATCACGTAGAATCACACCCCTGGTGACCAACAGGCGATAGTTAAGAAGAGCAATAGTTCAGAACATTGAACTCTCCCCCTTGAACTCCAGGCTGAATGTCCATTTTCAGTGATGCACAAGTGCTCCTGTAGAAAAGCAAAGCCACCCAGAATTTTCACTCTCATTTTGATGACGAGTGGTTGCAAATGGCGGTGGCAAGACCCACGTCTTTCCCAAAGGCAGGAGTACATCCTGAGGACTTGGCAACGACTCCCCTGTTTTCCAGGTCTTTCCTGGAGACGCCGCTGCACCTTCGTCACTCCACTTGGTAGACAGAGCCAGCAGGTTTGTGCCAGGTCCTTTGTCCTGTCCTCGTTTCGTTGTAAGCAGCTGACGGATGGTTCTGTCACCGGTGGGCAATGACTGTTGGGAGGATGTCATCGTGCAGGGAGGGTTGTGGTGAGTAGCCGGGTGGCGAGCGTAGTGATTCAAAGACAATACACAGGTATAAAATGGCAGATGAGAAATGCATAGTTAGGAAAGCACAAAAACCAGCAGCAAAATTACAGGAGAGGGTTTAGGGACAAGAAATAAGAAAACAGTCCATAAGTGTGAGAAGAGCCACAACCTACTCGTTTAATCTTTTGAAAATACGAACACATTGGATTCACATGAAGGTGAGCAAGTGACAAAACGACGTATACCTGTAGTAGTATATGCCTGAACTGTTTATTTTAAAAATCCTTGACATGGACAACTTTGCTGTAATCATACTGCAGTGTTCACGCTTTAATATTTTTATTTAAAAACAAGAACTGAAAGGCAGAGGAATTAGGGAATAAATGAGAGTCCTCCAGCAACTGAAGGGTGAGTTGGGCTCATTCCGGGGTGGTTTGAGTTGGAGAGAACTGCTCTCACCTGCTTTCAGTAATGATAATGAAGAAATTGGGGATTCTTCTGCAGGAAGCAGAGGATTTATGAGAGAGCAGCTGGAGAGGCCAAGAGCGAAGGATAAACACAGAGATGGTAAAAGAGTATCTGACAAAACTCAGCCTACATAGTGTAAATCTGCAGGTCCAGACACAGCGTGCCTGAGAATTTTAAAAGAAATCTCTGAAGACCATCTTGAAAAATAATCTTTGCTTTATTGCAGGAGTTATCTGGGCCCTGGGAAATGCCAAACGAGCATCCCGTTACAAAAAGTTTGAGAAGAGGGGTCAAGAATCCATTGCCCACAGCAATCTGGCAGGAGAGTTGCAAACTGGGGTGTTTTTCTCATCCCTCCATCTCCTTCTTTCCCTCTTCCCCTTGTTACAACAGCCTTACCCAGCCCACAGCCTCTGCCCAGGACTCCAAAAAGCCACGGGGAGTTTAGAGGCAAGGAAGCCTGCCTGTGGTTCTCACTGCTTGCCTTCATACACAGGTGTCCTTCCCATGCACCAGGAGTGGGTATGTTTACAGTCCACCCTTCCTTTTGCACACAGAGCATTTTTTAATTTTTTTTCTCAAATCCAAAGGGAACTGGATGTCAGTGGGGTGGAAAAGCTAACTCTACATCTTATTTCCTAACTCCAGCACCTCATATAACCCATAGCCTTTTAAAGCATAGACCCTGCAAAATAAGATTTTCAATAACCTCCATTCTCAGATAACTCACTGAGCTGCCATACATCTCTCTCCCTCACAAGGAAGCTCATGTGTTGCTCTCCTCCCCAACTTTCTCTTGTTTTGAGAAAGGGCTAAGATGTGAGCGAGAAGGTATCATTTGGGGAGTAAAAGCTGAGGAAATCAGTGGTATGAAGTTTCTTGAGGATGGGGAAACTCCCCTTTTCCTAGCTCCTCCCTGCACAGAGCTCACGCCAGGGAGGAATCACAGAGACCTTGCGAGCTGAACACACGAAAATGTGATAATGAGGAAGCTGGTGTGGGGTGCACCTTGAGCCTTACAAGCAGCTTGAGGTCTTGAGACCTCTGCAGGAATCAGAGCTGCTTTGTAATCGCCTGCTGAAAGGCACCCGACTGCACGCTCCCTTCAACCCAGAGGGACATCCAGCAGGTGTGGAGGTGGAACCTCTGCCTCTAACTCATTCTGTCCCTATGCGTTACAACTCATTTTCTTCCCTTTTTGAACAGATCGTCCTCATTATGCAGCCCGCTTCTCCATCTCCTGTGTGGCCAGTCCTCTCAGAGTTGTACTTGTAGTTCTTTTCTTGAAAACTGAATGAAAACTCTTGTCGATTTAAAGAATTTGGTGTGGGCTAGAAATTGGCTGATGAGTCACAGACTCATATAGTAACCATAAAAATGAAACTTCGAAATTGGGAGCAATTTTAGTGATGTTACCACCAGAGACAGGACCGGCACTTGCATTTAAAGTTTCATTAAACAGAGAATGAGGTAACACTGTTCGTATCAGCGTCACCAGTGGGCACTGAGCACAGCCTGGGATACATCCAAATCTGCCTGGGAACATTACAGCCATTAGCTGAATGCAACCAGACCCAGCACTGACAAACAGCAGTCTGGAACCTTGGAGAGAAAGAGGAATAGCTCGGGTAGCTGAAAAACAGTGAGATCAAGGCTAATGGGTGAGAGCCAAGCTAATACCATATAATCTTGCAGTTTAACAGCCTTGAACAGAGCTGATGCCATGCAGCATGGAGGGCTGGGAGGATGCTGTACGGCGGCTGCTGTGCAGTTGCCTGCTCTGCCATCACCCCTCAGCAGAACCAACAACACTGCTGGCGTGGTCCTTACCCCATTCTTTTGTCCCATCCCCATCTGAGCGCCTGTCGGGTGTGCAGCAACCCTGGGGATGGACTCCTCTTCATCAGAGGTGCAGGCAGCATGTTGTTGTGTGCATCTGCTTGCCTGAATGCGAGTTGTTCTGCATTTAAAACATGAAAAATGTCTCTTCATTTTGAGAAATATAGGTAAGTAATAGGAATGATGCCAGGACTAAAGCATGTGGTTATGAGAGGCTGAAAGAGTTGGGGTTATTCAGCCTGGAGGAGAGAAGGCTCTGGTGAGATCTTAGAGCAGCTTCTAGTACTGAAAGGGGCTCCAGGAAAGCTGGGGAGGGGCTCTTGATCAGGGAGTGCAGAGATGGAACAAGGGGGAATGGTTTTAAGCTGAAAGAGGGGAGATTGTGATCAGATATTGGGAAGAAATATTTTCCTGTGAGGGTGATGAGGCCCTGGCCCAGGTTGCCCAGAGATGTTGTGGCTGCCCCATTCCTGGAGGTGTTCAAGGCCAAGCTGGATGAGGCTTCGAGCATCCTAATCCAGTGGGAGGTGTCCCTGCCCATGGCAGAGGGGTTGGAACTGCGTGATCTTTAAGGTCGCTTCCAACCCAAACCATTCTATGATTCTATGAAAGACTGAAGGAACCAGTAATTTCTAAAATAGCAGTGTGAAGAGACACTTTCAGCAGAGAGCATCCCTGGCCAGGGAGTCAGCTTCCCTTGGACACAAGGCTGGAGCAATGCAGCAGGTGAGACGGTGGAAAGAAGCAGCCCACAAGTCTGCTCCTCACTCATTGCTAATTACTCGCAGATAAAAGGAAGAAAGAAGTTTGAAGCTCTGACTCGCCAACAAAATCACACCTGGCAGAACAGAGACATGCTGTGAGCTGGAGGGTTTGTGCATTTGCTGTGGCGAGAAGCTCTGCTGGTGGTCCTGGAGCAGGGACACTACGCTCCGTGCTCCCACTGTAATGCGCATGTTGGGTTACTGTCTCATTTGCAGAGGAATCTCTCTTCAGAGAGCTGCCAGGGTGGGTTCTGGCCATGCGAGGTACCTCTCCACTTCATCTGGGGCAGAAGGTAGGAGGGAGACTCCAGAAAAACCTGCCAGTTATTGCTGCCCGCCTGCATGGCCGTGTCAGAGTAGTTCTTTGGAGGTTTGGGTTCTACTAACACTTCCATAAATCGAGAGCATATTCTGGCTGGGACACAGGTGAGGACAAATCCAGTATCCAGTGCTGCCACACAGTGGTAAAGACACATTTCCAAACATCCCCATGGAGGATTTTTGTTGGGAGCTTGAGACAACCCTGGGTTGACCTCAGGGGACACCTCAGCAGGTGCTTGTGGGCACAGAACCAATTCAAAGCTCTTTGGTGACCAACCTGACTCTTCCCCAGCAGACACGATTCCCTGCAAGGTGCTCCCAAAGGCTTGATTTCCTTTCCACCTTTGGTCTTGGGGATGTGCCCCTCATTGTAGGAATATCACCATGGCTAACTTTTGTTATTGTTAATTTAAGTATCTTCCACTTGATTTCAACCCAGAATTCATGTCTATATCCTCTCACGTCATCCAAATCCATTTCCCACATTGGGCTCCAGAGACTCAGAGCTCAATAGTTTGTTCCCCTTTCGCCATAACCCTGAAAAGTGACACTGTACCAACACAATAGGTTCTTACAGTAGGTTTTTAAATGCTGGCACTCAAATATACAGAAATGTACCATGGAGGACTCTGCAGGTATCCAAGTGCCCAACACTCCTCTTGCAATGCTCAGGGCCCTCCAGCAGGAATCCTGACCCTGCAGAGATTTACCTTGAAAATGTGATCTCTTGACTAGGCAGAACATATTAATCTTTAAAATGCTGAACAGGTATGAATGAAACACAGGACTCCCTTCCCTCCTGGTCTGAATGAGTCCCCCCAAAACAGGTGTTGCTCACTTATTGCCGCAGCTCCTGTCTGTATTGCTGAGGTTCAGGACCCTTTTGTACCATTTACCTTCCTCCACTGGCGCATACGATGCCCTTAGCTTTGGGATGATCTGCATTCATGCACTATGCTATTAATACTCCACTGCAGATCATTACTATAGAAGTTAATTAATACTCTGCCTAAGTATTAGGCCTGTGGCAGCCTGCTGGAAACTCCATACAATCAGCGGGCTGCAGTTTACTGCTGCTCATGGTTCACCCTGCTGGCATCCCACTTCCCCCTGTTTCACCAGTCTCAATTAACTTCTGAGTTACATCAATAATGGAGATTTAGGTGAGCTTACCCTCCAGAGGCTATGAAATTTGATCAAAAGGAATTATTATATCAAAGGAAATAATAAAGTTTTGTATAGTATGTATTAATAGATCAATCTTTATATAATATAGCTATATAGGTATCATTATGTATAATAATAAAGAGGCCACACCATGGCCAAGCATAGAGGCAATGGGATCTGGCTAGCACTTGGATACTCTATTTCTACATCCCAGAGTTTCACCAGCTCTTTTGGCCCTGAACCATGCTGGCAGCTCATCTGCAACCCATTCTGCACCAAGACCTATTGGTCCTTGTCAGAGTCATCGCTTCCAAAGTCCTCACTCCCTATTTGTATCCATCCTTCTTTGTTTGTAGACAAACGAGTTTACTGTTCTTCATACTGAAACAGATATGGTTTGCCTGTCCTGTGTTATACACTGCAGTGAGTGACTCTTTGCTCTTCATCACCTGCGATGCCTGGAAGGGTAGCTGTGGTGTAACAGCCACTGCTCCTGGCAGGCAGCGTGATGGATCACACCAGTTGGAGGGACCTTCTTCCCCAAAGCAGGAAATTGGCAACGGGAGTGCTTGCTTTCCTCCTTCACCACCCACTTACCGTCAGCAGGCTGGCAAACACCATTTGCTGGGTTCCCTCACTCCATCGCGGGCGCGCAGGTTTCTCAAGACATCTTTGAAGGAGTCTGGAAGCAGAGGGTGAGCAGCAAGATGACAGAGCCTGAAGATGAGATGAGATTATTCAGGTTACTGGAGTGAAGCTAAACACAACCAAATATGATTGCAAAGAGTGGAGTGTGATCTCATAATATTGATCTAGTGAGTTTTAAAATGAAATTCGGTGTTTGTAGCCGCAAAATAATACATGGCAGGAGAAAAAGTAATCTTAACTCTACATGCAAAACCGTAGGCCATAAACGAGCTGTTCATTATGTGAAAGGGATTGTGGAATCACTGAAGAAGGTTCCCTGAAAACAACACCTCACCACTCACCACCAGTCTAAGGAAATCTAAGATTTGAAATTATTCAGGAAAGAATCACAGAATAGTTTGGGTTGCAAGGGGCCTTAAAGATCATCTAGTTCCCAAACCCTCTGCGATGGTTGGGAACTAGATCAGGCTGCCCAAGCCCCATCCAACCTGGCCTTGAACACCCCCAGGGATGGAGCAGCCACAGCTTCCCTGGGAAACCTGTTCCTGTGCCTCACCACTCTCATAGTGAAGAATTCCTCCTTATGTCTAGTCTAAATCTGCCCCTCTCCAGTTTATATCCATTCCCCTCGTCTCACCACCACAAGCCTCTGTGAACAGCCCTTCCTCAGCTTTCTTGTAGCCCCTTTTAGCTACTGGAAGGTCACTGTAAGGTCTCCTCAGGGCCTTCTTTTCTCCAGGCTGAACAACCCCAACTCTCAGTTTGGAGAACAGAACAGATAAAATCCACAGCTGTGTCTTGGATACTGGACTGAGTAATGGTTCCCTCTTTTACTTCACATTTCTTCCCTCCCTACTTCAGGATCATGCCAATATACCGGGAGAAGCAGGAAAGTCTGTGCTATCAGCACAGTCACCAAACATTTGGAAGAGAAAGGCTGAACAGTGAAGCAACAAAATTTGTTGACAGCAGTTATTCAGGCTTAAAGGACAAGAATTTACCATGAAGAGATTAGAAGGATCTTAGAATTCAGAATGATTGGACAATAAAATGTCATTAGAATCAGTGTAGATATCTGCAAAGTGCTGTAATGAGAATACACAAATCTAATTCACAGTACATGTGTTGGTCTGTGAGTTGGCTGTTAGCACACAGAGAAAAGATTTTGAGGTTATCAGAGAGAAATGCCTGGAAATGTCATCCCAGGGTTCAGGAGAGATCAGAAAATCAAGTAGAATAATTGAGGAAGGAATACAGACTAAACCACCAAACAGCATCAGGTCAGTATGAAATCCATGCACCGCGGGTGCTGGGTGCAGCTCTGGATCCTGTCTGGAAAAGCAGAGAGCAGAGCTTGAAAAAAGGAGAGCAGAGCTTGAAAAAAGGGGAGTAGAGGACACAGGGCTGTTCAAATCCCCAAGTACACAGGATGGCTGAACAGATGAGGACTCCTAGGCTGAACTGATACAGCTGTGCTGACTGTGTATAAGGTCCTGAACAGTCCTGAAAAGATGGATTGAGATAATCCCATGTGTCTTTCAATAGAAGAAGTCAGGGGTATGAGCGAAGCAACCTCGGAGGTTCAACACTAAGCAGAGAAGACAGAATCACAGAATCATTAAGGTTGGAAAAGTCCTCTGAGGTCATCCAGTCCAACCATCATCCCAACACCACTGTGCCTACTAAACCATGTCACAAAGTGCCTTGCCTACACATTCAGAGGAGAAGCAAATGATCTGAAGAACTTCGCTGCCAGAGGATGCAGAGCATGATGAAGGATCACAGCATTCGAGAAGCAATCGTGCAGATTAATGAAGGAAGATTTCATCAAAGTCTATAAACTGGAAAGAATCCTTATATTTTCTGGTTAAAATAAACACTGAGTTGTGACCTGTGGGATGAGGGAGCATAGATCAGGAGGGCACCTGCCTGATCTCCACCCACATTTGGTAAGATCCCCCATAGCCTTCTTGAGTCCTTAAAGGGCAGCAAGTCATGGAACAACACCTCTGCAGGGGAAGATTAAGATTATGCATCCCATAACAGACAGGGCTGTGGAGGTACCTTAGAAGTCTATAAAATAAAAATGTTATAGAGAAAGCAATCCAAGACAAACTGTTCACTCTCTTACTACACAGGACCTGGCAAGCCCCCAGCTGAAGTCAGTCACAGGTGTAAAACCAACAAAAGGAAGGACTTTTCCATGTAAGAGATAGACAGGCAGACAAATAGACAAATAGACAGATAGACAGATAGATATAAAACTACATAGATATAAAACTGCAGAATTCATTGCCACAAGACACTGCAGAGTATAAATGGGCTTAGAAGGGGATTAGACGTATTCATGATGGATGGGCACATTTGTGGCTATGAAACACAATCCTGTGGTTGCAAATTTTGTTTTAAAAAGCCAGAAAGTACTGATGTGTTGCAGCTCTGGCTAATTCCTCCCTGGCCCAAGTGACTGAATACACATTTCTATAAACTGTATAACATTCTGCATACATATTATAAAAAGTATTAAGTGTAAGCTTATGGTTTCTGGTATATTCTTAGGCTTTGATGGAGAATGCAAATGCTATTTTAGGGCATACTGTGAAGAAGGCACTTTGCCAAGACAAGCCTTTGGTGCAGACTGTCTTCTTTCATCTAGTATTAAGGCTTTCCACACGCCAGTATTTCCACAATTTTTGTTCCATAGACAAATTAATGATTAGCAATTTATATTTTCTTTTTTCATCGCTGTTAAAACTTTCAAAATGTGCATGGGCAGGAACTGACCCTCACTTGGAGTCCTGCATTCAGTTCTGGAGTCCTCAGCACAGGAAGGACACAGATCTGTTGGAGCAGGTCCAGAGGAGGCCACAAAGATGATCAGAGGGCTGGAGCATTTTCTCAGGACAGGCTGAGAGCTGAGGTTGTTCAGCCTGGGGAAGAGAAGGCTCTAGGGAGACCTTATAGCAGCTTCCAGTAATAAAAGGGGCTTCAGGAAAGCTGGGGAGGGGCTCTTGAGGGAGAGGATGAGGGGGAATGGTTTCAAGCTGAAAGAGGGAAGATTTAGAATAGATACCAGGAAGAAATGTTTTCCTGTGAGGGTGGTGAGGCACTGACATGGGTTGCCCAGAGAAATTGTGGCTGCCCCATCCTGGAGGTGTTCAAGGCCAGGTTAGACGAGGCTTTGAGCACAACCTGACCCAGTGGGAGGTGTCCCTGCCCATGGCAGAGCAGTGGAACTGGATGGTCTTTAAGGGCCCTTCTGACCCAAACCTTTCTATGATCCTTTGATTGCTTCGGGCTCTTTAGTCACACCTCCTCCTGGGAGCATTCCTCATGTACCATTGCACTGCCAAATCCACATCAAAACTGTCGAGGAGCCACCTTCCAATTCATGTAATCCTTATCATGTTTACTTGCATGTTTCTTATTTATTAAGCAAAATGTTTGCTGTTAGTCGATTAGAAGTCTAGCTGTAGATGGTATTAATAGAATATGACTTATTAAAATTGAATTTGTCAGCTATTCAAAAATATATCAAATTAGCTTGGTATTTTCCATAAATTCAATGATGATGAGTTATATTTGCCAGTTCTAATTCTTCACTAATGTGCTGTATCAGTCATTTTGTTCTTTTGCTGTGGCTAGTTGTCAAGAAGAAGAGGCTACAACTGTGCTTCTTCTTAAATACTCAAACAATACTAGTTTTTTAATAGATCCTTGAACTTTTCCTAGTTCCAGACTTCTTGAAAACCAATGGTAATCATCTGGACAGCTTCCTGGCTGGCTCCAACAAAATCCTCTGATGCAAATTATCTAAGCTACTGATTTAAAAATGGTGCTATGCATTGCCTCCCATGATCAACGAGAGTTAATTATGTCTCACCATCATTTAATGTGACAATGTCATCTATCTTTTCCTCTGAAGACAGAAGATGAAGATTTATAAAAAATAGTGCTTTTACAATTTCATCATTTCTAGTAATAGACCAATATTACTGTTAGGATTATTTTCATTCCAAATACACTTACCAAAAAAAAAAGGTTTTAAAAATTCATTATGCTAGGCATAGCTTCCTAGTTTCATCCTGACTGATTCTCCTTTTAAAAGATGATGAAGATTAGTCAGGTTTTCAGGTTCTTCCATGCTGATTCTTAAATTTGTTTGGCTTGCGATTATCTTCTGGTAACGAAAAATACTGCTCAGCTCGAGCTGAAATGATAATTTGAAATAAATACGAAATCGAAGAAAGGATGCAAATGAGTCAACACTGGCAAGAGATTTCTCCCACTCCTGATCATGGCTCCGATTTTGAATTCCTCTCTCAAATTCTCCCTGCCGTGTTCAAAATTTGTATATATCATAGAAACGTAGAACCATAGAACAGTTCGGGTTGGAAGGGACCTTAAAGCCCATCCAGTTCCATCCCCTCCAGCCATGGGCAAGGACACCTCCCACTGGATCAGGCTGTCCAAGCCCCATCCAGCCTGGCCTTGAACACCTCCAGGGATGGGGCAGCCACAGCTTCCCTGGGCAACCTGGGCCAGGGCCTCACCACCCTCACGGTGAAGAAATTCTTCCTAATTTAGGTGTAGGGAGACCACATGGTAGGGATATAGATCACATCAAAGCGCTGTTCACTTTGGGGGGAGCTAAGCAGTAGGATGGAGGCAGCTGAGCACAGCGAGGAGATGCTGGAGGAGGTGGAGATGGACCATGTCTCTCTGAGGAGGGGGGAGCCGGGCACCAGCCACCCATCCCCAACATCCCCAAGGTTTAGTACCACCCCTTTGGCAAAGGAAGGCAGCTGTTATGACTGAAATGCACCTTACGTCCCAGGCTTCCAATTTAAGTTGCTCGTATCCAAATTCTGCTGGATCCTGAATCCTAGCTCAGATGACATTTTTAAGCTTTTCAGCACATCCATCCTGCCATTTTACATTCTGCCTGGACATAAAAAACCCAGGCATGTCACACAGCTTTCCATCACAAATTTTGCAGAGGCATAACAGATTGTATTAGAAGGAAATAGCTCAGTCAGTTTAAATTAAGAAGTCTGTTTTCCTTAATACTGATGACCTAAGGATTTTGAAGCTTCAGGTAACTTAAGTGTTCGAGAAATTGAGTTTATTAGCCTCTATATAACATGACTGATAGATTGGGGTTTATTTTCAGTTAAGTTAGTACATTATATAATATTGATGTTTATTGTGCTGAGGATGGTCTCAGAAATACTGCCTATGAAATTAGCAGAAATTTTGCTGTTGACTTCGATGGACTCAAGGTTTTACCCCTAGCAATTAGCAGTCATTCTACTGTATAACGTGGCTCCCTGAAGGTCTGCAGAGCTCAACATAATCATAACAGATTGTGTAATGAGGCTGGTAGGACATGGAGCCAGAGAAGAGAACCATGTCTCCCCATTTGTTTTGGTTTGTATTTTTTTAGTTTTAAAATAAGATATTTCCCAAAAGAAAGAGCAAATGTAAATAAATACATTTTCCCTATAAATGTCTAAAAGGCAAGCTAATGGTTAGGATGAGTTACAGGAAAAGATTCAACAAAATATCATCTTTGAAAATATTTACATGATGTGCAGTTAAGACTGCCAGGCCATTCTTTAAGATGATTGGAATGTGGTCTCTAAGTAGGGAAAAAAGAAAGAAAGAGAGTGGGGGAAAGAGAGACAGAGACCGAGAGCAAGCCCTACGAGTACAGGATGGAGTCAGCCTTAAATTAGGATTTACAGAATCATAGAATCACAGAATAACCAGGTTGGAAGAGACCCACTGGATCGTCGAGTCCAACCATTCCCACTCATCCCTAATTAGACAACCACAATACTCAGAAAAACATTGTCAAGGTTGCTGAGCCTCAGACTCACATCCCTTCCACATACAATTGTTCACAAACTTGTCAGGAGTCTTAATATTTGTTTGCCTCTCTCCCAAATGCTCCAATGCTCTTAGTTTAAACCAAACAGAGAGTCCTCCTCCCCAGTGCAGCATCTCTCCAACTCCAGCAGCCACAAGCAACCCTGCCACAGCACCCCTGGCATCACAGTCATAGAGTGATAGAATCATTACGGTTGGAAAAGACCCCTAAGCTCATCCAGTCCAACCATCAGCCAAATACCACCCTGCATAATAAATCATGTCCTGAAGCATCGCGTCTACGCATTTTTTTAACACCTCCAGGGAAGGAGATGCCACAGCTTCCCTGGGCAGCCTGTTCTAATGCTTCACCACTCTTTCAGTAAAGATTTTTTCTCCTAATAGCCAGTCTAAACCTCCCCGGGCACAACCTGCTCCTGCTGTTGGCCTTTTTACCACCACCCTCCAGGCAGCTGAACCTCCCACCCCGCGTGAGCCCCCAGCGTGTGCGCAGGGTGGGTGCAGCCCCCGCCCAGGAGGCGCGATGTCCCTGCTCAACGCCCAGCACAAACCCTAAATCTGGTTTTCGCAGAACAACCCCAGCAGGCTGGAATAGCTGCGCATTTGCCGGAATTCAGAAGCAGCTTCACTAAAAAAAACCCAAACCAAGCCCATGTGTAAGCACACCGGGGGGTGGCGAGAAGAGGCTCAGGGAGGGAAGGGAAGCAGATGGGACGTTTAATTTGGGGAAGAATCTAATTTAAATCTCTCAGGGAGTTTGTTATCCTTTCCACAATGTTAAGAATGCTTCCCCACCCCCCGCATATAAAATGCAACATCCCTGCTCAGGAAAGCTCGAAGAAAAAGGAGTAATGGTTTTAAACTAGGGGAGGGTAGATTTAGACTGGGTGCAGAGCCATGCAGGACTCCCCTTTCCCAGGAAAGGGCCACAAAAATGTTCCAAGGGCTGGAGCACCTCTGCTACAGGCCTTATGAGGAACTGCTGAGAGAGCTGGGGGTGTTTAGTCTGGAGAAGAGGAGGCTGAGGGGAGACCTCATTGCTCTCTCCAACTACCTGAAAGGAGATTGTGGAGAGGAGGGAGCTGGGCTCTTCTCCCAAGTGACAGGGGACAGAACAAGGGGGAATGGCCTCAAGCTCTGCCAGGGGAGGTTTAGGCTGAATATTAGGAAAAAATTTTTCGTGGAAAGGGTCACTGGGCACTGGCAGAGGCTGCCCAGGGAGGGGGTTGAGTCACCTTCCCTGGAGAGGGTTTAAGGGACGGGTGGACAAGGCACTGAGAGACATGGTTTAGGTTTGATAGGAATGGTTGGACTTGATGATCCGATGGGTCTTTCCCAACCCGGTGATTCTATGATTCTGTGATTCTGTAAGTACAGGCTGAGAGCGTTGGGGTTGTTCATCCTAGAGAAGGGAGAAGGGAAGGCTCTGGGCAGACCTTACAGCAGCTTCCCAGAATTGAAAGGGGCTCCAGAAAAGCTGAGAACAAGCTTTCCAGCAAGGTCTGCTATGACAGGACAAGGAGTAATGGTTTTGAACTAGGGGATGGGAGATTTAGACTGGATATAAGGAAGCAATTTTTACAATGTGAGACACTGGCCCAGGTTGTCCAGGGAGGTGGTGGAAGCCCCAGCCCTGGAAACATTCAGAGTCAGGTTGGATGGGACTCTGGGCAACCTGATGGAGTTAAAGCTGTCCAGTTTGGACTGGATGACCTGTAAAGGTCCTTTCCAACCCGAAGTATTCTATGATTCTTTGATTTAAAAAGCCCAACAATTTAGAATGCAGAGAAAAAGACATACAGAATGTTTTGATGATATCCTTAAGAATACTCTTATTTATATATTTCACAGATTTATATAAGTAATGATAAATGTGTAGTTGGTGTAGGTCTCTTGGGTAAAGCAGGAAGATATATAAAATGGGTGTACATGCCAGGGTGATTGTAATGGCTCCTTCTGTCAGGTAAACACATAATTAGGATGTTTTCAAATAAATGTATTACGCACATGATTGAAGCCAATCCAGGCTGCAGTATAAATATTATGCTTCTTTTTTTTTTAAGTTGTATAATTACATATCTACCCATGGAGCTTCTCGCCTGATAGGCATCTATTTATGCACCACCACACTGTGGCTGTTCCACAGGTGCTGGAGCAGGCACTTGCTGAACATGCAGCCCGGCTGATTCTTAAACTGCAATATCTCAGCTTTCTTTCAAAATACCAATTCCGCTTCAACCCCTTTTTGCCTAATTGCTTCTTAGATTTATTGTTTAATTAAAACCGTTCTCGGGTTATACAAACAACAAATCCCACTAATGTGTGTTTTTTCCACACACAAATTATTTTCTGAGGGGCTATGTATCTTCAGCTTGGAAAAGGATTCTGTCCTCCTTGGCTGGTCTGTCATTGCCAAGTGCAGGCTCGTGGTCAAAGTTGTAAGCTGGAGTTTATGATGGCAGCGTGACAAAGCTATATCTATAGAGTCAAAGTGGCAATACTAAATGCCATTTGAAAGACTGATGCAGTCTTTAAGCCAATGCAGTAAAAACTCTACTTTATAGCATTTTCATATGGAGTCTCGTAGCTCGTCTGGTCATGCACTAGGGAAACATAAATAAGATGTGAGTGATGAGTTGGATGAGCAGGCACCCCAAGAACACTGTGAGGGACTTCACCTTCATGGTTATCCTTTCCTCAAAGCCCTCACTGCCTGTGTACTCTGTGTCATCATCTGAACTCTTCACTAATAAGCTGGTGTATCTAACAATCTACTCTCAGCCTCTATCTCCTGGCTTCAGAGCTGAGGTTTCAGCTCCAATCCCTGTTTGCCTAGTTTGGACAATATGGAAAGCTTTACTAAAATCCTTGCACCTGGAGAAAGTTCTAGGCAAAGACTCAAGTTTCAGCAGCACGACTCTGCCCCTCAGAAAAAAAAAAAAATACTGTTGAGATATAAACTTACATTTGGATGTTTTTATAGAAGGAACACTGAAAATATGGAAAGCTTTTCTGTAAGGAGCATATGCCACAGTTCCTGGAATGAGAATGCAGCTCTTGCAAGGGTTCTGGCTGTCTCCAGCCTTTCAATATTAAAGAGCTCTCTAGCAGATTAGAGCAGCATAATAAAAGCTAATAAAGACGAAATTGGACAAATTCAGACTAGACATTAAGATGCACATTTTTAACAGCAGTAGAGTTAAACAGGTTCCAAAAGCATGTGATAGACCACCTGAAGCCAGAGTCCTCCAAAATCGCAGCAGGATTGCCAGCAGTGCGAGCAGCTTTGCAGGTGGGGTGGAGGAGGGCTCGGAGAGGGCAGCTGGGTTTACGGGAGCTCCGCACTGAAGCAGGAGGCTGGAGAGGGTGGTAGGATGGGGGAGGCTATGAGCAGTGGGCTGCAGGTGTAATGCAACCACCTGGAGGGAGGTTTCTGGGAGCAGAGGTGTCAAATTCTGCATCCATGTGGCATTCTCCTGTGTCCTTCTCCACCCATAGGGATCCTCCTATGTCCTTGGATAACAGACCTTTCCCAACCTCTGCCAAGAGCTGTAGATGTCTCCTTTTCCCCTATAGCCTCCGTGCTCACCTTCAAGTAGCTCCCTTGTCTCTCCTGCTTCCCTCCAGCACCTGTCAGTGCCTCCAGCCTGCTGAGCAGGGAAGGCTCAAGTTCTGCATCCTTCTGGGGAATTGGGATAGACACTCAGAGAGGAAACAGGAGGAGAAGAGGGTGTTTGTTGCCAGGGCTGGGATGGGGGGATTGCAACTGTTGCTACGGTGAGGGGCTGCCTCCCCGCTCAGAGACAGGAAAACCAGAGCATGGAGATGAATTGCTGTTTGGCACAAAGGTTCTCTCTCTTTCTATCTCTCTGATGCAAAGTATAAAAAGATGAAGTATATCCCTGATTCACCCCAGTGCTGGCTGTGCTGTGCCCCAACGGTAATGCAAAGCAGCTACCTGAATTTACAGCTGCTTTACAGTGCCAGCGCCGAACGTAGCAACCAAAGCATGCAACACTTTGAGTCCTACGGCTAGAAGTACTGATATATGCTTTAACCCAGGTAAACCTTTTAAATTCAAAGTAGGCACAAAGCAATATCCTTTACATTAGGCTGTAATTTTGCATATAATTTAGGCCAGCATAAACTGTCACTGCTGCAGAAAGAAATGTCAGTTGTCCAACAGCAAAGCCATAAAGAAGCCCTGCTGGGGAAAGCAGCCCTGTCTTCCCACCGCCACCACTCTCCAGCCCAGCCATTGCACACCTTCACCTTGTGCTGGTGCCAGTGCACGCAAGGCTGCAAGGGAAAATGCTTCAAGATTAAAACTTGCCCTTTTTTTTTTTTTTAAGCCAGATTAGTTTTAACCCAGAACTGTTCGCTGATTTGATTCACACTTGCAGCCGCCTATGTTACTGCAATGGAAAACGTGGCATCAGGTAGGAGTAAGATGATGAGGATGCTTCTTGTGGTGATGGTCAGGTCTTAAAATAGTGAGTGTGTATGGCTGTGTGTCAGGTCTTAAAATAGTGAGTGTGTATGGCTGTGTGTGGAGATCCCCCTCATTAGGAAAATGGGACTCGTGGCAGTGGCAGCTCTGATGTGCACTAGATGCCGGGGAAGGCAGCAGGGGATGGGAGGAAGACATGGAAGAGATTGGGCTCACCTTCCTCCCAGCTGCCTGCAGCGAATCTGCACCCGACCACAGCAACTGAAGCGGGCTTGTCTCCCCTTCTTTGCAGTCTCATTTTTATCAGTTTTGATTGCTCTAAATCAATTCCTAAGACAGTATATGATGCTACAGTGCACCACAGGAATGCCCAAGGGAACCTATTTGTACAACTTTTTTACAGATCATTTTGTATCTTATGAGAGTGAAATTTCAAGTGGCGGTTTTATTTCTTGATCACTCAGATGAGTTGTTTGAGAATTCACAATTCTTTACCTGCTTTTTAAAAATCACTTGGTTTATTAAAACTCTCCTCCTGAACTCTGTCATTCCTTTGCTTTTTCACTTCGAACTTGCTGGAGGATAGGAAGAAGAGAAACCGAGATTCATTTAAACCAAGTATGAATCTGATGATGATAATCTTTTCTTCCAATGTCTTTTCTAAAGTGGAGTTCTTACTGTAATTAAAAATACAAAGTATAAATGAAAGAAACACCCCGCCACACCTTCAAGAAGGTAGTTTTCTGCTAACATCCCACAGAATGGTTGGACTCGGTGATCCAGTGGGTCCTGTCCAACCTGGTGATTCTATGATTCTATGAATGAAAAGCAGAAAAAAATATATAGGACTATCATTTTCCTAGGTTTGTGAAACTGGGGGAGGGGTGTACCTTGAATAGCACCAACAAGGATTTGGGGGAAACAGCAAGACACAGCTGTTCAGACTAGACCAGTCCAGACAGCCTAGTAGCCCCCTGATCCTGCCACGACCAGCAGCGACTGATGCAGAGGAAGGTGTAAAAACTGATGGGACGTGTGTGAACCATTCTGTTCTCAGCATGTTCTCAGCTTGACCTCTAAGAGTTAAAGGCTGCCTTGCACCCAAAAGCAGAAGACAAAATACTGTTGGATGGGTTTAGTCATTAAATATGACAGTGCCAAATATTCTCGGTAGCAGAGGAATGTAGCATAGAGAGAACATAAAAATTGTGAAAATCTTCAATGTGTCAGCAGAGCCCATCGAAGGGATGAAAGAATGAAGATTGCCAGTGACACCCCAGCCTCTTGGTCACAGGAAAATCTCACAAAATGAAACTTTACCCAAGCAAAACAAAGATTCCAGCACAGCAGGCACAGCCCTCCTCCTAAGGAGAGAATGGGGAGAGAGAACAAATCACTCGAGCCTGACATGAGTCACATCACTTCACGCATGACTGAAAAGTGCTCAGATACTCCAGCCATGAGCCCAGGCCAAGAACCTATAGAACGCAGATTAGCCAGGGGACATGCCAAAGCAGTTAAATAGACTTGCTGATGGGAAAATGTGGGGTAAAGAAATAAAAGCATGGTTGAGTTCAATACTTCTGAAGTTTGGCTGGAAGCAGTTTGAGCAAGGAAAGCTTGGAGATACCGAGAGGATGGCCAGGGGTGGCTCTGCCCTGCAAGTGCTCAACAGGCGAATGCTTTGAGGGCTTTGTCTGTATACTCGTGTACAACTGTGCATGCATGTGCACATATGTGTTTGCATGTCTGTACACATATGCGTGTGAATGTGTGTGCAGAGAGAGAAGAAAGAGATGGACAAGCCCAGAGAGCTGTTGGGATGAGGGTCAGCAGAAGGGGAAAGGCAGGAGAGGTTGTGCGCAGCCCTAGGGTTTAGAGTTGGTCTGAGGAGGAAGCTCATAGCTCTCTGCAGGGACTGTGGTTCAGATGAGAGATGGTGAGGAATGCCCAGCCAGCCCATTTCATTTGCTGAGCATGCCCAACCCTTCAGTTTTGGAGAAATGCCACCTCAAGGTCCTTTTAAAAACAAAGCCAAACAACGCTCTGCAATATTTGCAGAGTGATTAGTGGAGCCAACTCTCCCACACTTTGAGCAGCACTGAAGAAAATCTTTATTCCCAAATCTGAACAAAGCCTGTAGCATGTTTATAGCTCATTTCTCACCAAATTTATTGCTCTTATTTAAACTTGCAGACAGTTGTCTTCAAAGTTGGGACACATTTTTTTTCAGGAGCAGGTTTCCACATCCATTGCTCTGAACACCTTAATGGGAAGAGTGCTTAGTAAAGACATTGTTATTATCTACACAAAAGCAATTGTTATGCTGACAGGCTGCACCTTCCTGTTAGAATTGTGATGGAAAGGTTGGTTAAATGTAAACAAAATTTATTCCCTGAAATTCTGACCATCTTTAACAGCAAAAGCTATAACCTCCCCAGTGCACAAAAAAGCCCTTGCAGCTGATGTCTGAAGCCTGCACCTGTTATTCCAACAGAGGTGACCTCTGAAACAAGAAAGCTATTCTATATAAACACTGAGTTAAGTGACTTCCCCCATGTCTCCTCAAATAACACCCAAATATCTTTTCTTGTCAAAATCTTGTGCTTGTCCCATAGTATACAGAGTAAATCATGACAACCAGTGACTTATTTCAATGCTGAAGCCCAAAGCAATAGGTGCTGGTATTGAAAGAAGTTTAACCAGTCACCAGCCTCTAAAATATTAAGCCATAAAATACAAATCTATTTTTACAAAAGTAGTTTTAAATGACCTATCAAAATAAATGGTTCCTGCTGGGGTTTTGGGTTTTTTTTTTGGGGAGGAGGGGTGAGAGGTAGTGGCAGAAGGGATGATATGAAGAAAATCATTAGGGGACCGCTTGGGTTTACTTCTGTAAATTACACATCTCAAAATAGGACAGCAAAATTCCGGGAAGTATTTAAGTCCTGTTCATGCTTATCAAATCAAGGATCATGTCTCCCTCCTTATGACCTCTTCCCAAATCCTGCCTCATGAATGCTGCAAGGATTAGTCCCATAGACCAGGGGAGGACCGTTGCTCCATGCTGGTACCCACCACTGCAGATGTTCATTACATCACATCCCAGTCACTCTTTACAGCACTGCCACCTTCCCCAGGACCACAGCACCTCCACGCTGTTCACACAGACCAGCCACTGCATCCCGGTCTCTGCACAGAGCTCAGATGCTGAGCTCCACACTGCTAAATTCACTGTTGGCCGTAAGAGGAATAAGTACAGTTCAGCCATGAAATTCCACTTCTACCAAGCTCACAGCTGCCTGTTGCACTTGAGGCCAGCTCTGGCACCTTTAATACTTCACCCAGGAGATCCCAGCTTTCACATCCATCGCTGGGCAGGCCCCAAACCCTTCCTCTGTGCCATTGCCGTAGAAGACTGGCATGTCCAAATTCTTCTGCTTGATTTCTTTGCAGTCCTCAGAGCAGAACTATAGTAATCACACTGTGCCCGAGGGCTCCTGTGACCCTTCTGAGACCACTCTTGGCATTCGCACACATAAGGCTGAGATTAGCCGATGTGGGAGCAATGCTTTATTCCCATCGCTTTCTCAGGGCAACGGGTTTCAAACTCTGAGGTAAGAATACAGGACTCTCCGTTCACTACACTTTGAAAATCTCAGACTAGATCGTCTAACTTAAATGTGAAACTTAGTAACTGGTAATCATGTCAGCTCCTTTGGGGATATAAACCTCAATCCAATATCTTTGTCCTGTTTGCCTGTCATCTGTTGCAGCAGAGCTGTGCTCAGGGCGATCCTTCTTCCAGTTACAGGTTCAGTCTCTACTCTCCGAATTACCTTTTTATCTCAGGTGGCTGTGGGCAGAGGGTGCTGCTGCACGCAGAACCGAGGGCACAATCAATCCTGTGATCAGACCTGAAGCCGACGATACCGTCAAAGAAAAGAACTAGCTTTTCGATGCAACCAAATATTAAAAGCTGATAAGAGGTGGAGTTCTGCAAGGGAGAAGCAGCCATTTGGTCAAAATCCATTTTGATGCTGGGGCAGAGTATTTCAGGATACTTGCCTTGCTTTAACATGAAAGATTTGACATTACTTCATCGCCTAATTAGTTGCAAACTGAAAATTTGAGGTGAAATTTTATTGCAGAAAGAGAGTACAGAAAAGTTGAGTCAGCACAAAAGTTTAACCTTGCTAACAAGGTCTATAAATTTGCTCCAAAGATAAGGCAACACCACTCCCTTTCCCGTCTCAATGCTTATGAGGACAAGCATTTAATCAAAACCCACTCTTGTACACACGAGCTGTGTTAGCAGCATTCCTCACCTTGTACTTACAACACAACCTGAAGTTTTAAAATAGAATCACTTTTGAGGTCTCCAAACATAGTCTCTAGTGTTTTCTCAACTGTTTCATGACTTCTTTTAAAATGCTTTCAACATTTCAGGAAGTGCAGGAATAAGAGAAGGGGAAATGGTTTTAAGCTGAAGAAGGGGAGAATTAGATTAGACATTAGGAAGAATTTTTTTTCCTGTGAGGGTGGTGAGGTACTAGCACAGGTTGCCCAGGGAAGCTGTGGACACCCCATCCTTGGAGGTGTTCAAGGCCAGGTTGGATGGGGCTTTGAGCAACCTGATCCATGGCAGGAGGGTTGGATCTGGATGGGCTTTAAGGTCCCTTCCAGCCTAAACCATTCTATGACTCTATGCTTTGAAAACTGAATATAAAAGGAAATAGGACTAAAAATTAATATGAAAAAGAAAAAGAAGAGTTGGGCTGAAAATTTGTTCCACAAAGCTCCTCCTTTCACTGGTGTGAAAGCAAGGAAGGGAGCTCTCAGCCCCCAGATGAATTTTCTGAGAAGGCTGGAATCAGCTGACAGATTTGATCCAATATTACAAATCCCTTCACAACAGCTGTCAGGAAAAAGAAATTCTTCTTCCCCACAGCAAGTCCAAAACCCTAGCCACTTTGCAAGCCTGGGCTAGGCTGGTATTGCTCTCACTGCCAGAGTTGGATCTGAGTGCAAATCCACCCCTTCCTTCCTAGGCTGCCATAATCTAAAAGTTTGTGCTTTGAATTTTCTGCCCCGGGTTGCAGTGCTCTGAGAACTCATGTTTTGCATTTCCACAGGGCTATAAAAGCCCATGGGCACCGACCAGGCTTTCTAAACTGTTTGAGACGACCTGTCCTCCGGCACACGGCACTGGGGCCGGCAGCTGATCTCATTTCACTGCTTTGCCACCAGCTCCTGTGTGACATTAGCTAATTCAATTAGCTTCTGTGTACATCTGGTTTCTGTCTTTAAAAAGGGGACAGTAGTAATTTCCGACCTCACAGAAGTACTGTGAGGACAAATACATCAGCTTTAGAAGCGCTCAAATACTTGCGTGATTGGTGCTGCCCTCCATCTCTTTGACAGCCCGGAAGCCAAACCGTGAAGGATCAGAGCTGAAGACCACCAGAGCAACTCTTGGACTGGCTGAGTACAGATGTCATTGCAATGAAAACCAGAAAAACACAGTTTTTCAGGGACCTGACAAGAATGGAAGGAAACACAGGAGAAGTAAGCTCTGGCAAGAAACACAGAGGGGGAGCAGAGACCACTCCAGCAGCAAGCTCTCTACATTTTGTATATTGCTTGCTTTAACTTCCATTTACACCACGGATATTAGTTTTCACATTACCATTCATTTAGGGTTGGAAAGGGACAGCGAGCTGATATTTCTGGGACTTGAACACATGGAGACCATGCTGCAAAGGATAATTACTCATCTGTAAGTCTGCTTTTCTGAACAAGCAATTGCATTTCAGGAAGAGTCTTCCATGAGCCAATTACCAGTAGTACTTCAGATTTTGGCCCTTTGCAGAAGTAGGAGGTCATTTCAGTTTCAGTCTTGGTGACCAGCATTCCCAGGACCTTCCTTTAACATATTTTATTCGGTCAGGAGCAGAAAACTTTTCCTTTTTAATAACACCCAAAATATATTTACATACCAGGAACAAATTTTCAGGTGGTGCTTTCTTTTTGGTTTGTTAGCTGCTTATTTTTCCTCCAATAAACTTATCTTTCTCATTTAGTATGAGGAAAAGGAGGTAAATGAACTATAAGAATTATGACTCATATTCATGTACTTTGTAGAACCTCTAAGGCACCAATCAAGAGGAGAGCTTCACTATGTTAAGCACTATGCAAAGCCACATTTAGAGAGAGCATGTAACCTGACGGGATCCGGTCAGGCAGCTGAGATGAGCAATGCAGAAAGGGAAAGACATTTGTACCTACTTTATAGAAAGGCACCTGAGGAACAGAAAATTTAGGGGCCATGGCCAGGAAACAGAAGCAAATACCACCTGAGCATTGTGACTGCACTTTTATTACACCACCGACTCTGATTTGTTCTATCAAGTACAAGCTGCAGTAAAGCAAAATTAAGGGCAAGTTGTTATCCTCAATTTCAAGATCCCCAGTCCAGACAACCTAGTGCTGTGGATGAGGAAGCATCAGAGCTGTCTCTCCAAGGCTGCAGTTCCTTCAAGAGGAGAAGAACAGAAATGGGCAACACAGACTGCTTTATTATTATTATTATTTGCAACAAAACAGAGCATTCTAATAATCCTGTCTTACAAAGGAACTGAAAGAGTCTTGGGGGTAATATTGAAAAAGTGGTGGGCAGTCAGAGTCACGGCCATATGGTCCTCAAGCTGTGCTGTCAAGCAGATCTACAGATGGAGATGTATTATCTTACATGAGCACCAAGTTGAGCATTGCACTAGGCACTTGTGAATCAGACCAGGAGACCTGACAATACAATTGACAATTACTACAAAATCAGGTGAGAGAAAGTCATCAGCAAGAATACTCCCTCAAAAAAACCCCATAGCAGTTGGAGAAAGGACAGGCTTCCAACAGGCTCTGCAGCTTACAGACGCAATCCAAAGTATTTAGCAAGTTTAGCAACACCTGAAATGAAAAGGGAAGTTGTTCTGACAAGTCTTAAAACGTTCAGATCCCTGATCTGTTGATTTTATATCAATTTTTTTTATGTTAAAGGCAAGTAAACCCACAGTATCTACATACCAGCTGGCTATCAAGTGGAATCCATCACAAAGCTATGGATGTGTACATTAGCTCTGAAGAGCTGGACCAGACGGAAGGACGAGCTACCATGAGCAGTGACCTCCAAACCAGGTATGGCAAATACACACCGAGACTTTGCTTTCCGAAAAACTTACTACTGAAACGGCTGGACAGGCTGGAGCCATGAGAGCTACTGAGATGACACAACATGGTACTGTATATAAACTGGTGGATCAGTCTCGGGGCTTTTGGACTCTTGTACACCTCCTTCCAGAACACAGCTCTGGTGACAACATGCCAGTGCATCCTGTACTGAACAAACTGCTTAGTGGGTGCCTTTGCTTTGA
The DNA here is from genome assembly GCA_033459285.1 of Clamator glandarius. Lineage (NCBI taxonomy): Eukaryota > Metazoa > Chordata > Aves > Cuculiformes > Cuculidae > Clamator > Clamator glandarius. Next base: position 863,361 of record JAUNZM010000054.1, read on the forward strand.
AGAACACCGCTCCATGACTGCAGAGTCCTCAGACAGGTAAAGCGGGAACAATCTGGCCACACCATATTCAGCGAAGCACAAGGAACTGGTGCCTATGGGGGGTCACGCTATTCAGAGCCTTCCAAGTTTTTATGTCATGAAGGCACAGAGTGCACAGAATAATAAAGGGCTTTGGGTGGTAGCTGTATGAGAAAACTCTTTGTTTTGTGATTCAGATGATTAATGGCTTACGCCCATGGGACAATCATTTACCTGCAAGTCTTGGCTAGCAGCTCCAGGGCACCAAAAGTTTGTGAGGCAGCTCTGTATCAGTCACATGAAACCACGTTTGCAAAGGGGTGTAGGCACCCGCATCTCTAACAATACCTTAAAAAATTGTCCCATAGACTGTCCCAACATTTCTGTGTCTCCACTCAGAAGTTCTTAAGTGTCTGATAAGATTGGTAGAGGAGCATCACAAATCTTCCATTTCCCATACAAACTTCAAAAACCTGTTGCTCCAACATAACGTGGACAAGGATCGGGTTGACATGATCCACTTCCCAACACGGCTGCTGTGTGAGCAGGGGGAACACCTCTGGAGACTCTGTGAATCCCTGCACTGGAGCGAGGATCTCCTGGGTTCCCTGTGGTCTTGTGCTCTGGAGCATCCTGACACAGATCCAAATTTTAACATGGAGAGCGGAGCCTATGGGCACTTTGGCAGCGTTGTGTGGCTCTCGGCCAGCACCACTTACTCTAAGCTCCATGGCCTCGCTGTATAATGCACAGAAGGGCTGTTTCACAGCAACATTTGGATACTGATTAGGAAGCAAATATCCCCAGAACCAAAGGCTTTCGGTGCCACTGGCTTCAGGTGTTTAGTTTAGGGCACAGGCAAGTGATGCACGAGAGGCCTCACCTGGAGTCCTGCCTTAATTCTAGAGTCCTCAGCACAGGAAGGACACGGAGCTGTTACAATGAGTGCAGAGGAGGCTACAAAGATGATCTGAGGGCCGGAGCACCTCCCGTACAGGACAGGCTGGAAGAGTTGGAGTTGTTCAGCCAGGAGAAGAGAAGGCTCCGGGGAGACCTTAGAGCAGCTTCCCAGTACCTGAAGGGGGTTCCAGGAAAGCTGGAGAGGACTCTATAACAGGGAGTGCAGGGATAGAGTGAGGGGGAAGGGTTTTAAGCTGAAAGAGGGGAGATTTAGAATAGATATCGGGAAGGAATGTTTTCCTGTGAGGGTGGTGAGGCTCTGGAACAGGTTGTCCAGAGAAGCTGTGGCTGCCCCATCCCTGGAGGTGTTCAAGGCCAGGCTGGATGGGGCTTGGAGCAACCTGATCCAGTGGGAGGTGTCCCTGCCCATGGCAGGGGCGTGGAACTGAATGGGCTTTAAGGTCCCTTCCAACCCAAACCATCGTATGCTTCTATGAACAGGCATCACATTCTCCTGAAAGCCTAGGGCTCCTCAGAGTGTTTGAGAAAACCACAGTGGGGCAGAGGAAGAATCCCAGCAAACTATTTGGCTCTTACCACTACCTTGGTTAAAAGGAGAGGACAATGGCAAAAGATCCTCAGAGGAACAGTTATTGTGCACAAGAAATCCTGGAGGCCTCAGAAGGGAACAAAATACTAACATGCGGTGGGAAATTGGCCATTGGGCACTGGCAGAGGCTGCCCAGGGAGGGGGTTGAGTCACCTTCTCTGTAGGTGTTTAAGGGACCGGTGGACGAGGTGCTGAGGGGCATGGTTTAGTGTTTGATAGGAATGGTTGGACTCGATGATCCGGTGGGTCTCTTCCAACCTGGTGCTTCTGTGATTCTATATGAAATATGGGGGTGACCCCACTACGGCTTGGGGAGAGAAACGCAATCAGGGTGAAAGCAGTGAGCACAGAGGAAGGGGTGGGCAAAGGGCCAAGAGCATCAGCACCATCGGTGACCAGAGCCTTCCAGGGACACCGAGAAGCCCCCTCGGTTTGCGCCGTTTCTCGTGGCGTTTCTCAGGGCACTTGGCCAAGGACAAGGAGGGGAGCCATATGAGCAGGCGAAGCGCAGCGTGGGCTGGGTGACCGGGCAAGGGGGAGTCCCTGGGGCCGACAGCGAGGGGACAGCGGGACTTGAGGGGGGTGTCCCTCGCAGCAGGACTTCAGGGGGGTCCCCGGGGGGCAGCGGAGGCGGCGCGGGGCCCCCGGGCGCCCATCCCCGCTCCTTCCGGCGGCGCCGCCCCCCCCCCCCCCCCGCCCACACCTGCCCGGGCGAGCCCTGCCCGCGGGCGGGCGGCTGGCTCGGAGCGGCTCGGCTCGGCTCGGCGCGGCTCGGAGCAACTCGGCTCGGCTCGGCGCAGTTCGGCTCGGTTCGGAGCAACTCGGCTCGGCGCAGTTCGGCTCGGCTCGGAGCAACTCGGCTCGGCGCAGTTCGGCTCGGTTCGGAGCAACTCGGCTCGGCGCAGTTCGGCTCGGCTCGGAGCAACTCGGCTCGGCGCAGTTCGGCTCGGTTCGGAGCAACTCGGCTCGGCGCAGTTCGGCTCGGTTCGGAGCAACTCGGCTCGGCGCAGTTCGGCTCGGCTCGGAGCACCTCGGCTCGGCTCGGCTCGGCGCAGCCCAGGTGAGCCCGCAGGTGGCGGCGCGGGGCGGGCGGGCGGCGGGCGCGGCCCCGGCGGGGGCTGGGCTGGCGGCGGCGCGCACGGAGCGCGGTCCCGCGGCGCAGAAGGAGGAGGAGGGAGCGGAGCTGCCGGTGGGGAGCGGAGGCAGCATGCGGGCGGCGGAGCCCCGCGGCCCCGGTAGGTGACTCGGTCGCGGTGCTTTTTTTTTGTTTTTTGGGGTTTTTTTTCTTTCTTCTTTTTTCTTTCCCGGCTCCCGGTACGGCGGGATCGGCTCCCGCGGGGCCGCCGAACTCCGCCGCCTGTTGAGCCCCGCGGATCGGCGCGAGCGAGCGACGGACCCTCGGCCCCGGTGCCCCGTGGGGACCGCCGGGCGGTACCGGGGGTGCCGAGCGGTACCGGGGATGCTCCTCGGTACCGGGTCCGCCTCGGGGTACCGGGGCTGCCGGGGGCTGCCGTGCGGTACCAGGGGTGCCGAGCGGTACCGGGGGGCGCCGACTCGCCGTTCCCCGCGGGCGCGGGCAGCCCCGGTGCCGGAGCTCGGGGCGCTCGGTCCCGGCCGGGAGCGAAGCGGTTCCTCGCCGGGAGGAGGGAGGGCGCTGCAGCGGGGCGGGGGGCGGCGGATCCCGGTTTCCATCCCCCCCCCCCCCCCCCCCCCCCCGCACTCGATCCGCCGCCTGGGAGAGCGCGGGGCGGCCGGGCGGCGGCGTCTTGGGTGGCGAGAACAAAGGGAGCGGGCAGCGAGCCCCGGCGGGGTGCCGGTCCCCGAAACCGGGGGGGGAGGGGGGGGTTCATCGCCATCAACACCCCCACCCCCCCCCCCGCCCTCCCGGGGGTGGCGGCTGCAGCCTCCCCGGCGCCAGCTCCTGCCCCGCGGCCGCCCCGGCAACCTGTTGGGCTGAGGGAGCCCGGGGGATGCGCTTCTCCCCGGTACCGGGGGGTCCCCGGGGTAGGCGGCAGTTCTACCCTGTCTCGGGAGTGCCGGGGGTGCCCGGGGAAGCGCGATTCTCCCCGGTACCGGCGGTACGGAGGGTGCATTTCTCCCCGGTACCGGGGCTGCCCGGGCTGATGCGCTTCTCCCCGGTACCGGGGCTGCCCGGGCTGATGCGCTTCTCCCCGGTACCGGGGCTGCCCGGGCTGATGCGCTTCTCCCCGGTACCGGGGGTGCCCGGGCTGATGCGCTTCTCCCCGGTACCGGGGCTGCCCGGGCTGATGCGCTTCTCCCCGGTACCGGGGCTGCCCGGGCTGATGCGCTTCTCCCCGGTACCGGGGCTGCCCGGGCTGATGCGCTTCTCCCCGGTACCGGGGGTGCCCGGGCTGATGCGCTTCTCCCCGGTACCGGGGCTGCCCGGGCTGATGCGCTTCTCCCCGGTACCGGGGCTGCCCGGGCTGATGCGCTTCTCCCCGGTACCGGGGCTGCCCGGGCTGATGCGCTTCTCCCCGGTACCGGGGCTGCCCGGGCTGATGCGCTTCTCCCCGGTACCGGGGCTGCCCGGGCTGATGCGCTTCTCCCCGGTACCGGGGCTGCCCGGGCTGATGCGCTTCTCCCCGGTACCGGGGCTGCCCGGGCTGATGCGCTTCTCCCCGGTACCGGGGCTGCCCGGGCTGATGCGCTTCTCCCCGGTACCGGGGCTGCCCGGGCTGATGCGCTTCTCCCCGGTACCGGGGCTGCCCGGGCTGATGCGCTTCTCCCTCGCCCCTAGGGCACCGAGGGGTTCCCGGGGGGTTCGATTCTCCCCCGCCCCAGGAGCACCGGGGGTACCAGGGGTGCTTGGGACAGCGAGGTTCTCCCTCACTCTGGGGGTGCCCAATTCTCCCCCTCCCCAGTGGTACCCGGGGAAATACGATTATCCCCTACCCGGGAGGTGCCTGGGATGTAGATTCTCCCCTGCCTCAGGGGTACCTGGGGATGCTCGTGGTGGCTGGTTCCCCAGGGATATCGGGGTGCCCGGCGGGTGCTGGGAGTGGAGGCTGAAGGCGATGCTGCAAATGGGTGTTTGCCTTCCCGGTGGTTTCGGCGCCCAAAAACTGTTTAAGATGCAACTTTGAGCTGTTCAAATACCTGGTGTAATTTACATTTAATAAAAGAAAGTATTTCTGTGCTGTTAAACCTAGTTCTTTTCCTACAGACCTCTTCCGTAGCAAAAATGGGCTCTGTTTCCAGGAGACTGACCAGGGCAGCTGCTTTAAAGCGATTTGGAGTTATGTGTTTATTTCAGATGTAACCAAATGAAGCCCTGTTGTTGGTATCAAATAAAGCGTTCTCTTGTCAGGTGTAGAATTGAGCTATAAAAAATGATTTTGTCCGAAGGTAACTGGATAATCGAATCTCCAGACATAAGTTAGGTGGAATATTTGCTGGTTTAGAGATCTCTGAAGGTGCCTTAACTTGAGCAGGGACAGTGAGCAAATAGAGTTTCCCTGCGCTGCTTGTATAACCGCCTTTGTTCATTTCTCAAGGTAAATGTTAGAGAAATGACAAATTTAATTTGAGATTACTAAGGTCTTGTGCCGCAAATGACTAGTCTCTGTGTCTGGTTACCGGGTGATTGCTCCAAGCCTACCAGCGTGGCTTTGAAAACAGCTTTTTAAATAAAGTCCATTGCACTCCTTCCGATAATGCAGGAAATGCGTGGCTCACGAGGATGGTTTTATGGAGGGAGCAAGTGTACTTTAATCCCGTTTTTATTATTTCTGCCGTGGTGGTTCGCTGTGGGGCCGAGGACTGGGAGTTCTCGATATCCATATGTTGAAGCGCACGATCAGCAGCCTGAACTTGGAAAGCAAGAAGGAAAATCTGCCCGGTGAAAGGGCCGGTTTCTGATCTGAATGTGTGGTGGGTGACAGTGTTGGGTTATTTAAGTTCTCGGTTTCTGCTCTAGCCAACCATTTTAACGTGCAAGTTTCTTAGCCTACGTCACTGGCACGCGTCCCGGTTGTTGAAATAGGAAGCAGCGTGACCGTACACGTGAAGGGGTTAAAACAGCTTCTGGCCAAAGAGTTAATGCATCACTTCAGCTACGGAGATTTTTGTACTTCAGCTTAGTTACAAATATTGCCATCTGCCCTTTCCTTTCCCTGTGTGTGTCCATAAATATGTCTTGGGATAAATATTGGTTGAAGCCGTTGGCAAAATAGTGGAAGCCACAGAAAACATTTTATTCTCATGTGTGTTGCCAGTGAAAATGTTGGTTTCTGGAAAATCAAAATAGAAACCGTCCTACATTGTGTCTGCCTTTGGTTGTGAGTTGAGAGTTATGCAGGTATTTTTAATTATTTTTTTTTGAACTGAGTCCTGCTTTTGGGATTGTGAGATAACTGTCATTGGCAAAAGCAGAGAAGGCAGTCAAAGCTTGTGATTATAAGGAGAGAGATCTAAGCTTGTGGGTAACTGAGAAGAAATGTTTTCCTCTTTGTGTCCGCATAATGCAGGGCTGTGGGAAGATATGCTTAATGAGGATGATTATTGCTGTGGCTTTCCATAAATCCACTTGTAATGGAGGCTTTGTACAGTTACTTCGGAATCTGTACATTTAAAACTGCAAATAGCGATAATGGAGTTGGCTAATAGCAGACTGTCAAGTAAGTGCAATCCTTGTGATAATGTTCAGCCATAGATCTCCATTTAAGTATTACTTTTAAGCAGAAAATGTTTCTTGTAGGTCACAGTATGTGCAATACAGACGAAGAAACCCAGTTGTTGCTGCTGGTTCTTGAATCTTAACCAGCTAACTTTAGTTGTGCAAAGGGTACTTTTTCTCTTCGGCTTTTTATCTGCTAGCAGGGAGATCTACAATTTGGTAGATGCGTTTGATTTGAATTTAGATAGTCGGAAGGGATGATAATTACAACCAGCTTCAAAAACCTGGCCTTAGAGGTCTACTGGAGTAGGGAACATGCAGTTAAGTCGGGACTTGCACCTTTTGTAGAACTTCAGACTTCCCTATAAAGCGCTGGAGTGAGCAAAACTCCACTGGGCAGAGTCTGAGCTGATCTCGTTGGCAGTATAACCAGGACAAACCTATCTCTTTCAGTGCCTCTTGGAAGGCAGGGTTGAGAGTTACATTACTTAGGTCTCTTATGCAACTTAAAATTAAAAAGTGAATACAAGATGATAGAGAAAAATTTTAATGTGTTATCTCACCCCAGTGCAGAAGGGTGTGATATCACCTATTATTTTCAAGTAAAGCACTTGTAATAGCTGCTGGATGTTTGATATAGTGTGAGCAAATGTGATTTTGACTTATGTAGCCAAGAAACAACTTCTGAAGGAACTGGACACCTGACTTGCTTGTGTTTATATTTGGAGGAATTAATTGAGAAATGTTTGTGATGCTCACTATCTCTGCTTCCTTGCCTTTAGAAGCAACGCCTTGACTTTCACCTTTCATGCAGTTTGCGAGGGTTCCTTATGTGGATTTCGTTTGGCTTAAGAAGTGAGCTTTGTTTCTGCAGGCCTTAGTGCAGTGTTCAAATACAAAATGTATGCTTCCTTTCCAGTACAAACTTATAATTACATGGGGTGGTAGCTAACTGGAAAGTATTGCAAAACATATGTAAGAATACTGTCGTACAAATTCTCAAACTGACGAATGACTCACTGCGCCAGTGCTATATCGAATTCTATCTATACACAAGGTTTAAATGACAAGTTTACTTTAGGCAGGGAATATGCAATTTTCTTGTACTCTTTCTTCATCTAATGTCAAGTGAGCTTAATGAAATGGTACATGTGGGCATACAGGAGGCACCAGTTGTAGAGCTTTAATGAGCAAAGGGAACAAGAACTGCTTGGCTCCGTTTGTGAAGATGATAGAGACGTTGCTACTCTGTATATTAAAAAACAAGTTCATGGTGCTGATGCATGTCTTGAGACATTTTTCTTTTAATGTACTTCATCATGATTTGTTTATATGCCTTTGTTAACATTTGTTCTATTTTTGTGTTCTATGGGAGAGACTACTCGGGTTTTTTTAGCAGTGTATGTATTCATCTTTGTGTATTTGTATTAGTTGAGTTTCTAACTGGCATTTCAGAATTCTGGCAATATTGTTGTGAATATAATATTCAGGTCACTGCCAAAATGAAAATGGGATGATACTCACCATGGAAAAGGGGTCTATGACTGTAGGTTGAAGAGGAAAAGACCACTTTCCACTGCAACAACACAGGCTTTATTCATGCATCGACTTTGTGGTTGTGATTTATGATGAAAAGATTCATAGAGCTGTGGAAAGCCACCCCCAAAATGCAGGACATGTTAACAGGCAGTGACATCTTGTAGCTGGGAAGGCTGTATGAGTGTAAGGAAGGCAGGGAAGAGTGTGGAGCAGAGGTAACAGGCTATTGAGCCGTTACGTTGTGTGTCTCACCTGTATGTCTGTGGATGCCAGGGTGCCTGGTGAAACACCTGTGGGGAAGCTTAGCCTGCAAAGCTAAGGAACCCAGTATCCACTCTCTAGGTGGAAGACATTATACTCTTCACAGCTTCTTTCAATTTCTAATTTAGCCATAATCCACAAAGCCTATTGCCGCTCTCCTCAGTCATTGTCTTTCTTGGCTGTGGGGAAGATGTGGTAGGTCTTGCTCCTTCAAGGACTCCGTTACCTGAGAACTTTTCAGAAGATTAAAAATGGAGAGGTAATTTAAGATTATCGGAACAGAGTGGAAGCAATGTGTACAGAAAGCTTGATTGAGAGCAAAATTTAAAAAAACTTTTCTAGTACTTGGGCTCAGTACTTGGAGAAAGTAGCTCTCTTTGGATATCTTCTTGAGCGCAATCCACTGTGTAGGGGAAATGCAGCAATACTGTTAATCTGGGAAGGGATAGGTGGTCTCAGTCTTATTCTTGCCCTTCAGCAGGCATAGAAGCTTCCAGTTTACAACCTGCCTGAAAGACATTTATTTCTTGGCACAAAATTTCAACTGCAGCTGGCAAGTGGGTAAGTACTTTCTTCCAGCCTTACTGAGAAGGAGAGGAATTATTTAGGTTGGCACAAGAAGTTTATAGTTCGGAGTTGTCAGATGAAATTGAACAGAGGAAAAATGTGAAGGCTGGGCTCTCAGAAAAGCACGGCTGGAAATCCTGTCAGCGCTTGAAACTAAACAAAACATGCATGTGCTTGACTGTGGCAAGAAATTATCTATTGGCTTCATAGGCCTCCCTTCTGTTTTTTTTGTTTTTTTTTTTTTCTGTTGGAAAAGTAATATTTGACATTGAATTGCATATGTGTATTCAATGATCACATCTGTTCTATTTTATGAGATCCACATAGTGTGGTTGCTTTTTTATCCCTCTAGTGTATGGATTCTTTTCTTATGTATCATCCTTGCTGCTGAAGGCAGCCGGGCACTTGAGCTTTGTAACATCTCTTTTCTCTTCAGGAGCAGGAAGTTATTCATGGGATGGTACTTGATTCTTCAGTTAGACTTCCTCACAAAATTAAGTCTTACAGTGTTTTGGAAAAGCTATTATTTTTCTAGAGGGTTTTTGTGAGTAGGGATGGAGGAGGGAAGATTGCGCAGCTCTTTTCCCAGAGGAGTTTTGGCAGTTATTATATCAACAAGTTAGTTTTTCTGTACTAACGAAGAGCAGCAAAGCTGGTGAAGGGTCTGGAGCACAAGTCTTATGAGAACTGGCTGAAGGAACTGGGGTTGTTTAGCCTGGAGAGGAGGAGGCTGAGGGGAGAGACCTTTTTGCTCTCTACAACTAATTGAGGTTGTAGAGAGGTGGATGTTTGTCTCTTCTCCCAAGTAATGAGCGAGAGGATGAGAGGAAATGGCTTCAAGTCGTGCCAGGGGAGGTTTAGATTGGATATGAGAAAAACTTCTTCACTGGAAGGTTTGTCAAGCATTGGAAGAGGCTGCCCTGGGGAAGCAGTTCAGTCACCATCCCTGGAGGTATTTAAAAGGCGTGTAGATGTGGTGCTTAGGGACATGGTTCAGTGGTGGGCTTGGCAGTGTTAAGTTTATAGTTGGACTTTATGATCATAAAGGTCTTTTCCAGACTTAATGATTCCATGGCTCTGTGTATTTTGATAGGATTGTTAACTGGGAATTCAAATTAGATCTGAAGTATGAAAAACGCTAGTCTAGTGTTTGGGTATTAGGGTATGTATTGAAAAAAATATATAGCAGATATTGTGCTTCTCATTTTTTTTATCTTGAAGGAGATCTGTAGAAGTGGTAAAAAGGATCCTTTGGAGACAAAGTGTTGAGAAGGTGTTGAGGTGTTGTGTACTTAGAAGGCATGACACGAGGGAGGAAGAAGAAGAAAAAGTGACCTTTTTAAAAATTACCGTTTTCTTCAAATACAAAGGCATTATGTTTCTTTATGTCTTATTTGGTAACATTTATTTCTCCAAATATGATCAAAGCTGCAGTTGTTAAAGAATCAATAATAATTCTCTTCTCTTAAGGAAAAATCTGTAACTCATGAATGTACCATCCGTTGTATTTTAACTACTTGTAATACAGAATTTGCAAGATTACACAAATTGACTAGAAGATGCATGTAAAATCCAATAATACATTTTCCATGTCAAAGTTCAGCAAAATAAGAAACATAATTACCATAAACAAAGAAAATTAGCCTCTTAAACCTATGAACTAGAAGGCGTGGAAATAATTTTGTAATATATATTCTCATTGGTTCTGATGCGACTGTACTTGGGCACCACCAAAATGCCTTTACAGTATAAAGTATTCTAATCTCTGTGTTATTATGTAGTAAAAATCTTACTCATGAACTTGTATTTAACTGGAGGAGGAAGCATGCATTTTAGAATGTGCATTTTAGATACTGACTGTCTCCTCACTGTACCCTCATTAGGTAGCTTTCAATTAATAACTTCAGACTTGAAGAATTATACCTAGAGAGACAAGTATTTCCACAGATTGTAGATTGTAGAAGTGCTGCCTGAACTCTGCCTCTTGACACAAAGGGAAAATTATGAACTTTTGAAGGAAAAGAGAGAAGCCCAGAGAAGGCGTGGATGCCCCATCCCTGGAGGTGTTCAAGGCCAGGTTGGATGAGGCGTTGAGCAGCCTGATCCAGTGGAAGGTGTCTCTGCCCGTGGCAGGGGGTGGAACTGGATGATTTTCAAGGTCTCTTCTAAACCTTTCTGTGATTTTATGAAAGTTTGACACTTGCGAGATTGAATTCTGTTGCTAACAGTGTTGCTGCTTTTTTTTTTGTTTGAATTTTCTCTGGATTCTGTGACATCTTTGGAGCGTGTAAAATGATGCTTCATGCTTTGTGTGTAGTCTGCAGGTGGAGTACCCGTTTGGGTTCTTCTGGCTCAAAAAAAAAAAAAAAAGCATTTTGCAATCACCCTTCTAGATTAGCCTAATTTTCTGAAGTCCCATTGCAGGGAGCTAATTTTAACACAGGTTTGTAGGTGCCAGATCCTACTTCTTCACCCAGACAGATCAAGACAGGGATTGCTCATGGAAGCCTGTAGCATGCCCATAATATTGGCTGCTTTTTGGGGGGTTGATGCAGAGCGTCCTGTTATTCAAAGCTGTGATGGCAAGGGGCACGTCCAACACAGAAGTGCAATGTGGCAAACTCCAGTAGGTCTACAGCAGCAATCTTTAACTTCCCATAGTTGTGCTTAGCTCCTACTATGTTTCTTGGGTAACCTCATCTAGTGGGATGTCCCTTCCCAACCCTTCATGATCTTTAAGGTCCTTCCAACCCTAATTCTTGTATGATTCTTACGTGAAGCTTTTTCTAAAAAAAAAAATGTCTAAAAATGACTTGCCATACTTATTGGGATCAACAACTTCAGTGATTAAAAAAGTCTATAATACACTAGAAATGATGAATTGTATTTTGTTTGCTTAGATTGTTTGGTGTTCAGGGCAGGCAGTGTGACTTGTGTGGTGTTAAAGAATACATAGCACAGCGGTTATGTTGCTGAAGAGCATTTGTAAATGCAAGTTTGAATTAGAGATGGGGTTTTTTCTTATTAAACTTTGAAGAGTTATGCTCTGAACACCAGTGAATTTTTGATGCTTATAAACATTATCTACAAGGAGCAGGTTGAGGGATCGCCTGACCTCCTGTTTTTCTTTCTTTATTTTTTTTTTTCCTTTGAGCAGACACCTATTGTTTGTTGATTTTTGGATGTTACCAGAAATGCAGACAATCTGGTTTTGACATTTAGGTGATGGGCTGGGCTGACACTGCTGTATAGGTTATAAATGGAGCTCTCAGATATTGGTTTTCTTTGTATCTGGAGAGTGTTAACAGCCTCTTGGTTTCTTGTTGCACAGTGTAATTAAAATAAACACTATAATGCTAATCATTTATGTATTTTTGCCTGTGGGTGAAGTTTTAAATTAGAAGTAGCATACTTTGGAAGTGGATTTTTTTTTTTTTATTATTATCATGTTGCCTGTTTCCAGCCTGGTAATATTTCTGTGAGAGTGCATTAAAAATATTGCTAGGCAGATTTGTTTTTGTTTTTTATTACCTAATTATATATTCTAGTAACAATGTAATTATTGCTTTTAACAAAAACTGCCTGACTTGAGTGTTTAATTCCATCAGACTCAAGCAGTCACTGATGAGGTGATAAATGATAGGTTATACAGAGAAGTGGATTTGCAATTATTTGCTGCTTTGGGGGGAAAGGAAAAAAAAAGAGATGTTTTGTTTCTGGCCAGTGACTAATGTTGAGAATCAAAGCGGCGCACCAGATGTTTTTTCTAATGACTGTGGCTCAAGGTCTCTTTTGTACAGAGTAGGGTTTTGACTGAGTTTGTCTTGTGGCTTTGAAGTTTCTCTCACTTGTTCATGTAGCACTCCTCTAAATCTTTTGCTCCGGACTTCTCCGTGGATGGGTTTTATGGAAGAGCTCCTTTCCCAACCCTTCATGCGTCTCTCAGCTCCCTGTTGATCAGGAGGTGGAGGAGTGACGGCATTTTTAACATTGCGGGCTGAGGACTTCCATTCACTTGTGTTTATTTCCTAGAATTAAAACAAGAATAAGTGTTTCGCTTTATTTGTTGATCTCTGATTAGGAATTAGTGGAAGAAACTGAATCGCTGGTGTGATTAACAGTAGGTTTTGTTTCTGATGTATGAAAGGACTCATTGTCTGAGGCTTTTCCTCCATCACGCTCTGCCTAATCCTGCTGAAATCACACTAACAACAGCAGCACTTGAGGCTCTGCGCCTTGTTTTGCTGCACACTTAATCATACAGCTGGAAAAAGTTTCTCCTTGAAGGGATGGTTGCTTCTCGCGCCGATTCTGCTGTCGCTTCGTAAGGGCCCTGCTAATAAGGTGGGCATCGCTTTGGTGGTCTAGGGGGGAGAGGGTGGTTAATCTGAAATCTGCAAACGGATCTAATTGAGGTTGAATTTGGATTTCCAGTCTGGGTCTGACTGTTTTGTAATGCTGTCCATCTCCTCCCTCTTTGCAACCCCGGCTGGAGGAGGTGAGCTGCCTCGTTGCAACTTTTAATTCCTCCCAAATTGTTGTTAAATCAACTTTATGTAATTGCTGATATAGTGCTTTGGCAGGGAGGGACTATTAAAATTGCTCAGTGTATGTTTTCAAAAGCAATTTTGTATGCTTGAGGTTTGCTGAAATGAAGACATTTCTGAAGTCCATAGCAAGAAATTATAGTAGAAAGGGCTGTTCCTCTTTCAGAAAAACCCTGGAAGAAACACAATACCCCACCCCGCGAACACTAGACTTTCTTTTCTTCTGAATCACTTTGTCGTTGCAAGGTCTCAGAGTGATTTAAAAATATAAAATAAACTCCCTCGAGGAATCTATTAAAAATTATTTGGTTCACTGAACATTCAGTGCACGTTCAGGCTTGGAATCCATTACATGCCTGTAGAAAGACTTTAGAAATCCTCTCCGATGAAGTTGGTCTGAATTGTGTCCCTTTGGCAGGTGGGCATGAAGGAATTTCATTGCTTTATTTTCAAAACAGAAGTGTGTGGAATTAATATTGATTTTTATTATAGTTGTCTGCTAGTGCCACTGTATCCAGGGGTCGTATGTCAGCCCTGCTTTTGTAGTGGCAGCTTTCCCTGTGCCTTTAGTTGAAGTCTGTGGTTGTGGAGCTCTGGAAATAATTGGGAAATGTTTTTTTTCCCCTTTGAATTCAATTTGTAAAGCTTTATTACCTAGAATTAAATTCTTATCAGGTTGAAATGGTGCATAAATTCTTGTTGAATGGAGACAAATGCTATTAGAAATCGGTGAAACTAAGCTATATTTTAATCCTAGATTTATTTTCACTTCTATTGTCGTACAGTGAAAACACTTTGCATCTACTTTCTCCATCTGTTTTCGTGTTTCCTTGTACTGGTAATTTTTAATGGTTAAGTTTGAGAGGCAGCGTGTGTTAAGATTCCAACTTACAGTGCAGTTACGTGCTGTGACATGGTTTGTATTTCCAGGCACCTGGTGTAGGTGTTGTCAGTCCCCATCAGCATGTGCTGAAAAGAGTTGTCACGTTATTGAGCAAAAATATTTAGTTTCAAAGAACGTCTCCATGTTTTCAGCTCATGATGAAATGTGACATTGCTTCATTGGGTTTTGTGTGCAAATATTCATAGTTGCTCAGAGCTTGGGAGTTTTTCAGAGCCTAAAGTCAGGTAAGGACTTAAAGAAAACAGAAATAATGGGCAATCCCTCAGGATATGCAAGTTTATTTGATTAAACCATGTGACCTGCAGCATTCGAGAGCAGTTAAATATTTGGATAGTCAGCAGTCCTGTTAGTCATGTTTCATTAGGTGATGGCCTCCTCTGGAATTTACTCTGTTTTGCTGCTGTTGCCGAGTCTTGGATGATCTTGAAGGGGAACTGTACATGGGGGGCACGTGGGTCCTTTTGGGGGTCTGGCTGAACCAGACTCCCAGGAGCATCTAGGGATGCTTGTCACTGCAACAGCAGTGGGGAAGGGATGGGAGGCAAGGGAGAAAACTGTTAATTGCTGATTGTCAACACTGTAAAGGTTAGCTGGTAGATAAAATTACTAACCTAGGCAGAAATAGCAGTCCTGCCCTGAGAAGTGTAAAAGACTTGTCAAAACCTAATCTAATCTCCTGCGTTAACCATACATTGCGATAATGAAGAAATGAAATTACAGCAGGCTGAAATGGTCCAATTTTAATAGTGTCTCAAAAAAATCACAATGCAGCATTGCACTGGAAGAGACGTATCACGGTTATCCAAATTTCTTTCTATAGATTCGTTTTTAATTTTACACGAACGTACGCTAATGGTTTAAAAACTCATTTATCTCCTTGTCAGCAGCTTGACCAGTATTTTAATACAAAAGACATGGTTTTATCTCAAACTGGGCTTGTTTTTCAATGGATGTTGCAGCCAGCTGGAAAATTGTTTGACTTTTTAACTGCTGTGGTTTTGATGCGGTGTCTGCTGAAAGAAAGTAAAATTTATGCAAAACCAGTGCTGCTTTCAGTGGTTGTATTTCCATTTAGATTCAAGGGGAAAAGAGAAAGGTGTTTGGACCAAGGTGCTCAGTCTCAACCTTTTTCTGAAGGTCTGTAGTAACTCTGCATTATGGGTAGGTAAAAATTCCTGCCCTTGACAAAATCTGAGGAGAGCATGGAGGAAATAGCTGCTACAATTTTAACTTGGTGCGTTTCTGATTGCATTGCTGGAGCTGCTCTGGTACAAATAAGGCTCATAAGTTTTATGGGAGGAAAAAGCTAGTACTGAAAAATCCCCTCTTGAGATTCAGATGTGGTTTTAAAAATGCCGGTAGTACCTTTTTGTCTATTCTGGCAAGAAAAGAGCATGATTATAATATGTTTTCATCAAAGAGGTTCTGTGAGTGACTAGATGGCATTCAGCTCTGAATTCCTGATTTTGGAGTGTCCAAATTGTGCATAATTAACTTAAAAGTCAGGTTTTGGAGACTCAAATCTTCCACGGGAAAATTAATGAGAAATTTAGTGTAAAGTACTGCTATTTTCAGTATGGTTTTCTTACCTGAGATTACTGAGTTATAAATATTTTAGATGAAAAATGGTTCTTAAACTTTATTTCTGAAGTGAGCTACGAACAAGTATTCTCCTGTATTTGTGGTCTCCAAGTGAAACATGTTTTGATTAATAGAGCCGATAAATTAGTTTTAATGGTAGTTTGCTGTGACACAAATGTAGTTTCTAGGCGTGCTTAAAAGGTGGAAGTTTGGCAGACTTTCTACTGTATCTTTTCACCTAATTGCCTTATGGGATTGCATATAATCTTGTTAATTAAATAGTTTTTGCAAGATTGCTGAAGCATCCCTGAATAGGTATGAAGTGGTTTTTTTAACGGACCAAAGGGTTTGCAGTTTGGTATCGGTTGTGGTGTTGATTTGCACCCAACTTGGGAAACGCCTGAGCTGTAAGAAAGGAAAACAGAATAGTTCATCTTGGTGTGAAATAACTCGTGCTGCTTGGTTTTGCAGTGCTGCCTTTTGTGTGCTTCTACGTGAGGGGCAAGTGTGTTTGCAGAGTGGCTTTCTCCATTAATGTGTTCTTGAGACCTTCTCAGAAGGGTTCTCATGCTATAACCAGCGTGGGGAAGTGGAAATGAATGACTTCAGAGGAGGTTTAAGGCAGAGGCAAGTGTCACTGTGAAGGTAACTCCAGGAGACCAACCGAGCTTGTCAGCTGTGGGCTCAGTTTTCCAAGCACTGGCCATGACCTAGGCTGTGCACGGGCAAGCTGCAAAACCTACTGGCAAGCTACAGAAATCCTGGGTGGATGAGTGGCCTCTCACTTTGTTTAACAGTGGTTTTTTTTTCCTCTTTTTTGAGGAGGGATGGAGAAGACGCTGTGAGTTCCCAGCTACAATGCTTTTCAGATCCTTATTTGAAAGTGTTTTAAACAAGGGACATCAGAAGCTGAGATACAAAGCAACCTTTTGAAGTTAAAAGTGGGTCTGCATGAAAATGAACTGCTTGTCTGTGAAAAGAGTCAAGTGTGAAAGGATAGGATGGTTTCACTAAATGAATTTGATAGTCTGAATAAGTGTGGCAAGGCAGAGAGGAGAATCTGGAAAGGTCAGGACTGAGCATGTGACTCCAGATGAGGTGGTGGAAAGACATGAAAGGAATTGAGTAGAAATGCCTTGGTTTACTTTTTTTTCTTTTTCCTTAGAAGTGTTCTATTTATTTTGGTGAAGGTGGTCATAAAAAGGGAACTTTAGATGCTTGCCACGGAGAAGTGGGGAATCTGACTCTTGGGATCTCGTACCTTTTTCATTCAACTTTTGTGTGGTTTCAAATAGCTGAAAGATCAAAGTCGAAGGAACTCCTTGTTACGTGTTACGCGCTGTCCCATTCATAGGACTGCTCTGTCCTACGTGCTCTCTGCAGTTGAGTGCTTCAGCAGTTCTTTGTCCCAAGTACAGGATCTCTTATTATTGCTGGGTCGTTTTCAGTGATCCACGTACCTTGCAGATTTTAACTCAAATAATTTGTGACATGCTTCCTAGGTCCCTACTGCAGCTTAAAAGAATCGTGTGTGATATCTGCCTGCAGTGTAGATAAAGGTGAGGTGGTTTGCATTGGTAGTAGGAAACCGTCTGAACTTTTTGTACAAAGTAATGGACTCTGGGTTGACTGTTGCCACCTGAGGTGGGATGTCGAGACTTATGTCCGTATGTTAAATACTGCTTCATCTCTTACTTTAATCTCGAGAAGAATACAGAGGAGCCAGAAGTGCAGAGAAACAACACGGATCGGTGGAGATCTGGAATGGCTTCCATGTGACAAATGACTAGGAAGGGGGAGTGATTGAAGAAGGATTTGACAGAGGTTTGTGAAATCATCAGTGCCTTGAAGAGTGTTTAGCTATTTCATGTCCCAGCGTAGGAGCAAATGGAAGTCAACTAAACTTTGTAGGAGCCGGGTTCAGAACCCAGCAGGAGGAAGTGGTTCTCCATGTAGGGGATGTAAGCCCATGGAACTCCTGGAAAAGGCTTTCTGGGGACTGCTCAGTGGACAAATCACACCAGTGTAATGAAATCTCTGTTAGTGAAAGCATTAAACAAGGTCTTTGGAGGAAGTGCAGCTGTACTTGTTCTATCCTTGCATTTCTCTAGCCCTGTGCTTACAGGCTGTGTAGGAGACAAGGTGTTAGGCTAGCAGGACCTCTGGTGTGACCCGGCTCATCTATTTTTACATTTGTGTTCAATGCTTTGCCATGAACTCTGTGAACTTTGTGTCCCTAGTTTGCTTAACACAGGGCAAGCCTTCTGCATTAAAGCCTTTTCTGTGAAACTTATTTTCTTGAGCAAGAGCAATGAAATAGATAAGCTGCAGCTGGCAAAAGCTAAAAGCAAGAAGTTGCAGCTTTCCTATTTCTGTTCCCAGTTGATGTGGCTTACCTTATGCTATTTTGGTATTGGGCCATTTCACTGAAGCAGCAGAAAAATAACTTTGGGGGGAGGGGAAGAGCTGAGTAGCTTTCTGCTGGTTGGTGGATTAAAGGAGTTCGTAGATGGTGCAGATGCTCGAGGGAATGGACTGTGCAGCTGAAGAGGAGGGGGCAAGGCTTTCTCCTTTTTACCATGAGATAACTTGGATGTCTCACCCATCTCCTGGCGGCACAGTCTTCCTTTACCGACTCTGACTTTGGTGATTGTTAAAGCAACTTGTGGAAACTTTTGCAGCTTGGCAGTGCAAAAGAAAAGTATCAAATTCTGTGCAAGCCTCATATTTGTTAGTGAGTTTAAGGTGATTGTAAATTGTGCTCAAGTAGGGTTTGATGCCAGCATCGGGTAAATGGCAGCAGTGCCCAAACAGGCATGAGCAGTCCCTTTGGCAGCAGCGGTGACTGCCCTTGCAAATCCAGACTGCTCCTTATGGAAGTGTGGAGCAGCCTCCCATGTTGTGGTAGAGGCTGCAACTCTCCTTGGCATCATTAATGTCTAATCTGTTCGCACCTCGAGTACTGTGTTCAGTTCTGGGCCCCTCACCACAAGAAGGATGTTGAGACTCTGGAGCGAGTCCAGAGAAGAGCAACGAAGCTGGTGAAGGGGCTGGAGAACAGGCCTGATGAGGAGCGGCTGAGAGAGCTGGGGGTGTTCAGCCTGGAGAAGAGGAGGCTGAGGGGAGACCTCATTGCTCTCTACAACTACCTGAAAGGAGGTTGTGGAGAGGAGGGTGCTGGCCTCTTCTCCCAAGTGACAGGGGACAGGACGAGAGGGAATGGCCTCAAGCTCCGCCAGTGGAGATTTAGGCTTGAGATTAGGAAAAAGTTCTTCACGGAGAGGGTGGTTAGGCATTGGAACGGTCTGCCAAGGGAGGTGGTTGAGTCACCGTCCCTGGAGGTGTTTAAGGTGAGGGTAGATGAGGTGCTTAGGAGCATGATTTAGGGATTGGTGGGAATGGTTGGACTCGATGATCCAGTGGGTCTTTTCCAACCTGGTTATTCTGTGATTCTGTCACTGTAACCCTGGGTTACTGTGGAGTGAAGGGGGCGCCTATGTGGGGAGAAGTTACTCACTTTTGCATTGAGAGAAGTATCGAGCAGGTGCTTGCAGCCCAGAAAGCCAACTATATCCTGGGCTGCATCAAAAGCAGTGTGACCAGCAGGGCAAAGGAGGGGATTTTGCCCCTCTATTCTGCTCTCATGAGACCCCACCTGGAGTCCTGTGTTCAGTTCTGAAGTCCTCAGCAAAGGAGGGATGTGGATTTTTTGGAGTCCAGAGGAGGCCACAAAGACTATAAGAAGTTTGGAGCATCTCATATGAGGACAGGCTGAGAAAGTTGGGCTTGTTCAGGCTGGAGAAGAGAAGGCACCAGGGAAACCTTAGAGCAGCCTCCCAGTACTTAAAGGGGGCTCCAGGAAAGCTGGAGAGGGGCTCTTTGTCAGGCAGTGCAGGGATAGGATGGAGGGTAATGGTTTTAAGCTGAAAGAGGGAAGATTTACGTTAGATATTAGGAAGAAACGTTTTCCTGTGGCTTTGGCACAGATTGCCCAGAGAAGTCGTGGCTGCCCCATCACAGGAGGCATTGAACCCTAGGGTGAACGAGGCTTTGAGCAGCCTGGTCCAGTGGGAGGTGTCCCTGCCCATGGCAGGAGGGTTGCAACTGGATGATCTTTAAGGTCCCTTCCAACCCAAACCATTCTATGGTTAGTTTTTTCCTAAAATGACTTGAGAAGGGGAAGGTGGTGGGTGTTAGAGCTGGAGCATGTGCTTCCTTGGCTTCTGTGGGTGATAACATGGAGATAGCGCTTGCCAAAGTAGTAGCAGAAGCCGATTCTTCTGCTTCTGTGGAAGTGGATTGTTTTCTGCTCTGTCAGAATGAGTGCTTTTGTGTGCAAAACGCTGATCAAGGCCTTAACGCGTTATTAATGTGTGCAAAAGAGCAATGTTTGCAAATGCACCCGTTTGTTTTAGAAACAGACAGTTCATGCCTTATGGCTCCTCCTTTTGATGTCAGACCCCACGAAAGGCTCTGAGAAGCTGTGATTTTAAAGGCTTTTTATTTTTATTGGGTAAAACGAAAAAAAGGCCACTGTACAAAATGAAAAGGAGATGTGTGTTTAGTTGAAGGGAGGTACCTTGTGAATGCTGTAGACAGCTATTAGCAACAACTGTGTAGGATAAAGATCTGTGTTCGAATTCTTCTGTGTTCGAGTTCTTCTAAGGGAAATAACACTGGGGATTGATGGGAAAAATGTTTACTTTAAAAAAAAATATAATACAATATTAATGACTTCCAACAATTCTACAGATAGCTTCATCTTTCTAGGTAGATCTTTCTCCCATACCTATTTCAAAAGAGATTTGCTCTACTGCTTCTGTCTAGTGCTACATGTCAAAATAATTTTTCTTTCACGGACAGGCCAGTGAAATGGCATGTAGCCTTTTTCCATTATCTTTTTAGTGTGGGCAGGTCAATAGCACTTCATAGAGGGCTAGAAAATCTCCCTGCTTTTGCAAGGCTGTGTAAACAGGCGTATCTGTGGCCTACTTTCCAACACCTCTGTCGTCTTTTAGATTCTCACAAACTTAGATTTTTAGTTTGTTTGGGTTTTTTTTTCAGAAAGCTTTACAATTCCTTTTTAAAACAGTGCTAATTCAGTGTGTCTAACTAGCTGAAGATCATTAGTAGCTTCTCTATTCAGTGTAGTTATGCAGTAAAGCTCTTTCTGGAGTGATGCTGTTAAATAATTCACTTATTTTCCTCAACTTCTTTTTCTGGTGGCCTAGCTTTTAAAATCTGTACTAAAATGTTTAAAATCTTACTTCTTCTTTAAAGATTAATTCTATTAATGCATAGTTAGTGGAGGAAAATGTTCTGTTGTGGGAGAAATATGTAACTTCTATGATGGACTTTGAAAACGTCTCTATAGATATAGGCAGGTCTGATGATAGAAAGTTACTTAGTTTAGCTATTGGCATGTTTGTGTCAGAATTGTGTATTTTAAGGTAGGAGAAACAGGCTAAATAAATAGAAATTTGTTTAGAGTGGTGGAAAAATACAAGCATTATTTTGATTGTACGATCATCTTGGGGCACAACAACCCTAAGCAGAGGTACAGACTAGGAGAAGCCTGGCTGGAAAGCTGCCAGGAGGAGAAGGACCTGGGGGTGCTGGTTGACAGCGACTGAACATGAGCCAGCAGTGTGCCCAGGTGGCCAAAAAGGCCAATGGCATCCTGGCTTGTATCAGGAACGGCGTGACCAGCAGGTCCAGGGAGGTTCTTCTCCCTCTGTACTCGGCACTGGTGAGACCGCACCTCGAATCCTGTGTTCAGTTCTGAGCCCCTCACCACAAGAAGGATGCTGAGGCTCTGGAGCGAGTCCAGAGGAGAGCAACAAAGCTAGTGAAGGGGCTGGAGAGCAAATCTTACGAGGAGCGGCTGAGAGAGCTGGGGTTGTTTAGCCTGGAGAAGAGGAGGCTGAGGGGAGACCTTATTACTCTCTACAACTACCTGAAGGGAGGTTGCGGAGAGGAGGGAGCTGGGCTCTTCTCCCAAGTGACAGGGGACAGGACGAGAGGGAATGGCCTCAAGCTCCGCCAGGGGAGATTTAGGCTTGAGATTAGGAAGAAGTTCTTCACAGAGAGGGTGGTTAGGGATTGGAACAGTCTGCCAAGGCAGGTGGCTGAGTCACCGTCCCTGGAGGTGTTTAAAGTTAGGGTAGATGAGGTGCTTAGGAGCATGATTTAGGGAATGGTGGGAATGGTTGGACTCGACGATCCAGTGGGTCTCTTCCAACCTTGTGATTCTGTGATCATAGAATGTCTGGAGTTGTAAGGGGATCCACAAAAATCCCTGAGTCCACCTCCTGTCCCTGCACAGGACAACCCCAAAATTCACATTTTAAAATTATTTTGGTCACAGTTTCAAAACTTGGCAAAACATTAACTGTTCGGTGAAGGGAACAGGTAGTGCTGTGACTTTTGACAACTGTTTATTTTGAGGAGAGATGGCTCCCTAAACGTCTCCTGCAGCCACCCTACTGGGAGTTACATTTCTCGGGGAATATGGCTTGGAGTCATGGTGTGCTCAGGCATTGGTCATGGGACCCAAATTTGATTTTTGCACTGGCTCATTTCTTC
Organism: Clamator glandarius; assembly: GCA_033459285.1. Lineage (NCBI taxonomy): Eukaryota > Metazoa > Chordata > Aves > Cuculiformes > Cuculidae > Clamator > Clamator glandarius. Next base: position 885,509 of record JAUNZM010000054.1, read on the forward strand.
ATCCAGGGAACTGGTTCGTTTTGAGTGATTTGCAATACAGTCATTTCTTCCAATTTGCCTGGTAGTCACCTTTATTTTACTCCTTGCTGCACTGACAGAAATAACAATTAAATCCAAACCTTTACCTGCATTTTATTGAGGGCAAATTTGAACACATTTCTGATGAGGTCTTTGTTCTTTCAGGATCGTTGTGGTGTGCTGGATGTTTTCCAAACACGTTTAACACTCTTGGGTCCCTTTTCTCCTGCAATGCAAAGAAGAAAGTGGTGGCTATCAGCCTGCCAGGACTCTGTGTGGGTCAGTGCTTGTCCCATTGTCCTCGGCTTCCACTGGATGTGGTTCATGCTGGTGGGGCATGACTTTGGTCACACTGTGCCTCTGTGACGTGGCTTGCTCAGGGTTTACCCCATGGGAGAGTGTGGCCTCAAGCAGCAAACTGCTCATCTGGGAGCCTGGGATGGGTCTGCACCTGGAGGGAGGGTCAGTCTGTTCTCCACATTAGGAGCTGTGCCAATCTCTCTCTCCTCAAGACCAAGACTGATGGACCTGTTTTCCTTTGTGTGCCTTGTGCCTCAGAGCAGAAGCAGCCTGGTGTACACAAGACATCAGGAGGGCTTTGCTTGGCCAGGCAATCAGACCCTGTGCACGAACTTCAAGGCTGGTTGTCCCAGTGGTGTAAATCTCCGGTGCAGTGATACCTGGCAGCTTTTGCAGTGGACAACAGCACGTGCTTAGGGGTTGTGTTGGGAAGCGGCAGTCTGTGTGATGTGACTGGGAGGATATTCTTCACCTGTGCTACCTGCAAGGGTGTTTTTCACGATGCTGAAGAGCAGTTGGTGAGAGATCTCCTTGCCCCATCCTGAATATGGGGCTACTGACATGAGGCTGTGCTTGGCAGAGCTACGCTGAATCCTTACTCCTCTGAAATACATGCGTTCTGGGGCCCTTGGAGTTGTACGTGTTGCACTGCTTGCAGACACTTGCAGTTCAAATGAATGTTTTGACTTCTGCTTAAAGATGGGAGCAGAGGTTACTTGTTTGTGAGTCAAGTCCATGAAGCTGTGCAGATCATGTGTGATCACTTGTCACCGTGGGCTTGCTGGAGGGACAGGGGTTGGAAGGTGAAATCCAGTCCCAGTTACTCACGCCATGCCCTTGTGCATGTGGAATTGGTGCTAGTAAATCTAAGGAGGCTTCTCCTCTCTCTTCCAGAGTTTTTTGTAGTTGCTCAGCTTGTAAGCCTAACTTTGAGCTACATATCTGGTATCTTGGGTTGGTAGTTACGTTCTCCAGTTACGTTCTCCAATTACATCACCAGTTCTTCATCAGGCATCCTTTCCCCAGTCTGTGGATTTGTAGCCACGATGCCTGCACACAGGAGTTTCACGGCTGCCTCTTTCTACCTGTATTACCCTTTCCAAAGACTATTTGTAGCTGCTAATGATTTGCTGCAAGGACTACTGTGGGAAGTGAAACATAGCCTGATATTGCATATTTCGTTATTTTAGCCTGGAAAACAGCATTTGATTAATTCACAGCATGATACAAAATATTTATAGTACTTGAAATCCTTGCAAATACATGTTGCAAGAAACAATATAGGCAGTGTCTTAAGCCACATGGAGCAGTTTGATCTATCCAGAACTGCTCCCTGGATAACTTTCTGATCTTAACAATATAAAGCACTGGCTAGGGTAATTCAATCAATGTAGTAATTTTCATAGTAATAAACATGCCATTTCATATACCTCCAATTTGGTCAAAATACTCTGCTGAAACAGAAGTTCTTCAGATCCCAAACTCCAGTAATACTCTAAATAATAAAGTGCTATTTGAGTTTTATTTAGGAGATTTTGATAAGGAATTTAAAGAGATGACAGGGAAGGTGGATGGTGATGATTTGTGGCTGGGAAGGTTGCACATGAAGAGAAGGCAAACTGTTTTGCATCAAAAAAAAAAGAAAATCAGAAGGGGCATAAGAAGCCTAGAATGCAATAATTTAATTTAGACTGTCTAGGTCAGGAGGCTGTTCTTTTGTGGTCAGGCAGAGGAATTCTGAAACACTTCAAAATCGGTCAGCTCAAGATGAGTGAAAGAAAAAAATCCTTTTTACAGTGCATGCAGGGAGACTGTAGCAGACGTTTGTATAGGAGATTGGTTTTTAAAGTTCAGAAGAGGGTTAGATATTTATACAGATGTTGGGATTTGTGAAAACCTTTAAAGTAGAAATAGAAAGTACTTCACTTTTTTTTTTTTTTGGAGCAGTCTCTAACTGTTAAAGGGTGAGGGTGAAGCTTAAAAATCACCTAGGCAGTGTTGTCTCTAGAGATTCTTGCATCTTCCCCCAAGCCCCCCAGGGTTGTTGTAATGGCCCAATCAGCCACCACCAACCTTTAAGCTGTCTTGCTTGTAGCATCCTCAGGGGCTGGACATCTTGTGCACCTCTGTGAGATCAGCAAAGGGCACTTTGTAGACTACTGTGCAAGTAAAAATTATAGGAAATAGCCTTCCTGTGGGAAGCTGGCAGATTGCATTGACAATTTGGTAGGCTTTTTATCTACAGGTATAACTGTTAAAGGTTTTAATATTTAGATTAATTCTGGTATCTGCAGAGATTCCCATTGACTTCCATGGATGTTAGGTCAGGTCCCTTAAAATCAGTTCTATATCTTGTGTTAACTACTGTATTAAAAGGTCGGTCTACCCTTACTTGATAGTTTTATGCTATTCTGGAACAGGTTGCCCAGAGAAGTCGTGGATGCCCCATCCCTGCAGGTTCTCAAAGCCAAGCTGGATGAGGCTTTGAGCAACCTGGTCCCTAGTGGAAGATGTCAAAGTGGGGTTGGGACTGCGTGATCTTTAATGTCCCTTCTGACCCATTCTATGAATCTATGATTCTGTTGAAGTAAAATAGTTTAAATGGTAAGCAAGAGTCCTGTATATTGTTAATCCGGGAGGAATTCCCCAATTAGCATGATCCCAAAAGTCTGCCCATAAGTCTTGCCCAGCCAGCTGTATTTTTAGCAGTCTCTGTCTGTAAAGCAGGTCACATAGGTTCTTTTTAGCTACAACTTACTACTAATATCTGCTTTGGTTTGGGAACATTCATTCATTTCTCAGAACTGGGGCAACTGCCGAAGGTCATCTCAGAGGGAAGAACTGTTTTTAAACCTTGAGGTGTAACCTTGGGAAATGTGGTGGCAAAAACTCGAATGTGCCAGGCAGAACCAACATTGCGATCACCCTGAGGAAAAACTGTTGGAGCAAGTGATGATTGAACAGAAGAGACAGGAGAAAACAGAGAACTTGGAAGTGTGTGTGGTTGATGTATCATTATGTCTGTCTTGAAAACTCAAGTGTCAGATAATTAGTGTCCTTGATCCACAAATGACAAAATGGAGTCATACAGATTTACCTTATCTGTAGCTACTATTAAAAAGTATGGATAAAAACATATAAAAAAAAAATCCTGGTTTTTATGATTGCAGGACTGCAAATTGATCACGAAATGGGTACGTTGGTAAAGGAAATATTTGTTTCTTTAAAATCTTTGAGGTAATGCAGTGTTCAAAATAATACATTTTAAACTAGCACCTAAACTAATTCTAAGTGGAAAGTGGAATATTTCTGGCAAAGTTGCTGCCCTTCTGTTCATTCCTCTTGTGCAGAAGTAACCTGAAAACCATCTTGTATTTGAGAAGATCACCAGCCATGAGGTAACTGGATTGCAGCACCATTTGTGCCAAACCAATGGCACAGTCTATGTTGTATTGCAATAGGGGGTGTCCGATAAACACCACTTGGTGGAGTTATTTAAAAGTTCTGGTATTGGTGAGCTTTAAAATCTCGGTCTTGAAATACGCTTGCAGTGGTGTTCTTGATAACTCCATGTTCACGCAATGGTCTGTACTGTGGGGAGACAAGCTGGCTGTGGGAACGAGTGAGAAAACAAAGCAGACACAGCAGCTCAGATCATCTGGCTTTCAGTTACACTCCACATTTTTCCTTTACCAAACTTAACTGAACTTTGGATGCTACAGCAACGAAAAGAATCCAGAGCTCTTGCCCCTTACACCTAGTAGACAAAGTCCTGATGCTAAATGCCCAGGTAGCATTCTTCTGTTTTGAGCAGTTCTTTGGCATTTGTGCTTTTTGCTGTGCATCGGCGTTCGAGCTGAGCAGGGAAAAAATGTGCATTTTGCAAGAAGGAGAGATCCTTGGGGAGGAGATTTTGTGCCTCCTTGGTTTCTCAGCATCCATCCTGTTGAAGAGTGAACTTCAAAGCCAGCCACCTACTGGGAAGTGCAGTGCTGCTATGGTTTTCTTGCATCACATTGGTTTTGTTAAAGCTAGAAATACATGCTGCATTAAGATACAACAGTTAATTAACGAATTCAAGCTGCAAGAAGGGATATTTAGGTGAGATACTAGGAAGAAATGTTTTCCTGTGAGGGTGGGGAGGCCCTGGCCCAGGTTGCCCAGGGAAGCTGTGGCTGCCCCATCCCTGGAGGGGTTCAGGGCCAGGATGGATGGGGCTTTGAGCAGCCTGATCCAGTGGGGAGGTGTCCCTGCCCATGGCAGAGAGGTTGGAACTGGATGGACTTTAAGGTCCCTTCTGACTCAAGCCTTTCTATGATTAAAAAAAACCTGAAAAAAATCAATTTTTAACACTGCATGTATGGTACTTCTTTTCTTTGTTTACGGCTCGTGTGCTCTACAAACAGGAACGTTTGCCTTCCTTTCTCTGGATACATTTCTGTTATGAAAATTATGCTTGGAACAAAATAAATATTTATCTAATGATTTGCTGAGGAAATTAATGACCTTCAGCCAGTGTGAGCTACCTGGACTCATTGTTTGGCCCCAGTGTAGAGTTGCTTTGCAGTATTTATATTCCTGCTTCGCCGGGTCCATGCAGAGGTGTTTGCAGAACAACCCTACAGTATTTCCAGCAGGAGATCCTTCAGCACATCTTCAGCTTTCTGCTGCTTATCTCGTTTGTGGACGCAAACTCTTCTTAAATGGTCATTTAAGTTTCTCTCGTGGGTCTGGTTGTAATATTGAGACTTTGAAAAGTTACAAGGAAGCTTTCAGAGTCTTATCCCTATTTTTCTTTTCATACCTGCCTCTTCCCAGTAGTATTTGCATCCATTTTAGTACTGCAGACTTCTGTGGTTATTTTCTGTCTATATTTCTTGCTACCCAAAGTGGGCATGTTTAGCTTTTGCTTCTCTCTTGCTTGATGTGGCGGGTTTTTTTGTATGTGCAGCCAAGGTTTCATTAATCTTTCTTGCTACCGGATCACACAGCAAACCTTGTAAGAATTTCTTGGCTCCTCAGTTTGTCACTCCCACTGAATATTTCTTTCAGATTATTTTCCTGTTGGATGTCTTTGCTGCACTTTCCCAAGGAGAACATTATTTTAATTGCCTGCTTCTCAACTTTCTCTGTCCTCGCTGGGGCTTGCAACTCCTAAATTTAGTATCATCCACAGATTTCAAGAACACACAATTTATTCCTGTTCTGTATCATTAACTGAGTTTTTTTTTAAGTAAGAGAATGTATAAGAAAATTTCCTGCATCCTTGAGAGATACTTCAAAAGTTTCGGTATATGATTTTAATTTTCTTTTGTTTGTGTTTTTTTGTACTGTGTTCAGTCCACACCAAAACTGGTTTCTTAAATTATTTTGAAATGGTATCGTTTGATACAGTCAGATGGTTTACTGGCATCCAAGTGTATTTTATCTATGGTTTACTGACATTCAAGTGTATTTTATCAACTGTGTGCTCGCTATCAACAAACTAAATTCTCTGAAAAAAAAATGATGGGCTGCATCAGAGTTTGTGTATACTTTATGAGCGCCATTTCTTATTTTGGTTGAAAGATAATCATCTTCCAAGAGGCTTAGGGACTGGCTTCTCCTATATTAATAAAACTATTATTTGAGAAATAAAATTTTCTTGCTTAAATGATTATTTACATGTGTTTTTCTTCTGCAAAGCTGAGGTCTAAATGTCTTTCATCTATAGAAATCCCATGTCCTAAAGGAATTAGTGGCTATATCTACTAAGCTTGTTTTATAATTTGTCTTCACTGGCTCAACTTGGAACAAATGATATTATATAGTGGTTCTGATATGTATGTCTACGTTTCCTAAGGCTTTTATTTGTAATTATTAATGCCCATTGGTAGTAGTGCTCTATTGGTGCTTTACTGAGGTAATACAGATAAAAGCACAGAACTGCAGTACTGGATACTGCCAGGAGTGCTTGCTGGGAAGAGCTGCCCATCCCAGTTTTGTTCTCTGTGTTTGAGTGCCTGCATTTCTCACTGTAGGGGTATGAAATAGTGAGATCTTGTGGTGCCGTTCGTACCTGTTGCAGCTCAGTATCTCTCTCTGTGTGTATGTATATATATGTGTGTATATATATATTAAATGTTTTATAATCTCATAATTACATTCTAAGTGTTCAGCCTTTTCTTTATTTTCCCTGTTAGATTTTAAAAGGTGGTCAGTGTAGCAAGCTACTTGATCTTTTAATTCTTCCTCCTTCATCATTTATTAATGACCCAGCCTATCCTTGTAATGGCCATACGGCATTAGCTCATTTGGCTTTTATGCTGTGCTTATCTTTCCCTGCCAGCTGTAACTGGCTGTGTAATTCTTGTTAGGGTGTCCTCCTCTTCTCCAGTACGGAGGCTTATTGAGACACAAACCTTGGTGCAGCCTCCCTCAAGCCCACATTGATCCCATCTTGGTTCTTGCATCCTTGCCTTTGAGAAGACCTGGGCTTGCTCAAATTTTCTGGGTTATTTTGTAGGTTGTTCCCATCTCCATACTCTTAATCCTTTCTTCCACCTGACCTTTTGTTTTTAACGCCACGTGGCTTTTATTCCTGAAATGAAGCTGCAGGACTCTCCTCGACACTTTTGAATGGTAGTTCCCAGATCACCTGTGTGCCAAATCCATACAATTATTTGGCATCAAAACTTTTATTTTCTTGCATCACTTGTAACTTGTTCTGTTGGGTGGTAGAAAACAGATTCAGGACAGTTTTCCCTTGTGGGAAATCTCTCATAGGTCTCTGAAGTGCCATGCTTTGTGGGTTGTCGCTGCTGAATTTTGTGTTTGACGTTACAATTTAAGTGTTTCAGTCAGGTTACCTTCTTGTTGATTAATAGTGTTCTAACCATGCTGATGGTTGGTCTGTGAATGTTACGTCATCTCCACCACCAAATCATGCAGACCTGTGATGAACATCAGTAGTCTTCTTCCTTTTCATACCCTACCGTTCATGGTCACCCAGTTTCTGTCTGAAATTTTTCTTTAAACATACCAAACTTCTTGTGACTATACCATTTTTATTCCTCTGTGGTTGAGTAAAACTGCTTTGGCTTGTGTCTTTTGTAGCTCAGATTTTGTTTGATTGTTAAGTGCCGCAGTCTCTGTTACTCATAATGCCTTTCGCTGCAATTCTCATTTGAATTATCTCTCTTGGTTTGGGTGGTTTTTGGGTTGGATTAATTTCTGCTTGTGTTTTTCCAGGTTGAAATGGATATTTTTTTCTTTCTTTCCTGCCATAATATATAATCTCCTAGTTTCTGATGGTAGCTTTCTGGTTTGTAGACTCTCTCAGAAAATGTAATTGTGAGGTCTATTCCCATCTTTGTATTAAATGAGATACTTAATATAGCCAGACAAAATTCTAATCCCCGTGGCAATGTGCTGACTGCATTTGTTGGTATGTAGCATAGCTAACTATTTTAGTCCTTCAGCCATTCTTCAAACCACATCATGGGCTTGGTAGTTACAGTCGTGCTGCTTCGGAGCTATGTTTTCAGGAAGGAGTTTTTCTCCCTGTTTTTGTGCCTGTCTCCTTGAAGACTAGTATAACCTTAGATGGTTAGCTCTACTTCTGCGTCAAAATGAACGCAAAGGTTGAAAATTTTCTGTGTGGTTTCTTGTGTTGAGTTTGAAATGCAGAGCTTTGTAGCTGAAAGCTGAAAATTTGTAATTTCTTTGGCCTGAAGTGCATCCCCGTGGGCTTCCTGGCTGACCTCAAACACTAAAAATGACCATGAGGATGCACAAGTTGTGGTGGCACCGACCTGCTATGCCCTGGGGAAGCTTGGAAGATGAACTCTGCTCTTGCAAGAGTCAGTCAAAATTAACACACTTTTGCTAAATTTGGAAAAAATGATTTTTTCAGTTAAATTAAATGGACCTTGTATTACTTTTTAACTACATGAAAAGTTATACCTTACTTTGAGTCCCAAAAGCTTAATATTACGTTGTGTTTTTCCAAGCATTGTATTTCTGCTTCCAGCACTCTAAAAAAAAAATAGTCGAATTGCTGAGCTTTCGAAGGTGTTTGTTACTACCTGGATTTAGAGTTGGTAGAAATGTTAAATCAACTGTAGCTCACTCTGCATCTGCAAACAAAATAATATTGCCCTGGTTTATTTAATGAATTCCGTTAGTGGCCTCATTCATACGCTGTTAAGCAATTGAAAGATTTATTTTTCTTGTACATGATGGAAAGTTCATTTTCCACTGTATATGAATAAGAATTTTTTGAAAGATGATGAAACTGCTCTGATGTATGGTAGGTAGATCTTTAGTTTAAACCTGATGGATTTAAAATACAAAAATATGTTCGTGTATACCTTTTCCATTTTATGTGAACACTTTGGAAGACTTAAATATTTTAAGAGCCACGGTTGCATGCTTTTGAGCTCAGTTTTCATCCAAATTCAACTGGAACAATTCAAAAGAAAAAACTGTAGGTGGTAAATAAGAGAGAAATTATGCTTGAAGTCAGATCTGAAACTAAAAATGAAAAGTGTGTGTGCATATATACACACGTGCATGTACATACGAACAGCTAATACAATTTTATACATAAATGAGCCATATAAATACTTTTTATAAAGTGAGAAATGTAGGTTTAGAAGCAAATTAATGTTCACTGGTATCAAGCAATCAATAAGAAACAGCATTTCTGTAGGGAAATAGCTGGAAAGCACAAAGCAGACACAAATTAAAATAGGTTATTTAAATCATTGGAGGGAAATCCATTCTGTGTTGTCACCTTTTTAAAAACCCAATAATATATGTACTGTTGAAGTAAATGGTATAAAGGATTTGATGGTGATTTTTTTTTTTTTCCCCTCTTAGCTGTTTGGTATAGAAAGTCTAGTCAAAAGGTGAAGAATGGATCTGGTGCGATACCTGAATTTAGGATTATGTTTTGTGGCTTATCACTGAAAATGTGTTCTCTGTTATTTGCCGCTTAGATAATCTTTGCATTTCAGCAGTTGTATGGTAAGGATTTATCTCTTGAAACTGTTTAGCCAGTTTACAATAGGCAGCTTATGTACTGATACGAAGCCCAGGTGGGAGGGGTGAAAGGCATGGCAGAAGACTGTTAGGAAGCCTTCTTGGTAAGGGAGATTTTGGTAATGAAGAAGACTTTAAAATTGCCTGCAAACATTTAATGATCTGCTTGAATGTAGATCCATATAATTTATGTAGGACCATGCCATGTAGGTATTTCGGAGAGAAGCTCCAAGTGTTGGTTCCTTTGTTTGCTGGAGGATTGTGTGGTGGATGCTAGTTGGAAAGCTCACAAAATGGCATTATTTGTGAATTGTGCATTGGTTTTAATTAACGTAACCAGTTCAGCACATCTGAGGGTTTGGGAATTAAGGACTTTAGAAGAATGGTATGGACACAGCAAATGCTTACACACCTAGAGAGCTCGTATCTCTTAAAATGCTTGGTATGTTGATTTTTGTAGCATAGCCTGTTAGGTGATGTGCTCACCAATGCTGTGAACAAACATCTTATACCTGATAACTTATGTAGTGATAATTAACATTTGTGATTTACGTTGCCTAGGAATGTGGCACAGTTTCCAGAGTTTGAAATGCTTTGGGTTTGTCTCATATTTGATAACGTGCGGCTTGTGGTTTGAGTGTCCACCTTTCACCTGCAGCCCACGATGAAATGCTGCTTCCCTCCTCCCCTTCCTGGCTCCTTTGTTGCATCTGTAAAAGAAAGAAAATGCCTGACAAGGGAAGGCATGTTTCACTTGTACCTTAGTTTTGTGGTTCTCTAACCTTCATCTGTTCTGTGATTGTGAAGATCTGGGGACAAGGAATTCTTTGGAAGAGTAAATCTTCGGTTTTCTTTTTCTGAGCTGGGGAAAAAAATGTATTTTTGAGTATTTTCCAGTCCAGTAACTTGGAAGGATTAACTTTGCACTCTAATAAATAAAACAGCCAAGCAGATTTTGTCCAAATGTTTCTTCACCAGACTTAAATCCTAATCCTGGACTAAAATGTCACAGGCTTGTAGTAAAATTGTTCCAGACTAAAACTTGGCAAAGTAAAAAATCTCTGAAAGCAGGATTCACAATGGAAATGCTGATGCAAGCATAACTGGAGCATTGCAAACGCGCCGCCATAAGAACAGCTTTGCATATTGCTCATGAATAGCTCAGAGGTAAAAGGATTAACACTTGTTAATACTGCTTTGAATCTGCTAGACTTTTTGCTTGCTGGACTCAACACAGATATTCTGTGGTGTACATAGGCTTCGTGTATTAGCCTTTTATTCTGATCCCTTTTTCCCCCCCTAGCTGAGAGTCCCTTATTGCTGCAAACAGAAGCCTTTGTTACCTCGAATTTCCTGCATCGCCTATCAGGATCCGTCAGGAGAGAGAAATTAATACCAGAAATAACAATTTGAGCTCAGTGTGCAGCTATTTAATTTGCAGACTGAAGGAAGTTTTGCGCATTTCATATTCACAGAGGAGGAGAATTAGAACTACTGGTTAGGGAGAGGGGCAGGATCTCTTTTTAAAATAGTGTCCGTGCTCCGGTGAGGCTCTAGGACTGTGGGTAAAAAAGCACCAAAACCAAAATAAATCCTGGAAATGAAGTGCTTCTGACTTCGATAGTGTCGCGTTGTGTGTGCCTGCAGACATTTGGATTTCTTTTTGGTTATAGCTAAAGCATTCTGAAGTCAGCATGTGTTTATATACACTCTCTAAATGTGGGTAGGTTTCTAGGCTTCTCTTGGAAGGCTTTCCTCATATAAAACTTGCTGATGTTACCTCAGCCTCTTTTGTTGGAAATGATTTACCTGTTCCTGTGAAAATGAGAGCAGAGAAAATCTTGAGGATCATCTTAAGTGATTCAAGGTTGTGTGTCTGCACGCGTGTGTGTGTAAGCACAGGCACACACATATACATAGATATATAAATATCCTATTGCTGTTGCCATAGTCACTCTCTTGCTGGGCTTTATACCAGCCACTGTGCAGGGAGGTGTCAGCAAAACATGATGTATTTTAAATATAATCTGAAACACCATCCAGCAGCAAATCAGATGTTTATTAAAGGTCCCTTTCCTCCACCAGGATTTCACCTAATTTGCTTTCTTGCAGAAGGGAACGAACATGAAATACTTCAGTGTTTAAGCAAATAATATTATATATAAAGGGTAACATGCTTGATTAAAGATAACATACAAAGGCTCTGGCTGATGATTGTTTACAACAGGCACGGGCCTCAGACAGCATGGTAAGAAAAGTGAATATATAGTAACTGTTAATTCACTTGACAACTGATGGCAATTGAAATTATGTTGGCAAGAAAATAGAGAGAGGTCTTGTGCAAACACGACATTATTATTTTCTTTGATTTCTTTTTGCTTTATAAAACTAAGATAAGTGTATATATAGATCAAAGTAATTTGAATCATAAATTGAAAAAAACCTGTAGTCATGATTACTGTAATTTGTGTTGCTGGTACACCTTGCTGTTTCAGAACTTATGGTTTTGGTCATTTATTACTGGTGAATGTCAGCGATTTTGATGTTAATGCATTTGAGTGTGCTACGGTATGTGCTGTGTGTGGTGCTGTGTATGTAAAAACGAAGAATATCATGGTAGTCTCTAATTTCTTTAGCTTTGAAAATTACCAAATAAAAGAATAAGCCAGAAATGTAAATAGTTAAAATTCACAATAGAAGGGAAGATCCTTTAGGAAGATTGGAGTTGGTCTGGATGGTTATTAAAGTTGCTGGTTAATATTTTTAATATAACTTCTAAAGCAGCTTTTATCGAAAGATCTAGGTGCATATTACAGACTAGTTTAGACTCATAACATCCCTGTGGCGAGTTGGGCAAGTATTTTCAAGAAACTGATGTCCAGAGATCCTTGCTGTGTTTGCCTGTACTAATTTGGAAAGCTGGGTCTTGTTTATGCTTGAAGTGAATGCAGATTAAGGTGGGGTGTAAGTACAGTAGTTGTTTCTGATTAATTAAATGTGCAGAAATTCTTTCTCTGGAACAAGAGAGTCTTGTTTCTGGTTAGCATATCCTCTTTGAAATGCCACTCATTACAGAAAACTGCCCACTCGTGGCTTTAATAGAGAGCTATTGTATGAGCAGGAAGATCCTTATTACTGAAGCTGGGGAAACAGAATGTGTGTTTCTTGCTCTTGGTCCTTCGTCCTGTCTGCTGGACCGGTTGGTCCAACAAGTGGTCAGATCCTCTAGGGGGATCAGAAACTACAAGGACTGGTTCTCACTGGCCTTTGGCAGATGGCCTGGGAGGTGCCGTGCCCCTCCGATTGCTCTGTGAGAAAAACTCTTAACAAAAGCTGAAGAACTTCATTTTGCATGGGATAACATCAAACATTGCAAGGGAGAAATGTCTGCTTCATGGTTTTTGTAGTGAAACTCTACCGCAACTCTCACTTCAGCCTTTTCCTGAAAACTGAGGAGACTTCCAACTGTTTCTTTAAAACCTCCCCAATATCTGAAGTTGGCTAGTGAGGTCTCCTAGAATTGGTTATTGTTGTTGCTAGGTAATTATTTTCCTTGCCTTTCTGATGGGTTGTTCAAGGTAGCCTTCTGGTTGCCTTAAAAGATGTGCTGTTGTTGCTTTCACATGAAGATGCGCAAGTCCTTGTCTGTCCAGGTGCCCACACAGGTGCTTTTATATCAGCCTGTGTTGTTGCTGTATCTGAGATTTGCAGTTATGGATCAGTTTTTATCCTTAGGAAGTTCCTGTGGAAATAGGATAGTAAAATCCCCGCTTCTTAAACATGGAAACTGGGAATCTAGTAGATTAAATAATTTGCCACTGAGTTTTCGTCTGAGCTGAGAATGAAACCAAAGTGTCTTGAATTTCTGCCTGGGATAAGGTGTGTTAGTTTCCAGCTTGATGTTTAACCAAGCACAAAATGAATATATCCACACCAGCAAATTGTATTTATTTTGCCTCATTTGGAAAAGGTTTGACTTGAAACAGGTGACAAGTTTGATCTGCACAGAACTGAGTTGGTTTGGGGGAACATATGTAGGTCTTCTCCAAAATGTGTCTGCAACTGCTGTGTTGAGCAGGACAACCTCCGATCTGCATGATTGGTCTGTAGGGTTAAGTGTCTGTGGGGAAAAAAACAACCAATAAAAAAAAAAAAACAGAAAAAAACCAAGCCAGCAAACCCAAAACTTCTTCCCTTTCTTTCTGTAGTTTACTCTTGCCTTCAGTTATGCTGACAGATCTGCTAATTTGAGCATTGTGTCAATCTGAACTGACGTAGGAACACCTATGTAAGAACCTCCATCAACACCTTAGTTGAAGGACCACCCCTCGTGACGGTGTCTAGAAAGCTTGGACTGGGCTGGGAGGGGTTAACGTCATCCCAGGCACAACTGTTGTTGGGATGCAACCCAAAGTCATAGTTGTGGCAGCAGGAATAAAATGGAAATAAGGAAGGAAAATAAGGTGTTTGGTTGTCCAAAGGTAGGCAGATAAAACACTTATAGATTAGTACTTTATTGATTTACACTTCCCTGGTTTCCCGGACTCCTTGAGTGACAGCTCAAGCCTGTCTTTGGCAGAGGAGCAGTAGGACATGTAGAACTGAAAGAAAGAAGTGCAAGATGAGCAGTTTCACAGGATCCCACCCCACTGGTTTAGCGCCTAATGTCTCCTAGAGCAAAGCAAGGATGTCAAACAGCATGAGTCGTGATGGCTTGTTGCCTCTTGCTGCAGTGGATTTGGGCTTCTCAATACTTAGGATTACAGGGTGCTAGCGTGGTGCCTGGCAAAAGCAGCCCCTCTGCCAGTCTTGTGAGCAACATGAGCAGTGCTTTATGTCAGTGACTATGGCATGTTGGTCATAGATTTTGGTGATTTTAACTGCCATAGCAGTTGACCTGAAATGTCTTACTTGAGCCTCCAATTCTGTATAGTGGGAAAACTGATGTATTTTAATGTTTAAAATTTTAAGGAAGCATTCTGTGAGTATAAAGTAATTAATAATTCATCAGGAATATGTTCTGTTAGTGGGCATTGCTTGTTCATGCTGTGGTCTGTTTGCTCGCAGTCTTTAGTGCTTGTTTGATCACTTAAGTAGCTCATGAGAGCACCCTTATAATACAGGAAAAAAAGCCAGTTTGAGGAGCCCTTGTGTAATGTAAAATATTATGACTAGAAGATATTACTCAGGTGTCTGTCCTTATAAAATCCTGCAAAAATACTTCCAAGAGTGTCTGTACACCAGAATCAGCGGCAGCTTATGTGCGAGTGGAAATGGCTTTTGCTTTGCTGATTTCTGCTTGGAAGGCGCTGCGTCTCTTGGGCACTGCTCGGTGTGATGCTGGTAAATCTGGGAGGTTTACAGTCTCGAGTTTGGAGTGAGAATTAGGTTTTGAAAGCTTTCCATGATGTTTTTCGTGCGATTCCAAAACACAACTGAGGAAAGTAGTCTGGCTTTTTTTTTTTTTTTTTTTTTTTTTTTTTTAATCTTAAGGAATCAACTACCTCTGCTCCCCAGGCAAGTTAGGGTTCCTGAATTTCTGTGTCGGTTTTGAGACTGGAGCTGCTTTGAGACCTGTCTGTGTTGACCAGGGAGTGTTCTAGAGTAGTTCTTCATGGTAACCATACATGTTGTGGGATAATTAGTGTGCTTGCAAAGTGGAACCAGTAAAATCAACTCTTGTCATGGAATACTGTGTCCACTGGAGGAGCAGTCCCAGTTGTTTTCCACCAGGGTTCTGGCAGCAAAAGCCTGTCTGGTGACCTTATAGATTGCTGAGATGGAGGTACAGTTTTTTTTTACTGCAGTCTTCATTGCTGTGGGGCTACTCTCTCTAATTGAATTCTCTTTTCACTGCCACACATTGCTTAACAATATCTATAGGATGTGTTACTAATTGCATGTTTTCACTGTGGTAGTTAGCATAATTGAAACCAAGAGTTTCCAGCATAATATAGTACAGCTTCTCCTGTGTAATGTGTTTTCATGCTGACATTACATTTTAAGGAGTGCAGTGAAGCCAGTTTGATACTTGGGAGAAGCTGGAAGTCCAAGTGGTTAGGGATCTCATGCTGTAATTTTGTATTCATGGAAGGCCTCAGGTACACAGGGGATGAATGCTAAGAACTAATTTTGGAGAGATGAGATGCTAAAGGTTCTCTGGTAACACTACTTTTCACAGTGCAGACACCCTGGTTTTATGTGGTCAACAGGAGATAATCAGAGGAAAACATGACCATTAGAGTAAAACATCGAGGGCTCTGGGGTCTTCTGATGCATAAATGAAGAAATCCATCAGAGCAGTTGTAAAGGGCCATCTAGTTTGGAAAGGTTTAAATTAAAATCATGATTTCCTGTTGTTTTTTTTTTTTTTTTTCCACAGTAAATGACTGTTTCAAAAGGTACTCTGGCGATGGCTTATAAATCACTAAGGTCAGAGCTGAAATGAACTTCAGAGTGTTTTGCTATCTACCTCTGCCAACTCTTAGTGGAAGAAAATACAGTCTCTCCTTGTCTTTCATCCTGTGCTTGAGTCTTTCAGAGGACAGACTTGCTGAACCAACAGGCTGCATCACATGGGTTACAGTTGCTGGGAGATGAGATTTGAGATGATCTCTGGAGTGTGGCAAGAAATGTAGGTATAGTCTCATAGTGTTGTGACCGATAACACTATCAGATAATGACTGCTAAACTGAATTACAAGCAGGTTCGGTTGACTTTTACTTCTTATGTCTTCAAAATGTTGGAAGTGGAAGAGAGAGAAAATTGTTTGATCCTATTTCTCTCCATTGGTCTTTACGCCCTTCTTTATTCTGTAGAACCTCTACACTCCTTGGGGCCACGTGTCAGTCTGTGTCAGGATGGGTAAGTATTAATTCCAGGGTAAGAATTGCTCTGGGTTAGACTGAAGTTTGAGGAAAATGCTTTAGTATTTCTGTCTGTGGTTTCCTGGTTGATTGTTGCTGGTCTTGCCATTGTGGATTCAGACGCCTGCTGTCTGTTGAAGCTTTGCTAATCTTGGCTCTTACTTCCCACTTTGCAACTTGCTGTCTGAGACTGGGTTTTTGCATGCCCATCGGTCTCTCAATAGACTCTTGTCTTGTCAGGCATGTGTTTTCTGGAGTGAAAGCAGCAGGACGTGACAAGGTTCATGTCATGCTGCTGTTGATCCTTGCTCGGGGGACATCAGGCTGCGCAGGAGATGCACCATCCCATGGCAATCCAAGCATGTATCTGTTGGTTTGGTGGGAAGATAGATATCCCCCCACATATAGGTGTTTATGCCTGTGTGAAAGGTAAGTGCTTTGATAAGCCTGGAGAGACCCACTGCTGTTGTACTTGGCTGATGGTGACTTTACTTCTCTATAAAAGGACCTCTCTATATGAATCTTCTTGCATTGCAGCAAGTGTCACCTACCAGGTAAGTGTTAAATACTGCATTCAAGGGGGATTATCACCGTCTCTTCTGCTTTGGTTGTTGCCAGGGAGTGGAAGAATTTCATCTGTTCTATAGAGGAGGAATAAAGGGGAATCCACTAACATGGTTGTAAAGGTCAGGAACAGCACTTTGGGATGTATCATTAATCCCTATATTTGGGATTTCATATTTGAGATGGATTTTGATGTAGAACTCACAAGCTGGAGATGTGCAGTTCGATGTTATATCACTTGAATCGATGCAGGCTGTTCATCATTGCTATCTAAAAAGCTGGTGTGTTGACATATGATGGTGTTGTTATATCAACATGAATTGTTCTGACAGGCTGTAGGAGTTGTGTAATTTCTTTTTTTAAGGTATGTATCTATAGACTGGACCACTGGATGACATGGTTGAAATTCTGCTCTTAACTGACTCTTGTGCTGCTCTTTCTATGCGTACTGTAATTTCTTGAATTCTTTGAGAAGCTAGTTTTGTGAAGCATAATAAAACAACAGCTTGAGTGTTAACAGAAGTCTGGAGTGTTACGTGTGTGGAAATTGCTGCTGCTGTAATATATTTCAAAGCTATGCTTTAAAAACATACCCAACAAACAGCAGGAAACATGGATCGCTATAATGGATTTATCCAACCTGAGACAACTCTCCAGCAAGCTTTGCTCGATCTAAGGCTGTTTATACAAACTGAGAATATTTTGTAGCTGTGTCATCTTGTGAGTTATAGGCAGTACAAATTAAAAGTTACTTTTGGCATTGCCCCAACATAAAACCGGGCTGGTGACTTACTGGAGAGCTGCTGAAGTGAAAGGACTAACTTGCCCAGAGCATCTTCTCTCCAGTAGCATGGCCAGTGTTTATCCCTGAGAGCGGTCCTAGCTTCTGAAGTCCCATCCCAGTAGACATGTGTTGCCCATGCAGTGATGAGGAAAACAAGGGTAATACGCGCTGCAGGGTGTTTCCTATGCATCTGCCCAGTTTTATTTTTACATGATATATTTATACACATGTGCTATCTTCCCAGTTTAGTTCTAATGCCCTCTAATTCTGGATATGCAGTTACAAAGAGGGCAAAAATCAGCGTAGAGGGAAGAACAAAGATCTTTAAAGCCTTGTGGAATATAAGAAATTCCCAAATCGTTCAGTGTTTTGCGTGTTTAAATGAATTAGTGCTCCCTATAGAAGTGTTCCTGCTGATAAGTAGAAAATAAAACTCTAGCTTGAGAACTGTAGCAAAATACAAGGAGACTCAAGCTGTCTGATTGTAGGCTTTAAATATCCAGAATGATTCATCCTGCTTTTTTGTTGTCCAAACCTGTAGTTAAAAATTACCGTGTACTTTAAGTAAATTGAAGAAGGGTTACTGCAGAAATGTGAGAATAAACTTGAATGACAAAACATCGAATTATTTTCAATTCCTCCTTGTAAGACTGCTCTTACAGTCAAAGAATAATTATTAGTGACCTGCAGTGCTATCCAGAAGGAGTTCGTAATTTTCAGTTGAGTCGACACTGAAGATTTAGCAGCTGCCTGTGTAAGAAGAGTGGGCGACGTAAGCAAATTGTGAGAACTGGCAGTGTGTGGCTTGGATGGCTACTTATTAGATGAAGACTGGAGCGTGCAAGACAGTCTAAACAGACTGCTGATAAATTAGAATGTATCTGCTAAGTAGTCTGCAGAGAGAAATGACGGTGTTACAAGTCTAGGCACTTGTATCTCAGTTCTTCTTAACTGGTGATTAGCGATAAGCTTAGCCTTTTTATACCGTCTTCCTCAGCATGCGGCTTTTGCTGTCCTTCAGCCAGTGCTTGCTGCAAGTAGAGAACAGATGGGTGAAACAATAGCCCTTGGTGTCTGACAGAGGAAAGATAAAAGAATGAGGTCTCCCCAACCTGCAAGTAATCTGTTCACACTGCTGTGTCATCTGCTGTGTAGCTGTGGCATTCACTTCAGTATCAAAAACCCAAGCACCTTCAGTCATTGTGGATGAATGGCTGGAACGTGCTTTCCTCTACTTTGAACTGTCTGGATGGGGTGAAATTCAGAAGAACCCCTCTTTTCCCTCTCCCAATCGGATTACGGGCAAGATGGGAACTCACGAGTCTTATGGAAGATGTCCTCTAAGATAAAACTCCTCGAACAATGTGACTTCTCCTGATCTTCCAAAAACTTGCAAAGAGTAAAAGTGATGAGAGGAACTGCAGGGCTATTTGTGTTTTGTGTCTGTGAAAGAAAGTAGCTGCCAAGGAGGGGAGGGGATTATGCAGGTTGGTTTGTATGGTGTAAGAGGATGGGAAAAGCTGTGCTCCAGCATGCCACTTGTGGTGAGTACAGAGTGGACCCTTCATGGATTCATTTTTAGCATCTCATGTAATTCTCCCACTGCCACTTTATAACTTAAGCAAGAATTGAGCTGGGCATCAGTTGTGGCTCTTAGGTGGGGCAACTAACTGGTTTTCCTTCACCATCCTGCATGCCTTGATGATCTCTCAGCCACAGGTTTAAGTGTTTTGCTAGGTCTGGGTGCTCTGTGGGGAATTGACAGCTTATCTCTGCCTCCCCAAGCAAGAAGAGGATGTCAAAGAGCCATCCATCTCATGTTAGGAAAGAGCCAAGACACCAATCTCCCTTCCAAACTAAAGAGTTTGTGTTTTACAATACCTTACATGAAATCATTCATGAGTTTCTGTGCTAGTAAGCAAAAACTGCTTGGAGGCTTCTTCTGTCCATCTGGGGATGGGGCAACTGGAGCGAGGGATTTTTCAAAGACCAGTGTTGTGGTTTATCAGATGGCTCTGTTTGCACCACATTCAGCATGAGCAGATGTCTCGGGAGCTGCTTTGACCTTGCTTCTATGTGGCTTATAGATAGGGAGTGGGAATAAATTATTTCTTCATTTGTCATTGCAAGGGAGACATCAAACAGAATCTACAGTTTGAGAAGTCCAATGATGTGTGGACAATAGAAGGAAAAACTGTGAGGGAAGAAGAGATTAAGAACTGGGAATGTTACTTGGGTAAGGGTTTTGGATCAGAGCAGCAAAATGTCTGAAGCTGGTATATTTTTTTAACAACAAAAAGAAAAAGTGTTTATGATGACAGGATGACTGGCAAAGAAGAATCCTTAGATTTCTGTGGAGTGACCCGTCAGCCAGAAAGTACTAGTATTTGGAGAAGCACACTCTCTGCTCAGCTTTTACACTGCTCTCTTCTTTTCTTCTCTATTTAAAAGACCATGGTGTGGACCGAGAGATGAATTTGAGCAGCTCTCAGTCCATTCTTTAAACCGGGCACCTATTGGTATTGCGTTTCAGCTGTCCTGGTGAACATTAACTCGTCCTGTGCTTTCTGAGTTTGCAAACTCAGCCAAGGGACAAAGAATTGAATAACCCTTGAAGAATGAACTGCTTTGTTGCCCACCGAGGCATAGCTGTGGCATTGTTTTCACCATGAGCTGGACAGTGAGTAATAGCGTCACAGCTGCTTCACTGAGCTCTGTGCTGGAGGATGCTTTAGTCTCCTTGGTCTTTTCTTTCCAAAGTCATTCACGTGTGGAGAAAGACAAAATACAGTTGTACGCAAGACTTCATTATTTTGTTTGTAAATGTAAGAAACCAGTGTTGAACTATGAAAAAAATGAACACTATCAGGCTTCACTTTGTAGAAATTTGAAGGTGTGGGGCGAAGTGTCAGCACTAACTCTTTTCCAGCTAAATTTTCAAAACCTGGACAGAGCTTTCTTCTCATCCTGTGTTCTGCATCTAGTAGTACTGGTCTAAGCAGAACTTTATCTCCGTTGATCAAGGAGACTGCCCTTGCCTAGGCAGCATTTAACACTGCTCTGTCCTCACAACCCGACAAGGAGTAGGCTGCTCATTGCATTGACTCAAAGCATTTACCTTGCAGCATTCGACTTTTATGTTTGATTTAGTAGCATGAACTACCTTTTAAAAATGTTTTTGCATTGCTCTAAACTCAGTCTGCCAAGAACTTTTGTCCAGTAGAGTAAGCTAGTTTTTAAGTGTAATTTAGACATAATTATCTCACCAAGATTGTATCTATTGAGAGCAAGACTGTGTTCATCAAGGACTCCTTTTAAAATATTTTCTCAAGTGGATTCTTCTCTGCTTTGCCAGACTAAGTCTTACATGATGAAAGTGATGAGCCTTTAGTGTCTGTGCACAATAGTCTACTGATCGTCGCTGTGGTCAGCAGGAATCAAAAAAGAAAATGATTTTATGTATTACTGTGAGACGAATAGAAAATATAAAGAAGGCATAATTGCATTGTTGTCTTAATCTGTGGTGTGGCCTGTGCCCTGAGTGACGGTCAGTTTGTTTTGTAGTCCTCAGTCTTGGAAAGACCTAAATAGAACTTAAAATTTCAGGGAAATGCAGCAAGGACAACCAGCTGTCTTCTGGATCTTCAGCAGAGAACCACCATATTGAGCTTGAGAAAGTTCTAACAGAGAGAAGGGTGAAGAGTGGGGACATTTGTTTTCTCCTCTACATGTGAGGACTGAAGGTCAACAGCAGGTTTCGGATTAAATGCTTCATCCTGTGCATAGCTTCAGCTGTGAAACTCATTGCTGCAGGTTGGTTTTGGTACCCTCAGTTTTGAGAAGTTCAGAATTGTGACTGGACAGGCCAATGAGGAAAAGATCTTGCAGTACGCAGAAACAAGTTCTGACTGGGAATTCATGCGAGTTTGCCAGTTGCTCAATGATACAGTAGAAGGGGTAATTACTGTAGTTTTTCCATGGTTTTTCTGCCCACACAGACCTGGGACCTGATTTTTGAAGACAGTTTGCAGGTGCGCACCTGTTAGTAAAGCCATTTAATCTATGTAATTTAACATCTATGAGGGTTTTTTGGGTAAAATACCTGGTATTATGAGGTGCTATCAAGAAGCTGTGTTTTTTGTGTGCGACATAGGTGATGCCATGGATTTTGACTGCTCTGGCAAGCTTGGTGCAGGGAAGAGAGACGTGATGTGATTAGAACATTGTTTTAGATGCACTAGGTTCATGAAATAGTCTGTTCAAGTCACAATTTTGGAAACAAAACAAAAGCAAAGTCTAATATTGGAGTGTGTATGCTACCCTTATTAAATAAATAAGACTATTTTAAATTGCTTTACAAATGATTCTAGTGTAATAGTATTAGGATTTTGGAAAGCAGCCTTTCATGTGTAATTTTGGGGGTTTTAAATAAAGATGGTTGTTTGGTGTGTTTGTTTTGCTCTTTCTATAGTGGCATTGTTTCTATTTATTCTTGTTTTACCTGCCTCCAAAAAAGCCTTGTATGAAAGGAGACCAGTGAAAGTGTATGTTTTTTGCTATCAGGTAAAAGTGAACAATTTTAAAGGCTTGAAGGCCACAATGTGAATACCAGTGTTTTTTAATGCAAAGCATTTGACATCCATCAGTGTTGTCATATCATGCTGTTATCACTGTATTGGATTTGGAAGAAAAATGCTACTAGTAATTTCCAGAGCATCATTTAATCATCTTTGTCAAATAACAGATTTATTATTGATTTTGGACTCCTAGTTAGCTTAGAGAATTGTATCTTCACTTGCTTTGCCTTTCTTGTTCCCTAGAGGATGTAGTGCCATGCTGCAAATTTCATAAACCAGCTTTGTTAAAAGAACATCGGAGTTGAAAATGCAAGCGTTCGGTTCAAGCACTGGGAATTTAAGCCCGAGTATCATCTGTTTTGTTCACCATCTGTGGCGTGATTTTGTAAAGAAGTGGTACCAGGAAGTACATTTAGGTCAGGAAATACATCCAGAAGATGCTGGTCTATTCTAATTTTGGAATGTGCACTTTTTTAATGTTTGCCTTTGATTTTTTTTTTTTTCTGTTTTGTATAGCTTTTCACATAATATAGGGCATAATGCTCTGTAGCTCTTGATTTACAGAGACTTAAGCAGATTGTCATCTGGGTTGAATCACAGCAGTTCACCATTCACGGCAAACAAAGAGTAACTAATAACTAATAGCAGTAGTAGAGTCCTGTTCCTTATATGTGTGCTTTAAGGTGGGAAGGTATTGATAGATGCCTTTTCTGATTTTTCTGTATATAACAAACCAATATCTTCATCTAGTTTAAGGCGTTAACTCTGATTTTGTTACTACACAGTTTCTTAAAAGGCCACTAGTTCAAGGTGAAGGTGTTGAGAGGATGAAAATTCTGTTCTATCAGTTCTATCAGAACTAGAAAGGCAAACCTTGTATTTTCAATTTTCAGCTGGAATAGCTTCAGCATCTAGTTGTGGCTTCTGCTTGAAGTTTTCTTCTCTATGCGGTCCACTCATACCTCTCTCTGCTTGTGTATTATAATTGACTTGTTTGCATTTTAAGGTATTTGAGTTTGTAATACAGATAAAAAGGTATGTGTTCTCCTGGTATTTGGTAATGTTGACTTTCTAATCAGAATATACTCCTCTACTCTGCTCTTGTGAGACCCCACCTTGTTAGAGCAAGTCCAGAGGAGTCAGGGAGTGCAGGGGTAGGATGAGGGGGAATGGTTTTGAGCTGAAAGAGGGGAGATTTAGATTAGATATTGGGAAGAAATGTTTTCCTGTGAGGGCGGTGAGGCACTGGCGCAGGTTGCCCGGGGAAGTGGTGGCTGCCCCATTCCTGGAAGCGTTCAAGGCCAGGTTGGATGAGGTTTTGGGTTGTGATCTGAGCTCTAATGCAGTGGAAGGTGTCTGTGTCCGTGGCAGGGGGGTTGGAACTAGGTGGTCTTTGGTGTTCGTTCTGACCCAAACCATTCTATGATCATGTCCCACTTTGGCCAGTATGGTCTCAGTGGTTTGCTGAGCAGCTGAGGGGTACTGAGATTCATTGATTGTGGCTTTGTTTTTTGGGTTTTCAGTGACTTGACTCTCGCTGCATTTCTCAGTTCTTTCCTGCTGTTATCCCCATCTTATCTTCTGTTTTCCTTGCGGTCTTGTCAGCATTGTCTGCCCTTCATTCATCTCAGGTTGTCTTCTCCTCTGCCCTGCCTCTGCGTCCACCTGCAGCTGGAAGCTTGGAGGGCAGAAGAAAGAGGGCACCTCTGTTCCTGGTATCCCCTGGGATTTCCAAGAGGTGGAGGAAGAATTGGGCAAAGAATTTCTTAGATCACAAGACAATTCAGTTTGTTACCTAGGTAAACGTGCAGTTAGGCAGATGCATCAGCGGCAGAGATGGAGTGATGGGCACGTGGGATGTGGCTCGCGTCTCCTGCAGCTACGTTGCCAGCTTCTAGCAAGGACTGAGCTATTGTATGTGAGTTTGATGTAACCAGATGCCTCTTCAGGTGTACGCAGGTGAGCTGGGTCTGTGTTCTGGTGGATGTGAGGGAAGCCACTTAGAGAGGCAAAATCATGAAGTGAAATGATCTGAACCTGGACATTAGTTGTATATCAGTGTGCAGACCACCCAGAAACAGATCTATTAAAATGGGAATCGGCAATTAGCCATGCACATGATTTTGCTGGAGGTTTAATAGTACAGTGTAGATGTTGCAATTAAGTGCAAGTTATTCCTTAATAATAGTGATAAACTCTACCGTGGCCCAGAAAGTGCAGCTCAGTCTGGTCGCCCTTACTGACCTAGGAAATGGAAATGCTGAAGAATTCACTGAGCTTTGCCATCTGAGTTGCCTTAAAGTTGAGAAAGGTCGCTTGCATTCTTTTAACTCTGTTTAAATGGCATTTTATTTTAATTGTGTAGTTCAGGCTACATAAAATCAATAACCTTCACAAGTACCGGACTGTTTTTCTTCCAGAAGAAAAGGATATTTCCATACATTTAGATGGTCCTTATTACTGTATTGCAAAATCATTACTATGGAGAATTTCAGTCAGATTCTATGTTCAGGTCCCAATGAAAGGATTTTTCCAAAGAAAGACTTTTTTACAGTTAGGAAGACAATTGCTTGTGCAGATTCATAGTAAAATTTTGCGTTGATGTGAATCCTGCTCTAAATCCTGTTTTGTCGATAACTGTTTCCTCAGTAGGGCACCAGAATTGATGAGAGAATCAACAGGCTTTCTGTTTCGTTATGTTCTTCAAGCCACAGAGAAACTTGTTTCTGTGTAATAGTGGCGTCCATTTTGTTATGCGAAGTAGCAAGCCTTTAAAATGGCATTTTATTCTCTTTTATAATCTTAGTTTAAATGAAAATGGCATGTGAGAGTGCCAAGCTTATGCAGATTTCTCTGCAACTTCTAGAATATGCTTTCTCGAGAGACTCCAGAACACAGCAAGTATGCCGTGCTGTCTCAATGTCTGCCTAAGGGGAGTTTTACCCTCCAATAAATTAAGAGTTTACAGATCATAAATCAGTGTTTTATCATCAGCTACCAGGTGACTCTCAAATGTCAAGCAAAGGTGCATGATGACACCCAGATTTCTGGTGGTGGCAGGAGCTGCCATTGTGTTATACTAAACAGAATTTTGCAAGAGGCAAATGTCACCTTTCCTAAATCTTTCAAGTGCGTGCTTTGTGCCTTCTTGAAGCTCTACAAAGCCATGTCTAAAATTTATACTAAAAATCTTTGTTGCAACCAAGTAGAAGTGTTTGGAAGAGGAGGATAACCTGGAAGAATCTTTGCATTATCAGAGGAGGTGGACAACTTGGGCAGGCATCCAATGACAGCAAATGTGCACAGTGAGGAAAAACAAGAGATTGGCTGTTCTGTAATGTAACCTTGATAGGAGGGGTTATTGAATGTATTTCTCGTACTGATTTGTATCGGCCTTTGGAAGTGCCATAAATAAGTCTGTGTAACGCGTTGGTGGTGATTTGTATTGTAGAAAGAATTGTTGTGACAACAATCTTAGAAACTGGAACTTCAGGGGTTCTATTTTTTTGCTGAGGTGAGAAATTTTTTGTCTTTATTTAAAACAAAACCCCTCTCTTTTTAACTCTCTCCCTGCCTCTCACTTCTCCCCCAGGCTTCCTCCCTCTTTTCCACTTCTGCCGCTCACAGCATCACGTCACTAAGTCATGAACTGACACAAAGAGAAGTAAGTTAATTGTGCATTGCTGACTGATTAAATCCACTCTTTGCATTTAGACTCTAGTGGATTTATGAAGATGAAGTAAAGGGGAAGAAATGACATGGCTACTGAGAGAAAAATGAGTATTAACGTCTTTTTAGCAACAGTGTGAGGAAATGTTCTATGCTTAAGCTACCTGGCTGTTTCAATTACTCATGAAACAGCATGGGTTGGATGTAATTCTGCTTGCTAGTGCTTGCTAAATGCTTCATAAGAGGTCCTAGATGATCCAGTTTGGACGTTGTTATAAGGATTCTGTAATTGTTGAATGGAAAAGAAACGCTCTGAAAGGGCTCAGCAAAACTCCTGAATTAGGCTGCCTTCTCCAGGCAATGTGGGGCTGGTGTTTTAAGATACCAGATGCCTATTTACTCGTAAAACTGAAAAAGTCATATTATGTTGTTTATGAAGTAAATACATGGAGCAGATCAATAGGTGAATATTTAAGAGGCTCTTTAGATGAATACGCTGCAAAAATTATGTAGGAGGAAGAAATACCTGGCTTCTAAGAGCTAAATCAAGCATCAGTAATGTGGATGAGGTTGTCATTGAGATTCCTACCCACGTGTGAGGAAAGAGCCTGGACAAAATTGTTAAAGACTGTTTTTTTTTTTTTTTTTTTTCAGTCGTCACCCTCAGCTTTTTTTTTCTAAATCATCAAATCTAACTTCGCTTAAAGTTAACAAAATAGTGGAAATAAAAGTAATACTGGAAAGCTTCAGTCTGAATAGAATGTGCTTTGGAAAGCTTGGGCCTTTGACATCAGGGTTAGATCAGATATACAGCTCTGCAAATTGAGTTGCTAGCTGTGAAGGACTTTATTGCTCTTCTGCGTCTTAAGACTTTAATGTACACTGTTTCTGTGGAAGCAGTGAGGAAGGAACTTTCAGAAGTGCAAAAATTTGCTTGGAAACTTACTTTTAGTGTGCCAAAAGCAGATTACCATACACATTGCACACGGGGAGCATGTGAACAGTCTCATCCACTGCCTCTTGCTTTATGAATAATTAATAACGCTTAAGTGGCCGATTTCCACAGATCTACCCCTTTACTGGGGGTATTTTGTTCCGTAATGCAACTTCTATCAGTTAAAGCGGATAAAAGTTTGTGAGTGATGATCGTGAGTGCTTCACTAAATACTAAAAGTATTTATTCCTTGGACAGAAACGCAATAAAAAAACTCAGCACTTTTCTCTGTAGTCTAAAAATAGCCTTCATCCCCCTCCTCTGTGGAACAGGTTTTACTTCCGTTACCTTGAACCTCGTACCCGTTTAGTCCAGCACAGTGCACAATGAGGTCAGCCTTCTGATGTGCGAGGGTTTCATTTCATGGTCACACTTGAGCAGGCAACAAATCGTGGGTGAACTTTGGTTCCTCGAGGTTTTCATTAGTGTCCTCAGTCCTAGCAGCATTGCATCTCGCAGCCAGAATGGAAGCACTGTTGGTTTTCATCATCTGCCTGTGGCTTCTAGGTGTAGGCTCCCAGTTCAGCTGGTCCTCTGGTGTGGTGAGACAGTGGATGGAGGGGGTGAAGAGGTAGAGTAGATGGGTACTTCTGCGGGGGTGGTATTCATGCAGCTTGCTGTGATCCACGACTCTGGCTTTCCCACAAAACTCTATTATAGGTATGCTGCCTGCTGAGCAGCCAGGAAACACACGCCAGCGCCGTGTGTCCTGGCTGAAGCCAGTGAGGAGCTGTGCAGGTGAAGATAAAATAAAAGACTTGGTGGGTGCAGACTGGAGTTGCTACTTCTCCTTCCCCTAGGTAGATCCCTGGAGAGCTCACTCTTGTTAAGCTCAGAACACAGAATTATAGAATCACCAGGTTGGAAAAGACCCATTGGATCATCGAGTCCAGCCATTCCCATCAGTCACTAAACCATGTCCTCAGCGCCTCATCCCTTAAACCCCTCCAGGGAAGGTGACTCAACCCCCTCCCTGGGCAGCCTGTTCCAGTGCCCAGTGACCCTTTCCATGAAAATTTTTTTCGTAATGTGCAGCCTAACATGCCTTACATCTATTTTGTGCTTTATGGTAGGATCCCATAAAGGTGCAGACCGACCAGTCCTTCCTAGTTAAATGGAGATGTTTCTTTTATCTATACAGGCAACTGCAATGCACAAGGTGAAACTTAAAGCTTCAGCTTCCACTACTTCTCTAATATTTTGATGCCAGTTGTGTTGCTGACATGTTTTCCTGTTCTTCTTATCTGAGATTTCTCTCTGCTGGAGGACAATCATTACTTTGTGGATTGCAGATTTGCTTCCCTCATCAGTCTAAGAATTGTTTTCATGGAAGTAATTCCAAATATCTCATTTCTCAGTTTGTGGATGGGCCCATTTATTGCAACTGTTGGGATTCTCGTTAGTGGAAATTAACACAAGCTGTGACATAGCTTGGCTTGACTTTTCCGCCACAGACCACGGTTACACGAGCTGAAATAACTCATTACTGAAGTCATCTGCAGTTAAGAGGAGCTTTCTGTCAAGTGGATTTGCAGAGAGCAGAGCACGATTACAGCCTGGGGAGCGGCATAACGCAGAGCAGTTACTCCACTGGAGCAGGGCGTATGGCGAGCCTCGGCTGAGCCGGCATCTCCAGCTTGACAGCCGTGATCGCCTCTCTCCAGCGTGCGCTGTACAGCAGGGTGATGCTGCAGGCAGAAAGAGGTGGCAGTGTTGCCTGGAAGGGAGCTGATGTAAGAGTGCGTTCTTCTAATGCTGTGCACTTCTGATGTTTGTTCTTAGAAAACGTGCTAAAAATCTGAAAGGGTTTAAAGAAAAAGGTACAGTATGATGTGAGGTCTATAGCGCCTGCCTTGCCTGAGCTTCAGTATTCGCTGTTGGTGACTCGTTTCTAAGAAGGTTCAGAGTTGAATTAATTACCACCAATGTGCAAGTGCCTGCATGAGGGGGAATTTCTGGTGGAGAGCTATTTAATTTAGCAGCAGAATGGATGATAAGGTCAGTTGGAGCAAAAAGAAAAGTAAGTTTGGGGCCATAAATAGCCTTTCCCAAGGAAGGGACATTTGCAATCAGGATAAGTGAGTGAAGATGATTGATGCAGCAGCTCTGTCTGTACTACTGAAGATGGTGCATTGCCCCAGCTGCTGGGTTGGTGATACCAGACTCACGAAGAGGATCTATCTACCATGGTAGAAAGGACCTTCTGCCCAGAGGGAGACCCATGTAGGCTTGCTAAACATAGAAGAGGTTTGTTATAACCCACTGGCCTTACTACCCTTGATATATTCCATGTTTAGCCTTAAAAATAAAGCCCATGGTATGTGTGGGAGATCCTGTCTGTATTGTGATTCTTGTATACTCCAGTTATTTCTTGGCACCTCAGTCACTAGCTGTTTACATGCTTTTACTGGGAGCTGTAATTCTGCTGCTTGTTCAGCTCCTGGCACAGTTAATTAACTGGTGGGCTTGGAAGGAAACCTGCTTCTGTGCTATTTTTTTAAGAGTTGAGAATGAACTTATGAAAACTGGTTGTTTCTCATGGTTTTAATATATAATGGAATGATGGCAAGGCAGATGTAATGATACTAGGTATTGATTTTTCATTTAATCAGTCCTAAAGGTAATTTTGTTGTTGTATTTTATGTTGTCTGAGGATGAATCTACTCACAAAAGATATCTAATGTTGTAATATGGCTACAAGAAGTTACTGCGAACTCTTTAATCTAGTGACGTAGTATATCTGTGAATCCAGCTATTTGGATTTTCTTGTAAACCTCTGAGATATGATACAGTGGAATCCTCTTACACACAAATTCCATGTAGCAAGTGACAGGACATAATGAAAGCGTAAACTGTTACACAAATAAAACTGTCAGATGCATAATGCTGCAGCTGTAAACAGCTGCGAATTTTGGCGTGTTCCACAGAGTTTAGCAGGCTGTGTTAGGATGCACATTTTTGGGGTCAGTTTTGACTGTCACAAAAGAGCTCGAAATGGTGTTGATACTTGCTCAAAAAAAACCAAAAACCTTCCTTGCTTGGAGAGGAAGTATTTCTAGTCAACATCTTAAAATGTCTGTGCTGCCAACCAAATTAGTAGTTACAGATTCACAGAATGGTTTGTTGGGAGACACCTAAAAGCCCATCCAGTTCTAAACCCCCAGCTGCAGGCAGTGACACCTTCAACTTGATCACTGTTGCTCAAAGCCTTATTCAGCCTGGTCTTGAACACCTCCAGGGTTAATTGTCTTTGATGAACTGCAATTGAAAAACACTGTATGGACAATAGATTATGCAAATTGTAGGAGATACATGTCCATGATACAGTACAAGAGGATTTCTCAATCTGTGTGGAATAAACAGCCCTACTAAAGACTGCTTCAATTTAAGGATAAGTTTTTTATTTATGCTCTAGATGTATTGAAATGTGTAGGGAAGTATGGCAGCATTGTCAGAAGTCACTCAAAGTGGTTTCTCCTCTGTTCTCCAGAGTGGTCTGCATAGTTGTTGCTGGACTTGAGCTGCTGAAGGAGTGTGTGCATTGTAGGTCTGCCCTGGACTCTGTAGCGGGGTAGGGAGGAGGAGAGGAGGTCCTGAATGCGTCTCTGCTCCTGGTGCTTGGTCCTCAGAAGGCAGCAGCGGTGGCTTGTCAAAACCCTCCCACAGATCTGGGTAAGAGTTTACGGCAAAGTGATGTTTTCCTGCTCTGTGCCTGGCACAAACATTTTGGAAAGCATCTTATTCATCGTCATTAGCTTTGCTCTGCGTGGGGATGGAGGATGGAGGTCAGCAAAAAGAAGACAGACAACCCGTCCTCTGTTAAACAAACAAGCAAACCTCACTCCATCCCATCAGGCGGTGCCAGTGCCAGCTTGGGAGCCGCTGGAGGGGAGGGTGGCAGCGCGCGGCTGCTGCCGGCTGTGCCGATGGGCACCTTGCTGGAGCAGCTGTCTCCACTTTGCAGCAGCGCAGAGCTGCGTGTGGTGTTTGAGATGGTGTGAATGGATGTGTCGACACAACTCAACCGTATTCCTGTCCGCATTGCCTGTCTCAGATCAAACTTTTCTCTGATGCTGCTGTATAAATACCAGATTCTTGCCTGTGTGGCCAGTAACTGCAGATACTATTGTCTGCAACCAGATACAAAGCACATGCCTGCTAGCGCTACTGGAGCTTTGCAATCCCTTCTTGACTCAGCCTGTACTGTAAAACAAAGCTCGTAAAATGTGTTAATTTTGGAGACAGATGAGACTTCTAGGTGGGATGCTCAGTATGTTATAGTTGGCTATTTGTCCTTTGGATCCTGTAAATAAAACAAAGATTTTCCTGCAGTGTGGTGTTTGGGGCTCATAGAAATGTTCTAATAAAAGGAAGACTGTAGCTTACTTTAGTGGACCTAAACCAAATGGAATGGGTTTTAAGTAGCCTGTATTATTTTACCAAGGTGACTTTTTTTTTCTTCTCCCCAGGGCAATTGTTGCTATGTAAAAGTAAAGTAATTTAGATGACTTCTGGAGACACGCGGCACATGTTTTGCATAACGCTGAGTTTTCAGGTGACCTGCTTTGTGACCCAGTATCCCATTCCTCTGGCAGATTTGTAAACATTCGTAGTACAAATTTGCAATGCAGGGCACACTCCTCTTTGCTGCTGGAAGGATGCTTCTGCCACCAGAAAAGGACAGATGCCTGTCCCCCTTGTTGCTGTCGACAAGCAGTGTGCTGAGAGCTTGATGGCAGGAGGCTGAACTGCTCAGCTTCCATCAAAGAAGCCGAAGAAAGGAGAGGGAATAGGAGGTTTTACAGCGGTCAAAACCCCTTATTGTTGGCTTAGTTCTGCTTAGCCACTGATTCACTGTGGACCCAACATCCTAAAGAGGAGCTTTCCACAAATCTCCCGGAACACTGTCGAGGGGGAAATAAGGTCTGGTTCTGTAGCAACGATCCTCTTGGAGGAAGAGCTTTTAGGAAACATGGGTAGTCCCACTTTGTGTAATTTATGGAGAAGTCTTGTTCTGCCCTGCTGATGCTCAGGGATCTCAGCTGAAACCTCCTGCGGCGGAGTCATCCTTGAGCCGTGTCAGCGTCGATTACGGAAATCAATCACTAGGACTTCATTAAACCAAGTACTGTATTTTAAAGTTTATAAATGTTACTTGTAGCAGTCACGAAGAAAGATCTGTTTGTTTTTCTAGGGTATATTAAGTGTAACATTGATTTTTTGACTTAAAAGTGTCCAAAACCAGAATTTAAGGCAAATAAAATGGGCATGAAGGGATGTGTTTTGCTTGCATTCAGAAAGATGACACATCAGGGATTTATATGAAATAGAAAACCTTCTGCAAGTTGCATGAAATGTAATAAATTGTGCCTGAAAACGCCCCCAGTTTGACTATAAAGGCCTTATCTCACCCATGTAAAATATTTATGCGTAAATGCATATTTTATATTTTCCCTTTACCGTCCTTGGGTTGCTTTATACTTCTGTAAGTGGCATCTCTGGTGTTTACTTGTAGTGGAGGCAGCAAAAAAACCTCATATGTTTTATTTGATGTTATTACTTTGACTTTTCTCTTGGTTTATTTTGGGTATAAGGAGGAGCAAAAAGGCTGATTAGAGTAGAGAGTGCTAGGGTGATAAAAGCAAAAGCAGAGAGCTGGAAATTTTTCTTGAAGCTCTTTGTTTAATTGGGACTTATCCCTCAGTCACATGAATCCAAAGGTTCTCATGGTTTTTTATATGTTATTATTCTTTGCCACTTCTGCCCCATATTGAATTGTGTTGAGTGTTAGTCTAAGAGGATAAAACTTAGTATATCAGATTTTTATGGAATTTGTCACTGTTTTGGTGGTTAAAAGATCTAAAACTTCGTGAGCTAAGGAGAATATCATCTGAATGTACTAAGATGATGCTGTTTTGGTAGCGATGTAATTGCTGTAGGAATGTTTGTGTCCCTTTTTAATGTTCATGTTTCTGAAAGCATTCAGTATTTTGAGTGTTTTCAATAAAATCTTGAAGAGCGATTCAAGTTTGGGAGACACTTCAGTGAGTGATTTAAAGCTCAAACTGTTTATTGAAGAGAAGGTGAAAAGGTGATATTGTCGCTTAGAAATAAATAA
Organism: Clamator glandarius; assembly: GCA_033459285.1. Classification (NCBI taxonomy): domain Eukaryota; kingdom Metazoa; phylum Chordata; class Aves; order Cuculiformes; family Cuculidae; genus Clamator; species Clamator glandarius. The sequence continues at coordinate 918,423 of JAUNZM010000054.1, forward strand.
GAGAAAGATATCAATTTAGGGAAAAAAAAAAGGTAAGAAGAAAGCTACAGGAAAAGCCAAAATTGATAGTTGAAGCAAGACAATTTGCAGAGAGAACATAGAAAACCTATTTAGAGGAGGTAATTAGCAGTTGATGCAATTTTTTAAAAGGAATTAGTAGATCAAAGATGCAGTGGTTTTAGCAGCTTTTTACCTTAAAGTTTGTAGTTACCAATTTTATTCCAGTGTGCTTTGGACTTCCTGAAGTTGAAAGGTTTAGAAAAGGATCCCTCAGCTTGGCGATTCCTCCTTTGTCGTGCCAGTGATGCTTCTGATTCTTTGCTGTCCCGCCCCATTGCTTCGATCCCGTTTCAGTGGTGCAGCCAAGGCAAAGGCTACGGATGCTGGGAAAAGTCTTGCTGCCAGCCCCTGCTTCTCATGTGCTGGTACCAGCGTGTGCTTGGTGTGGTGGTGGTGAGTCACTCCCAGTGCCTAATTAGCAGCTTTGTCAGTTAAGGGCTGGCAAGGAAAATTAGAGGAGCTTTCAGATCTTTGCACCAGCTAAACGGGAGTGTTGTTGGCACTGGAATAAAAGAGGGACCAGCGCAATCAGAGGTGAGAAGTGGGAAAGTGCTCGTTGGCATGGCTGCACTGAGCTAGCTCAGTCGTCGTGTGAGCTGCACTTTTATTTCCAGAGACCCGGAGCAGGCTGCCAAGGCAGCGGCAGGGAGGTTTGCTGGCTGGAGGAACGATCCGGATAGTCGTGCCTCCCAGCCAGTGGGTTAGTCGTGTCTTCTCAGCAGAATCTCTGAAACAGATAAATTTAAGACTTGTGATGCATCATTGTGAAGCGTTTGCCGAGTTAGTCATCTGCGGGGAGGGAGAAGGGTGGGCAACTCCTATGATTCCTACATGTCAGGCAATGTGGGAGATGCAGGATTATACTCTTTTGATATCTTCTTCTTAACTGGTTTGGGTTTTTTTTTCAGGCAAGGCATTGCTGAAGAGTAGGGGGGTTGTGCTTTCTTTGCTTGCACTTCTGATGTGTATTTTATCAGCTCTTTTTTGAAGAAGCTATGAATTTCATAACCCTAAATCCACAAACTTTTAGGATCCTGCTGGTCATTTCTTGATCATTTGTCCTTTTGGGATGAAAGACTAATTTTTCAAGATGTTCCAAGAAGAAAACTTCTTAAGCACAAAGAAACTTGCAGCATGACTATTCTAAAGTAAATGTAAAGGAATTGTGGTGTTCTGGCTAAGCTATTTCCCTGGATGCTGGGGCTGACTGAGCCTACAGTGTAAGGAAGGATAAATTGTTGGGCAAGGGTGAAGAGAGCTGTTGCTTGAGGTCTCACTGTGCTCCCCTGGCTTGCTGAGCTAGTTAGACATTGCATTGTAAACTTGCTGCTTTCACTTTTTTGGAAGCGGGCCTTATGTATGTTAAAATATTAAATTTCATCCCTTTAGTGTTAGTTTCTCCAGATAAATAGTTTAATAGCAGCTTGGGATTGGCTGTCGAGTCATGATAGCAGTGGCTGGGGGAGAAGGCTAATTCTTACTTAGCTGAAATAAACCTGAGCACTGCAAGAGATGGTGAAGCAGGTTAATTCTGATGTCAAAGTAAAACCTTTTTAAACTTCCCGTAACTGAGAATTATCTCATACTTCAGAATCTAAGCCATAGGTTTCTGGCTTTTTCCATGAAGGAGGGGGGAAACCAAACTAGTTTAACTTGTCACAAGAGGAAAAACTTGTTATACCCAACCAGTCTGGATGGTCTGTTGGCTCTGAATGAATCCAAATTCTTTATTGACATTCAGGCCGCAAAATTCAGTGTATGCGTAGAAGGTAGTTCATTTTCATATGCTATTGCAAGCGTAGCTGTTTGAATGCTGATTTACTTTCTATATGAGACCAAAATACAGATTTATGCTCTAGGATTCATGCCCTGTGTTTGAGATAGCTTTTTGCATCTGTGTTAATATTGCTTAGAGGAGGAGAACAAACTTCTGATTGTCAAAGTACTCGAGCTTAGGAAGGTTTTCTTAAAAGCCTAATTTTTCTTTTTGTTATTTATTAGGGTTGTGAAGCCTTACACATACAGGTGTGATATCTTTGGAGTCATGGTAATGGAATTATTCTAAATTCATTTTAGCCAGTTGTAAAACAATTTTGTGAGAACCTGTGGAAGAGGATTGTGCTGACTTAACTCAATCAGTCTCTGAATTGGTGAGATTTACAGGAGCCACCGGTTGATGGATATGCTGGTAAGAAGTATAGGGGGAAACTAGATGAAAAACGGGTGGGTGGAAGCAGAGGCTCGCTCTGAATCCATCGCTGGGGCTGTTGCATTGCTCCCCTGAAACAGCCAGGTGGTTGCAGGTGAGCTCAGCGCTGCCAGGTGCTCCAGCCTGCTGGCGTGAAGCATCTTCTGGAGCTGGGGTTATGTTGCTGCTCCAAGCAGAGCTGGTCTTCCCATGAAGCTGATGCATGTGGAATAGTTCCTGTGAGAGACGACCATCTGGATCGTGTACTTCCGCGTGTCGTTGGGAAACACGGGTTCCTAGAGTTTGGGATCACAGCTGAGGCATCCATCGGTCCAGGACTTTCGAGGGTGCGTTTAATGGTGTAATGTGTGCCTGCGACATTTTACTAGATGAAAATCACCGTCTCTGTAAGGCTGCAGTGCCCAACTGTGTGTGAGCACAAGGGGCCTTCAGTTGCACAGGGGTGATTTTCTGTCCTGAGAAGTTGCTAGAAGAGAAGAGGTTAATGAAGCTTCTCAACTCTCTTCAAAACAAAAGCTCTCTTCTCAGCCCTGGGTTTAGTTTTTAATTAGTTTGGATTATGGTTTGATTTAAAGCGAGTGGAGGGATGATGAGTTCATGTGATTTGGAGGTTTGAACCTTATGCTGCTATTTGTACTTTTTTGGTTAATAATGTATCCTTAGCTGGAAGGATGACTGGTGGGTTAACAGGATTCCTTCCTGTAAACCATGTTTAAAGAAAAAACGACCTTTTTTTGCGTACTTCATACGAGCTTAGAGTTGCCAGACAGCAGTGCAGAATAAAGAAAAGAGTGGTTTATTGTGAAATCCACTTCTGTTTAGGAAAAAATAAATTCTATGTAATACCTAATTCAGTGGTGTTATATTTTTTCCTTCTTCCTCTAAGCTACAGAAGCAGCATAATTTTATATACTTCATATTGGAAATTCATTCAAAAGCAGTCTAGATTTATTTATTTTTACTATCTCATCAGCAGAATATACTTTTTACGTGAATGTATTTTATAAATATATTGAAAAAACTGTCTAAAAAGAGCGTTCCCGAGGAATTGTTTTATTTTTTGGCACAATATATATGTTTTTAATGCAATTTAGGTTGTATCTAGTGAAAATGGAGCTTGAAATTCTGAAGCTGGTGCTTGTTCTTGTAAATAATGCACGTTTTAAGTCAACGCTTTGCGTCATTATCTTGAGCAATGGTTCAGCCTTGGTATATTTCAAAACAAATGTATTGGATAATGTGCTGCATACGTATATGGTTATTTATAGGTACAAACTTTGTGATTAGCTATTAATGTTAAAAAAAATACCAGAATGCTTGCTGAAGATATCTTCCTTATTCTGCTCTTTATTCGAGACATGATGTTAATTCTGCATATAAGAAATGATACGCAGGTATTAGAACTTGTCAACTTTTAGTGACTCAGGCACTTTGTTTGTCTTGAAGCTTCTTTCTTTCAAAATGGTATATTAATAATATGTAAGTTAAATTTAAGAGGAAAAGCAGTTTATTGTAGTTTGATTGTTAAGAGCAGTTCTTCCTTTTATATTTAAAAGAATCTGGTCCTGAAAATGTATTAGCAGAGGAAATTATCTGATTGAAGAAAACGTGTTTCATAGTCCTTATTTCAGAAGTGGAACTGTGCAGTCATTTAGACTGAGCCAGCAGTGATGTCTACAGAGAATATCCTTTGTCTAAATGAAAAAACCCACACTAAGAGAAGTGTGTTTGTTTTTTGAGGTTTTTTGTTTGTTTTTTTTTAACATAGGTTATTTTGGGAGAGCGCTTAGCCATCTGTTCTGCGCTCTGTCCTGTTACACCTCCAGCTTGAGTGCTTCCTTCTCTGTCCTTCCTTGCTGCACATGGATGATGATCTGTGCCTTATGTTGCAAAAGGACTTTCTACAGATAGAATCATAGAATTGTTCAGATTGGAAGGGTCCTTAAAGATCATCTAGTCCCCATCCAACCTGGCCTTGAACACCTCCAGGGATGGGGCAGCCACGGCTGTCCTGGGCAACCTGTGCCCATGCTTCACTACCCTCATAGTGAAGATAGAAGAAGGGAGTAGAAAAAACCTCTTGCCAGCTACTTTGGGTAGCCATTCTCTGTCTTAGTTGCATGGATCTTGTGTAAATGCAGATTCAGTAGTTATTGTCTCTTGATTTGTACTTGGTTGTTAGTCATTGCTGAGATTCGTAATGATGACATTTTGATAAAGTCACAGTGTGACGATGTGCTCATCTACTTCCATATGAAAAAACTTGTATTCTCTTAATCACATTTGGAGGGACCTTTCTTAATTCAAAATATCATCATGTAAAAGGCTGCCATGAAGCTGGCAATTTTGTTTCCTTGATGTATTTTAGAGCCTTTATTTCATTTCTTCCTATAGTTGAAACAACTGGGTTGCTGACTGATCACACTTGTAGCACCCCAATACCATAGGTCTCCTAAGCTGAAATTAAGATGAGGGTTTTCTAGTGTTTATCCAAGATCATTTCCAGTTGTCTCAGTAAGATGTTGCATTTCCACTCCTGCAAATCCTCAAGAGCCGGGACTTACTCAGCAACTTACACCTGCAGCTGCTGTGCAAGGAACTCCCTCTTTGCATTGGTGTTTTGGGTTTAACTCCCTCTTTGCGGTGGTGTTTTGGGTTTTGCCCATCAGGTGTTTCCAGATAGCTGCTTGGGGAAAGTAGATATCTGGATGGCTAATTTACAGTCACCAGCTAATACTGGAGCTTGCTGATTCAGAGGTGTCTCTGCTAGTGTACGTGATGTAATTGAAACCTTGCCTTGTCACTTCATACTTTGATAGCTAAGCCCAGGGTGTAATTTTACTCATCTTATCTGACTTTTAATACCCCTTGTCCAATGGTGAGGCTGTGCAGGTATGCCATCCCTCGAGGGATGCCGAGGTGTAATAGCATGGGGATTGACATACAAGCTGACCGACCCATGCTTTTCCCTTCTGCAGTTGCGCTGTGTTGTTCCACGTAAAGCAAAAACGCTTCTAACTTCCTGAGCCAGGACTCGTTGTGAAGATGTTGCACGTACTTTAAAGCTTCTTAGCCAGGGAGAACCACTGGTGCCACTTCGCATGCCCAAACTGTGCTTTGTAGTAAAACCAAGACAACGCAGCTCGTGGCATCAGTCTTCTGAGGGTTGTCCAAGCAGTACTCTGTTTTTCTAGGTAATGATTTAGGTGGTGCATACAAAGAATTTGATGTAAAAAGGAGCTAAATTTAGTCATAAACTTGCCAGACTCTAAAATAAAGGGGGTGATCTGAGGGAAGTGTTTTGTTAATCTGATATTTGGGGATTAATTATTCTTGTGAGTTCTGTGTGTTCTAACTGTTTGCTAGGTATACTGTGAGCTGAGCAAAGTGGGGCCAATCTGTTCACATCAAATATTTGTCTACACTCTTCCTGTACCTTTATTTTGCATGTATGTAGGTGTTGACTGATAGTAAGGAAAACAGTTGGTAAACAGTTCAGTCAAAAAAGCTTATTTGTAAGATTTTAATATGCATCTAAGAAGGAACCTCTGCCATGGCATGGAATAATGAAGTTTACATAGGCACAGTTTCAATTACAGTTTCAGATGAATGCTTATTGATGGCAGAAAGAGCTGTTTCTGCTGAAGTAGTAGTAGTGCTGCTGAAGGACAGGAGATGTGCTGCTGTTTCCACAGTGCAAAAAAATCTGCTTCTTTGCTAGAAATCTGTTTTCGGTTTTTCCTTTTTTTTTTTTTTCCCTTTCCTGGAGCTGTGTGTGAGGAAACTGGGGGAATTATCCTCAGCTGATAGTGTCTCCAGCTTAGCTCTGTGTTACCCAGCGAGTCCCACTATCGTGTTGTCACCTGTATAGTTATGAAGATGTATGAGACCCCAGCCCCCATGTAATACAGCTCTGGGCAGTGGTGGATTTCCACTTGAGTTGCTTTGCACATCAACACTGACATGTCAGATGCAGTTTACACTGTTTGAATGAACATCAGCCTCTGGCAGGAACTTCTAAAAAACGTTAATAAAATTCAGTGCAGAGTTGAGATAGCGAAGGTAATCCTCCATTTGCTTGTAGGACAGGTGTGTGTTGTACAAAACAGGATGGCACTGGGGATGGTTTTTGAGGCTTATGGTTGAGAGTATAAGAAATTTGCATCATGGATTGTGTACTGGATTTCATTGTCTTGGGCTAGAATGGAACTGAAATTCCTATGCGCTTTGTGGGAGGAGATCTCTGGTTCCTGAGACTGCGCTGCCAGCTTTATAGCTGAAGTACCAGTTTCTGGTCCTCACACACCTTTTGACTTATGTAAGCTTTGAAGAAACACAGTTTGTAAGTGTAATTTCTCCAGTTCTCCTCAAGCTGACCCAGCCCCCTGGTTAATTACCTGCATGCTCTAACATTAAGTCTCATAAAACTCAGTATGCTGAGCTCTAAACCCGTGTTTGCTGTTGGCCCTAAAAGTTAAATCCAGAATTTGAAGATCTGAAGCTCCTTATCCAGCAGACAAGCTGTGCTGGTGTGACGTGGCTCAGAGGCTGGAGAGAGGAGCACGTCAGAGCATCTCATCTTGTCATGGCATTTTGTGTGGCTGACATCACACCTTGGGAGAGGTTGGCTCTGCCATAGCCTTTCCCTGTGGAGAAGAGAGTGGCAGGAGGAAGAGTAGTCTCCAAAAGAGACCTTTGTCCCATTCTGTAATGGAGGGAGAACAAAAGACATGAATCTCAGCCAAACACCCTTTTCCTGCAGAGTCAAATCTCCCTTTACATCCATGAGCCTGGCCGGGTGCTGCTTCCCTGCCCAGTGTCATGACTTGGTCTTCTGTAAGGTGGATTTCCTCATAATTGCAGGGACCAGTGCTGTGTCTTTCCTAATACCAAATGTTTGGCAGAAATCTTGGCCAACTTTTTGATACAGATCGTTCATCTTTGGCTGGGAACACCTGGGCGGGGAGAGGCAGGGGCTTAAGGCTGTGTTTGGGGACAAGGTTCACGCTGGAAACTAATTAAGAGACTGAATTACACAGAGATATTAGGGAATAAAAAACTTGCCAGTGCCATTGAGGGAAAGCAGCCTCCTGACACAGAGCCCAAATGGCTGAAGTTTTTGGATGTAACCAAACTGTTTTTCTTTCCAGAGCCACAGAGAAGTGGTTTCTTGCATCAGTTCGTATGTGTGGAGATATGCATAGTGGAGCCTGCCTGAGCAGGGTGGCATGCAGAGGGGTCCGAGGTTAATGGATTGTATGGATTTATGGATAACTTTGGTTACACTAGCCAGTCTGAGTTCAAATCTCTTGCTGTTAAAGAGACACTTTTCCATTTAGCTTGAATCACACGTACTGTGTGGCCAAACAGTAGGGTAGCCGGTGATAATGCATCATCAGTTCATAGACCATCAGTCAAAAAAAGATGGTACTTACATCATTAGATGTGAGATCATTGCAGAACAAAATTGATAGAGGAAATTAATTATCCAGCTTTTGTATATCTCTTGACTATGATGATGAATCTACTTGCAGCAGACCTATAAAATTTTTAGGCATGATCTCTTACCTCACTGGAGAAAAGAAGTCTTTGGGAGTGTTTTTAAGTTCTGTTGCCTTGACCACTGAGGTCTGATAGCATGCTGAGCTGTCTGTGAACCTACATGGAGGTTTGTGTTTTTGCCACTATTACTAAGCCACTCATTAGTGTTGCTGTGAGCCTGCCTCTTACTGTGTGGTTGCCTGATTTCTGGAGGCTTTTGATTTAAACTTAATGCAGAAGAGTGAGGAAATATTGAAGTATTTACCAGAAAAAGTGTTCATAGTTTTGATGTAAAGTTATTTTCATTTGAACTTTCCTCAAACTCAGAATGATGGCAAGAAGCACTGGAGCACGTAAACAAGCTTTATGTGGTGACTGGGTGAGTCTGGGCTTCAGCATCTTTGGGCTGGCGGCTAAATCTGGTGGAGTTAATATAGTGAGATGGAAGGATGTGACAGAGTCTATGTTGTGGTATTCTTAAGTTTAGTTTACATATGTGTAATGATTTTAGTTTTTTCCATGTAATCAAGTACTGTAGAGATGTGGAAACCCATCAGGTGCCCTGTGGTGGGAACAGTACTTAAATCTTCTGTGGTATGAGAGATTTGAGGACAGTTTAGAATTTTTCAGAGCAAAGTAGATCACAGAAGCTGTTAAGCGTATGAAGGAACGACACCTTCAACAAGTGCCTGTAGTGCGTGCACAGTGTGCGTGAAGGCAGAGGGGGAAAAATCCCTCATTTTACAATTGGCTTGTTTCTGCTTTGTTTTAAGAGAATATAAACATAGTATTGTGTGAAAAATAATGTACCTGTTTATTTGTTTTGGAATTCAATGTCAACTCGGAGAGACAGGCGTATCTAATCTAAATGTGTTTGCAAAAGTCAGAAATGCAAAGGCACATTTTCTTTAGGCGCGTAACATCACAGATTTATTGTTTACTCCTGTGTTGATAGATGCTGCAGAAGCTTTAGATGTGGAGGTGAAGCAGTACTACTTGTTCTAGATCTCTGGGGTGTCCAGAATCAGACCTAATTTGATTAGAGACAGAGTTCTTTTTCAAGCAATGACATCTGAAATCTGTAATTTACATATGCGCGCAGCCTTCGCGCTGTTCAGAGATGCCAGGCAAGGCTGTCCACCGTTTCCTGGTGTTTTAAAGCCTCTGGCAATAGCCATTAGGAAGGATGTGTCACTAAAAAGCATAACTGTGGGGAATGGATTATACAAAACGCCTTGCTATGCGGGTACTCTGGAGAACTGCTGATGGATATAGGAAACATGGACATTTAGCTGGTGCTGGCAGATGTGTCTAAGCGCTGTGCCAATGAAATGAGCTATTTAAGGAGAAAAGTTGCTGCTGTTTGTTACTTCAGGTGAATGCAGAAGGAAAGTGCCTTAGGATAGCTGTGATGGAGTGATGATTTTGAGCATACTGACACTGATGACGATACTCTCTTTTGAGAAAGAATCTCCCTGGTGTCACACTGGGGAGGTGGCAGAGCTGTGCAAGGGGCTGCAGAGTCATCGGTGTTTTAGTCCTGGCAGTTGCCAGTTACTAAAGAAAAAGAAGAATAAAACGCAAGTGATGTGGAGGGTCGCATTGTGTGTCTGGTGCTGTGCATGGACCCTGGGTGGCTGCAGGGCAGCCACCTCCCCAGCTGCTGTGGAGAAGGCAGCAGTTTTCCAGCTTGGCTTTGCTGCATGGATGTGCTTAAGAACAGCAGCGTACCCCATCCCGGCTGATGCTGAGGAGCACTGGGTAGGTAGGGGAGACCTCCTTGCTCCCTCCAGATGCAGCAACCAGAAAAATTAGGATTTTTCTCCTGAAAACTTGCAGTTTTCCAGTCTTCAGCCAGCAAAGAGAAAAAAGTGCTTAAATCATTGTATCTGTAAGGAGATGAAAGCAAGGAAATCCTCTCTATTCATTCTGGGATCTTGGACTGGGACAAGGGGAGAGACCCCTGCATCAGATAATTACGTGCCATTCAAAAAGTATGTATGAAACATAGTTTGAAAAGAAACCCAAAACTTGAGTTCAGCCCTAGTGTCTCCTGCAGATGGATCCTGGCTTGTTTTATATGTTATAGTTCCTGGAACAGCTTTGCCATACTCAGAAATGCATTTGTTTTTTTAAATTGCGTGGAGCGTGCTGTGCTGTGAGCTTTGAGAGGACCTACGCCTCCTGGCCGCCACTGGATCTGTCCCATTCAATTAAAGGGGAAAAAAAAACAGTGTGGGAGACACCTGCAAGGACGTGTTGGGAGCAGTGCAAGGTGGAGGAGCTTCTGCTCGGATACCTGCTGGTGTCAGCTGAGCCAGAGGGCATCATCCATCCCTGCGATGGGAGCTGGGAGAGAGGGATGCGTTTGGCTGCTGTCGCCTGTGTCAGAGTCCGCCCTTTGCTCCAGCAGCATGAGATCATAATAATGAACACAGGGGAAAGGCGCTCAGAGTGAAAGTGACCTTGTGAACCTTAATTGCAGACTCATTTGCATCCAGCCTGATGCTCCCTCAAGGCTCTGTGGCCGAGTGGCTGTCAGTAGAGTCATCCTATGGGAGGATCTTAACCTTTGTTTCCATAACTTGGGTACCAGGCTCTTGTATAACAAAATATTCCCAGTCATCTTGCAGTTCTGAGTCTTTTCACTTCCTTTTCCTCTTGGATTGCGTTTGCTGCTCTGACATGCACTTTAACAGCAAATGTTATTCTGTCTGGGGACGCTCGTTAAGAAAATGTTGATGGTGGAGCTAATAGGAAAAATATTCTAATGTTCTAGACTAAGTCAAGTAAATTGAGGCTTCATTCTTTGCACCGACTCACAGAGTAGTTACATCTCGGAATTTCTTAATTTGCATGTTTCATATGTATTTTTTCTCACTGTTCATTTTTGTGAAAAGAAAGACAAAGTACTTGGTACTATCTTGGTACTAAATCTTGGTACTAAAATGGTCATTGCAGAACATATCAGTTACATGCACTAATGAGTACCTAAACCCTGGATGGTGCAGGAGAAAAATTGCATGCTCTTTTTACTCATTTCTTTTGCTTTTATTGGAAAAGTAAAATTGGAGACTGCCTTCCTTCCGTCTTTACACCCTGCTTTCCTTAAATAAAACTCAAGGCAAGATGTGATTTCTTTTTCTGTTCTAGTGGAGACTCGGGTGGCCTTTTTTAGGCAGGTTTGCCAGGATCTATTTTCGGGACGGATGTCCGCTGGACCCTTAGCAGAAGTCAAGACCTTGACAGATAGCAGAGCCGCTTGGAAGAGGTGGTGCTCACAGACAGCCCTTGTTCCTCTGCCAGCGTTCACAGCTGATCAATTCATTACTCTGCTGAGTGCTTAAAGTGAATACCCTTGTGGCTGTTCAGTGTGGCTCCAAAACAAAAACATATTTTGCTCATTTAATAATTGAAAATACGTTATTATGTAGGGTTTCATTGGTACTTTATGATACTAAAAGAGCTGTTGTTATTGGGCTTTCACCCCATATTTAACTCCCTGCTCTTCTGCAGTCTGGTTGAAGATGTTGCTTCAAATCCAAGCAATTGTAATGAGTCTGACCAAGTTCTTTAGTCCTTTTTTTTTTTTTTTAAGAATTAATTATGAATCTTGGTCTAAATATGTACTGTGCTCCCTCTGCTGGCTCAGCAGCAAGGATTAACACTTTGCCTTCCCTCCCCATGGGTGTGTGCCCTAAAAGTGTGGTCTCGGGAGCAGGAGCTTCATTAAAATTGCAACAGGAGAGACTTTGGTGCGTCGGAAAGAAAGAGGTGGTTTGGGCCAGGAAACCCATTTTGCATTCAGTGGTTGCATAGGGTTTTACTAACAGAGATAGAGCTATAATTTGAAAATAGTACATCAGTAAAAAAGGTGGCATCTTTGAAAGGTAGTTAGCTTTTTCAAAAATAAAATGGGAAACTGGGGATATTGACAGGAAAATAACATTTTAGTAGCGAGTTTGGGGGAGCTGAAGTTTATACCAAGGTAGAATCAGCCTCTTTACATACAATTAAAAAGCAGGGAGAATTAAATGCTGTTTAGGTATAATTTGATACCTACAGTTTCTTTTTCCTTAGAAACCAATGAATATGTGTTAAATTTATCTTGGCATATGAAAAAGATGTAATGACTTGTGCTAACAAGATAAAGGGGAAGGCAGCACTTAATTTCCTAGGTAATACACAAAATAAAAATGATTTGCGTGCCTTCAAATGATTATGCACAACCTCGTTAAATGCTGTACAATACAAATGAAGAAGAAATGAGTTATTCAGCTCGGACACATTTTTGTGACTGAAGAATGCATATGGAGGGACAGAAGGAGCAGGACTTGTTCTCCACTGGCTCTCAGGCTTCTGGTAATCCTTACTGGCAAGGCAGTGGGTTGAGAAGCACAGCAATGCCAAGAACATAAAAATGCAGTGATGTGTTTGTGTGATATTTCATTGTTACGTGGTGGTGCTTTGGTTAAGGATTTGCTTGTTCTTTAAATCTAAATTACTCTCCTCTATATTTAGTCCTCGATTGCTGCATAAGGTACAAGCCATTGGTGATGCTTACATCCCTGCTGCTGTTGCCTTCTAGGGGCTCTCCTAATAACACGACATTTTCTGCTGATGTTTTACCAGCAAATTGCCCTCTTTGAGATTCCAGAGTGCATTTGGTTTCTCTAATGTAATGCGAAATGGCCCCAGTCACAGTAGCGGGTAGCGCTGTGTATATTGACTTGTGCGGCACTGTAAGGAGAGGAGCTTTGTGCCCAGTTCACTCCATTCGGGTTGTCAGTCACTGCTGCATCATGGTCGAAACGGTTTATTGGGTATGACTGCCAAATTTTACACAGGTGCCAGATTAATTTTGATATATTGTACTTGTAACAGTGATTCTGGACAGTTTGCAATATCTCTGCTGGAGGGCTGTCAATGGAAGTGTATAAGCAGTTGGCTAACATATCAATGGTGGTGTGAATAATTTTCTGTAGTATTTTCAAAACATCTCAGGAAAGGAAATATATTAAACAGAAACAGGGAAGGGTTCCTACTGAGCACTGGAACAGGCTTTCCAGAGAGGTTGTGGAGTCGTCTTCTCTGGAGATACTCAGTACCCTCCTAGACGTGCTCCTGTGCAGCCTGCTGTAGGTGAACCTGCTTTGGAAGGGGTGAACGGACCAAATGATCTCCAGAGGTTCCTTCCAACTCTGACCAGTTTGTACACTACTCTGTAGTATCAGATTGTGCTTTAGGTGGTTAAGGGCTGTTTGAAGCGTTGCTTTGCTGGTCTTCCTATGCCCTTGATGCGAGCATTCCACTCTGCTCCTGGAGAGATGAGTATTTGGATCTCATGCTGCTTCTTTTGCCTAGAGTCTTTGTCTCACAAAAACCTCTTCAGATTCAAGCACTGCGATGGAGACACCTTTTCTTTCAGAGGTTTGGGATTTGCCTACTTCAGCTTTCCTCCCTATTCTTGTGATGCACAAATGCCTCCCTCACGGGTCCCACTTGGCAAATGTCTTTTCCTCCTGTTCCAGCCCTCCTGCTCACGTTGTGTACTGGAGACTGGTGTGAGGTACTGACAGCTCTGCTACTGCAAAGCCAGGGATGCTGCTGGTGCTCGGCTGTGCTGTGGACGTTTTTTTTTTTTTTAACCACTTGGACTACTATTCCCTCATCTCTTGAAGGGAGGATAAGCCTTTGAGCCTACCAGCTCTAGACTTCCCAACTGAGAGGTCCTGGCTTCTCCCAAGAGCCATATCTTGCTTTCTGCAACTGGTACATCACGATCAAACTTGATGACTAGTTTAGACCTTTGAATTTCAAGTCATTCACATGTTTTCTTTTGCTGTTGTCTCGCCTGAACAATTGTGTTCCTTAATTATTCAGCTTTTGCTATACTTTTAGAATAGAGATTTTTTTCCTCTGCCTGAGTAATTTTGGGGAAAAAACAACCATAGTTTTCCAGTGAGTATTAGCCATGTTCAAAGGCTGTTCTTTAAAGCAGTTTTGAAAAATGGCTTCTTTTAACACAGTGTGATATTTAAAGCAATCTCTGCTGACCATTCAAATCACGTTAGCTATTTTACTAGCTTGCTCCTTGCCTGCTTCCCATGATTTTATAGCAAGGCATATTGATGAATCTTGCTTTTCAATAACAACCTTCCAAGAATTAAGCTATTACTGGAAAACAATCCAGCTTTGCTTTCTTATTTTGTAATCATATTCCTGTCTGCGGTTGAAGCTTGTTTTATCTCATACCTTTCTGCTTTCCCTGGTGATGTAGCCTTATGAAAATTCATTAATTTCCTCATGATATTTTACTGAAATTACTGACCATTTTGAGTATTTTTCCCCATTTTGTTAAAACTTGCAAAGATTTCTAATACGTTGAGGAGTTGTTTTACAGCAACTGCCCTTGTTTTATTTGTAGTCTTAACTTTGTGTAGGGCTTTGTAAGTTGGCAGTGAGTCATTGTATTGGACAGCCTATTAGGAAATACATGGTGGGAGCAGTCTGGGGACACAGCAACCATAGAGGTTTCATCTGTCTCTAACTTCTTGAGCATTTTTCATCTTCTCGCACCACCAAGAAAATTCAAGTAAAGTCACAAAAAATATATCGTTCTCTAGAAGCAGTAATTTTTCACTTTTTATTACTATAGCTTTATGGTTTGCTCTTAGGCAAAAATAAGTGAAAGAATAGAGTGCTGATCATGTAATTCTTATGCAGCCTGTCTTTGGGGCAATGCAACTACAAATCTCAGTATTATTTGTGGTCTTTTTACAACTGAAATGTATGAATTGGGTAATATTCGTGTCTGTTTGTGAAATACTTTTACTTTTTTTTTTTTTACACTGTGGGTGCTGATCTCAGCTGGAGGTTTTGATGGTGTTTCCATGATCTCAGTACTCTGGACTGATTGTTCAGCCTTCCCCTGGAAAAGCGTTTTGGGTGAGACTAAAGGTGGTGCTTGGTGTTCACCCACACAAGGTATTTGTATAATGCTTGTAGGGCCATCCAACCTCTCCCAGGTGTAGTAGGTGGAAACTGAAACTTCTTGTTTGCTGGGATTCTGGATGTATCTAATAGTGATCATGTTCAGTGAAATGACTACAATTATTTTGTCGCATCAGTAGCATTTACTACATGCAGCTAAAAGATTACAAAGCTAAGAACAAAAACCTCAGTCTCTGTTACCTTACGGGGGCTGCTTTCATGTCAAGGCAATTTTTTGCAGAGATTATGCATGAAATGTCGTAAACAACTGTTTTGTGGAACAGCTCGGTGGAGAGTCCTTGAGACGAGAATCGTGTCTTGGTACAGTCAGTTTGAGGTGGAAGCAGAGAATCATAGAATAATCAGGTTGGAAGAAACCCACCAGATCGAGTCCAACCATTCCCATCAATCACTAAACCATGCCCCTTAGCACCTCATCCACCCTCACCTTAAACACCTCCAGGGAAGGTGACTCAGCCCCCTCCCTGGGCAGCCTCTGCCAGTGCCCAATGACCCTTTCCATGAAAAATTTTGTCCTGATGTCCAGCCTAAATCTCCTCTGGTGGAGGTTGTGGCCATTCCCTCTCAGCCTCTGCAACAGTGGTTGTCTTGTACTCAGTTTTAGAGCAATATCCCCCCCATCACTGTCATATTCAGCTTCTGTAATGAGAATGACATGAAAATTATGGAGAGAAGAATTCCTTCTCTGCTCTTGTTTTCCATTGCAAAAGAAACAACTGAAAGCTTAAAGTGGCCACAGGATGCACAGTGACTGCTTAAAGACTGTGGTGAAGAGCTGACTTACGCCAACCATTAAAAAAAGGGTTATTTTTGGAGGGAAGAAGCCAATATTGTCAAACTGCAAAAGTTTACTAGAAGTAAAAAGAGGAAGCTGTCGTAAAACAAGGAAGCTAGAAAATGACATGAATTCTGGAAAGGTGAAAGAACGAAATGGGGAATTCTACTTCTAAAATTGAAGATCAGCTTAGTTACAATTGCAAGTAAAAGCCACTAATAATTCTTTTCACAAAAAAATTGCCTTCCAGGTGTGAAAGGAGCATTTGAGAAAGATAGAAATGTAAATGCAGAAGCTAAACTGTTTCTTTGCGTGCAAGAGGATTGTAGGGCGAGTTGTACCCGTTGAAGCCTTTTTCTTCCAGAAGACTTTCTGAGGAACTGTCTCAAATTGAAGTGTCAGTAGAATAGGATTTATAATTAATTGGTGAAAGGAACTGTAACAAATCATCAGGACCAGAGGGTGTTAAATCAAGATTTCTAGAAGCATTTGAATGTGAACTTGATGAGCCCCTAACTCAAGTGTGTAACCTATTACTTAAGTTGGCCTTGACGCTGAAGAATAGAAGATTACGAATGTGATACTAGTTTTTTTTTCCTTTTTTTTCCTTTTTTCTTTCATGGCTTGGTGCATGTTGCAAGGAGCTGCAGACAGTAAATGCACGGGGCATATAGACAGAACCTGTAGTAAAGAAGAGGCTTAATGAAAACGTGGGTAAGAGTCAATATTAGCTCTGGAAGAGGAAAGTGGTTTGGAGGAGCCCATGAGTATGTAGGTGTGGGTGAGTTGGCTGGTGTGGCAGCTGTAGCTTTCCATGAAGGGTCCCTCACTGAAAGCTCTTAACGTTTCAGAACTCCCAGGTAGAGCCTCTGCCTGACCAGTCACAGGTGAGCAGCAGGCTCTGTGCAGTTGAGGGGAATATGGAAAAGAGGGTAAGAAAACCCATTATTTATGATTTTTTGTAATTTCATGACTCCTGGGACAACCAGGAGGCTTAAATCTGCTGGCAGGATCCCAATGATCAAGCAGAGTGAATTAAAGGAGGATGCTTACTGCCTATTAAATCCCAAGCTTTCAGTATCACCTGCAACGTGGAAAAATCCCTAATTGACCGTTTTAAAAAACTGATAATGGAGGTTTTTTTTGCTGCTACTGCTGCTTTTACACTTCGCAAAATACCTGTTGTAGGCCACTACAGGAGCAGGGGCTTTGCTTGGCTTTTAGGTCTGTTGTGGCCACCAGCTTTTGGCTGGTTTACGCTGGCAATAACTCAGTTAAACACAGCAGCAGTACAGAAGGGCATGGTGGGCTGTACCTCTGAGGTATGCAGATATATAAATACCTATTTTCTTCTTAAGGGTGGAAAAGAGAACATATGGGTTCCCCTCTGGGTATTGTAGTCTAACTTCAGGTTCTACAGCGTTTGAGGTTATTTGAATAAAAATATTTAAAGGAAAGAATAGAAGCCTTTCAGAACATGTGAATCTTGTGCATTATGACAAGATAATGAACATTCAGCTTGTTCAAATTATTCTTTGTTTCTGCCACCTTCATCGTGTTGAAACTAAAAATGTTCAGAGGCTGCAGAGAGGAGAAGAAACAAAGATATTACGCTTGAGATCAAGAATCCAGATCCCCGAGTTTACCTGTTTTCCTGGTATGAGGAAGGGAAATTGGGTTTGAGCTGCTTGTCCAAAACCTGTTCTGATACTCTGGCGTTAGCTGTCCATTTAATGCTGTATTTTAGCCAACTGATATCCTGACTTCTCTCCCTTGCTTCCTATTATAGTTGAAATTTTGCTTTTGATAATCACTGTATTGGTCACACTGCAGTTCCTTTGGATGCGTGTGCTGTTCACGTTGCAAGGCAGGGGTGTTGTGCATGTTATTACTCCTGCACTGGCGTGCGGAAGAGGGACCGCAAATGCTGGAGTGTTTATTACCATTCAGCAGCACTTTCTTTTGAGGTTTGTGATGGAATTTGCCGGCTCCTGCAGGACCGTTCTTACTCAGTATTTCTCGCGGCATAGATTTGCTTTTGTTACAAGAAAAACTCCAGGAAAGCAGTAGCATGTTTACAAAATTAAGTGTTTCATCGTGGCGTTCAGCAGCGTATAGAAGGCTTTGGGGACTGAGTGCATGCTATCTGCATAAAAAGCAACCTTACCTTGAATGGTCTGTATGAATCCAGGTGGTGGGGTGTTTTTCTCCATTTTCTTCCTCCTGAATCCACCTTTCCTGTTCTTTACAGGGTTGGCTCAGCCTAGGGTGGCCCTGAATTGAACGTTGAGGGAAATATGTTGTTCAATAAATAGCAATTAATGTAGCTTATTCATTTTTTGTTTATGTACAGTGTATAACGGCTTTGCTAACCTTGTATTGAGAATGCATTATTTTTGGACAGAGGATAATTATACATCTTTTGCTCATTTCAGATTGAGATACAAAAGACTTAATAGCTCAGTTTAAAGGGCTTGCTTTTCCTTTTCATCAGTGGAACTTCAAGTAGGTTTAGTTCTGAAAAGGATGAGAACTTGCACCACTTACAATTAGGAAAGGAGAACTGGAAATATTTTTATATATGTATCATAGCTATGTGTAGCACGTGTGTCTGCTGGCGTACTTTAGAATTAATAAAGTGATACTGATATTTACATAATAATCATTTCTGGAATTTGCTGCTAGAAAGATTCAGTTTTTTTCCTTTCTGCTTCAAAAAACCCAACCCAATAAAAATATAAAGCTAATAAATATACAGCAAAGGCTATTTTAACCAGGTCTCGTTTCTTTAGAATATGGAATTACTTCTTTTGAGGGATCAGGAGCCTGTTCTTCCCACTGTACCAGAATCTAATATTAATTTTTCTGTTCCCTTTACATGCCTTTTCCTCTGGCTTAAGTGTGGGGCATGTTCATGGCTGGCCAGAGGTGGCTTTGGCCACTGCAGCAGGCATTGTACATATGCAGGAGACCATCTTCTATCCTCCACTTATATGCAACTGTACAAGCTACATTTTAGTCCTTTACAAATCTTGTCAATCCGTTTTAATACCTGTTAGGAGTTGCAGAGGCTTGTAGGGACTAAACAGCTCTTGTTTTACTAGAGGGATGCTGTTAGGTTTATTATCTTCTTATCAAAAGCAAAAAAAATCAAAAGCAAGGAATTGTCAGGAATCCACATGTGCTAAATGTGCCATCCAGGCTGCTCTGGTGATTCCCCGTTGTTGGCGTGTGAGTTTTCTTGTGCGCGGGAGGTATTTGGTTGTGTTATCTAGGAGTCTGAGCAAAGCAATGTGACTGCAATGGTTAGTTCTAAAATCACTTATCTGTCGGAGCTCTTGCCTCTGGCGTTGGGTTGATCTAAGAGAAGTCTCTCCATGAGATGAAAAAATTTGTTTCGTAATTAAAACCAAAATAATTTAGCCATGAAGTAAAATACATCATTCCTGTATTTCCTTCTTCATGTTATTGAAGTGCCTGTAGTGAAGCTCAGATTGGTGACTTCTAATTGGGAGCTAGGTTCTAAATGAGGGAAAACAAGCTGAGAGAAAGTTTGTTAGTGAATTAAGGAACGCTTCTGACCTTTCAGGTTTGCAGAAAGTGTTGGGTGACACCAAAGATGTGGGTTTATTCTTTTTTTTTTCCCTCCCTTTGAAACACAACAAATACCCTCTTCTGTTACTTCATTTTATGAAGCTTTTAAAATGAAACCAGTGCCTGAACAGTGATTTCAATGATATTTTATGAAGAGAATACAGAGAATCATGTACTCACTTGTCTGCTCTCTGGTTGCTTCACCAATTGTCCTTCCTGGTTTTCCAGTACCAGTTCTCTTTCAGTTGAGTAGGTGCTGAAGAATTTGCTCATCAAGAGAAAGCAATGCCAATGCCACTTCAAATTTTATTCTGTATATTTTTCCCTGGTATAAACACACATCACATAGTCCATCACTACCGCAAGCGATTGCAGTAAGTCCTCCTTGCAGTCTGATCAAGTACCACTTAAAAACTATTTTCATTTTGGGTGGCTGTTGCTTGCTGAATGGGCAAGCAAACAATTTCCAGTTTGTAACCTAATTTTTTTTTAGGCATTGTTAGTCTACAGGGTCTTGTTTTGCAGGAATACTTTTTGAATATGAATGACCAGGACTGCCCACAAGGCTGTACCAAGCCTCAGTGTAATATGCACAGCAAAAATCCTCTGAGACGTACCTCAGGGCTGTGTCACTTACCCATCCTCCATCTAATGCTCCATTTTTTTATTATTAATTTTCTACCTAATTATACCAGGAATTATTTTTCTCCTCGAGTGCATGATTTTGCATGTGGTACAAAGTATTTGGGTCTATATTTGTTACCTATCCTTAAAATTACCCTGTTCTTAGCGTATGACAGATGTCATCCTCTACAGTGATATGCAGCAAACTTGATTAGTGTTTTCCTTTTGTCTTCAAGTCACTTTTGTTTCTATATATATACACATATACATACATATATATATAATTAGAATATATCTGTCTCAGGATAAACCCTTGGGGGAAAAAATCTATTAAAACTACTACAGCCTCATATTTCTTGTTCATATTTGACCTTTTGACTTTAGACCCTTTCTTTATTTCTTTTAGGATTCCTGTATTGGTTTTTATTTTCTCCCACAGAAATGGTTATTTCCTACATAACATTGCAACATTGTTTTCTGATGCCTGGATAAATGAGACCTACCACATGCTTAGAGAGATCTGGGGTTTTATTTGCAAAACATACTGGGAAAATGTGACATGAATTATTGCTGCTAACCCAAGTTGCTTCTTACCCTGTTTTTTGTTTTTCCACTTTTCCTTCAGGTCTCTAATTATCTGTCTTTTGAAATGTTTTAAAACATTTCATTACTTCTAAGATCAAATCGGCCAACATTTAGATATCAAAATTAGTTTCCCCCTCTTTTTTTTGAACAGGCATTTGCATTTGTTATGCTATAATCCTCTGGTACCAGTCTAGCTGGATACGTTTGCCATCAGTCCTGCAGTTGGCACACCCCACATGGATGTTTTGAAATGCTTTTTCAGGTCCCTGAGCTGCAGTGCATTGAATTGTGGTTGAGTTGGGCTTCCTCTCTGGTTGCAGTAGCTTCTGTGTCCATCCTAACTGCCTTCACCATCCCGCCTCCATCCCACCTTTCTCAGCGCTGTTGCCCTCACTGGGGACAGAGACAATGTACCCAAGGAGTTTAGGGTAATTTATCCATCATGCGTTCAACGATCTCATTTTCACCTGATTTGTTTATAGGGCTTGAGAGCCTTTTTTTAAACTCTGTTGCCTTACTGCAAAAAGAATGGACTTCAGTAATAGTAATTTTGTTCATAGACTGTTTATTCTTTACCCATCGGTCCTTTTTTTCCATTTCTTTTGAGCTCATTGCTTGTTCCCCCAGTCTTTGTGGAAGAGCTCTATTTGCAGTGAGGTGTGGATCCCTTCTTTCAACAAGTTTTCCTCTGGTAATTAGGATCTGCATTCCAGATAGCTTTTATGGCTTCGTGCTAGAGAAGTGCCAAGTTTTCCCTTAAAAGAGAAGTAACTGAGTAAATTGGCCTTTCATGCACGTACATGTGCGTACATGAATGTATGTACAAAATCATGTGTGCTGCAGAAGACTGAAATAACACTTGAGTCCAAATGTGCTACATGTAAAAAAAAAAAGTCTTTGCGATAAAGGATTTTTACAGTCAGCCTAGTGTTGATTAGTGTAGCTTGACTGCTTAAAGTTACCTTTCTCATGGTTGTGCAAATGCCCAACTTGCAGGATGACATTGACTTCTTAAGGATATGAACTGTAGGTTTAATTGGTTGGAAGCAATGAGCTTACATGACAGAGAAGAGGTTCTCAGGATGTTTCTTTGTGAGTTAATATACTGCAGATTGAACCTTTGAAGCATGGCTCTACAGAAAGCCTCCAGTGAAAACACATTCCTAATTGCCAACAGCACTGGTTAACAGGTTGTCTAAGCAATTTAATGGCTCAACTTCAGAATAGCTTTACTATATTCTTGTTAGCCCATGTGAATAAATTGATATACTGATTAAGATAAAACCGCCTCATTATTCAAATATTGGTAATAGCATTTTTTTCATGTTTTCTTTCTTTCCACTTTTATATCCTTCTGTACGTCTGTGCATATTCATGTTCATGGGCACTTGGTGGGAATAAAGGACCTCAAGAAGATCTGCTTTTTCGCCAGCCAGGGAAGTAAATATCTGGTAACTTCAGATGAGTGAGAGATAACAGGTTATTTTATTTTCCTAGTGAAAGAAGACACCATAATTTAGGATTATTTTGAAGCAATGCGTACCTTGCCAGCAGTCTTTAGAGACAGTGCTGTAATCAGTAGCATTTGGCTAGGTTCCATGTTACATATATTTTGCTCGGAAACTTGGGTTCAGTATCTTACAAACGGTGCTTTTTTGGAGGATGAACATTCAATAAAAACAACACCAGGGTCGAGATTGTAATCAGTGCATAGTCTTTAGGGCCACAGGTCTTGGTTTAGTAATTGTGGGGTTTCTTTGACTCTCTACTTGTGATGTTGAAGTGTCGAGTTTTGTCACCACTGGTAATGGATTTCATTCGGTGGTGACCTCCTTGTCCTGGAGACAGGTTCTAGGCTGTAGCACCAGCCTTGGACGAGCTTTCAACTTGGATTTATGGGTTTTCGTTCTCTCCATCCCCCATCTTGTCATGTGGTAAATGCTATTACTAGCCCTTACACAGAATCTGTTTTACATGAGAAGAACAAATCAGTCGCACTGATGCGTGACTTTCAGGAAGATGAATGTGGTCATGGAAATAGACTTGAACTCATGGTTTGTTTTTTTTATTTATTTATTGGGCTCCAGTTACATGCTTTGTGTGTTCCAAGTTATATTCCCGAATGTCTTACTGCACCAAATATATGACAATTCAGTATTTATTACTTAAGTTTTATCGAGGTAGACTGGATGATCTGAGGGATCTTTTCCAACCTTAATGATTCTGTGATTTTCTGAAAAGAGAAGACCTCTTGTCCCATTATTCTCCAAATGCAGAAGAATCTCTAACTGAGCTTATAAAATTGTTGGTGGTGATAAGGAGCAAGTGAGTGTGGCAAATTCAACGTGCAGTTTGAATCTGCAGATTTAAACTTGCTAAGGAGGAATAAAATGAGTGGAGAAGGATGTTAGAAATCTGTGGTTCCTTAGATGGCTTTGGTAAAGAGGCAAGTGGCCTTTTAGTTAAGGTGACTAGAAACCTTGGTGGATGTAGTGCTTTTTGAAAATGCAGTGAAAATGATTGAGCAAAATCCCACCTTCCTAGGCTAGATGGACCTCACCTGCTTTTAAAAAAACTAAGGACCTTTGTGTTTTATCAACATGGGAATAACTCTACAAACCAAGAGGACTTCAAAGGGTTGTATGAGTTCTTGCTGCTTGATCATTTGCAACAATTCCATTGCAGTCATTCTAGAAAATGTCAAGAATGTAGATGGCTTCTTGTTCCTCTGCCACAAATGGGTATAGTTTAAGTTTTATGAATTATATTGCATAGTACTCGTTAAGGTTCAGGCCTGAAAGCACTGTAGCTACTTCGCAGAACTACTTAAGTATTTATTCCTTGAAAGGGCTCCTAGGGAAAATACTGCATTTTATCTCCATTTACTCCATGCCTAGAGGGATTTTTCAGTAGTTAGAGAACTAACTAACTGTACCTTTAAGCTGATGGCTTCCCACTCTTCCCTTGATTGCTCGTTGTATTTTGTTGTTGCATCTTGTCTATATTAGAACACAACTTCTTGAAGACAGGAACTGGATCATGGGGTGTGATCTTGGTTTAGGACCTTCAGGCAATATTAAAATACAAATAACTATGCTTCAAAGATTTTTAACATACAATCTAAACTGTTAAAGAGCAGCAGTTTACATTCTGTTTGAACTTAGTAACATACAGTCAAGTTCAAACAAGTTGGAAGCTGCCTGTTCGGAGTTTTAGTGTTTACTCTGTGATTTATCTGCTTCTTGAGTCTTAACCAAGCTCTGTTATCAGAAAATGAAGCGCAAACAGGTATGCTAATAGAACATTTATTTGGGGATTTTAGTTGCGGGAAAGCCAGATAATTCCAGTATTTCTAGTGGCAGTTTTTGCACTGTGGTACAGCTCTTCACAGTGGGATTTTTATATGCGCGATATACAGTAGTGCACATTTAGATGCTGTAAAAGCAGTAGATCTTTATTAAAAAAAATGATTTCTGCATAAGGGGAAGCACTTAAAAATTGGACCACAACATTCCATTTTATGCACATGTTAAAGCGTAGTATTCAGCATCACTATTGCATTCTGTTTCGCCAATGATCAGATAATGTAATTTTTAATAACTTGTCAACTGCCAGTAATATGCAGCTGTGCGCAGTTTGTATCGGATCCATGAATGTCTTCAAACTGGAAAAATGTACAATAAACTGTCTTCTGTAACATATGATGCATTATTTAACATCATAAAATGCTGTAATGCTAAAAATTTACAGCTGTCTATAAGCCATGTTAATAGAATGGTTAAGTTACCTTCATGATGAATGTGTCGTACGTGGGAGCCTCTCAGTGCAGCTGCAGCCGGCTGCGTCTCCTCGCTGTGTGAGGAGAGGATGCCAGGCTGAGCCTGCTGGGAAACACCTGTGGAATCGAGACACATCAGGGTTTTTTTTATTTGCGCTTTAATTCATTTCTATGTCCACTGATGTCACGGTGATTGAGAATACAATGAAAAATATCTAAACAGAATTGAACAACCTCTGTTGGTGCAGCCGTTTGCCCTTAGTCAGAAGTCCATCTTCTGTTGGTTGAAAGGTTGTCTTATCAGGAATTAAATTTTTCAGCCGAGGAAGCCATCTAACTAGTAATGGAAGAGAAATAGGGGGTTAAGGTTAACTGAACTGTTGGTAGAAAAGGCATAAAAGCATTCTGTT
Source organism: Clamator glandarius (assembly GCA_033459285.1). NCBI lineage: Eukaryota > Metazoa > Chordata > Aves > Cuculiformes > Cuculidae > Clamator > Clamator glandarius. Next base: position 943,013 of record JAUNZM010000054.1, read on the forward strand.
GGCTTTTGTAGGGGAGCAGGTGGGTCATCGTTTGACTCGCACGGGAAGCGTTTGGTGTGCTGAACGTTACTGAAGAAATTACTGTGTTTGACGAATTTTTATGTTGGATAGAGCTGTGTGAAGCCATAAAGGGGAAAGCGATTAAAGGACATCTAATGCTGAGGTTTTATGTGACATTTAATTTAAAGTTCTGTAAAATGGACAGTGCTACTAAACTGCAATTTGTTCTTGCAACACTGAGTGTGTCTTTATGGTGAGCCTAATTGGTCTGGAGACAAGTTGCTGAGTTTTAATACTGGGGGAGAAGTGGTGGTGTTATCAAATAAACATGATGGAGCAGCAGCAAGTCCTACTGATGGTTCCTGGCTGTGGTGGAGCCTCATGCATACCTGATGGCAGGGGATAGTGTGTTTTGGGATAAGGATTTCGGACAGAGGTCTTCTTTGACTGTTGTCCATTTATCAGATGATAAAATTGAGCTGTGAGGGTTTTGCTTGTTCTTTAGGCTTTTTTTTTTTCCTGGCATGACTGGAAACTTTCAGAACTGAGGAGCTTTTGGGAGTGAGGGTTGATTGTTTTGAAAATGAGCTAGGGTTAATTTGAGGAGCCTGTGGTCCTCTGTCCTTGATGTGCACTAGCTGTGGTGTGAAATGCACCTGGAAATGTCTGGTTGGGTTAATACTTTGCATTTTCTGTCCACACTTAATGAGGTTTTTTGACTCTTCTTGGTTTTATACCTCTTCCTTCTCCTTAAACTTTGAGAGTGGATGAACACAAGTTCAGTGATAATGGGCAACCACGAAGCAACGTAGTAAAGGTGTAACATCTTGAGTGGGGCTTCTTTGTTAGGACAAATTGTCCCAAAAAGAAGTGTGCTGGAGGATGGATAGCTGGGGACAGCTTCCTGATTTTGGTCCCAGCGCCCTGGCAGGAGCCCATCCTGTCCCAGCAGCTTTCCCGGTGCTGGCCAGGAACATGTGAGCCAAAATACTGTGAGTTGGGGGAATGGGGAGTTACCGCTGACTTGGAAACTCCTCTGATGATTAGGGCTGTTTCTCTGACACATTTTAGACGTCTATCCCAGGACTAAATTTCCAAATGACTGTGTAAACTACCATCAGATCTTTTTAAGGATGGGATTACCTAATAACAGAAAACTTGACAGAATGTCATACCGTGTTTATATATAATATATATAATTTTCTAAATGTGATTCACCCAGAGTATGAATACAGCTGTAAAATTAGCCAGGTAGATAACTGAATACTTTAGCTTGAATTTCTGTATTGTCACAATTAAAAGGAAGCAAATTTTGGGAAACTGACTCGCTAAGGTTTGATTTTTGTTTCAAATGCCAGAGCAATCCTGGATATTATTGAAAAAGCAAGAAGTAATAGGGCCCTGGGAGACTTTAAATGTGAATGTCACTGGCATGTTTCTGGGTGAAATCCTCCCAAAATGTGGGCTGTGTCTTGGTGCTGCTCTGTAATTGCCCCTCTGTTGGTTATCAAAAAAAATTACTGGCAGTGTTCAAGAGCGGTTCAAAGTGATGTGACAAAATCTACTGGGAGAAATCACAGCCTTGCGCGGTGCCTGGTTTGGGCTCTTTCATTGGTATGTTTGCTTTTTAATAAGTAATTCACTGTGGGAAATGATTTCTCCAGATTTCTGTGATTGGTGAGTGGAAGCCTGAAAATTATTTGGAACTAATATAAAGATTTGAAAATGATGCTGAAACCTAACATCCAGAAAAGGCTCTCTGTTTGCATAGGAGAAATAGAGTTAAAGGAAATGTGACTTCAAAGCTGTCTAGAAGTAGGGGAAGGAATTATGTGAGTTTCAGCAACACCACTTGGATAGACTGTGTTGGAGGAGAAGGCATTCACCTGTCCTTTAAGCTTCTTCAGACATGAAGACAGATAATTTCTGAATAGCCTGCTGAAATAGGCTGCTTCCAGGTTATTCCTGAAAGCACAAGGCAATTTGTGCGATTAGAAATTGTTTATTTACTACTGTTGTTGTTAAACTTTGCTTGTAGTCAATAACTGGATCCATGTATGTGAACAAAAATAGCCTCCCTAAAGTATTGCCATGCAGCTTATTTTGAACTTAATGTGCCTTTTAGATAAAATAGTGAGTTTGTTGAAAACCTTCTCATCAGTGTAAGCTTATTTAAGGAAAAAAACCCTTTTGTCAAAGACCACTATGCTGTAGATCATGCTTTTCCAGTAATTATTAGTATTATGAAATAACATTTTGAAGCAGTTCCACATTTTTCGAGTATTGTTGGCCTTTGTCTACACTGAATTTCTACACTATTAGTGGTGGGCTGAAAGACTGTAGAACTCCTGTTTTCTTCCTTGCATGAGTGGTTCCTGCATGTTTATGCAGGTTTTTAGAAAACCTGTTCTAAGAGCATCTGAAGTGCTGCTGGAGTCTGTTGTCCTGATGCAGAGTTTACCTCAAAAGCAAACTTTTGTTACAGAAGAAATTGCTTGCACTGAAAAAAGCATAAATATTAAGAAGATATTTTTTTCTGGCTAGATACTAGGAGTAAGCCTTTTAAGCTTTCTGTTTACCTTCTCTTTCTTTTGAACGGCGCGTTTTCTGATTGTGGGAGTAAATAACAGTGGGTGAAGGTGAAGGCAGAACCTGGAATTACCTGCCTTCAGGTGAGCACGGAGGCTGGCCCCCGCATGAATAAGTTGGTGTAGCCACAGATTTGAATGCACCTTTACAAAAAGTGGAAAAAACCGTGATGTCATGAAGCTGGGGAACGCAGTGTGGAATGAAGACTCATACACAGGCACGTTGGCAGGGCAGAAGTGATGCTCTGGTAGCCTGATAGAGCGATGGGAGAGGCTTCCTGGGGCATCATCTTGCTTGGTGTCCATCAGGGTTTTGAGTGGGGAAGGGTCTTTTGACAAGTTGAATCAAAATCCATCTTCTATGGAATAGAAACAGATGCTTTTGTGTGATAAGAAAAAGAAGTAACGGTGGGAATGTCCACCTAGAGCTTCAGTCTTCCCTAGAACGTGTCCGTCCCCCATTGCATCTGGGTGTGGGAATGTGCCCTCATAAGGGCAACGGCTGGAAGATCTTCTCAACGCATTCAACCCTTGCTTTGATAAGCGCTTCTTTGTGCAAACACAGTACAACTATTAAATTACACACTTTTAAAATTTTGTTTTCTAAAGTGTTTCCCTTCACAATGCAGACAAATTGCTATTGGCGCAGCTATTGTCTTTGCCAGGGTTACTCTGGGGATGTATCCGACAGATCTCGATTGCCACACATGGAGGAAAATTCAGAGTGGTCTTCTCTTCCAAATAATGCAACAGCTTTTCATTTAGTTTTGTTGTATTTAATTAAAATAAATACACCCAGAGGCTTGAGCAATTGCTGGATGTTTAAAAAATAGAAATAGGAAGATTAAACAGTTGAAAAAAAATACTGTAATGCACTATTATACAAAATGTATTAACTTATATTAGTAGGAAGATAAAAATTCAGGGGGAAAATGGCTTAAATATTTAAAAGTGTATCTTTAGATACTTTGCCCTTTAGATCCTGTGCCCTCTCATGGCATTACTTAATCTTCATATTTGTATTTAAAATATTTAGCTAATTATATTTCATAGTGCCTCGCTGAAAATAGAGTCGAATTACACAGGTCCTAATTTTTTTCTGTGCGTGTGTCTGCTTAACTTGTGTTAGTTCTGCATACTACTTTGATAGAATATTAGTGGCTTTGCTTAACAGCTTTATTAGATTAGAATGTGATGGTTAATTTGTTACTTTAAAAAAAATTCCTAAAAGATACGGTTGCCGTTCTGCATGGCTTTTGTTTAATATTACAGGTTACACAAATTAACTAACAAAAGTAAGAAGAAAGGGAAAAGCCAAGTCCATGAACTTGTTTCTTGTTGATTTGATTGCTGAATATGCTCGCTAGCATCGTATGCCCTGCTGCTGGGTCACGGTCTTCACTCGTCTTGCTAGTGATGCAGGCTGCAATGGTCCTTGTTGAAGGATTCTATTTACTTTTTCCTGTAGAAAACAAAGGGAATTCTGTCTCCACGTCTTTGTCTGCTGGAAGTAGGTAGGTGAGCAGTGCTGAGATGGAAACGAGCAATGCTGGTGAGCGATTCCACAGATTTTGACTTGCAGAGGTCTCCCAGCCAACCCTCCTGCTTCTGGAGAGAGGACAATGGATGTTTTGGGAACTTCGAATGGAATACTGGAGTTTTTCTCAGTATAAATATTGTCAGCAGAGATCAGAACATTTCACCCTTTGGTGTCAGACAATAGAACACGTTGAGATCTAAGTGACGTATCTACATATTTCAGCAAAATATGCTGCCTCTCCCGCTTTCGCAGTCACATTTTAGTTTCATTGGCAGACAGATTGCATTTTATGTCCTTTCTCTGCACATTATGCCAGAAGGTTCCTTCGCAAAAAATAAATTTATGGTCGCTGGCTGATAAAGGTCTTTCTGCAGTGGTCTTGCAGAACATTTTTGGAGCCATCCTTCCCATTGCGGTGGCATCGCTTAGCCATCTCTCCTGGCACTGGAGGTGGCAGCCCACCTGCAGTGTTTTCTACTGTCTGTCCATGGTAATCTTCCAGAGCATGTCAAGGAGAAACTGTAATTTGTAAACAGAAAGTTATTGAACAGCTTGGTCTAAACTATTCCGACTTGAGCTATGTGGTCTTATAGAAATGTTCTTTTCAGATAGGACCTATCAGGTTTATTTGGTTACGAGCAGCCTTTGTATATGTGCTGAAATTCATACGTATGCAGGCATGCGTATGTATTTACTCTTCAAAACTTACAGTCAAGTAAAGAACAAGTCGCTTGTGTTTATGACTTGCTGTTGTGGTTTGATGCCAGTGAGTGCTTGAACTCTTTGCAGTTAGCAGTGCCAACCAAAGGAGCTTGTAGCAAGGTGAGTGCTGGTCTCTTCTGCCGTGTAACAAGTGATAGACAAGAGGAAATGGCCTCAAGTTGCACCAGGTGAGGTTCAGCTTGGATATTAGAAAAAAACTCTTTGCCAAAAAAGTGATGAAGCATTGGAATAGGCTGCCCAGGGAAGTGGTGGAGTCACCATCCCTGGAGGTGTTCAAAACACCTAGATCGCAGAATCACTAGGTTGGAAAAGACCCGCTGGATCATCGAGTCCGACTATTCCTTTCAATCACTAAACCATGTCGCTCAAAGATGTGGCGCTTTGGGACATGGTTTAGTAGGCACCGTGATGTTAAGTTTGCGATTGGACTTGATTATCTTGGAGGGCTTTTCCAACCTCAACGATTCTATGATTGTATAGCAAAGCGATCCCGTGTTTTGATAACATTACTTCTAGGTTTTGCAGAACCATAGTCAGTTTTATGTATGTCAGCTGTTCAAGTTATTTAAAAGTCTCTCAAATCTGCCATTTTACACGCTCCCTTCTTTTTATGAATAGAGGTAGGCAAATGAAAAATAGCCTCACAATCAGAAACTGTTCTTCACAAAAGGTTAGTGGACAAAGTGGAGATGTGAAAATACTTTTAAATAGCAGAGGTAGTCTTTGGCATGATATAAAAAAGGCAACATTTTTTGTCTCATGCTCAGTTAAACCGGAAAAAAAATATCTGTGGAAATAATGAAAATTAAAATGGCTTTTGTCTCCCTGTTGCAGCATTCTGAACAGAATTTTTTTAAAAAAGGCCAACTGATTTGCTGCATTTTGCTGAATTCCTTCTCTTGATATTTTACAGGGACAGAACATTGTCTAATACCAAAGCAAGGATTTTTTTCTGTGCGTTTATTGTGTTAATGTGGTTTAAAAAAAAAAGTACTTTAAGGTTTTGTTGAAGCTTATCCAGTAACAAGATGTATTGAGATGACTTGCATATCTTAATAGCAATTTTTCATCTTGTTAATAAGGAGGAAATGTAAAGAATATTATCAAAATAGTCTGTCTGACATGCAGAAAATGTTAAAACTTTATCACATTGCAACAAAAATAGTCATTTATGTTTGCACAAAAAAAATTAAGCCTGGTGTTTGCTGGCTATAAATTTGATTTATTTCTCTAGTAATTACAGTCACCGATTCGGTAAAAGTTGAAAACATTTTTTTTCCCCAAGCATAACAAGAGTTCTGTGTTCCCATTGCTACTGCATTGCAACACTTTGAACTTGCTTAGCAGACATGACAAAAGGTTTTAATTAAAATACTAGCAAGATAAAAAAAATAATTTGTCTGCATTAACTCTGTGTGTTTCTCATAATTCTTTAATTCTTGTAATAAAGGAAAAATACCATGACTGAGATAAGAGTTTGTTCTCCCTCCTTACTCCCCACATCAGGATTGTGTTGTAGCTCTGGGATGTTTTGCTTAATCCCACTGTGGGCTCTGAAGCGCTTTGAGATGCTCCTTGTTGGTGCAAGGATGAGTAGGAGGTACTTATGAGGCTTCATTCACCAGCAGGAACTGATCCTTGCATGGTTAGGGGAGCAAAGAAATCTATCCAAGTATCCCAGCCTTTCCAGCTCCTAAGCAATTGTAAAATAACTCATTTTTGAGTCTTATCCTGTCCGAATATTCTGAAATTAAGGACTATCAGCTACAACCCTTATAGGATATCTCAAGGACCTTCAAGAGGTTTTCTGCCAAACCCATGGTGAATTTGGGGTGAGGCTAAAAATAGAGATCATTTGTTGTCACAGTTCATTAAATCTTTCCGCTTTTTTTTTTCTACCTTGTAATAAATATCTCATCTTCTGAACCATGATTTAAACAATGATGTAAATCAAGCAGAAACTTTGATGTAAATTAGTCACTTTGATCTTGCTTTAACCTCTCCTTTGAGAAATTATTAGTAGTTTGGTAATTATTAGATTGCCTTGATTTGCTGCTAAGTACAGCTTTTGCACTAAGAGAACACCTTGTGTCAACATAATAAGCAGATGTTATAATTGTCCAACCATGCCAAATAAGCATTTGGGTGCTTCATGCCCATATTTTTTGTAGTAAAATATTTATTTAACATCTATTGAGTGCTGAATATATCGCAGTATTGATGTATGAATTTGAATTCTGTTAAAATGTATAAAACAGTACTAAATTGTTAAGTATGTTTTTTCCTAAACTTACCAGATACATAAGTCAAAAGCAAACTTAATTTTGCTTTTTGAATTGCTAAAGGAGTGCTTTCAAGGTTTAAAATAGTTGTGACATTAACTCCGGATATTGACTGAAAAATTGTTTTGGCCCTGGAGGATTTTGCAAATAGTAGATCTGATCATCTTGTGCTTAATATTTACTTCTAGATTGGAAAATGAAAATAAATCTTCATGCTGTGTTATTCCTTAATTGATTTCTTATTTTGAGCAAATCAAGTCATGGATGGAATTAACTGAATAAACTGAAATTAGTAAAAAACCTATTTCTACATCAGCCAAAAGGTCAATCACTGTTAGAGTCGGTTTAGTGCATTATATTCAGTTGCTTAGCCTGGTGATTTGCCTCTCTTGAAGGCAAGAGAAGCAAATGTGGTGTTTTTTGAACGTGTATTAAATTTGAATACTTTTGATATTTAAGTTCATTTAAATGTTATGCTTGTTTATAAATACATAAAATATATTGTAATGCTTTAGAAACATAAACCTAATTTTTATTAAGTACTTCAAGACATTATTTAAGTATGTTAAAAGTACTTTATTTCTCAAAGAAAAACTTTTAACAACATGAAACTGACACATTAATGTGAATTTCTTTTACTCAATGTCACTTTTACAAGGACATCATAGGATTACAAGAAATTACATTTTCTTCTCTTTGTGATTAGTAGAAATAAGAACTCTAGCTGTCTGGTGTTGGTCGTTGTGGTTGCAGTACTATTTGTTAATGTTCATATACTTCCAAATATGTGGTGCTGATAGAACCTTTATAATTAACGTAGAAATCCATATTGTAGCGTGCCAGCTACATTTGGTGTCCGGTTCAGTTTTCTATGAATTTCGGAAGACACGAATATTTAAGTGCATGGCGACATAAAGGCAGAATTGTAGCACAAATGGGTATGAAATGCATTTAGTTTACTATTATCAGTATATTCTCTTTTTTTGGTGCTTTATTCGCTTATATAAAATTGAAATAGAGGCAGCTCTGAGATAGGATTTTGGCTTATATTGCTAAGCAAAAATAGTGTTTGTATTGTAAATAACTTTTTAAAGTGCTCTTTATTTTAATACTTTCTATTATAGCAGATCACTCACTGGGGATTATAACTCATGATAATTCTGGTATGGGAGTGGGGCAAGCTGTTTCTTTGGTTTATAAATATGGTTGTCGAGATTTTGTGAGTATATCCATCCACATTTAATATGCATTTTGAACAGATGGAATGTGCTAATGGATGTGTGATGTAGTAAGGGAGTTATCTGTTTTCACCTCGGACGTGCCTTTTGTTCTTAAGCCGCAGCTCACCTTTACTCCATTGACAGGGATTGGATATCCCAGTCTGAATAGTTATTATAATTCCAACTCATTTGGCACAGTAACGTCGTTGCTGCTGAACGGCAAACCTTTTAGGTTGATGCAGATTGATGCTATTTCATTTCTAATTCTTTTTTACCTTCCTAAAGGAGGGGTAAAGAAAAAAGTTTGGATGTTGCTGCTAATTGTCCAACGTTAACGCAGTCTTACAAGTCTCCAGGCCTCCTGTCAAAGCCTTGTAGAGAGACAGATAAACATCAGCTCTTCAGTGCAGTAGAGGACACAGTTCAGGCAACACTAATGTGATCTTGATCTAATAGTTCCTCTGAAATCTTTCTTCGTGCTGTTTATTGCTTTTCTTGGATTTATGCTGTAGCAAGACGTTAATGCCACTTGAAGATTATCCTGTTGCGGTAGAGTGATGTAATGCATTGCAATGGATTAAAAAGAAACAAACTTTTCCTTTGTATATTTTCGCACTAGTTCTGTAACCTCTGATTCGCGTAACACCCAAGTCTCTTTTCCATTACGCTAAGAATAAGCTATCCCATGGAGTAAGCCACTGGGCAACCAGAGGAGGCTGAGAGCCGCTAATCCTCAAAGAACCACCCCAGTCCTGACTTCATGCTGTCTGTTGTATCGGTTCACGTAGCAGTGTAGTTGTTTGGATGCTTTATTTATCTCACGTTCACTTCTGTACCCCTATGCTAGAGGGGGTTTGCTCTTCTGTTGTTGACAAGATAACAGTGTAGTCTTCTCTTGTTTAAAAAAGCTTCAAAATCCTCTAGACTACCTTGAAGTCAGTTCGGTTCAGGAGTCTGCTGGGTGCGGAGTAAAACCTTGCAAAAGAGGAGGTGGGGAAACCTCTGAGCAGTGCTTGGAGAATGCTCCTTTCTAGCTTGTGGACAAAGCAGCGTTCTGATCTTTTCCTGCATTCCAAGCTAGCCAAGTATCAACACAGGTTTTTCTTGGACAACAGCGTTACCATGGCTTATACAATGTGGGAAGATGGGATTTTGAGGTCTTGAGTGTAGGATGAAATATTCCGTTGGATTTACCCTTGGCAGACTCCAAGGTTGGGGTGGCTGAGGAGGGAGTGGATGGTTTGGGTGAAACAAGAGCCATCACTCAAGCATCCTATTCAGTGTCTGATAGTGTCTGTGCAAGAAAAACCACATAGGCTGATGTGTAGTAGTTATTCTTAAAAAACAATAACACTAATCCTAATTCCTAATAATTAGCTACTCTTGATTCCTAAAATGTGTCTTTATCCCTTTGATTACTCAGTAGCTAATGGCAATTTGTATGCCTGTCATCCTTGTCTCCTCATTCATTAAACCTCTGTTAAGTTATTAAAGAATGCATTCACATGATGTATTTGTTTGAAAGCTCAATATTTATTGAGAGGGAGAGGACTTGCTATGTGGCAACCCGTATCAGAAAAGAGATTCCTACTTCTCCTCCTGATTACTTTAGCACCGTAATGAAGAGGATAAGTGGATGAGTCTTTGGGGGAGTGGGCGAAGGTGCAAAGGGAGATTTCTGGTGAAAATGAGTCTGGTTCAGGGAAATTCTTTGTCTTGTTCCAAGCTTTGCGTCCTCTCTTTTCAGAGAACAACCAAGAAGTATAGAGTCATATAATAACTTAATAAAAGCTTCTAGGCAACTAGAAGGTCAGTGTGGCCTACCTGTGCCTGACTGCTGAAAGTCCAGTCAGGTTTCTTTGACAAAGTTTGACAGAGACTATTCCTGTTTTATCAGCAAGAGCATTGCTGTAGTGCTGTGCGTGCAGGAATAACATGAGAGCTGCGAGAAAATACGTTGATATTACATCGGCTGCATGAAGAGCTTCAGCCATGTCTTGTTTTATCAAGCTTGTGCCTGCATTGGTCTATCAGTCTGGCTGCGTCAGTACCGCTGAAATAGAGAAAAGCCTTTAATCTGGCTCATCTCAGAGCAAGATGACATAGCTGCCGCCCTTCAGTGCTCGGCAAGAGCTGTGGGCTGCATTTCAACATGCCCTTCTACTCCTGCAGTGTAGATTAGCAATTGTTCCTGCTCCCTTGACAGTATTGGGAATGGAGTGGGGAGTTCAACTAGGCTTGGATGAAGTAGTAGCATGTTGGTTGGATGTATCTGAAAAAAACGTAGTCCCCTTCCCTCCAGTATAGATAAAATAGTCTTTGACTTCAACACTGTTTTTGCTCATGAATATAAAAAACACTGGGGGAGTTACTTGTTACAGTAAAAATGCAGCAAGCAGAACAGACCTTATGGGCATCAGAAGTCAAATTCCTGGTCAGACCTTGAAGTTCCCCAAGGCAAAATGCCTGTCAGATATCCCAGTTAGGTGCAAGGACACAGTTAAACAGGCATCTTTGGTTTGCAGCAATGGCTCATGGTGAGCTCGTATGAGAAATTTTGATATGCTTAACCTTATAGGCATTTGGGGCATGATTTTTTCCCCTTGCCAAAGAAGAACAAAAAGCATATAAACAGTGTTCTTAGATCTCATACAGGTGGGAGTAGTGCAGGTGTCATTTCTCTGTGGAAATCCTTGTAACTTATTCATCAAAATTAGTCATGCTTGGCACTGTGGATAAGAGTGTTCAGAATTGAACTGTCTTAAGAAATGTTTTGAGAGGTTTGTTTGCTTTACTCTCAGAACTCACGTTTCTATATTCAACCTGCTACCGAGAATCTCCTGGTGAAATAACAGATACTCTTTCACAAAACACTACCAAGAAACCAAATGTTTATCAGCTCCTTTCCTGTTTTTCTAGAAGAAAACTGTGGAAGATTAGGCAAGTCGTGTATTTATTTTGGTAGTCCTGCTTTGGCTAAGTCAGTCTTGGGTGCTGACGGTCTTTGCGATGGGACTGAGGTCTCATCTGCCCCCCCCGTCTCAAAGGAGGCTGCAACTGGCAAGGCCACCACCACATCAGGACACAGATACTTAGTGCATCTCTCCAGTTATACTGGGTCTTTACCACTTAATCCAAGAATGAAATGCTGGCTCCTCCAGCTCTAGAAATACTCATGACTCAGTGTGGTAAAGGGCCTTGCAAAATATTTGCCCAGGGGTGCCAAAAGAGAGGACGTGTTGTTTCTGCCACCCCGTTGTGTGCTTTCTAACTTCCTTAGTGTGTAAGGATGCTGTGTTAGAAGGCTTGGAAACTCCAAGCCTGTTAGTTGGCGTCCTTGCTGCAGTGAGCATGTTTTTTTCTCAACTGCATGCCTGGGATTGTTTGAGTGCAGCCCTTATGAGTCCTGCTGAAGCACGTGGGATTCCTCTATACAATCACGGCTTGGTTCTCCACGGTCTAACTAGCCCTTCATTTGAATCGTGCTTTTTGTTGTCTTTTGTGTTTGGTAGACATTGAAGTCTGAAGTGATTGCTGAGCTGAGAGCTCCCTTGTGACCCAGTACTGCGTTTTCCATAGAGATAAACTGACACTTGAAATCATTAAAGATGGATTGGGTTTTTTTTAATTGTTCTATCCTTCTGCCCAGATCTTTTTTTTACACTTTGGAGAAACTGTGATATTTGTTGGATATCCACAAAGTTCTTGAATGAATTATTGTAGTATTTGGAAAACAAACTCACTTTGTAGTTTAGTTTCAGAGCAGAAGAGGCCTCAACACTAACTCTGTCTGTGCAGCTAAGAGCAGTGTAGCTCAGATGTGCATAAACCAAATGTTTCTTCATCTTCTCAAGTGAGTTTTCTGAGCGATTTGTGGAATATCAGCTTGGTTTTCTTTATTATACAATGTACAATTTCTGCAAGCCAGATATTCACCAAAGGTAACATTAGACACTGAGCAAATAATTGTTTCCTGTCACACTGCATTAGTAACTGGGAAGAAGGTGTTTCCTAATCTGTATTTGTGCAGAGCTAAATATAGCTCTAGTGAAGCTTAACTTCAGCTTCTACTATTCAGGTCCCTAGGAAATTCAGCTCTATGTTTGTCAGTCATCGAGAAAATGACTTTAGACATTTTTGTGTGCTTCTTGCCCTCCCACTTTATAAGCTTAGGAACATGAACATGAGGCTAACCAAACTCTCAAAACATTCTGACTGTCCTGGGTTTTTGCCATCTGCAGGGAATGTTGCAGAGTTTTATTTTTTCTGTTAGGAGTTTTAGGTTACCAAGCCCTGACTACAATCTGTTTTTGACCAAGGACAAGGTTGAATTGTCCTGTAGCTAACATTTTTCAGCAAAAATTGCTGGTTTTTCACCTTAGACCTATTATTTATTTGTTGTTCTACTCTCTTAACTGTTTTGTAGAGCAGATGGCATGATGCGTAAGATCTTAGAAAAGCTGTTAAGAAATATTCATGTTGGACCATACCAGTGAAATCGTGCTGTGTGCCTGGTAAGACAAATCTGGTGTTGTAGAAAGATGTATTAAATAGGTTGTGTCTTTTCCTTGGAAAGTGTACGGTGTGCCTTGGTATCAAGTCTATCAGCTGTGGGTTAACAAACTTTTTGCTGCATCTGCACTGAAAAGGCAACGCTGCTTTCTAAGGCAATCGATGTGCCAAGTGCTTGGTTCAGAGTTCAAGTTGGCTGGCATCTGTGAGGAAGATGATTCAGGTTCATCTTTTCCAGTGGTGCTAGGCGTGAGCCTGTTCTCAAGGAGTTAGTTCCATTCCTTCTATCATTTGTGTTTGAAGTCACCAAGAAGAGCTCATCCTCCCTCATCATCCCTCTTGACGGTGAGGAGAGTGAGTATATTTCAGAGGTCTGAGGGATCTTGCATCTGAGGGTTTGTGGGAGACCAAGGCAGTACTTAATCACTCATCTGTGTCACTTCTTCAAGCTTAAATGTGCTACCAACTCATGTATTTTATCAGTGTTCTGCCTAACTTTCTCATCTTACGGGTGATGCATGTAATTAGGAGGAGGAGGAGGAGGGAACATGTTTGCGATTGTTCAGGGGGAGGAGGAATCCTGTGTACCTGGTACTGCCTGCCTGCCTGCCTACACCGTACCTCTTACCTTCAGCGAGATCCTTTGAGGAAGTGATCTAAAGAAATCCAAAGAAAATTGCTTAGGCTTGTAACAGCTTTCCTCCTGGAAGGAGATTTATTTATATGGCAGGATGTGACAGGCAATTCCTGGTGCCTCAGCTCTGTCTAAAGCGTGAGTGATCGTTGGAAATGCTAGTGATTGCATTAGCAGCTCTCCTCCCTCCAGTGGGGAGAGCGTTTGAGCTTGAACTCTCCCCTCGTTGAGATCTTTGAAGTTTGGATCTTTAAAACGATTCTCCACTCCAAAGACCTACTAGCGCAGTCGTCATCCTTCCATCTGAGACAGGCTGGACCGGGCTCCCTTCAGAGGCCATTAAAGCTGCTCGTTTCATCCTCCAGAGAGGTCGGCAGAGAAAAGACATAAGTAAGTAATTATTCCGTGCTTCTCCTCCCAGTAGCTGAGTGAGCTGTGGAAGCTGAAACATCATTAAGTCTCTGAGCAGCGTGCAAGCCTCCACAGCCAGGGAGCCTCATGGCATGCAGTGGAGGGGGCGGGCTGAGTAACAGGTGCTATTTAGAAACTAATTAATATTTGTGAATAACAATGCACTATTGGTAAGGCAACAAATCAGTCTGCCCGTGAATATTTATGATGATTGCTTTCAACACTGCTTGCATCATGTAGTCCTTCTCCAGCTGCCGCATCTCCTTGTTTTGTCACAACATTTCACACCGGGGTGAAAACTTTCTCTGCTGTGTGGAGCCGTGCTGCGGGGTGCCAGCCAACTGAGCGGCTCAGTATATGCTTTTAGAAGCATATTCTCACTAGTTTGATATTAGTGGGCCACTAGGTCCCAAACATTTTAAGTATCCTTAGCTGGCAGAGTAAGCCATGCAATTTAGCTTGAGATTTCATCCCATTGAGAGCCAGGCCGTGCACAGAGATAATGCTATGTTTGAAGAGAAAGCAGGTGTTAATGGTTGTTCTCCCTCCTAATGTTGTGAGCGAGTGTTTTACAGTAGATCAAACTTGCCTAATGTAATCTTCATAATGCTTTCATTTAAAATGCTCCCTGTGGTTTGTATTTGTTGAACTGAAAGAGCAGAATCTACTTTGTAGCTTGGTGGGGCGGGGTGTTCGATTGAACATATGTTCACACTGGCGTTTGGGAAAGATAATAGGTTTTTAACCTCTGTCAGTGTTAGAATGAGGTATTTATGGAGCTCTGTTAAAGCTGTGTCTAGGCAGCTAACCTTGCAATACAGGTTTTTCACAACTTGCCGTTTTCTTGTCATAAGTTGCAGATTTTCTTGGCCTCTCGCAATGCCTCTTGCTGTGTCAGCCAGCATGGGAGCTTACCAAGAAGCGAGAAACTCCTCGCTGTTGACAGCGCTGCGTGAAATTCTCGGGGCTACTGGTATTGTCTGCTTGGTAAATGCTGTCAGCGTAGACAGGAAAAGCAGAAAACATTCTTTTGGGCTCGATACGTGGTAGCTGGCAAAAGCTGTGATGGTAGTGATTGTGCTTTTGGTGGCAGAGTGTGTGAATGCAGGTGTAGGTGCTGAGCCCTCATTCCAGGGGGATGCGCAGAGTCACCTTTGGCCAGTAAGCTCTTGGTAGCATCTTCGCTGCTCTTACTGGGCTGGAGTTTAACTCTGGGGAGGGGGGAGCTGGGTGTGTTTTGGAAATTGTTTGTTTTAAAGGGGGAAGGTGTAATTTAGTCTGCTAAAATTCGATTGGTATGGTCTCTCTTCGGTCACCTTAGGCTTTCAACAACCTAAATTAGCATGATGGAGACTGCAGCGTGCTTCAGAGGAGGTTATCTCCAGTGAACTGCCATTACCACTTTCGTCACCGCTGATTAAATTTTCCTGTTAATGTTTAATCCTAAACAGCAAATGCCTAATGCTTATATGCCCTCTCTCTGTATAAGGAGAACATCTGTTTTATATAGTTGGCTATGACATCCAAAACTGAATCGGTGTACAAATTTAAATACGTATGTCAGACAAACAGATGCAAAGAAATTCAGAATGTAAGTGATCACTTCAGTTTGCACAGGACCTGTTGTGGAAGGGGCTTCCAGAGGTCTTAAATTGCTTACTAAACAGTGCTTGGTATGATGGGGAGTATTTCCTACCCTCAGCTTAAAATTCTTTACTCTCTATTTCCAGTGTAGCGGTGTGTTTCCCTTTCCTTTTATAGAAGTTGTGCCGCTGTGGTGTAGCTGAGAATAGTTAACTTGAACTGCTCCTGCCACATAAACATAGACCCTACTTAAGGGAGAAAAGAGTTTCTAGTGAAATACGTGCGCGTGTACCATGCACTGCAACTATAGGAAATTCCATAGGGTTTCCAAAGAATAAATTAAAAGGAAATGCATGAAAATCAATACAACAATTAGCAGTGGAGACTGATACATTTAAGGGAAGATATTAATTTGAATTGTTGGCTTACAGAAATTTCAAGCATTTTTATGCATTTAATAGAGGGTTGCAGTTTAAGTAGCTTAAGTATCCTTCCCTGCATGCAGTGTGTCCTGGGATTTAACAAACCACTTACTGCTGGATAGATTCCACTCAGATGTGGTTACCATTCTTGCAACAAAGACCAGCTGATGAAGAAGAGCGGAAAGAGGCAATACCGAAATGGTCATCGTGTTAGTTGTGGGGGTAAGGATAAAATAGATTGGTATGATCTGTCTTCTGTTCATTTAGTGTGTGTTTCTTGGTCATGGGCATCAAGGTGGATGTATACATGCCTAGAAGAGGGAATTCCTCAAATCCTGGGGAGCCTGCTGGCAGGTGCCAGGATGCTTCTCTAAAATTCCATCCTGAGGGATGGAGACTGACAGTGTGGGGCAGCTGAAGGTGAGAGTTGGTGCCCTGGCACTGAGGGGAAGGGATGCTGGGGTGGAAAGTTGGACCCTTTATGAGAAGGGAGGATGGGGGTGGAAATTATGACGTTGGAGAGAAGGAAGCTTGCAGGGGAAGAAGAAAGAAGGACGACATAGTCGAAGTTACGAAAAGGATGTTGAGAAGCATTGTGCACAGATGTTGGCAGGGTAAGGCCTCCGGGTTTAAAACAGGAACACACTCTGAATGACTCCAGCGAATGCTGCCAGAAGTAAATATAGTAGAGTAAGCACTGCTGCAGAGTCACTGAAGTCAATGCTGCATAACATAAAATTGCACAATATATTTGTTTGTCAAGGTTATTAGAGCACAGTTTTAAGTGGATCCAAGTCCCTGGAAAGGTGAGTATATTCTGGCTCCCTGGGCTGAGGTTTCTGATATGTCCCAGTCTGATCTGGCAGCAGAAAGGGTGAGCTTGCCAGTATCCTCCTACCAGCTCCTGTGCTTGTCCAACCGGCTCATGAGCCGGGCCAGGAGGAAGTGAACCACGCTCTCTCCCCAGAAACAAAAGAAGTGAAGGGATTTTTGTTGTTCTGCTCAGCTCAGGTTGTGAGGATATGAGAGAATCTCCAAGGGGTTCCTGCGTGAGAGGGTAGGTGGAGGTATCCGTAAGTGCGTGGAGCAGCGGGTAGGCTCTCTCAGCCTCGTGTCCCAACTTGGAGCTGGAGTGAACCGGTGGCGTTCCTCCCCTCTCCCACCAAGGACGCAGTCGGTGCGTGCCGCAGCGGCCGTCAGAGACCCTGTCACGATCTCTTTCAGAGAACTGAAACTGTTTACAAAATGAGTACTTTGTAAATGATAAAGACTTTATAAATAACTCATTCTACGCATTTGCATAATTTTGAATTGCTTATCCTTCTGAGGGCTGTAGTCGTTTGGCTCACGCTAAAGAATGCTTAACGGTGTAATCGAGCTCAAGCCGTTCAGTTGCCGAGCTCAGCTGACGCTCAAGATAGAAGGTGTGTTTTTGAGGAGACCGACCCTGTTCTCTCTAATATCCCAGGTGCTGTGGAACAGTGGCTTGAGGGCTCAAAGCGCTGCAGGTAGGACAGATGGGAGACACAGGGCTGTGAAGGGTCAGGATATCTTTCAGAAGGAGCTTGAGACCTGGAGCAAAATGCAAGTGGGATATATCTCCGTGCTGATAGCGTGCAGGGTCATGACCTTAGGAGGTATCAGGAGAAAGAACCTTTTGCTCTGAGCTGGGTAGGGTGGAGGGGGGTTACCAGCTGGAAATGCTGGAGAAACACGTCTTTGCTTCGCGTGGTCGCAAGGTGACAGCGAGCCACGAGACTGCCACTGGGCAGAAGATGGTGAGGTAGGATAACAGAGGAGGTAGGTCATCTCAAGGGTGGGGAGTCGTCTAAGAGTGTACTCCAAGAACTTGCTTGGTTTGGTGGTAAAAGGAGTTATGACAGGGAGGTGGTGTAATTCATTTTTATCATCAGGAAAATAAACATCAGGGATAGGGAAAAGCTGTTTAAGCTGCTGGATCAATGTTAGCATGAAAACAAATGGATGAAAGCTGTTCAGGGGTAAGTCTTAGGCTGAAAATTAGTAGGTTTTTAACCACTGCAAGAATTCAGTTCTGCAGTAGATATCAGATACAAAGGGGGTTGTCAGCATGGTGGATTTCATTGCTGTGATTGGGGTTCTTCAAGATGGTTCTTGTCATGGAGGGCTTGAGCTGGTGAGCTGTAAAGAAAATCCCTTTCCCGTCTGCATTTGTATGTGGTGGTGGATTATCACTATATTGTCATGTCCAGGTAGGAAAGGAGAAACCAGTTCTTCTGTCATGGTTTAAAAAATATCCAGATGGTAATACATGCTGAATCTGACTGTGTCCTCCTCAGGATGAATGGAGAATTTTGTCATTAAGTGAATTTCTAACCTGTGCTTTAGATTTAATGTGTGAATGTCTCTGCTCTTGTGACACTTATTTTTGTTCTTGCCTTTTTTCCGCAGGTGTTTTTATGGCCTCTGTCACAGTGGTGTCTCAGTGTCTCCCAGGCATTTATGGATTTATTCTGAGAACGTTCCTGTGAGGTAGGGAAATGTTATCACCTTCATTTTACGGACTGGGAACTGAGGGACAGGGAGATAAAGGTTGTAGGAGGAGTCTCTAGCATAGCCAGCAGTCAAACATTGATTGCCAGCAACTTCTTTTATTGCCCTAATCCCAAACCCAGCTACCTGGCTTTGGCTTTTTTTTTTTTCCTTCTTTCTTTTTTTTTTTTTTTTTTTTTTTTTTTTCCCGCCTGGTCTTGAGTTTTAGCAGAAACAAGCTGCAAGGGGTTGGGAAGACCTGTGGAAAATATGATTAGGGTTACTGGTGTCCTTTTTTTAACAGTTACTTATGAGTTAAATGTCTTTCTAAAAATATCAGCAGATCTGTTTGCTAAATGATTAACATGTTTAGACTTTCAACAGATAAGCTGTCATGCTTATTTGAGTCAGTAACTCCTTTATCCTACCTGTCTAGGCTTGTGGCTGCTGAATTCTTACCCTGCCTAAGCTAATGCCACCCCAATCACCTAAAGCAATGCCAAGAATTTCATCATCCATGCAAAGACCTGATTCGTGTCAAGACAGGTGTAAAGTTTCTCAAGCACATTTATGTGTAATTACTGTTTAACTTTATTTTTCAAACGTCTTTCCAAGCCAGCTAAAATGTTCAACTTCGAGATCTCAGATTCTCCCAGAAATTGGATTTCAGTGCCTGATCAGCGATGCTGATCCCTTGCAAAAGTATTGCAAAGTTCCTGACACATGTGCATGCACTGAATTACAATTTACATCATGAAATCAAATATAATGGATAAAACTTTGAAAAATGTATCTTTTTTTTTTTTTTTACTTCAGGCAAGGAATTTTTAAGATAGGTCTTCCTTGAGCCCTTTTTTTTACTTAAAGTTGGTATTTAACGTGTGACTTTTACCACGTACTAATTTTCTTAGAGCTACAGCAACATTACAAATTATGAAGGCACTAGCAGCCTCTGACAATTAAATATTTTTATTGTCTATTAAAATAAGCAACATTATTAAAATGATAACATCACGAAGAAATATTTAATGCCATCTTTCTAATTTTGCAGTCTGTAAAATAACACACATTGGGTTACGTTTATATTTTTTATTAATGTATATTATGTGTCTTTGTGTCCCCAAGAATGAAGCCCTAATGACTCATGAACTGTCGCAAAGTGTACTAAATAAAATTAAAGAGCTGGCCAGTGACCTTAACAGTCAATTAGTCCATGCATTACTCAGCCTAGTATTTGTGGACTGTAGAAGGGAAGCGAAAACTCATTAGCTAAGATGCTGATGCTTGAAACAAACAAGATCCCCCTAAAACCAGGAACTAGTCTTGTTGCTTGAATGGGGATCGAAGCGCTCGCAGTAGGTATGTCTTTGCGTATGTGTGTTTGTAACGACTGCTGGTGTGGACCTAGGGAGTGGGGAAAATCCTACTAGTGAGCCTTGGGGCTCAAACCCTTTTGGAATCAATCCTGCCAGGCTTGACATTGGGTTGGACAATGGCAGGTGCAGTAGAAGGTGGCGCTCAGGTTTGGGATGTGCCGCCTGAGAGGTTATGTAAAGACTGTACGAATGGAAAGGCTGGTTTCAGAAACCTCATGTTTGCCAGGAACAGCAGGGTAGGGAAGAACCTCTTGGCGTGGCATATTGCATGCTTGGTTTTCCTCAGAGGTTGGCAGGATTGTGTTTGGATGCACGTTGGGAGTGTGGGCAGAGCAGTTCTGAGCCAGCGTGCCCATTGAAGAGCAGAGTTTGAAGACTGTGGGTCCCTCTCCCTCCCGCAGCTCAGGAGAGGGGAGATGAGAGGTTGCTGAGTATTCAGAGATGCAGCCAGGTCAGATCCCACGCTTCTCACCAGCTACACCACCCGTTGCAGCCTCTCCTGGCCCACAGAGTTGTCAGCACAAAACCAAGGTGACTCGGGCGGCAGAGCTGAGCTCATCCCAGCGGTGGGTTGACTTGATGAGGTGCAAATCCCCACATCATCTGAATTATGGGAGACTGTCATCTTTAGAATGACGTTTCTTAACTAATCATCTGCATGTAGTTTTATATTGCATTCAGAAGCATCTAAGAGCAGTCCTGGGTTGGAGGCGGCCACCTGGGAGGATGCTGTGTGGTGACAAAACTGAACTGAGAGCAGTGACAGTGCTACATGGGCGCTCAGCCAGCAGCTTGGTTGTGCTGCTCCTCAGCAAAAGAGTGGTTCTTGAGAGCTTCTCGGTTTTATAGCGCTTCTTTTCTGGTGTGTGCAGTTATGTATGCTTTCAGCTGACCCTGGAAAGTTCTTCCATCATTCTTAATGTGAACGCAGGTTTTAGGAAATGTAAGATGACAGACATGGTCCATACAAAATGTGGCTGAAAGCACAGTTTGAGTGGCATGCAATAAAATCTATTAAAATAAATCATTTTTTTTAACATAAATTGGGCAGAATCTCCCTCATCTAGGTCATAGTTTATCTGTAGGGTTTTCTTTTAAAGTAATTTCCTTAATAAAGTCCATCTGATTTGATAAGGGGCAGGCAACCTGGGAAAAGCTTACGTTTGCTGTTCAGGTGAATAGGAGAAAGAAGAAAAGGAAGCCTTTTCAATCATGTCAGCTTGAATCTAAAGCATCACAGAATGATGTTACAGGAGAACCCCTGAAGATAAATTGTAACCTAGATTAGCAGAATACAGATTAAGTTTTCAGGAGTTTGGAGACTTCAGTGCATCCTGAAGCAGTCTCTTGACATGCATTTAGACTAAACTTGTATGGTTGCTCTTTTGATATACAAAAATACGTAAAGTTTCCATTTGAATGTTACAGTCCCGAAGTTAATACATTTATTAAAGGGAAGACTGCCTGAAAAGATTCAGAAATCTGAACTCTGTGTTTTCCATTTGAACTGGCTGTTGGTAGGGAAATCATGGGTGATTATGGTTGGTATACGTGAAGTGTTACCACTGGAAGCTGAGCACTGGACTCACAGTTAAAACTGAGGCTTCTGCAGGATTAGTTCTCTTTGCTCTGACTTTACAGTATAAAAGAATTGGCATCAGGTCACACTGTCCTCCTCTAATCCCTTAAATCTTTTTATTTTTTAATTTATTTGCATTTTGGAGAAGGTATGGTACCGTGTTCTAATTGAAGAGGGATTTTCTGCAGTGGTTTATGCATTTCTACAGAAAGTTGTCACAAAGTTTGTGATTCAGAGTGATTTGAATGTGTGTTGCTGCCACATTGGCTGGGACATATTAATAGTTAATGCAAAATGATAAGTTACCTGTTATTTTTCACTGTAATATGGTGAACCATATTTTCTGACTGCATGTAAATGACAGACTCAAGAGGGCATTGGCTGAATTAATTGGTGTAGCTCAGCATTCTTTATGAATAGCTATATATATGTTTATTTGGACTTAAGAGTCTTAACAGGTCGTTTTATCTTACAAATGAGTTGAGTACTTTAATATATAGATGCCCAAAGGGCACCACTGCTGGCCATTTACCCGCTTTCACATGATGTGAGCTGGAGAATGTGTGTGGAGAGGGAAGGGTGGGGTTTAAATCTCCAAATTCGGACTAGTAAAACTAATTTCTGCTTTGAAGGTGTATGCTTTAAATGTCTACAGAGATATATGTTTTCAAAAGAAAAAAACAACATCAGCACAAGCTGGAGAAGTTACAAGGTTTAACCATATTTGCAAAACTGAACATGAGCTTTAGCCCTCTGGTCCTTTTTTCATTTCCTTTTCTATTATATAATCAGCATATTGGTAGGTAGCTTTTGTTTTGTCACTTTACCTGTTTAATTAATTTAGCTCTCGGAGGGTTATGCAATAAGGGTAGAATCTCCATAACTGGCAAGGTAACTCTGTCATCCCACGGAGTCAGCACTTGCTCGCGCTCTGGCGCAATGGGCTTGAATAGCTGCCATGCCATGTGTGTGTGTTTTCTAAACCCAAGACAAGTGCTGAGCTCATTAAAAGCACATGCTACACAAGTTAATGTGCATAAGGAGTTTTGGTACCGAGACCGCCTTTGAGGATACATTTAACTCTAATTAACTCGGTTTCGTTGTATGTGCTATCAGCATAGGCTTGGCTGAAACCAGGCAGTATTGGTTAGGCTGCTGGTTTGAAGGGGAGCCCAGGAGGATGGTGGATTAAAACCCACACAGCTGTGACTGTGCCTGGGTTCCCAGTGCCTGTACTGGCTCCTGAGGCTGCTTTTTGTGGGAGCACTGGGGCTGAGCCGGACACCAGCACCGGCAAAACGCCACACCAAACGGATACACATCCTATCGTACTCACAGGCAAAACTCTGGATTTATGAAGAGCCTGAAATAACAAGGTTTGCCATGCTGTGACTGAGCAATCACATGATACCGAAGTCCTCTGACAAAAATAGAGTGATTTTTTTCCACTAATAGAATAAGGAACAGCAGCAGAGACTATTGGTGTTCCACTGGTCTGGCTTTTCTCTCTGTTCATACCTCTTCTTTCTGTTCATTAGCTCAAGGATAATTTCCAAGGATTCTGCCAGTTATGACCTGTTTTTCAGGCAACAAGACAGGGATTACTGATGGTTGCATTTCTTTTAACAACAAATACAAGAATACATGGGCTGGAAATACCGGGTGGTTTTTCTTTTTGACCTGGCAGTGTTGGAAATCAAGCTTTGTTATTGTGTCCAGTAAAGCAGGTTTCACTGAAAGCTGATTATAGTATTTTGTGAGAGAATGTTTTCACGGTATCATTCTGGAAGAAAATACTCCCAGATCCATATTCAAGAGCAGACGGCTGTACTTTGTGTAAGTGGAAGAGTGTATGGATTTGTTGTATTTTCATCACACCTAGCAAAAGAAAACATTTTTTTCCCCTTTATTTTTGACTAGTGCTAGGGTATTAGTCTTGCAAAAGGATTTTCTAGCTAAAAACATCAGGTGAAATGGATTCTGGATTTAAACACTGAGAAGGGGGGGGGGGGAGCCACCACCCAGCAGTTTTTGAGTGTTCATCATTTCCTGAAAATTGGACCTTTTAAAGTGTTTCAGGTTGGATACACTAGAAATTGAGGCATTCAAATCACTAACTGCTTTTGAGAATGACAGCCAGAATCTCCATTAACGTTGCATCTTCTGCCTAGGGGATCACAGACCAGAGACTGATGTGTCTTTGAGGATGGAAATGGAGCAGTTTAAGAAGTTACTGTGCTTCAGTGGGGATGTGGTAACAGCACACAACCTTGTCTAGTTCATTTTGCTGAAAAACAAAACAGAAATCACAGAGGATGATCTAAGGCCGTCTGTTTTGCTTTGCATAGAAGCAGACTAGCTACGCTCCTGTAATAAGTTGCTGTGTCTCAGCTATGAGGACGGTAATTTCCAGTTGATGAAAGGTAAATTATAGCTAGAACAGGTGGGTGCATTAAAATCTTAATGTGCTTCAAGATACCTGTTTGGGTTCACAGCAGAGCAGGGCTGGCTGTGCTGGTGTGGATCAATGGTCAATCTAATTCAGGACCCTACCTCTGGTGATTATCGGTGCTGGATAACTGAGGCAGTGGTATAGGAAATCATATTTTTGATTGTCTAATATTATATCTGCTGAGGAAGTGTTGGCTTTAATGTACCAAACCAAAACTGTGTTTTTAGTGACTGGTTTAGTCACTAGAATAGTTCCTTCTAAAGTGCAGCTAAGTTTCTCTTTAAATCTTTCTTTGCAGACAAGGAATTTATTAATATTTCTTAATGTTTTCCCTTCAGACATCTCAGCTGAGGGTTGGTCTAAGCTATATGGATTGGAACCAGATGATCTTTAGGGTCCCTTCCAAGCCAAACTATTCTATGATTCTAAATATAGTCTTTAATATGGTTTGGTGGGTTTGATTTTGTTTCTT
Source organism: Clamator glandarius (assembly GCA_033459285.1). Classification (NCBI taxonomy): domain Eukaryota; kingdom Metazoa; phylum Chordata; class Aves; order Cuculiformes; family Cuculidae; genus Clamator; species Clamator glandarius. The sequence continues at coordinate 967,319 of JAUNZM010000054.1, forward strand.
TTCTAAAACATTCTGCATCTCCAAAAAGCCAGAGTCATGGTAGATTAATAGTCTAGGGGTTTTTGGCTATCATTATAGCTGAAAGATAAAATACTAAATGCGTTTCATGTAGTTATTATATTGCTTGAGTGTGTCTTCACGTTAATTAAAATTAATTTAAACAAGGTGTTAGGAGTAAAGTGCAGAGTAGGAAAAGGATAGATCAGAAAAAGTAGATAAGATAGGTGTATTCAGATAGTCAGAGCCTGATGAAATTTGCCCTAGGGTACATCAGCAACTAGCCAAGCAACCTTTGAACCATTTACAATCATCTCTTAGAAACTGAGAAGAGCAAGAGAGGTCCTGGAGGACTGAAAAGGGCAAATGCAATACCTGCCTTTGAAAAAGGGAGATCCAGGGAATTACAGACTAGTTAATCTAACTGTGATGCTCAGAGAATTGGAACAAATTTTTAATCAGTTTCTAGCAGTCTGGAGGATAAGATGATGATAAAGGCTGAGGGGAGCCGTACCTGTGATGTTACTTTGACTACAGTAACTTTTGACATAACCTCTTGTGGCTTTTCTGTGGAATAGGGAAATATGTATTTAATTATACTGTAAACAAATAACTGTTTAAAGACCATGTTTGAAGAGCTGTTACCTATAACTTGCTGTGAAAATCTGGGGAAAAAGGGGGTGGCATGAGGAATTGTGTGAATACACCCCTGTTTGTCTTGGGCTGAGCTTTATTTGCTGTTCTCTTTACTGATGTGGACAAGGGAATACTTACTAAATCTGCAAGTAAGCCCAAACTGAGAGGGGCTCAAGCATTGTGAAGCAGAGTTCAGAATTAAATGGCTGCGGTAGGTTGAAAAAGCATTTGGAAATCTGCAGCCTGTGACTTAATGAGCTGAAACAAGGAAATACAAAATGGTGAGGACGTGGCTAAGCTGCACAGCTGTGAAAAAGTACTTTAGGACATGTGCTGGATCGCCACCTAAGCGCAAGCTAATGGCTGCAGAGAGGACAGCTTCCATTTGGAGTGTAATAAGAGCACTGTAATTAAAGGTAATGGTTCTACCGTGGTCAGTCCTGCTGAGTGGAGCTGTGTCTAGCTGCAAGGATGGTACACGAGGGAGCTGTGGGTTGGCTGAGGGTATCCCCAACTGTGGTTGGAGTCTGGAGGACAGATGAGATGTGGAGGTTGTTGGAGCAGGATCCCATCTGGATGAAGAAACCTGGTGATCATTTGCTGTCTTGACCAAACGATGGACAAGAGGTCCTCCCAGTTTACATCAAAGTTGTAACTGGGGTCCAACTGGCCATCACAAGTGTGAGAAAGGCATCAACAAGTCAAGAAAGGTGCCAAAACCTCGAGGGAATCAGACAGAGGACTCTGTGGCCAGCTGGGGACTGAAGCAGGAGATATACAAGCAAGGGCCAAAGGAGCAGTTCTTCCCAAGCTCAGGGGAGGAAGGGAGCACCCGACTGCAGTCACCCACCCCAAGTGGGTGGCTGGGGTGATGGTGGTGTCTGGCCCTTCCAGACGGAGCACAGGGAAGTAAAAAGAGGAAAGTTTGTGGTATGCAGCAAGGGGAGTTCCAGAAGTTCAACTTCAGAGTGGAAGAGCACTGGAACAAGGGTGCAAAGAGCTTGTGGGACTGTCCTCTTTGGAGGCACTTGAAAATCAACTGGACAGGGTGCTGGGCAACATAGTCTGACTTCAGAGTTAGCCCTGCTTTGAGTAGGGGTTTGGACTAGGGACCTTTAGAGATGCCTTTCTACTTGCTTTATTCTGAGGTTCAATAAATTACTTCCATCCTCCTTTTCTTTAGAGGATGAAATTTTTTAACTATAGTACTCTCAGGTCAGGGGCAGTGCTCCTCTGGGTGATGCTAATCAGTCGTTCAGAAGTGCCAGGTATTACTGAGATTGCTTCCCTTTCAGTAGTGTCTCTTAATAATACAAGAACATTTGTTTTCTCAACCAGGTTTCAAGAGGAAACACCATAATCAAATGTTTAAATTTCTTCAGTGCTTCAGCATTTCCTTTTGTTAGAAGCAGCAGGCTGTTTTCTAGGATACAGGTGTTCAAATTCATAGCCTTTAAGAGACCTTTGCATCAAGCACATAGGTTGGATTGGGTGCTTGAAGGAGATTGTTGCCTTGTAATGTAATAAACACATACGTAATCAGAGAAGCTGATTATTTCCCATCACAATAAATAGAATGTCATCAGTGACTTCAGCATCTCTTTCTTCTTGGTGTTTAGCAAAAGCAATAGCTATGAGCTTGTAATAGTGATATGCAATCTCTAACATGCAGTGGTTAAATATTAATGTACATTGGCTGTGTTTAAAGATCAAAAAGGTCTCTTAGGTAATGAAACGTTAATTCTCTCTTAAGCTCAATCAAGTTTTGTAAGGTGACTCCTAGGAGGGTAGTGCATTACTGTTGGGAGTGGTGGTCTGCGGCATGAACCTTAACAACAATTCAATGCAATAGTTTTTCTGGGTTAGAATATTGAGAAATTGACACCAAGGTTTCTGTTGAGGTCTGTTCTAATCACTTAAAATCACAGCCAGTCTGCTTGATAGGTGACTGCATAAAGCGAACCCAGAGACTAATAGTCTCATCTGTCCCCGTTTCCTTAATCATGCTGATGGGTTTGGTTTTGAACTGGTGCCATTAAGCTGACAAGGCCACCTTGTTCTGAGGTTCAACGGTCAAAAGGTTATTTCCCATGATAGCTCGGACAGCCTGTAGGGTCGCACAGTTCCAGAGCTGCTCCATCCTCCCTGCTGGGACCAGTGTTGGCTGGCGCTTGCACAGTGGTACAGAGACTTCAGGCCATATGTATAATCTCAGTTAATTGCATTAGATATTTGTTCTCCTCGTTTAATGTTTGTTAAAGTCTCATAAATGAAGTTGCTACAGTGTGAAATTTTATGGTGTCCAAGTCTGAAATGATCCTGCTTATCTTGTTGACTTTCTTCCGGGCTCTTTCTTGTGGTTCTGCTTTGCCGGCCAGCGTGCGGGAGGGTTGAGTGGGGCTTTCTCCTGAGCTTTACTTGATAGTCACTAACTCAAGATGGCAAGTGCTATTTTATGTTGTTGTAAAAGATGTTTTGTTCGAACGCGCTTCTGTTTGACACGCAATGGGGTTGAGTTTTCTGGAAGTTTCACTTTGTCCGTTTATCTCAGGAGCACGAATTATTGGTGTTGCTGGAGTTGGAGACCCAAAATGATGGGATAGTCAAAGAAGAAGGGCTGATACAACATACAGATGCTATGACAAGAACGTCATATATTTTTGCTGGATAACAGAGTGACTGATTGGCTGTAGACATTCCTGACACTGCCTGACAGAAAGGGTTATTTTATCTGAAAACAGTGCAGTTACAGATGAGAGAGCTCCTGAAAAACATCACTCACTTTTACTAGCGACATCCATCACTTCCTAATTATGGGTGCTTTCAGGTGGAGAAACAAGTTCTTTCCATTTCTCCTCTAGAGCTTTTCTTGTCATTGTGGCAGCAGCGTAGGGTTAAAGTCAGTCCTTTATCCAGGGGCACAGGGACCTGTGGATTAAATTAACGCATGTGTGTCTCTATGTGTTAGATGGGTATCGTGCTGTTACAGGAACAGCAATGGCCAGCGACTGTGGAAAATCAGTAACGCTTTGCGGCTTAACCAGCTCCTTTGAAGCGCAGAAGATCTGTTAAACTTTTTTGTTTGGAAGTGGGGAGTTTTTGTTGTCCTTTGAAAAGCTGAATCAGATCAGAGCGAGTCATGAGTTCAGTGAAGACAGAAACCTGTGAAACATGAAAGAGTCTCTGAATTTCAGTTTTCCAACACATGTGCTTAATTTTGGTGGCAGGACTGTGACTCCCTGCGTGGTCCAGGAGCACTTGCCGCTCTGGATGTCCCCAGAGCTGCCTTGGCCACAGCATCTTATTCCTCAGTCCCTGCTGGCTGCTGCCTCCAGGCATGGAGCGACAGGATTTTCCCCGTGCCTCCTGGTCTGGCAAGAGCAGCTCCTGACTGAGCTGCTTGCTCACCAGAGGGACTGGGGCCACCACTAGGACGGACACTCAGCTGGGATTTTTCCAAAACAATGAATTTATTGGTCCTGGCACTATACTTTCCATTTTCAGTGCAGTCCCTAGCGCTGCCTACAGATCCAGTGCCCATTCTGAACCCTCTGCTGCATCCTGGCATCAGAGCAGACGTTGGCAGCTGTGTCCTTTATACAATGGCCTAATTGATCGGAAATCATTGTATCTGCGGGAGTCCTTTGCGCGACTGGATATCTTGCACTCCGGTTTGCTTCAGCCCACCTTCTGTGTGGAGCTCAGCTTTTCAGCAGGGCTCATAAGAAATTTATTTTCCTTTGTGATGCTAAGTATTTTATCTTGCAGTCTTACAGCAAGAGGAGGGCAGGCGATTTACTTTCTCTGTGTGCTAGTGTTTACACACGGATAAAAATAACAGTCGGTTGACTTACTGTTTGTTTTCATGTGTGCTCCACCCATGAACGTGCCTCTGTCTGAATTTCTTTGTATTTGCTTTGTTTGGCCCGTCGATCAGACCACAGGTATGGAGACACTGAGGGTACCAAGGCGATACGGTCAGCGTAGGTGCCTGTGTGCTTGCTGTGGTCAGGGAGGAATAAATGGGCATTTTCAAAATTGTTGTTTAGTTCCAATGGCTCCGCAGATGGTGAAGTATTTACAGTTGCTGAAATGATCTGTCTGCTGCATTTTTCCCTTTGAAGAGTTGGTGCCTTGCAGCCGTTCCCTGGCTGCCGGTAATAACAGTAATTATACACGCCTAGTAATGACAATGGACCTGATACACCTACTGCTTCTGAGGACACCAATGTCCTGAGCTCAGGAGCCCAGTGCTGTTCCATATGAACTCTCAGTTTGTAAATGCTGGCTCAAGGTTAAAACCGTGGTCCGTAGATAAGGTGGGAGCGGTTGGCTCCGTTTGCCGACTATGTCCCTGGTTTCCTCCTGGGAAGTGGAAGTAGGGTGGCCAATGTCCTGTTGAACTGAGTTGGTATTTTATTGTTTCGCTGTTACCCTTAATGTTTTACCACTATAGCACAGCCTCTTTGCAAGGAGACCCTAAAGTATTGTCTGTTGCTTCAGAAATACAGAGGAGTGCAAATGAGATGAAAGCCATTTAAAATAAAGACTAGTCTTGGCGATGCTGCAATCTCCACACTTGTCAAAGCTTCAGTGGGAGGACACCCTGAGGGCCTGTTGTGGATGAGCATCACCCATGGGCTGGAGCTTCAGAGTTCTGGAAACAGCTCTGGACATCGAACGTATTGAGTAAAAACCCCAAATGTTACTCAAGTTCGAGAGAAAGAAGTGAATCGTGCTGATGGCTAAGTTTACATTTTTCCCAAAAGCGTGAGTCGAAGTTTAATTTACTGGATGGGAAAAAAACATAACAACAAACTCCTCCCACCCCAAAAGTTGAAATACCCCATGTCCACATTTTTGAGGTCTGAGAGACTGAAATGGATCATTATCCAACAGCTCCACAAAGACTAATTTGTGGGGAAGGTGATGCCAGAGCAGAAGCTTTTGCAGGGGAAGTGTGGGAGAGCCCATCTGTCAATATTGTTCTTGCTGCTTTTCCAATGCTTTTACAAATTGATAGTCTGGGAGTTGTCTCTGCTGCAGGTAAAGCCAGTTTCAGGCCCTTGTGTGCTGATATTTTATTGAAGTGAGACATGAACGCTCCAGGGGAAAATGGCATTGTGAGGTAAAGGGTTCTGATAGATGCATATAGCTTAAATGTCATCCTACAAAAAAAAAAAAGAGAGAGAGATAAAGCAGATGTTAATTGTAAAACTGTACTTCATGTATATTTTTTCTTATTGAAGGTATTTCATCTGATTCAGCGTATCTGAACACATACGACTGCATTTATCCATCCTAAAAATGTTTCTTTGAAACAGTTCTGTGATTATGCAAATACATAGTTTTAATAGAAGAACGAGTAGATTTAGTAGCCTCTGATTAGAGAGAATATTTTCTTCCAAGATTTAAGAGTCTGAAGTAACAGTTGATTTTATCATTTGTTTTGAAGGGGAGAATTGCAGGTACACGTTTTCTTCAAGCGTTAGATAAACGGTCTGACTGAAATAGCAGTTTTAATCTGTTTTAATGATGTTTTTCCAATATGAAAGGGGCCAAGAGATGCATAAGTCTAAAGGTCTACTGGTAATTGTTGAAGTGATGGGAGTTGTTTACAGAACATACAGTGACTGGATGGTTGCGTTTTGCTGAGAGCCTATACGCGACCTTTGTTCTTGGTTTAAAGTATAATTAAGGGATACGTGCCTCTGTGTATTTAAAAACAATAAAACCATCCCATTTGCAGACTATGAGGTATTTAGGGATGGCAGATATGGATGAAGCATTTCATCAAGTGCTGGTGTTAACTGTTTTGTTATTTACTGATGTTGCGATGCCTTTCTCCAATGCAGCTATAATGAGGTCAAATCAAATCTTTTATTAAGCGTTACTCATACGGGTGAGGTAATGGTTCGTTATCTATGTAGGTAAAACTCTCATCTTTTTCAGGTGATCCTAAAAGGGAAGAAATCCTGGCCTGGCTGCCTTTTACCTACATTGCATGCCAGGACCTTTGCGGACTTGTTACAGAGATATTAAATAGGCTTTGTTTTTTTGTCTTGCTCTGCCAGTAAGGCCGTGTGCTTTCAGCACGTATCCAGCTGTAGAAACCTCAGAGACGAAAAACCGTAGGCAATTCTTTTCTGAAATCCTTCAAGACTAGCTCTTAATTCTTTGTGTTGTTCCATAATGCCTGGTTTTTCTGGGGCTGCCAGGGTTAATGCTGGTCACTTTGTGACAGACCATCTTTCTTAATCTGTTCGTTTGAAATGTTACTGTAGAAGCTTTTTACAGCTCTTGCATTTGATGCAGGTGTCTGCAGTTCCCCTCTTACTGCTGGGAAACTGAAGAAATGTGTGACACGTGGCAGTGGCAGGTTTAAAAGGAGCAAGCAGCTGGGAGCTGCTTGGAGATTTTGAACGGGAAAATCTCATGTGCTAGATGCCTTTCAGAAAGCTGCGCTGTTAGTCTGGCTTCTGTAGGAGAGAAGCGCTTTTGCTGCACCCAGGGCAGCTGTGAAAACTTCCAGAAGGGAGCTGGGCTTGGCAGATCCCCAGGGCTCCCACAGAATCATAAAATGTCCTGAGTTGGAAGATACATATGAGGATCAGAGTCCAGCTCTTTTCCCTGCATAGGAAACCCCTAAAACTCACACTGTGTCTGAGGGAGTTGTCCAAATGTTTCTTGAATATTGTCAGGCTTAGCACCGTAACTGCTTCCCTGGGGAGCCATTCCAGAGCTCCACCACCCTCTGAGTGGAAAACCTTTTCCTAATATCCAACCTGAATTTCCCCTGGCACATCTTCCTGCCATTCCCTCGGGTCCTGTCATTGGTCACCAGAGAGAAGACATCAGCGCCTTCTTGTCCTCCTCCCCCTTTGGGGAATCTCTAGACCCTGATGAGGTCACCCTTTAGTCTCTTCTTCTCCAGACTGAACAGACCAAGAGACTTTAGCTGCTCCTCATACGACTTCCCCTCTAAACCCTTCACCAACTTTGTGGCCCTTCTCTGGACGCTCTCCAGTAGCTTTATATCTCTTTTATACTGAGGCACCCAACACTGCACCCAGTACTCAAGGTGGGGCTTCCCGAGTGCGGAGTAGAGTGGGTCAGTCGCCTCCCTTGACTGGACATCCTATCCTGCCTCTCTGCTCTCTGTGTGCCCAGCTGGCTGCCAGCCTCTGCCTGGAGGGGTGTTTTGCTCTTACAGTGCTGTCTCCCTTCATCTCTCTTTACTCCCTAGCAGGAGCATCGCAGACGTGCAGGTGTGTTTGATGGCGAAGGGTGTTCAGTGCTGCTCATACCCTGGGATGGTCCAGGTGCTTAGGCAGGGTGGGCAAACAGGGAACGGTGCCAATGAAACATCCTCGTCCTCAGCTCTGGGTTTGCAGCAGCTGAACTGTGGCAACCAGCGGTCTAGTTGGGTCAGGATTTCTTTGTCACAATTGAATTCGTGTGTGTATGTACAGAAGTAACTATTTATTAAGCAGCTGCAGTGTTTGAATCATGAACTGCGAAAGGAGTAATGTAACACCTTTTAAACAGAGGAGGCAAGCAAGGGAGATTTCTTAATTTAACCTCTCTTAGCTGGTTTGTGAAACCTGGTGAACAGCTGCCTTGGAGTGTGGGAGGAAAAGGGCGTCACTAAAAGAGGGGAAAAAGACCTGAAAACAAATAGCCTCACTCAGTCCTCTTATAGCAGAACATCATCTAGAGAGAAGCCTAAGCTCTTTGTAAGAGGTTAAACAATAAAATTATGAGGGTGGATATTTGTTCACTGTCCATACAGCCACAGATAGGTGACAACATGAGAAAAAGCCTCTGTAAATGTCTGGTTTTCCTTGTAAAAAAAAAAGCAGCTCAAGATCTACCATCAGTACTCTGTGCTAACTATGGTGCAAACCTCCGTTTCTCGGGGTTGGTAATAAATAGAATATTGACAATTTCAAGAGAATTGATTAAAGAAGAAGTATTTTTTGTTGTTATTTTTTAATTATATTTTTTTTCAACCCACTTGGAGATGTGCAAATCTGTCTAGGCATCTTTCTCATCCCTTTTTACTGCCTAAGATTAATGCTTCAACCCTTTTAAAGTCCATTAGTACAAGGAACAGAAGTTAAAAGAAAACAAAGTCTCATTTTCAGTTGCTTTCCCAGTTATTCATTTTGGATTCAGTGCATGAACGACTTGTAGTTCACCGTGGGGCCAAGTCGCAGTATCAGGGCTACAATGGAGGCATTGTGGTCACCTTTCTCTCCCCACCACCCTGCGCAGTCAAGTTGAAATCCTGCTTTTTGGCATCCAAGCTGTTGCTTTGGTGACCAATTATGACTCTAGAAGTATACATTGTGGTCTCACTGAATAGCTGAAAGAGTGTAAGGAAGAAGATAAATGTGTTCAAACATAGCTCTGTTTTGCAAGTATTCAAGGTGATTCAGAACAGAGTTGTTGGCATATTGGATTTAACGTGGTATCTCAGTGTAGTGTTAGGAATTCAAATGCTAGTGTTACAAACACAAAAAACGTAATTAAAGGTGATTTAATGCTCAGAATGCCGTGCCCTTTACATATACATTATAACTACCTCTGATATTTGGTAGTGTAGAGTTTCCAGTGTCGCTAAGCAGTGCTGTTTCTCTGCGGTAATTTAGATTTTAGAAATAGTTGTGTTAATCACGCAGACCTTGTTTTCAAGAAACCTAAGATGCAATCTCTAATTCTGGGTTTAGCGGATGCATCTTGAGCTCCTTAGTCTTACTGATAGTCTTTGTGTGAACCCAAGAAGGTTGTATCGAGTATTTTTAGAATCAAGAGCTCTATGCCAGTGACATGGCAGGGATGAAAGAATGAGAAAAATGGTAAATCCCTTGAGCACTTGGATGTATCCACTCCTTCACAGGTAAAGGAAGAAAATTTGCCGAATTTGAGCGTGCAAGTAGAAGAAAAACATGTAGTTTCAGGGAATAGAATTACACGTGATGATTTGGTAGACTTTTCTCTTTCTTTAACTGCTTTCAGCAGTGGTGTTTGCAGGATTCTCCCTTTGCCTTCCCATGGCAGTTAATCTCCTCTCCTCTGTTTCGTGTGGTTGGTGAGGCCCTTGGCTCAGTGATGTCTTTGTGTTCAGACCTGCTTGTCCACACCACTTGGTGCTCACCAGTGACAACTGTAATGATGTAATGACTGTCTCTCCCGTAGCGTGCTGATAACACAAGTTACTAATGCTCCTCATGGGCTAATAAGTGCATCCGTTCTCCATGCGAGGTAGCTTGCTTTGTTTGTTCTCCCCAAAGATTAGCATTTATACTCCGTTGATAAAAGAAGCAGCACTCCAAGCCTGTATCCAAAGTGAAAACTCTTCTAGGTCTGGCAGGCGGTACAATATCACTAATAGCAGAAGACACTTAAGTAGCCTCTTTTCTTAATCACGCAGGTAGTTGTTGAGAGCATTTTCTCCTACTGGGAGAATATCTATTCTCTGTTGAACTTCTTGTCAGCTATCACTGTATTTATGACCTTAATGGAGTTTCCAGCAATCATACTAAAATTTAGCATATACACTATATGTGTGTTTATCTATATTTGAGTATTTTATATGTTAGACCTAGTAGCATCTTGTGCTGGTGTAGATGAGATATTTGGCTTGTATCTGTACTGATAACACGGGCCTCCCATGCCACCTTCCTCGGTGGCTGATCTGTGCTGAATTCAGACTTGTAGTTGCATTTTGCTGCTCTAAATGAGACTGTTCTCTTGGGCAGGATGGCATCTGCTACTGAAGTAGAACCTAGGGCAGAATTAGCAAATCAGGCATTTCAGTGTGTTTTTCCCAAATCTAGTGCATGGAGTAGATTGACAAACCAGTAACTTCTCACTGGGGTTTATGGAAATGACTCAGTCAGTTATATAGTGCAGCAAAGCTGTACAGCACAGCTTGTTTTCTTTTCCTTGTGTAGTTTTTAAATACATTGAATTAGTTTTGTACTGGGAATAGCTCTTTAAGAGGACACTCTTTGCGTCTGTGAGCATAGATCACATGGTGCTGAAGAACCAGATTGTATAAAGAGGATTTCAGGAGTTGATAATAAAGACAGTACTCATTGGTGATACAGGAATAACAAGTATGTTGCAACTCAGATTACGATCTCATTATTTCCAAACAAAAGTTACCTTAAGTTACATAAGCCAGTCTAGTGAAATGTCAAAGTTTTTGGCCAGGAAGGACTAAGCCTTCAGAATTAAACATCTATTGCTGAAATCTCTTATCCTCTGATCACTTGAGAAAGGAAGAGAGAAAATATTCTCCATGTTACGTATTTTACCAAATATTCTTCTTTTTCACAGTTGCGCCATTATTTTTTGCGCATTGACCAGTAATTTGTAGGCTCTAAGAGGTGGGATGGGGGCTCTGATTATCATGACTTTGTAACATTCCATTAAGGCTTTATAAATAATAAATATTTTGGAATTGTACAGTGTTATTGCCTCAAATGCCTTTTGTTCAGGAAGCATCATCTAAGGGTTGGATGCAAAGCATGTGCTATCTTGTGTTCCTTTCATCTGAGCCTGCTGATGAACACTTTGCTCTGAACCTTTTCCCAGAGTAAATGGGAAAATGTTTAAAGAAATTTCATGAACAGAATCCGCTCTCCATGGGCTGTTCTCCATTGTTTTCTGCAGTTGTTAGGGAATTCCAGGTCGTGTCTTGCTTCTGCCCTGCCATCAGCTATGATTCCCAGGTTGAACCACAGGGCAGAGAGAGTCTTGGGTCTGGCTGAGAAAGGACTTTTCTTGCCCTGTGACTTGTGGCATTCTACGGACTCTAGGATAGCCTCGATTTACATTGGAGCAAGGATAAGCAATGGTCTCTCTACCCACCAGTGCCCTGTTACTCTGGTGATAAACGTCAGGTGTTCTCACTTCTAGAGGGAGACTCTGCCTGAAAAACAAATTCTTAGCTTTCAGAGAATGAAATTAGCTAAAGAGGGTTAGCTGCGAAGTTAGAGAGTTGGGTCTTTAGCTCAAACCAGGACACTCCTAAAAATTGAGGGAGCCTATCGCAATACCTCTAATCCAAAAGAGGAGTAGAAACTCCTGAGGGCTATGTTGAGACACAATGCTTACCAGAAGATTCCCCTTCCAAAAAGCTGGGAAAGGCTTGAACCTCCTGGAAGTTTTGATGATAAAGGGAGGAGCACTGTTCTGGCTGTGTAAGGGTACTGGTGCATTTTTCTGATGCTCCTGAAATATTACCACAGAGCCTGGATGGGAGATTAGTTTGCAAAAGAAAATCAATCAAAATGCTGCCTTGAAATGTTTGTTAGAGATTAATGAGTATTTGACAGTATGGAGTAATTGGGTTGCCTTGTCTACTTAGAACGTTTCTTCCAAAGACAATGTGGGCTCCGCCAGTCTCTGCCCGTCTCCTCCTGCTCGCTACAAACCTGTTTGGTCACTACCAGCAGGGCAGTCTGCCTCGAGTTAAAAAGAATTGTATTTTTTTTCCCTTTTGTGTGTATTTTTAACTCGGATTGGTTCCCTGGTCCAGTCCACTGCACAAAACTGCATGTACACAGCTGGGAGGTGACTGGACTGGGGGCACCTGCCTGCTTAAGCCATCACTGTTGCTGAAAGATGCGCTTAGCAACTTCCAGCCTCGGTTACAAGAGACGAGTATATTAAGTTACACCAGAGACTACTGTGAAAACTCAGACTATGCGTCCTGGGAAACAGTGATCCCTGTTGATGTGCAGAGTTCCCTATTTTGTTTTTTTTTTTTTTTTTTTCAAAAAAACCCCAACCTGCTGTGGTTTTGAAAGGATTGAAGTAGAAATTAAACATTTTCTACTATCTTAAAGCACACGATTACACTCTCAAAGGTGCAAATACTAGTGTTTCACCTAAAGTTTTGAGACTGTGAAGTCAGGTCTTTACAAAAAAGTTTAATGCCCTTTTTTTCCTTCTTACTAGGAATTGGGCAGTTGGCTTTCAGTTGTGCTCTAAATGACTCGCCAGTTATCACTTAAAGCTTTATGGATGTACTCTAGATTTTTCTTCAAAACATTTAAAATTTAAACTGGGATAACCTCAAAACAGATGGATGTACTGGCTGTAAAGTGTAGATTTGTGATTAATAACATTTTCAACTTGAAGAGGTCTTACGGTTACATTTTCCAGAAAATGCATTCACTGGTGGCTGGGTTTGCATCTCATGGTCAGTGTTATCCAAGGAGAGAACTGGTCATTCCAGAAACAGTGCTTTAGTGTTTTGAGATGGACTATGAAGAGTCTGTTATTGTCCTTTAAATCTCTCAAAGGACATCAGTTTCATTTCTTCTAGAGGACTGGATGATAACAGGAGTTAGTTAAGATTTTTAAGCCTTTTAATTTGAGGAATACTTTCTACTATTGAAACTGGAGTGATGAATAATGCTGAAGTCAGGTTTGTCCCAGTTAAATGGAAGCTGGCTGATTGTGCCCTAATCTTGAAGAGGAAGAGGTGGGGGATGATTTTTTAATTTCAAGAGCCAGACCTATGCTGAATCTCAAATGACTAAACTTTACACACATGAAAGGCACCTGGATAGAGAAATAGCAATCACTTTATTCTAAGGTTTCCTAGCAAAAATAAACTTAGTCTCAACAGCTACATTTTTATTAAAAAATTCAAGAAAGGAAACACACCTTATCTTCACCAACTCCATGCTCCCTCGGTACAGTCATGCGGTGCTTGATGCTCCTGATGGTGAGGTTTATTATTAAAGGTGATTTTTAAGTTGTTTATACAAGAGATACCCTGCTGTGTACTCTGTAATGGTGCTTTGCTTTTTACTTACCATCTCACATCCAAAGGACTGAATTTCATTGTGAAGTACTGCTCCTGACTCTTATTTATAGGTAGCAGAGCTCAGGAATGCAGAAGTTTGTCTTATTTGGGATTGTAGGTTTAAGATGGTGCCTGGTACAAAGACGCGAAGTCTCATTTAGGAGGAGCCTTTGGAGCAAGGGTCTTGCCCATCATTACCCATCTTCTTCACAATATCGCTTCATCCCCCTGAAAAGGAGGTTGTGCAATAGTGTTTGCAAGTCATTAGTAAAATTATCATCAGGTTTCCTATTCATTGGATGCTGGGGAAGACTGTTAGATAATTTAGGCCTATGTTATTATAAGCACACGTTATATCAGCACAATCACATCGGCTGCAAATTTTTCACGCAGCGCAGGAGCGTTGGCGTGGTGCTTTACAGGAGAGCAGAAGGATGCTGTAGCCATCGCGTCCAGCCCTCACAGCCGGGGCTCTGCCGTCTCTGCACTAATACAGGACGTGGAAGATGGGCTCTGTTGCCCCTTGAAGTCAAGAGGGATGGTGAGATGCAGCTTCTTCGGTTCAGCCCGGGCGGTGCTGTTGAAATAACAGATTTTGTGGGAAGATTAAGGTACACAATTTTTTTGTTACACACAAAAAAAAAAAAAGGCTGTAGCAATTCCATGTGAGACATGTGGGAGGATGGGGGAGAATCAACATTTGCCAAACAGAGAGGAATAAAATGTGGTGGAATAACAGAAACTTTCTGTCAAGCTTTGAGGAAAGCAATAAATAAAAAATGAAACTCCGAAACCTGGAGAAATTGGCAGGGGAAGAGCAGAGGCGAGGAGAGGGGATGCCACAGCGTGCTCTCACATTGAAAGTCAGTTCACCCAGATCAAGAAGCATACTTCTAGAGGCCGTATGAGTGTGTCTGAATAATGTGTCTCTAAATATGCTGATAATTAGAGTGCTCTTTTTTGTGTGTGTGCATGTAACAGGAATTTTCCAAAAGCCGTGGGTCACTGAGCCATGCAGGCTGTGTGGTGGCTTGGCAGTAAATGCTTTGGGAAGTCAGCGGGTGAGCACTGTACTGGCATCCAAAAGTTTTTCTTTTCTCTAAGCCCTGGATAAAAAAAAAAACAACTGAACTTGGTTGTGGGGCCCAGGGCAGTGTAAAGGTGTCTACAAAGCATTATGTAAACTGTCTTTGCTTATAGCTTACTTGGTTCATTTTTTGGTGCGTGTCGGAATATGTTTATTCTTGTAAGGCTACGTGACATCATCCACTCAGCAGGGAGGCGTAAGGCAGCAAAGTAACGTGCAAGGCTGGTTCCAGCTGTCTGAGGGGTAAGCATTTTGCTGAGTGAAAGTGAAGGAAAGCCAGCTTAAAGGGTGGTTGGTTTTTTTGTGTTTCACTGGAGGAGCCGTTGAAAATCTAAATTATAGTTTTCCTGTTGGCTGTTTGAGCAAGGGTGCAGCTGAGGAGAGTGTGCGTGTGTCAGCTGAGTATTTGCAAGAGGGCAGCTACAGGAGCTCGGAGGGCTTTGTAATTCTTCTCTTCTTCCATTAGCCGATGGAGCAAAATGAGTGGGAGGTCTATGAAGCCAGATATCAGCATTGATAAAGGAAAGCACTGCTCCAAATGCAAGATGTAAAAACACTCTTTAAGACAGCAGTGAAAAGCAGAACGAGAAGGTGTGACTGGGTGCTGGAGGCAGCAGTACTCCAACTGGAAGCCAAACACACCTCTCGGGGTCTTTTGAGAGGGCAGAGATGGGTGAAGGGTGTCCCTCCGCATCCTGATGTCTGTCCTGCACGCCAGTCTGGATTCCTCCTATGCTGAATCCAGTTGTTCTTTAGTCAAACAGGTGCTGGGCTCAGGATCACAGTGACTGGATGCAATGCAATGTCCCTGGGGTTGCAAGAGAGGCTCAGATAATAATCCAGCTTGTCTTCTGCCTTGGGATACTATAAATCTGAACTTGAGGACTTGGCAACAAGCGCGGGTTTTGCCTGCATGGATCACAGCATCGCTGCCCTGGGCTTCCCCGTTATAAAACACAAAACTCAACAACCCAAGGTTTTCATCTGTGTGTATGTGAGACGGAGTAATTGGGATGCGGATGTCTCTGGCGTCATCGTTAGAAGAACATTCTAATTTTTCTGAAGAGACAGTCACACAGTGCGGTGAAGATCTGGCTGGTGTGTGGCTTGGCGTGTCGTTTGTTTCCCTCTCGGAGGTATCTTTATTTCTGCTTAGTATTCTGCGCGCCATGCTGAGACGTGGGTCTTGTTTAATCAGTTTGGTTCTGATTGCTTCCTTGTATCCATGGGTCGCATCTTGAATTCAGTGTTTTGCATTACAAATCTGTCTCCAGAGATGAGCAAGATATATAGCTCCATCTGCCACATCCAGTTCTAGCTCTTTTCCACGGAGCCCTGTTAACAGGTGACATGCACAGCCCAACGAGGTTCCAGCTAATTGTTGGTTTGTAATTAGGAAGATGAGTGCTGACCGGATCCTCTTCTGCAAAATGAAGGACCTGCTGCAGGCAGCAGAAAGGTGGGGAGTGTTGGCCAGAGCTCCTGGTGCAGCTCCCGTGTCTGTCCCGGAGCCTGTCTTGGCTTTGAAGGGTGAGATGAGTCATGGGAGCTGGATCGTTCTCCTCGCGTGCCGGTTTCTAAATGCCAGAGAAGACATGGGGAAGTGGATGTCTCGGGCATATAATTTTTTTACTCTTTTGTTTTGTGACATTTGGGTGACAGCGGTTTTGAAATGGTCATTTCTGGTATTACTGCTGTGAGAAATCAGTATGTGGAGGTGCTAATAAATAGTGTTTATGCACCATCAGCAGATAGATGGCTGTTTCGATTTCTTATCTTATTGTTCTTCTGCTAGAGCCGAACCTCTGTTGTAAACAGGGTTATAAGAGATAACCTGTATATTTTTAGTCTTTTCTTAAGGTGGAAAAACTAGTATTCTAGCGGTTTGCAGTTTCCCTCCAAAGTGATGGTATAAAGTGTCATGCTAAAGCTAAAGGTTTAGTGAAGTTTTAAGAAATGGAAGAGTAAAATTAGCCCAGAAAATACTCGTTAGATAACTTTATGTGCTTTTGTAGAAGCCTGGTAACTGGAGTAAGGTTCTGAGATTTTCAAGATGGTAGGATTTACTCTTCAGAGTTTCACAGTTGTTTTGTGTTTGTATTTTTTCAAAATCTCGCAAAATAGCACTGGGGAGCCAAAGTGCTGTCACTGCTGCTATAGCAGAGGAGTGGAAGGTGCAGGAGTGAAGGCGCTTGGTGAGGCCAGAGGAGCACTTGTCCTTGAAGGCAGTGTTGGAGCTCTGAACCTGCCTGGCTGCTGGGAACGTAACCTCTCTGCTCCACTGCCTGTGGTGTGAAAGCAAAGCACAACAGTGGTGTGGAGCTGTTCAAAAGGAAATAACAACACGTTGACTAGAAAATACATGTATGGTATCGTTTTTGTAGAATTATGTGTATGCGACGATACCTCCAGGGAGGTTCTTCTCCCTCCGTACTCGGCACTGGTGAGACCGCACCTTGAATCCTGTGTTCAG
Organism: Clamator glandarius; assembly: GCA_033459285.1. NCBI lineage: Eukaryota > Metazoa > Chordata > Aves > Cuculiformes > Cuculidae > Clamator > Clamator glandarius. The sequence goes on from JAUNZM010000054.1 coordinate 984,341, forward strand.
TTCTGGCCCCTCACCACAAGAAGGATGTTGTGGCTCTGGAGCGAGTCCAGAGAAGAGCAACGAAGCTGGTGAAGTGGCTGGAGAACAGGCCTTATGAGGAACGGCTGAGAGAGCTGGGGTTGTTTAGCCTGGAGAAGAGGAGGCTGAGGGGAGACCTCATTGCTCTCTACAACTACCTGAAAGGAGGTTGTGGAGAGGAGGGAGCTGGGCTCTTCTCCCAAGTGACAGGGACAGGATGAGAGGGAACGGCCTCAAGCTCCACCAGGGGAGGTTCAGGCTCGACATAAGGAAAAAATTCTTCACTAAAAGGGTCACTAGGCAATGGAATGGTCTGCCCAGGGAGGTGGTTGACTCGCCTTCCCTGGAGGTGTTTAAGGTGCAGGTGGATGAGATACTGAGGGGTGTTCTTTAGAGATTGGTGGGAATGGTTGGACTCGACAATCCGGTGGGTCTCTTCCAACCTGGTGATTCTATGATAAAATCTGCACAAAAAAATGTGTGCATGTCATGCGTCAAAGTCATTTGGAGAGAAAGTCTTAGCAGGTCTATATTGCAGTCAAGTAAAAGAATTGAGATCTGCTTGCAAAGTAAAATCCAAAGAGGCACAGCTTCTGAGACTGAGGATGTCTAAGAAAATCTCATACTGACCAGTCCCAGCTTTTAGGGAACATATCCTGGGGTTTTTCAGTTCTGTGCTGCTGGCTCATAACACTCACAAAATGTGGTCATCCGGTCTGGAAGGCTCCAAGGAATGAGATTGTGGATCGTATTTTGGATGCAGTGAGCAGCATTGTATCATCCAGCTTTAAGCGTGTGTTTTCTTTTGTGCACTTGATGACTTGGACATTTGAAACTAAAAGCTTCCCTTGAAACAATATATTGAGAGATTAAAGTTTTGAACTAGGGCTCTGGCAGGTACTTCTGAAACACAAGTGTAGTTTAAAGCTGTTCTGAAACAGCTGTAATGACAGTAGCATCGTATATTGCTGTCAGAGAAAAACACAGTTTCTTCCTCTGTGGGGAGAGGGAAATAGCTGGTTAACAGCTACAGACTTACCTCTTGAGATTCACCTTTTTAGATGAAGTGCTATGGAAAACATGCACGGCTTTCTTATCAAGTGTAGATTGTAAGCTGTATTTATGTTAGTTGCTTTGGTATCAGGTTTAATGAGGTGACTGGAGGCCAAGTGAATTTAACGTATTCTTAGGCAACGGTATTAAAAATGAAGCCTGAGAAGGCTGGCTGGCAGCCAGTCTGGGGTCTCCCTTTTCTTGCCGTTGTATCAGCTATAAAGAAGAGCATCTGTGAAAGATGGGAGACGACGCAAAAGCGTTTAAACTTTACTATCAAAACAATATCAGGAGTGCTGGTGCCCGTTTGGTAGTTTATTAGGGAGCATTCTGCCTATAAAGGTGTTAGACTGCAGCTGCCTGTGCTGCATCAGGGCTGCGCTTACCACTCGCCTTCCCCAGCTCGTGGAAGCTGGTCTCTGACTTGACCCTGTCTTTCTGCTGATCTTGAGTCGTGCATAATCCTTTTAAGCAAAAATATGAAATTATCATAAAACTGGATATGGGTTCTTACATAGAAACCTGCTGCAGAGCTAAGGTAGATTTTATCAGTATTCGTATTCATAAAAGTTTATTTTAGAGACCATCAAGGATGAGAAGCGCACTGTAGCGGGTTTATGCTGTTCTGCGAAGAAGATGCCTGCCTCTGTGTTTATAGAAAGTCTGATGTTAAAGTATGCAGCTTTTAAATTATTCCTAAAGCTGTATTGCCATCCTACTGTTTCTGAGGTGAAGCTGTGTGTTTTTAATGCATGTTTTTATTTTGATTCATTCTAGTTTCACAGCTATGGCCTTAAGTAATCGTTCTGAATAAAAAAAATCTGGTTTGGTTATATCAACAGGGCCTTTAATGTCCACACAACTGCTAATCAGTCTTCAATTTGTGCAATTAGAGTAAAACTCGGGTTATAAGTGGTAAAAATATGAGAGAGTGTGAAGTTGCTGCATTGTCGTCTGCTCTTGGCTTATGTGCTCCAGAGGTGATTTCAGTCTGCTCCTGAGCAGGGGCGTACTTCTTCAGCTTAATTAAGCACCAGCCCTCTCAGTGCTTTCCCTCCTGGTGCAGTCAGTGATCTTGATTCATTGGTTGATTTGGAAGAAGACACAGCCGTGGCATAAAGGATGGGGTGTTTTTTCGTGCCGGTACGTACTCATCACCGCTAAGTGCTTCCATTGATTACAGCAGCGCGAACACAGCTGAAAACAACACGGTTGGTGGTTTCTACGAACACTTGCTGCTGTTCACTGAGCCCTTGCCTTGTTGCTTAAGGACTTTATTTTGAAACAAAAGTGGAAATGTCAGGCAAACATGTGCAAATGCTTGTTGCAATTGCTGTTTGGAGGGGCCACCCACTGGCTCCCCATGGGGATTTCATAGCTTTGCGTACAGAGCATCTCTAGCAGGCAGGTTCTGATTGCTGTTGGGGTGAACTGGAATGAGTCTGCAGAAGCAGAGCGGGTACTGGCACCACTGGGGTGTCTGTGGTGGGTGGGTGAACGCTGGTGTAGTTGTATCCGTGTCATGTCATGTTATCCCTGACTTTTAAATGGCAGGTGAAAAGCTTCAGCTAATGCTCCTTTAATAATTAATTGATGTGAACAGGCACATCTTAAAGCCATTTTCATTTTATATGGTATGATAGACTTTTGATTAATTACCCTAGCTTGTAGAGTTGTAATAGATTAGTGTCTTACTTAAGGGAAGGAAAGGCTGTACTTTTCTTGTCATTGACCACATACTAATGGATCAGTTAGGGGATGCAGCCAGCTGCAGTGCGTGCATCCTCATGGACACACGGTTCCTCTATCATGTAGCATAAAAAAATGTGAGCCTTTCTTCAATGCGTGTGTTTCTCTTGTGTGTGTGAACTGGTCACACATCAGTGCAGGCACTGCTGGAATAGAAATTAATTCTTCTTGCAAAGGTGCAGTAAACTACCTTGGAAGAGTTAGGCTCCTTCTTTCTTAACCATCTTAACTACCTCATGTTGACTTAAATTGATATTACAAATTACATGCTATCAGCTGTCTTGAAACACACTTGGACACTGCAAAATATGTGAGAAAAAATAGCAAAGAGAGAGGAAATGCAGATGCAGGCAGTGATATATGGGACCTCTGGCGCTAGACCTACCGCCAGTCAAATTGCCCGTGTCTGCTATCTGAATATCCTTGTTGCCTAGATTTGGTCAGGACATGCTTTGGATGAGGTCTTAAATACTGCAGCAAGACCCCTTGGTGTGGCAGCAATTTAACCTCAGCAACAAGTATGTATTTTTATTGAATTTAGTATGAAAATGGATGATACAGTAGCCTCTAGGGCACTCCTTTGATATGAATTTGTATATAGAATTGGCTTTTCTCTCCCTGTTTTATTTTGGGTGAATGTGCAGAGTATAGACAGCCCTTTTCAAAACAGTATTTAGCTGGGAAGGGTTGCAGTTTGATCTTGTGACTCCATCCGTCTCCTCTAGGTACTATTTGTCTGAGAGAACTCGGCAGTGCTTGGCATCCTTTCATCTACAGCCATCCCCAAAATGCAGTCATCCCTCTGAAAACACAACAGAGTCAGAAAAAAGTGCATTTTAAATGGGTTCTTTGATTGTTTTGTAGGATGGTGTCCCCCACAGGTAGGGTAAGAGAGCCTGGACTATACAGGGCTGTTAAAGGCTTCTGGGTGAGGAGCAAGACAGGTGCTTTCAGCGTGGGTCGTATCTGGTGCCTGAGAAGATCTTCTGGTAGCACCACGCTGGAGCTCTCACCATTTTTCAGCTGTATGAATTGAGATGAAAGAAAGAGTTTGTTACCTGATGACTTCTCCAGAAGTTAATAAAAAGGATGTTGTCGATTCTCTCTGCCCCCCCAGTATCAATTGCTGAGCGTGGAACAGTTCAGAAGAATTTGTGTAGTTCAGGATTCAAAGCCACTTAAATAAACTCAGGGTTTAATAAACAAAAGATGGATGGGATAGATTGCTGATTTTTCCTGCACATATGCCTAAGGCTTCCACAAAAATGACAAACTACATCAAACAAAACCAGTTACTGGTGGTAGGGCTTTGTTTTTTTTAATATTTCATTTCAAGAAAGTTGATAACTAAGTTGGTTTTTTCCTAGCTTCTGATATGCTCTATTGGCAAAAAAGGGTTATAAAATCCTGTTTGCAGAAGGGCTTAAAAATCCGTGTTGATAATCGTGAATTTACAAAATCCCTCGAGATAGGAATCTTTCTATATTAATACCAATTGGAAATGTTTTAAAGGTAACATTTCATAGTATTTTAGCACTTTTTCTTGTAGTAGGATTTTGACCTTTTCATCGCCCCTGTGAGCCCAGGATGTTAATCAGGGAAATTGCACATGAGACAGGAGGAATGTCTGAGATAATTTACCAAATTCTGCAGGTCCTTTCTTGTGGACAGAAATACCTAAACCTTGGACTTCTTTAACTTGTAGAGGAGTTCAAATTACAATGGTTATGTATGGTATACACCTTAACTCTCAGCTTGCTAACATTTCAGGGATTGCTGACTGCTCTGAAAGCTTAGGAGGATGTGGGTATGTGCATTTACAAACTCAGAGGGGTTAAGAAGGCTTGTAGTTAATCCAAAATACGAAAATGCTGCAGCAGCAGAATTGCTTCAAGCTCTTTTAAAAGTCCTTTCAAGTTAAGATGACATTGCTTTTGGTTTAATATAATGAATGCAGTAAAGCAAGAAAGCACTAGCTGTTCTGCTTGCTCCCACTCTCTGGTGAGGAAAGGGGGGCTTATAGGATTCTCGTTCAGCTAAATAAAGTTTGACTTGCGTGTAGCGTGATAAATTCAAGTAGAACAACTTTCAAATGTAAAGCCAACCATCTGCAGCTTTTGTGCCCCCAGTAACTTGTGAGAAACCCTTGGAGGGTTGATGGAAAACGTTTGAACAAGGTAGCTTCTGTAGGGCAGTTATCTCTTTGAAAAGAAATAATCAACTTTGCCTGGTTCATACAATTATTCCGTAATTAAACCATAATTAATCCTTAATGATGGGTGTTGCCTATGAGTCTGCTGTGCCAGTAGTTTTGGCAGCAAAGGCTCTCAAGGAGGTCACGGGGTTGGTGCTTGCAGGTTGGTTAATGGTGTTTGCTAGACTCTTGAAAGGTTACCCTCCTCCCGGCCACATTACCGAGTCGGGACTGATCTTGCAGCCGTTCATCCACTGTAATGAAAACCAGGACTTGGGGCACAAGGCTGCCAGGACAATCATGCAGGCAGCACAGTCAAACTTCTGGCAGTCAGTGGTGAACTACTAAGTAAAAGAAACTGCGTTGCATCCAGAAGCTTTGCTGTTTAATCGAGGGACGTGGTTTGCCATGTTTGCTGTCAGAGAAATTTTCAGAGGGTTGTTTGTCTTGTGAAGTCATAGAATCTTTAAGGTTAGGAAAGACCTCTAAGATCATCCATTCCAGCTGTCAGCCCAACACCTCTACGCCTACTAAGCCATGTCCCAAAGTGCCATGTCTACACGTTTTTTGAACACCTCTAGGGACGGTGACTCTACTACTTCCCTTGGCAGCCTGTTCCAGTGCTTCACCACTCTTTCAGTAAAGGAATTTTTCCTAATATCCAGTCTAAACCTCCCTTGGCACAACTTGAGGCTGCTTCTGCAGTCACAAATGTCCATTTCAGACCCCGTGGAGCACTCCTTTTGCCTTTGCTCAGAAGGGGTTTCTGTTTGCTGGAGGTGGTCAGTTTGCTTCAGCTAGCGATATAAATTTTAACTGTTTTTTTGATGGACACTGTCAAGGAGCATACATTTTATTTTATTTTACATTTGTAAAAGTTCCATCAGACAGCACTTCCTTAGGAAATGCCTGGTTGAAGGCACAGGGCTCTCCAACCTGGAAAAGGGAGGTTTACCAGCCTCCGAAGTTTTCTGAAGCCTGTAAGTCTTAGCAGAAGAGCAAGCCCAGAATACATTTGTGCAGAGATCTGCACCAGCATGACCCGTCTAGTGTGAGGTTTTAGTGCTTCCACGGCTAGGACAGAAGTGCAGCAGAACACTGGGGAATCTGCAGCGCCTTAAGCAGCCCTCAGGAATTATCTTTGTGAGCTTGGAGGACAGAGTGTGCTTTATTATGAACAGCACTGCTTCATGAGGTATAGCTATTCAAATTCCTTCGTGTATTCTTTTTTAAAGGGCTGTAAACAAATTGTTCCTCATAAACCACCTGCATACATAAAACACATTTTCTATTGCATCTCCCAGAGTTGGATTGCTGATTTAGCCCTGACAATGCCCTGGGTACTTTTTTCTTCCATTTAAAAAGCTGATCATTGATACTTCTCCAAATGTTTCCATGTCTTTAATGTTAGTTCAACATATCTAATGCATTCCTCCTGCAGGCAGAGAGGATACCAGCTGCATCAGGCAAGTTCCCTTCCAGTTGCCTCCTCTCCTATTGTGAGGAATGGCCTGTGTTCTTCCTAGGAGAGGTCAGAGATTCATTTTTCATGAGAAAACATGGAGAAAGTGGTAAAGAAAACAGATACACGAGTCTGTCACAAAGACCTTTTCAGAAACCTTTTCTTCCCTCCAAGAAAATTGCCTTGTATATTGCATATAATTTAAGCTGAGGTTTTTTTCCCCCTTCACATTTGAACTCCAAAGAATTTCTCTTTTTAAAGGATAAAATACAAAAATAATACTTAAGCCCAGCCTGCCAGCAGAGTAGTGCATTCTGAAGCAAGCCTCTGGGCTTTGAACCTTTGCTAGTTGACCCCTAAAGTGCTGCTGGTGGTGCGATACTTCTCTGCTGTACCTACTTTTGAAACCAGGACACTCACCAGGTAGAAGGACTTCACTTACCAGTTAAGGAGTGAGGGAGCAAGATTCTTCCAAGAAATTTCCAGAACAGCATCCACGTTGGGGGAAATGTCTTGGAATTTCTGACCTGAGGTCTGTGGATCACAGCATCAGCCTTCCTCCTTCTCATAGGTGTTGGATACATTTGAAGTGCTCCTTATGCCAAGATGAACCATTCTTTTTTGGACAGTAGGTAGGTTGCTTTTACTGTAGAGTTTTGTGGCTTCTGTGTGAAGAAGCGAGACTACTTCATTGCTCTGTCCTCAATCCCAAATTTAGGGGCATTTGCTTTTGCTGGAGCTGGTCCTACCTTCCGCACTAGTGACACAGTGTTGGCACATGACACTTCAAATGAGTTTATACTGGTGATGTGTATGCAAAGCCACCCATTTCCTGACGAGGTTCCAGTGGTACAGCAAGTTCTGTACTTGTTAGGTGATATTCCCTACGGTTTCTAACACTTAATACTCTGGTGTAGAAACCAGGCAATGAGTGCATCCCAAAGACAGACTGCCCTCCCTTCTGCAGGGTGAACACTAGCAGCTCCTTTTGCAGGGCTGTCCTGACCTTGTTTGTTTTGGGCTTCGGCACCATAAAATAGCTTGTTAATTGCTGCTCATTTAGAATTATAATTAGGTGTTACCAGATGAGTTCTGTAATACTACAATTAAAATGTTATAAAAGATTCTGTGGGTTTTAATACTTCATAAATTGGTTAAAATTTAATTCAGAGTACACTGATTGCAGACTTTCTGTGTATGTGCGTAATTATTAAAACCCACAAGGATAAAACTGCAGTAGAGATCTTGCATAGAGAATACACCAGTGAAAACAAGAGTGTCCTTCGTATTGTGTCGCTGAGGGGGTTGAGTGATGCAGAATCCACACACCAGCTGAAGGTCAAGCAGCTGGGATGCTCTGGCTCTGGGAGGTGAAAAGAGAAGAGTGCCTCTGCGAGTAGGCTACAGATGCAATTGTCTGGGGTTTGCTTTTTGCCTCTGTGAAACACAGGCACCTTGCTTTGAGAAAACCTCTTGTGCAAGTGGCAGCAAATGCCTTGGACCTATATTTTGGGTCATGTATTACCAGAGCAGGGCTACCTTAGTTACTGCAATGCAGAGCGCTCTACTAGTGCAAGCATAGTCAAGTGATTCAAGTTGATTCAAACATTTAGAGCAGATAACTTGGTCCTGCCTTCCTGTAGCCAAACTGAAACATAGAACTGGCAGAAATGCGGTCTTTTGTGCGCTAATTTGGTAAAACCCTCTGCTGAGCCCCTCTGCTCGTGCCTGGCTACTCATGCCCATGTCAGCTAATGGGCTTGGGCGCATGTCTAGCAGTGATGGACATAAAACTGTGATCTCAGAGCAAGTGAGCTTTCAGAAGGAATGGCGTCAAAACCACTTTGATGCATTAGTCTGCAGGTAAAAAGGCTTGGACATCTGGTGGAATTGCATATCCAAAAGTAAATGCTTAAAACTTGGAGCATGTTCCTCATATGTCACTAAGGGCCTTTGAGCCTTTGTTTATTGGAAGCTGAGGAGTTGGTCTGTACTGCTATTAATATTATTTGTTTGGCTTTGATGAACAAATTGCTGCATCTTGTGTCATTAGCCCCACACCAGCATTAGTGAGGTGGACGAACAGGAGCCGTTTCCTTGGAGCTGCAGTTAACTAGGTCCTGCTTAAGCTTTCCTTTGTTTTTCATCAAGCTATAATGTCTTTCCCCTTTAAGATCCGTTCTGCTTTTCTGCTGAAAGCTTTTTTGCCTTCAGGATTTTACATTCTGACAACTACCAAAATTAAAATAGCTTTTCTCCTAAGTACTGTAAAATGTACATTGACTCTGATTTCGATGGCTCCAAGTATGCATTTCAGCACACTAATGCACGAATGGATTGAAAAAACAGCTAGCAGTAATTTTCTTTCCTTAGGTTTTACTGAATGGTATCCCAAGAAGCTGCAGATTATGTATTATACCCTTTATGTTTTACTCAAGGTCATGTAAAGGTGGTGTCCTGGAAGGGAAGAGTGGATAATTTCAATAGTAAAGCTGCAAAGTTGCCGCAGACAACATATGGGATGTCTTATTTTTCAAAGGTCTTTCCATCTGCCATTGGCAGAAGTCTCCATTACAAAAGGGCAGTTTTGTGTGAGGTACGTAATTACCTTTTTAGGTTGAGCGTTTATTAGGATTCAGCTTTATTTTCACTCAGACCATTTAGCGCGGGACCGTTCCCCTGGGAAAGAGAACACATAGAAGTTGGAAGGGCTGAGATACAGAGGAAATGATGTAAAGGTTTGTGGAAGAAGGAATTTTTAAGATTAAATTAGAAAAAGCAAAAGCAACCTACCTTCTTGTGGAAGTGTTGTGCTAGTGGATTTTGTTTGTTTTCTTTTAGCTACCTTAGTTAAGGTTGAATCGCTGAACTTCAAGCTTCTGGAGACATAGGATATCACGGAGGAGAATTATTCTGAAGGGTGAAGAATATTCCATATCTGTAAGCCTGTGCCGTGCTGAATGTAAGAACTGATTCTCCTGCTGCCTCTTGAGTGTAGAAATGCCAGAAACATTGGAATTGGCTACCTCGCTGTTGTGCGATCGATACCCTTGGCTAGCAAAGCTAGTGTGCCTTCTCTAGGAAGTGGAAAATTGCTAGATATCAAAAGCAAAATCCCACATAGATTTAGCATGGATTTTATGGTGGACAGAGGTCCATGGGAGGTACAAGATCACACAAGGTACAAGGAGCAGTGAAGACTGTGCAGGTGGTGATGTGCCCAGCTTACCTGAGAGGTAGTTGTTTGCTTTTGCTGTACATTTTGAATTTCTCTCTGAGGTTGGGAGAGGCAGTCGTTACAGGTTCATCAAAATGTGCAGAATGTTTTTAGCCTCCCACATTTTGTCATCCCTCCAATCTGAAGCAGATGAGGTTGCACGTCCTCAATGAGGTAGAAGGCAGCGTGGATCCGCGGTCATGTGGAGCTTTGCTATCTGCTGCCTCTAAGTTCTTAGCGCTGGTGCGTGCTGCCCCGTTTGTTCTATGTATGTGGGTTTACTTGCAGAACGTGTGCGTGAAAATGTGAGCGTGGAATCAGGCTTTGGCCTGTTTAACTGTGTGGAGTCCTGGGATTTGCTTTGTGGTGTGAAAGATGGAAGATGGCTGGTCTGTAGAAAGTGTTGGATTCGCTGCAGCCTTGATGCAGCTGTTATCTCAGTCCCTCTAGCCAGGAAGTAACTAAGAAGCTGCTGCTTTGATCTGCCATACAAAGACAACTTGTAAAATATATTAATTGATTTTCTTCCATCAAACTGTTTTGAACATACAGTCTCAGATCTGAGTGAGACAGTATCTGATGTCTAGTTGTTTTGCGTGTCTTGCTGTACAGAACGGGATGCAAGAAACCTGAATTTAATTTTTAGCCTGAAGTGTTACTGAAGGAAAGAAAATATATTTTTTGATTGAGTCAGAGTTAAGACTGACTTTGCCACCATTAATTCAGGATTTCTTAATTTGCAGGCCTTTGGCTTCTTCATCTTCAATGAGCATTATATTATACCTAGGTCTTGATTTTTATTTACATCCCTTTAATATGGCTTGGGTAGTATGTAGTGTGTGCTACTTCAGAGGGCAGAGGGTGTTTTCTTTTGCTAAAACAAAGGAAGGGGGCCTTAGCAGAAGAAAGAAAAAAAGAAATAATCATAAATTTAGCATCTTATTATAATAAGCTTGATTGCATCTTGGTTTCTTTGTAGGTTACAGAAACAGTTTTCATTTTTCATACAGAAGGCAATTGCATAAAACTTGTGATTTCATAGTTCCTGCTTATTAGTTGCGGAGGGAATTTCTGGGTGCTGTCTTCCATGGTAACAGCCAAATGCCTCTAGAGTTAGAGGACCGGAGGATGCTGGGGGTGTTCTGCATGGAGAGAATTCAGTTTAATAAATGTAATAAGCCTATTTACCCTACCGGGCTATGTTAACTACCTGCATATAAACTGAGCATACATTATGTTTGGGCAAAGGTTAGAGAAGCCGTTTATAGGAACGGGTAGCTCCAGAGCACACCAAAGCAACAGCTCTTCTTATTTTAGCCCTCAGTAACACACACAATAATGGGGTTCAAGCAATATTTGTGGTTCAGACAGTAATAACCACTACGATATAATTAACTTCAAAACCCTTTAGGAGGGAATAATTCCAAAATCTACCGTTGAAAATGTTCATAGTCTCACAAGATGAGAATTACAGAAAGTTTAATTGGATATATAAACCCTCCAGTAGGGCATAAGTTGTCTGCTAAATGATGGCTTTAGGAGGAAACCAGCCCTGTGGCAGCCTCCTGCTGTCTCCTGCACCGTCTCTTTGCTGGCTGATGCGAGCTGCCTGGGGCTGGGAGCTGGTCTGATGTGGTGGTGCCACTCCTGTACTGGTGGAGACCACGTCCAGAAAGGATGGCACCCAAGTTGTGTTTGGGAACTTGCCACATCATAGGCACTTAGTAGACCTGTGGAGAAAGTTTATCATCTCCATTACCAGGATTAAAGTAGTAAGTCCTTTTCATTCTATTACCACACATGGCAGTGGCTGAGAGACGGTGGGTAGAGATTGTATCACCAGTGTGTGCGTGCTTCCAGACCCCAACTATAAATAGCTCTGGACACAAGCAGTCACTCAAAATTATTTAATCACCCCTGTGTTTGTCAAGCTGCTGCAGTCTGAGTCAGCAAGGCTGAAGTTGTTTGTCGGATCCTTGCTCTTCGTGAGCAGCCATGACGACAGCGCATGTAGTGCTTGAGTTTGGTCATTGAGTTTAGAACGGCCAAGAAGATGATCAGAATGTTGAGAATGCTAAAATCATGGAATGGTTTGGGTTGCAAGGGACCCTTAAGACCATTCAGTTCCAACCCCACTGCCATGGTTAGACACACCTTCCACTGGATCAGGTTGCTCAAAGCCTTATCCAGCCTGGCCGTGAACACTCCCACGGATGGGGCATCCACAGCTTCTGTCGGCAACCCTGGCGAGGGCGTCATCATCCTCACAGTAAAACATTTCTTACTAATGTGTCAATCTCCCCTCTTTCAGCTTAAAACCCCCTCATCCTATCGCTGCGCTCCCTGACCAAGAGCTATGATGCTAAAGTTCAGAAAGGACACCTTTAGAGAAAGTGAACAAGTTACTCAAAGCATCCCTAACATGAAAATGGGTGAAAGTAGGAGTAGAAAAGAAAAAAGAGAGAGAGAGAATTTCCCTCTCTTGCTGTTTCTATATGTCTCTGTGTGTGCGCGCGCATGTGTGTCTGTATGTAAAACAGCGAAAGAGTTCCTTGGTGTAGTTTGAAACCAATAATGGAACATAAGAAAGCAGGCTGGGTAAAGCAGTTAAATTAGCAAGGCTGGGAATAATTTGCATTAGCTAGATGGCAGGTTTAAGAAGCTATTGGACATGAAAATTCAGAAATCCAATACACAAGTATTAGTAGTAAAGTGTACACAATATGACAGGTATGAAAGGAAAATTAAAAGATCCGAGGTGGGCTTTGAAGAACTAACAACTGTAAATAATTCAGGCAAAGCAGCGCCATTGTCTTGTGTGAAAATTGGATTTACTGGATGATGGGAGGTTAAAGATGGCAGTTAAGGAAGAGAAGGCTACTACTAAAAAGGGAAATTATTTCTTTGCATCAGTTTTTAACAGCTAAAAATGTTGTGGAAGACTTAGTACTACTATTGTGCCCAGTCTTTCTAAATATAAAAGATAAGCAAATTTCAGAAACTGAGGTCTAGGCAAAAGCAGCTTTGGAATAAGCTATTAATCTGAAAAGCATTAAGTGAGCAGACCCCAGCAGTATGCTTTGTTATATAAAACATACCGAACTTCTAGCAGTAGTTAAGGGGTTTTTCATTAAACAGAGACACTTTTCCAGAATAAAGTTCTTTGTGTATTGTACTTCGGTTGAGGCAAAAAATTACTGAGAAAACAACAAAATACCTAAAAGATCATGTTCTCATAGGGTTGGACTTGACACTTTTCCTTTGCAGAATTCATTAAGTATTTGCTTGAAAAGCCCAAGAAGCTCCCAGTGTACGGGCTTACGTCAAGGTGGTCTCTGCAAAAACTCAGCTCTGAGGCTGCTAATGAAGCTGAGTAGACACGTGGATAGAGCAAAGGGGTTGTTTCAAATAAGAAACTGATTTGATTTGAATTAGGATTGATTAGGATTTAGTTTGATGTCAAGTCAGTAGACACCTGCAAAAATCCTTGAAGGAAGGGAAAGACATTATCCTCATCTGATCGATCATTTGCATTCTTGCTGTTGCAGTTAAAATTAGTTTTCGTTCTCAGTGAATCTTCTGTCTGCTCTGTTTTGCTTGTTTTGTCAGTCTGAGAGATGCAGAACCAGCGGGATTGGCTTTGCTGGAACCAGATGCAGGAATAGCAGAGCCACAGCTGCACAGTAATAGCAGTCAGCTGTAGTGTGTTGTAAGCAGCCAGCCCTGAAGGGACCCTGTTTCTCAGCTTTCCCTCTCCTTAGTATAAAACCTTCTGGTTTGCATCCTGGATGTGCAGAACTTGATGCCAAGGAGTTGAGGTGTAGGCTTGGTAGCTTGTAATTTCAACCTTTACACTGTTTTCCACTGTGCTGAATGCAAGCCTGTAATGGCATGGACATTTCTATTAAGAATGTATTGTCACGTGCGTGGTATTTTGTAGAAGCAGCACAGGAATTCTTGCTCTGCGGAGGTGGCTGACACGCAAGCACCTTCCTTCACATTAGCACAGTGTGCTCATAGCTAAGTAATACCTGAATTTCTTTTTAACATCTGTAGGATTTTCTACTGCCCTGGATCTTCAATCCATACATCTGGTTGCACTGCTGGTCCCGTTCTGTGAAGACCTCTGCTGAGAGGGTGATATGCAATGGTTTCTTTCTTTTAAGGAGACTTTACAGCAGGCATTAAGAGCCTGCACACTTGGGAAGGGTGATCTACAGCAATCTTATTTAGCACTCACTGTGAGTGATGGCTGGGCTTGGGAGGCTCAAGGCTGATCTATATTTTAAGTGGACGTTTTGACTTATTGCCATAGTTATTTAACAGGGCCCTTCATAATCCTTGTTCCAGTGGAAAAAATCCGCCTTTTTATCTAGTCTGCAGGGAATGACACCTTCAGAAATTAATATGTCCAGAAGCAAATGTAGCCAATAAGACTGACAGGAGTATCCAGGCTATGTTTGTGTCCTGCTTAAAACCTTCTCTTTCCCTCTGCTCCTCTCCTTGGATCAAGTTGTGATTGTGTATTCAGGACCACAAAGATCTGAAGCTGGCCCAGGCTATTGCTAAAGTCTTCACACTTGTTATTGTTAATGCTTTACCAAAATAGAATGAATCTCTTTGTAGTACTCCTGAATAATTTTTTGCTTTTGCATATATTTCCCCATACCAATCTGCCTCTTTTCAGGTTGTTTTTTTACCTAGATTATGGAATATCTGGAGTGTATCTTTTTTTCCTACCCTTTTTTTAAACTTCCCTCCAAATAGATCCTAATGAAACATTTTCCTGCTGGGATCTGTTCTCTCTTTTGGCTTGGTTTTTGTTTTTTGTTTTTTTTTTTTTTTTCTTCTTTTGGAGAGTTTACTGAGAATATTCAACATAGACTTTCTTTTGCTCTGTCTCATTCCATTATTCACAGTTGTATGCCCGTGGCTAATTATACTCCTTTACTCCTTACTTGGTGTTTGTATCCTTCTTGTCCTTACAGATGGTTATCAAATCCCCATCTTGCTTAGCCAGTCTGTCTAGCACTTGTGACTTAACAGAGATTTTTATCCTTCCCAGTTCTTGAGTTGCTTTGTTCATCCCTTCCCTCCAGATGGTTTGAGAGTCTTCAAAGTGATGCTCTAGGTTAGGTCTGCTTACAACTGGATCGCGGAGGTGATGCTTTTGCTCGTGTAGCAGTGGCTTCAGCTTTTGGCCTTCTTACTGTACTGCAAGCTGGTATGAGGTTCCTTCCTAAATCTGTGCTGGTGTTGCCATCTTCATGCACCTCCCCACTGAATCTCTCTAATACATTCCCTGCATGTGGGAGTTTCAAGTGAAATGAGACTCATTTTGTCTTTTGTGGCCATATTGTTGTACTCCCCAAGTCTCTTTATATTATATTTTTTGCAGAAAAGCACAAAGAGATCTATGCTGAAGGAATACTAATGTAGTGAGGCGAAACATTCAGAAGTCATTAACTTGTGTGTAACTGTGCTTCTGCAACTTTTAATGTGTGCAATATGATGATCTTGAATTATCTGATGTGTCATGGTTTTCCTCTTCCTCCTTCAGAGCACAGATGAGGTATTATATACAGAATTAAACAGCTGAGCTGTAGCAGATTATTATTCTCATTTTTAATAGAAGAAATAGCTGCTTCATTGCTCTGTGTGGCTTGTCCCCCCTCCATGCTCAGTCGCTGCTTGATTACCAGTGTTTGGATGCTTGGGTCGATGTCCAGAAGGAACCTTGTATGGTAGACCTGGGAGAAGCTGGTGCAGTTTTAGTCCCTTCTTTACTATTGTCTGGGTGCCATTCAGTTGGTGTCTTCTGACCTGTGTCCTTGAGCTCAGGTTGAGAACCTCTAAGAAGTTTCCACCTTGAAAAGCAAACACAATTGTTTCCAGTTCCTTTATGAAAAGATAGTATTGTGTCTCCAGGTCAGGTAAGAACGTTGCTTGTGCACTGGGCCTTCTTTCCTGCCCTGTAAGTTAGAATTCTAGAGAGTCTCTTAGCCGTGTTTCACAGCAAATACAGTGTCAGTAGTCAAACACACAACTGAGCCTGGCAGTTCTATGAATGCAGAAGGCTTTGGGGAGGAAGCGCTTTTTTGCTGACTTGTTAGATACTTGGGGTTGCAGAGCAGCATACACTTAAAAAGCAGTTTTAGTGCAATATTTTTGTCCCTAGTTTAGAATGGGCAGGCTGACGTTGGTGATGCTTTTCTTCATACTGCTGTTCATGACTAGTGACCCACATGACACTCGCTTCAATTCTGTTTAGCTTCCAGAAGGGTTCGTAGAGGACGTGAGCTATTCAGTGCTGGTTTAAAATTCCTCTTGACTCTTTAAAGTTGACTGCTTTTTCTAATCTCTTTGCCGTCTCCTGTGGGACATAGTCATTGCCAAAATTTCCTAGTACCATATGAGCTGTTGGTGTTCTTGGCTCTGCTCTAAATGAGTCCAGCTTTTTCTGCTTGTCTGAAAGAATCAAACCACGTAGGTTTCAGAAATGTTCTCAAGACTGCCTTTTTTCTGTCCACCTGCCCCACGGCAAAATCAGCTATATTTAAATGAAATGTGCTGGGTTTTTTTTTTGGTGTTGTGCCTTCCCGCTTTCTAGTTTACTGCCAAACTAGTGCTCGGTAGTTCTAACACTGAGTATGGAGCAGAGGCAGGAGTTTAGCTTGCTAAACTCAAAGCTGTTTTCACGAAGCCATCTGGAGTGCTTAACCTCACCCTCCCTTTGGATTACGCGGTCTAGAGTTTATACTACTGCCAGGACCAGATGCAGAAATAGCAATGAGAATGGACATGGATTTTTGAAATACCTTCTTCTATAGCGTCTGGGCTCCCAAATGCAATAAGTAGTTGTGAGATGGTAGCCAAAGCAGTGAGATTAAGGGAGGCCCTTAAATTAAGGGATTTGAGGTCAGCTGGTGCACAGGAGATGATTCGGGATGCAAGACAGAGCAGCCTGAAGAGGCGTGAGGTTGTTGGAACAAACAACACACTAAGAGTCTTAAGAGCATTTGTTGGTTGCTGTTGGACTTGATTTTACCAAAGAATACTGACTCTGTATATGTTCAGCTCATTACCAAAATCTACCAGCATATTTAGTTTATAGCTACTCCCTGTTTTAAGCTGCCTTTCTGCCTCAGGAAAGGAAGCGTTCAGCTTTGGTTTAAGACTGCTGTTCAAAACTGTTAGAGTAACGCTGGCCTTCGAAGGGTTAACCAAGCTTTAACTAACCCCCCCTGTCACCTTGCTTTGGATATTGGATATCATCTTGTTGTGGGAGAGCACCTCACTTCTAAAAAATGTGAGCGCTGAACCACTGGGAGAGGCTTTTTCATATTTTCAGTTTCAAAAGAGAATGACAGCTACTGAGATTTATAAAATTTTAAAACATTCCAATTTAAGGGACTTTAAATATTGAATGCAGACAACTTTTCCATAGGCAGAGTAACCGTGGAGGGAAGAAGCAGTGAAGCTTGATCCTGTTAAGGGCCAAAGGTGCTCAATTAACTTTGGCGGGACAGACAACAGTCTTGCATAAGAAAATCTGGCTTTTCTACCAGATGGTAAATTATTATAGAGCACTAAACTGTTGTAAAAAGATCAAGTCTATAAAGCATCTGGTAGAGTAGCTGACAATTCATCAGTTTTGCATGATGCTTGTCGTATGTATCTCATGGGCTTGGGAGGAAAGTTATAAATCTGTCAAGCTTGAAACTGGAGAGAAAGCTTGATCACATTTGCTGCAAAAAGACAGAAATTGAGCGACAGAGCTATTCTTTAGCTGAGGGTTTTGTGTTCCTGAGAGTTACTCCTGAATGGGGGCAGTGGAGTTGCCATTCACACGACTTCTGAGCAACCTGCACTCAAGATACACCATTAGATCAGGTGCTTTTGTTGTTAATGGAAGTGAATGAAAGAGGAAAAGCTCTATGAAAGCTATTCTTCCCCAATCTGATCTGATACATACCTAAGATGTTTCCAGCACCACCTGTAAAACTTGTTCCCTGTCCTAATCTGGGAGAGTTTGACACACATCATTAATTTTGACACGGTAATTTCAGCCCTTGGCAGTTTCCCTCTGCCACCACCCTCCCCAAACGAGTAGCCTCTAAGGATTCTGGCTGCTGTCAAGCCAGATATAATGCTGCTTAAAGAGTACTTTGAGGGTTCACTTCTCTGGCAGCACAAATTAGCACCATACGTGCAGAATTTAGAGCCATAATCTTCACTCTTAATCCGCACACTTCTCCCCATTCCCATGTGAGCCATGTCTGGAGAGGTGGCTAACCCTGGCAAACTGCTTGGGGAATGAACTGAGTTTCCTATTGGGATAGAGCTTATGCAGCTATAAAGATATAACTATTCATCTCTGCGGTGTAAGACATGTTAATGGTGCTTTTAGTAGGTCTATAGTGAGAGAAGAATGAGGGTATGGAGGCTGGAGAGCAACAGAGAGAACTGAGCATGCAGCTAGTACGAAGAGTCTCTTCTGCAGTATTCAAAATCCTGCTTCTGAGCTTACTTGGATTTATGCTGTCTCATTGAGAAAATAAAAGTCGGATGAGATGATCAGTATTCTCTCTGCATCTAGGTTAGAACTAGGTTATTTTGTAAACTGTTTTCAAATGTCTTGGCTGTAGAAGACATTGCATAAATAAAGATTTCTCTGTGTTGTGGGATATTATAACATGTGGAAAGATTTACTGTGCAAATACAATACCAGAATGGAGAAGAATCATAATCTGCTATTCGTTAGTACAATGCGATGTAAACATTTGCCTAGGTAGATTCTCTTGAGATTTCTTGCAGATTTCCCTCAGCACTACCATTGCTGGCATTCGTTGAGTGTGATGTTTTTGTCAGAAGTAAACATGTTCATATCATGATAGTTGCCTCCATCAAAACCTCTGTGGTTCTTAAAAAAAAAAAAAAAAAAGACATTTTTCCAAAATACCAGCAAAATGCAAAAATACCTTTGTTAGACCAGGCTTGAACATGTTATTGAAATATCTGCTAACGTGAATGGAGTGGTGGGTCATGACACGTACAGCCTGTGCACTTGCAGGTACTTTGCTTCAAGGATACTCATGGGGTCTACTTGGGCTGGCGCCTGCCAGCAGGAGATTTTCTCACTATTAATGCTGTGCTTCCAACTTCTGGTAACTTGCAGCTTTTAGTGAAGGAGAATCTCATCAACTTTTGAATGACTCTTGAGCTTTGCACTGAGATTCCCAGTGATGAAAGAGTGAGCCTCTGTCCCTGTTGAGCGTTGTCACTTTGAGGGAACAGGGCTTGCTAGCTCCTTTAAAGTCTGTCTTAACAGGCAGACCTTGGACTTTCAGATGAAACTAAAATGAGCGTATTCTCTTGAAAAGATAAAGAAGGCAGATATACAGAAATTGCTTTTGTTGAATGGGTTTCAAAGAATTTTCTGTGTTTCTGTATGCAAGCAGATGCCCAAGCTAAGGCAATTTCCAAGATAATTTATTTTGTTTTGGAGAAAGAATATCCATTCCTCAAACCTTTAGATGGTAGTCCTCTTCATTTTTGGGAGGCTAAAGCCTAGGTGTTTGCTTTGGATAAAGCTTCCCTTTATAGATGCTTTTTAAAATAACCTTTTACTGGGACTCTGGTAGCCCTGTGAACTGAGTACTTGTTCTGTTCAACTTCTTTTTCTCCTGCTTGGACCTGTCAAAAGTTGTCTGATGTACACCAGTCAATCCTGGATGGTGCAACGTATAGTTGACCACAAACTGCCCTACATATGCTATCAAGCATATCTGTCTTGGGCAGATGGATGAGGAGAAGTTACGTGAACTTAAGACTATTCTTGTATTGTAACATGCAACTTCAAAACTGTTTGTTGTGATTAACAACTAAAGAATGTATTAATAGCACATAATAGAGGCTGGACATAAAGATAAACTTGCAGGTGGGTGGGTGTTTGTGCCTCGTGACCCTTGAAAACAGCTTGCTGGATTGGGGGGCATCTGTGTGGAGCCATGCTTCCAGTACCTGAAGGGGCTACAAGAAAGCTGGGGAGGGACTTTTTACCAGGGCATGGAGTAATAGGATGAGGGGGAATGGCTTTAAACTGGAAGGGGGACGATTTAAACTAGACCCTAGGAAGAAATTCTTCATGCTGAGGGTGGCGAGGCACTGGCACAGGTTGCCCAAGGAAGCTGTAGCTGCCCCATACCTAGAGGTGTTCAAGGCCAGGTTGGATGAGGCTTAGAGCAGCCTGATCTAGTGGGAGGTGTCCCTGTCCATGGCAGGGAGTTGGAATTGGATTATCCATAAGGTTCCTTGCAACCCAAACCTTTCTATGATCTATGCTGCTCAGGAAAGCTGGAAAGACAGTTAAATTTCACTTGAAAAGTATCTGTAACCACATCCTTACAATGTAGTCTGGTTTATCGGCAGTTAATCGCTACATCGTGTTTGATTATTTTCCTTCTTCTCTCTTGTTTTGCAGGAGTCAGTCTGTGTCTGTAACACTGGATGTACTGACCACTTGCCTCAGGCTGAAAAGGACTTGCTCTACTTTGGAATATGGTGCCTAACTTCTGCATCCCAGTACTCACTGTGCCAGCAGCCATCCTTTGCTGCTTGATGCTGCCTTTAGCAGGAGCAGACAGTAAGTAATATTCAGTTTAGCAAAGCTTGAATAACTTACAGAATTTCTTTCAGGAAATATTAAACCTTCTTGGTTTGTATTGAGAACACTGAGGACTGAGGGATAACCCCTCCCAAATCTCTTATTTTCCCATGTGCACATTGCAGATAAACAGTTTGTGTGTGAAGGGGCACAAGTAGAACTAAAAAGGCTGACAAAATTTATTCAAGCACAGGAAGAGTTTCTGTAGTAGCTGCAAGATCAAAACCTGACAGTTTGATTTCTAGTGTATACAGATCCTAAAGAAAATTGGGAGTGTAAGGAGAGGGAAGTATTGGGGTTACAGGAATCCCTGTTCCTTTATTTTCTTTGTTCTTTTGCCAGCTCTCGTAGTTTGTGTAGTACTGAGACATCTCTCCTGAGTCAGCAGGTGACTGAGAACTACTGGGTAAAGGGTGTGAGTTTTCTCCTTCTGGTGTAGCTCTTCTACACCTTTATTTCAGCAGATTGGAGTAAAAAGTTTCCTTCTAGTCATGCTTTAAGCTGTTGTGTCTATACTTGTTGTCCTGATAGACTTGCGGTGCCACTGTGACTGCGATTAGCCCCATCTGGGCCAAGGAGAGAACCTGTGCACAAAATGCACAGATGAAAGGAGGGTGAACTACCAAAAATACCTGAAAGCAGGAATTTCCCATCGAATGAGTTATGAGAGTGCAGGAAACCTTGTGGGTTCTTTACATAGTCTTGGTTTTCATAACTCGTATGTATATCCTAGACTATTCCCAAATATTTTTGCATCCCTTCTCTCATTTTTCTTTTTTTACCAGTAACCAGTTTTCCCAAATGTCTGTGCATTTGTGGATACTCTGTGACTTTGAAAGCACCTTGGGCTCCTGGGGTGCTTGAGTTGCAGCAGAGAGGTGACCGTGATTCACCTCCTGAGCTGGCACCAACCAGCTGCTTCTCACTCCAGCTTTAGTCACCAGGCTTCTAATTAAGATGGAATTTTGTTACAGTTGAAGGAGATTTTGATATGTATTGGTAGGAACCTGGCCGAATGGAGAAAAGGGACTAGGGGTCCTAGATGTCCTTGACTGAGTGGGAACAAGTACATTTAGGGAAGCTGGAGAGAAGAGTGAAGGGGGGGATGTAAAGAAAGATACAAATCCGCTATTTTTGTAATCACCAGGGATGATTTGCACAGGCAAGGGATTAGTATGTAGTCTATATGTGTCTGAGCTGCCCAGTTAAAGTAGGGGCAGCAGCTGTCTCCTCCTTCAGCTTTCTTCCCTGGCTGCTGGTACTGTTGGAAGATGCTAATTCAGATCACGTTATGCCTGTACACTGTAGCCCTTTTTGGAGACTGGCACAGAGGAGTATACATTTAATGTTCTGGGTATATAAAAATTCCCTGAAGTTCATTATTTCTGTTGTGGCCCCTGCAAAGGAGAGAAGCGTCATTCCATCAGGTATGCTGGTGGAGCTTGAGATGTCTTAGGACAGCTCTTGGCCTGAAGATAATTTGCAGTAGACACGATTTGCTAATTTTGTGGAATACTTCCATATATTTAGATTTAACAAAATTGGCTCCATTTCACAGGCCCAGATCCAAATATTGGTGTCTCAGATGTGGAACGCTTCTGTGTTGGGAAGCAAGTATATCTATATGTACATGCAGACTGAATCTGAATTACTTTTTCTGATCTGGAAGGCAGATCTGTAGGACACTGACCTTTTAACTGCCACAGATTAACCGAGAGTTTCCTAGGATTGAAAATGTTGCTCTGTGTATTTTAGCAATTTGAAGTTTTTCCGTTATCTTACCCCACTGACTCTCAGTGGTAGAGAGCTCTGCGCATCCATAGGGAGAAAAAACATCCCCAAACCCTGCTTGTTTTATGTCCTGCCATTGGAGGTCCAGACATGCAAGATATGGTTGTGAATATGGCATTTGGGAGTTCTGGTTCAAGAGAGAAGCGAAGGGCAAGGAAAAAGTGTGCTAATACATGCACACAAGACCTTACAGCAAAAGCTGGAAAGGGATGCTGTTAAAAGGGCACCACATACGCACCCTCTTCAGTTTTTTGGTTCCGTAACCATCCTGTTGGCTCCAAAGATTTTATTTACATGGATTCCTGATGTAATATGGCTGTTCCTGGGATTGCACTGTGATTTTTTGAGGCAGTGGAGGGATCGGAAGGCTAAGTATCTGCAAAGCATTCCTTCATTTTGGAAGCTAGAAGCAATGCCCAGGAGGTGTTCAAGGCCAGGTTGGTGAGGCTCTGAGCAACCTGACCTAGTGGAAGGTGTCCCTGCCTATGGCAGTGTTGGAACTGGATGATCTTTAAGGTCCCTTCCATTTCTACGATATGATGATAGTGGGAGCAGGATTGTCCGTGTGTTGGAACTGCTTGAGTCAGTCCACAAAATGACTTTTTATTGGAGTGGTGAGGATGGAGGGCTGGGAAGGAGGGCTGTGCTGTGCTGTCCCTGGCAGCAGGCTGCCACGTGGCTTGCGGCAGCCACAACCAGGGCTTCCCTACCTTCCTCACCTGCGCTTTGGAGCATTTCAGCATCCCTGCCTTGAGCTTCGTGACAGCTGGCAGATAGCTAGACGTTAAAGCCTGAGATAAAACAGATTGAATATGTATCGCCTAGCGGAATTAGCGCTGGGCGTGCGCTCTAGTGCCTCCCCTGGAATTGAGTTCACGGGGGCTGTGAATAATGTCAGCTCTGAGGAATTGAAGGGGCATCCAAAGGTTAAGCTTGTGGTAGTGTGTCAGGAAGAGGGGCTTGCTGGGTGCCTGCCTGCCAGCAGGACTGGAGCAGAGGTTTCCCAGCCTCTCTGGGGGGTGCTGGGAGAAGAAGGTGAGCAGAAGGGGCACGTGCATGTGAACAGTGAATGCAGAAGTGCTAATTTAGCAGAAAGCACTTTCAAATCCTCCCCGGCTTTTACTGACTGCAGTAAGAAATTATTAAATTTTCTCTGTGATCTGTGTTTCTGTCAGGGTGACCCTAATTCCATTACAGCAGCTCAGAGCTGATTCAGGATCACTGTTTTACACTTTCTCCTTCGGCTTGCTTGTGGGTTTTTTGGGGTTTGGTTTTGTTTTGCTTTTTAAAGCATTCTGTGCTTCGTTGTCTGTCAGCTTTTGATTGTGTATGGGAAAAATGGCTTTGCAGATTTCATTTAATGTTCAGTTCAGTTGTCAGCTAAAAGATGCTCTTTTCCAGCTTTTGGAAATATGTCATTTACTCTAATAAAATAAAAAACAACCCAAAAAAATCCCATCTCAAAGCAAAATGCAGAGAAAACAGGAAAAAAGTCAATACTGTCATCAGAAATCATCAACAATGTGTTTCATGGTTGGGTTGTTTCTTTAAAAATTAGCTTTTGGTTTTGAAGCCCTGAGCACAGCTTCCATTAGCCAAAGGAAGAGACTAGGTGACCCATCCAAAATATTTCCTAACCCAAATATGTCTTTGTCTAGCACAGAATTTCAAAGGGGTTAAGGAAGAAAACCACTTCAAAAGTGACCTTGTAGAAGGAAAGAACTAAGGCAGTATTAGGCCAGCTACCTGGGGAAGTGATAGGTGGGAAGCAAACAATTTGCACCTTTTGATTTCTAAAGATCGAGCAAACTTGGCTTTTGTTTGAGGAGGTGGGGGAAGCCTGCAGCAGTGAGGTGGTGCTGGTGAAGACAGGTCTCTGGCTCTCACCACCTTTGGTGAGCAAGTCTGAAGTGTCTCAGGGCTGCCCTGCCCTTTGTAAGAGGTAGTTGCTTTATTCCCAAAGGGTACGTATGGCATACAGGCATTTTTATTCCATCAGCCATATTTCTTGGACGCTAATTGGGTTGAGGAGGCGCATTAAAAAAAGATGTTATTATTGATGAAGGTTGAGAAGTGGAAGAGTACTGGTGCCCTTTTTAGACACGTGGCTGCAGGTGAACTCTTTTTGCCAGGGATTTTGCAGATGAAGTGGCGTCCACAGGTTTTGGACTGAAGAGGACTCTTTATGGCACTCTATTCCCCTGTGCCCCAGCTTCGAAGTTACTCTTCAGTATTCCTGGGATGCAGAAGTAGCGTGACAGATTTTGACTCCACGATTTGGCTCTGGCTCCCCTGTTCAGCTCTGCCTTCTTTGCTTCATAACCTCAGTGATGCCTCAACAACAGCTCAGCTCCAAATACAGCTGCTCTGGGCCACCCTGTGGGACAGATGTGCTGCTTTGCCTTGAAAAAAGCCACTCTGTGAAGCAGGGCAGAGGGTGCTATCCCAAAAGCTGGATCTGAGGCTTCTCTGCTGCAGCTGTGCATCTCTTTCTGCCTCCTGGTCTTTCTGTTTGCATGCTTGTCCCCAAACACTGCATGTAGTGATTATATGTAATTGGTACCATCATATCCAGATATTGCAACAGGAGTAAACACTAATTTTCTGCAATTCCACCTTGACTAGCTTGACAAATTCCATCAGTGAAAAGAACATGTAAAACCACGTTTAGGAAAACCCCATGTACCTGAGATGCTGGGGTTGCATCATTAAAGCACAGGATTACTATTAACTACAGTTATTGTGCACCTTTATTTTTTTGTGGCCTTATTCATCACGTATATAAAAATTATATATATATTTAGGTATAAATTGATTCCACAATTTTCCTTAAAATATCTAAATGCTACTTACTTGTAATTGAGTGTTGTGGATATGAAGGTAGGAGCAGTACTGTGAGAAAAAATACAGTGTCAAGCACATGAAGGACATGGATCTGTTACCAGTCCAGAGGAGGCCATGAAAATGATCTGAAGGCTGGAGCTTCTCTCATAGGAGGAGGACAGGCTGAGAGTTGGGCTTGTTCAGATTGGAGAATAGAAGGCTCCAAGGAGACCTTATAGCAGCCTCCCAGTACTGAAAGGGGTTACGGGAAGGCTGGGGAGAGGCTCTTGATCAGGCAGTTCAGGGGTAGGATGAGGGGGAATGGTTTTAAGCTGAAAGGGGAGATTTAAATAAGATATTAGAAAGAATTGTTTTCCTGTGAGGCTGGTGAGGCTCTGTCCCAGGTTGCCCAGAGAAGTTGTGGATGTCCCATCCTTGGAGGTGTTCAAGGTCAGGCTGGATGGGCCTTTGAGCAGTGGGAGGTGTCCCTGCCCATGGCAGGAGGGTTGGAACTGGATGATCTTTAGGTTTCCCTTCCAACCCAAACTATTCTCTGATTCTATGGTTAATTAATGGATCTTCTTCTGCATTTATAGCCATGCCCCATTTAGCTCCAGCCCTTGCAGGACTCATGAATTTGTTTGGGTAGCCACCTACAGCAAGTCACAGCAGTGACATTTGTCTTTTTTTATTTATTCATAAAGTCATGATCACTTATCAATCAACATCAGGTGCTAGGTCAAAGGTCCAGCTAGCTCCGAATCACTTATCCAGCAATGGTCAGTACAAACACCTATGGAGGATGTAAAACCAGCATAAATATATAAGTGAGTGAGTGGTGGCTCCTGAGCCCAGAGAGATTGAGTAGTAACTTCAGATAATCTTGCTCTTGGGCAACTCTGAGCATGTCAAGTCACTGGGGACACCCTGGAGCTAGTGGTTTGCATGAAGACCACTGTGTGGGCTCTGAATTTTGCCTCTACACCTCAGCTCCCTGTTTAACCCATTTACTGCTGCTCTGCAGGGCTGAGCAGTCTTGCTTGCCATTCACATTGCTCAGACTCAGCTGCGTAGCCAGTTACTCTCTTGCCTTCACAAGGGATTTCCAATGTTTAAGTGTCTGTGCAACTTATCCATCACAGTGGCAGATGTTGAGGGGCTGACATATTTAATACACATTCTTTGAGAAAGAATGTGCTTATTTGCTTGGTGATATAGAAACACAGTGAAAGTAGCTGCCTAAAATTTTATCTTCAGTGTGGATTCATAGATTTTAAGGCCAGAAATCAGATCAGGGTAGTCTTCTACTCTGACATGCACAGCACAGGCTGTATAATTTCAAATAGTAATTTCTGCATCTACTTTTAACAGCGGTGGATGAGCTAGCACGTAGCTTTTAGGAGGCTATCAAATCATGACTTGAAGACTAAATGGTGGAGAATTTGTCCGTCTCGTATGTGATCTGTAAAAATGGCAAGTAATCATTACTGCTACAAATCTGTATTTATTTCAGGCTTCATTTATACTTTTTTTTCGGATTCTGTCACTGGATGTTGAAACCTGTGTCAGGTAGACTGGTGACTCCTGCTATTTAATGCAGCCTCCCTGAGAGGCGAGTTTGAATGTAGGAGTTAGACAAGCTGAAAGTTTGTTCTTTTTATTGTAGAAAAATAGGTTGGTCTTGGTTTTTCTGACCAGAGGTAATTTTTATTGTTCTTCACTAATATTCCAGACTTTTCTCTACATTTTTAAAGTCAAAGGACCAGGACCAAGAGGGAAGGGGCCATGTCTTGTCACAGTACAGCAGCACTTTAGACCTTCTGCCCATAGCATTGAGCTAGGAAACATGGTCCTTCACAATGACCTTTGAATCCCTTTCTGGGCCTCTGATTCCAGGATGCAGACTCTCATTTAATTAGTGTGACTTGGGATTTTGCTCATAAATATCTGCCCCTGAGTATATTAAAATGCATTTTGCCGTATCCCAGCTCATCCAGTAATTCTGTAAAGATAATCTTGCTGTTATTAGCTGACTACCAGCCTTGATAAAGCCTATACTTATTTTCCAAATCTAGTTGCAAGTTACTTGCATTTTTTCCCCAGACGTTGACCAGTTGTGGCTATTTGCAGAGGTTGTTGCGAGTATTTAAGTATTTTTAAATATCCTGTAGTAGCAATAGTAGCAGGCTTCACAGATGGAAAGGAGAGCCTGGAAACTGATAAAATAGCACATTTGTTTGTGCTGCTGCTTGCTCCTGGTACTGACGTCAGCTTGGGGGGAAAGCATGAGGTCTGCTGGAGCCTTCAGTGTTTTAGCTGAGCAGTTGTAAAAAGCAATTAAATTGTAATAGCAATGCTTTTTTTGTTTCTTTGCTTATCTGTTCGTTATACTGGTTCTTCGGTGATCAAGCTCATTTTTGCAAACAACCCAAGAGTATGAAATTTCTTTGCACAAAATAGTCTTTCTTGATAGTGAACATGTTTGCTTTAAAAAATAATAATAAAAAAAAAAAGCATCTGTTCATTGATGCTTCTTAACTGGTAAGATATCTGTCTTTATGTATCACTATCTGAAAAAAAATGGTGTACTTTGAATGCCGTAGCCCCTTGTGAGAATCAGTACTTTGTCTATGCCAGAGACAAATAGCATTTGTTTTGTTGGTGTGAGAACACTGTAGGGTGCTTTCTGAAAGTTTTAAGTCATAGAAATGTATTTTGCCTTGCACACTTTACTGACATATGATTACTGAATTAAACCAAAGTAGCACATGATGGCTTTAAATTTGTATATGAATTGTAGCCTGCAATGCTAGACCTTGCCCTCAATGTCAGTTATGTTTGGGCTTTCTCTGATGCATCATAACATGAAGCTTTCATAATAAGGGGAACTCACCAGGTATTAAAGTGAAGTAATTGCAGAATATATTCAATTTCATGTAGTGCAGGAACTTGCAGTCCTGCTGTGCTTTTCAGGTGGCCCTTCATGGCATGTATTAACTCATTAGTTCTAGACATTTTCCACTAATTAACAATACAACTTCCAGTAATGTGTTTTCTAAAATTGGATTGAGACATGCAGGTTCTACCTGTTCAAAACCGAAGACAAATGGAAATGCCAACAGAGGTTCATGGTGCCAAGGGTAACTGTTCTGAGTTGGTGCCCTGGATAAAATCTGCATGTCGAGAAGTTTAAACTTGATTTGTCTTTGCTGCATGTGGTTATTCTACTTCAGCCAGTACTGAGTTCCCTGGAAGTAGCCATGGTCTCATGGAAAGGAACATAACCAGGCCACCGTTGGCACTAGTCAATACTGCAGATTTAAAAGAAACATTGCACTGAGGGCATTAGTTTTGCTTTCACTGCTTTTCTAGTTTGTTTGGGTTTTTTTTAATTATAAATTCTGACAACACGTGATGACTTTATTGGTTCTTCTCAAAGGTAAAGGTTAAAAGCCCTTGCAAGTTAGTTACCACACAGAGAGAAGATAATGACTCTTGATCCTCTGTATTAGATATTAGAATGCAGAACACCTATGTGTTTTGTTTGGGTTTATTTTTAGCCCAACTCACTTGAACTGTTTGTATAAATGTGGTTGCGTTACTTTTGTTCTAGGTTATATTGAAAAAATTATTTTAGGTGGCCAGGGAATATTCAGTGGCTTGACTCATGTAGGTCTTTTTCCTCTGAAAAACTCCGTTTGTAATAACCATTTTGGGTTTTGGAATTAGCACAACTGTGCCTGTCAGGAATGACGATTTGTTTGCACCTGCTTGTCATACTCAGTTGGTGACTTTTCTGGGTGGCAGAAGCAAGCACGTCACCACACTCTTGCTTTCATGGTTGGGCCACGCGTAAGGCAGAGATGGTGTTTCCTTGGTTTTCAAATTTGAAACTTAAGTTCTCTCTTTCGAAGTCAGTCTAAGAGCTGTTGTACATTGTTTTCGCAAAAGATTTCAGCACAGCTTAAAAGTGAGAAATCTATAGATATATTGTACTTACAAAGAGACTAGTTTACAAGTGGGAAGATTATCTGGAAGAAATGTATGATGGGTGGTGAAAATCTTGTGAAATGCTGCGAACGGTAAGAATACTGATAAGATGATGATGACTATGTGTTTTAATCCTATTAAGCATCAAACAGAACATTTCAGTAGTTTTAGGGGGCAAGAAATCCTATAAGAGAAGTGAACCTCATCTTGTGCATTCACCACATTTATTTTATAGTGCATTTAATGAATATGAGGGGTATGTTAGCAGGGGAAATCAGTAAAATTCTAAGAGGAAAACAGAGAAAGTAATTTCATATTCCCATGTAAAGGGCTGGGATGCCTTGCTGTGGCACACTGTTCTCATTCTTACCATGCAGACTACAGAGAGTTTTGTATGGCGCTCGGGATGATGATGAGGATAGTTCAAGAGCTGGAAAAGCTCCCTTAGCTCCAGTTTGGTGTAGCAGGTAATGGTCCTGGCTGTTGACTTGTCATCTATACGTGCTGTGTATAGACTTCCAACATACTTTTTTATGATCCATTACGTACACTTTAGCAGGGGTTACGCAAAGTTCTTTTGTTATAACCTGTTGTGTTTAGCTTTTTATGAGTTTGTTTCATGGCTGAAATGTGCCCTGCTTGGCCTTCAGCTAAAGTTCAAGTTGGAGCACTGTATTTTATGAGCTAGACATTTGTTTCTTGGGTCTTTCTGCAAAAATTGTCTTTGGATGCTATTGAAAACAGAGAGAGTGGAAAAGTGCTTGTGTACCATGTAAAACAAACTGTGGTGTTAGTCATAGGTGTGAAGTCTAAAATGTCTGTGCAAACATTTGACATTACTATAGGTGCATACTCAAGAGAAGATGGAGCTGGATTTGTGGGAGATACCCTTAGAAAAATAAGCTGCCAGATAATACAAAGGGGATTTCATGCTAAATCATTACGTGCATGTGAGTAAAGGATGCTGTCTGAGCTTGCGTGGAACTAAATTGCCTGTATATTCGTTCTGTGTAGCTTGAGCTGCTCTCTTCTCAGCCTTTCAAAGACATGAAGGTGGGCAGCAGAGGCTCAACTCCAGATCCTGCAGCGAGTGGCCCATAACGTGGGCAAAGAGAATTAATTCACATTGATCCTGTGGAGTTTGTATTCTGGTGCATTTGTCTATTTCTTGAGGCAATTGTGTAAACAGAGAGTTTTCTTCGTTGAATTTACTCTGTGGTTGTACTGTGGGCCGCAAAGGTTTGGACTTTCTTGACAATTCCTGTTGAACCTTGATTCTGCCTTAGTAAATGCATGAAACGTCTAACATATTTAACTACCTAAGTTTGGGTTTTTTCCCAAACACTAAGATACACCTCTCTTCCTGTGTCTGCAGTCTCACGTGCCTTTATTCTAGGAGCAGACTATGATTTGGTGGGGGTTTTTGCATGTTAAGACAGAATCCCTGGAAATATATATTGTTCAGTCAGCATCCATGCACTGCTCAATGTCTTTTCAATTACGCACACAGCCTTCTGTTGTAGATAAAGCATAAAGCATATTTTTCTGAGGCATATTTAGCTAAAATTTCTGGCATTGTCTTTAATCGGTCGTATGTTATGTGACAACAGTTTCCTGTGTAATTCTGAGGAATTTAAGAAACCGCACTTAACATATTAAGTACAACATGCAGCAGGCAACACGACGTTTTCCAGGTTTATGTCAAATTGCAGAAAAGACTATGTATTATTTTGTATTATAATCATTGCTGGACTGCATCAAACTTAAGGTCCATTTACCCCAACAAAAGGCTCCAACGATGGCCAACAAATCTACGTGTTTCAGTGAGGTGCAAAAAGAAAGACCTCATGTCTTTTCTCAACACACCCAAACTACTTTCCATTTCCTATGTAAAATGAGGAATTGTTGCAAGAAGCTGGACTTTATTATTGCTTCTGTAAAGCATTATCAATTGCCGCAACTCTAAATACTGTTATATCCACATGGGCAAAGGAATAATGCCCACCGTAGATTTGTCAAGGTCAGATCAATCTAATTTCCTTTAATGATAGGATAACAGGCTTTGTGAATGGAGAAGCAGTAGATGTCATTTGTCTTTAGTAAAGCTTTCAGTGCTCCCTCATGAGACTTTTTCTTGTGAAACATCTGCTCGTAGGGTGGGTATTTGGCAGTTTGGTAGCATTCAGCATTTGCAGTAATGATCTCTCTGATAGAATAGAGAACATGCTTATTAAATTTGCAGGCAACAACAAGCTGGGAAGAGCTGCAAGCATGTTGGAGGACACCATTAGAATTCAAAATGATCTTTACAAATTGGAGAAACTGTCTGAAAGGATGCATGTCAATAAGGAGGACTGTGGATAGATGTTTGAAAATAGGAGTAATCAGCTACATAAATACAGAATGAGAGACAACTGTCTAGACAGCTGCTATACAGAAAAGGTCTTGCAGTCCTAATGGGTTAGAAACCATACAGGAGTCAGCAATGCCATGCTGTTTTGAGAGGGACAAACATCACAGTGGTATGCAGAAATAAGGCGTACCGTCTTGAAGATGCATTACATAGTCTTGCTGCTCTGCTTGTATTGATAAGGCCTCCAGTGAAACATCCCGCTACCAGAATAGAAGGCCTAATGAAGGAGAACTCAGTCTTCCCAGTCCAGTGCCAGGAGAAGAAACAATGTGCTTAAGCTGCAGCGGAGAAGTTCAGCTCAGGCACTAAGCGAAGCTTGCCGACATGAGATATGATTGATTGTTGAGCATTGAAGTGACTTTCTGGAGGAATCTCATATACAAACAGAAGATGTTCTCCCCTGTAGGTTTTGAATTGATAGTGTTATTTCTTAAATTGAATGTTTCTTTGTCTTCATTTATGATCCAGGAATGTACAGGCTCCCAGTCTTTCTCTCTGTTTCCTGATACTCTGGTATTTTTATCCTGTCCTTCCTCATCCTTCTCTCAAGCGACAATTGCTCTCTTCCATCTCACGTGGTAACTTTGTGTGAAAATGTTTTCCAGGCCCTTAGTCCTTCTTAGTGCTTGTCTCTGGCTTTCCAGCTCTCTTTGAAAGGAGTTGATGGAGAGAACACAGCGGAGATTATGCCATTAACAAAATGAGGCTTGAAAATATCCTCTGTTTGTAGTTTCCTCATGAACCCTCATTGGTTTGCTACCTTTTGCTCATATCTGTGCACTGACTAAAGGTCTTTTGGCTGCCTATTATGATGTGTAGCTCATCTTCTGAAGCCATAGAGTTAAATGAGCTCTGCAGATGGTAACAGGTAGTCCTGGGTTTGTTTTTTTTCCTCTCTGTATGTGTTACGTATATATCTGTAGGTATTTGTCTGCCCTCAGACTTTACCGTGATATATGTATATGCAGAGGTCTACGGCTGAAATTCTCTGGTTGCAGAAACTTGGCTGTCCAGGCATCTGGAGCACCATGGCAAGTTTTGGGGTGTGTGTGGTGGTTGGTGCTGTGATGCACAAAAGCCGGTCTCTGCCGCAGCACCAGATGTGTCTGCTGTTCTGCAGTGGTTGTCAGATGTTTCTAATGAAGTTGGTGTGGTTGTGCTGGGCTGTGTAACACAGCACATACGGCAGAAGAGCGGGTTGGAGGGTCTGCGGGTCCGACCACTCCAGGAGAGTGATGCTGCTTGCTGTCTAGAGCAATACTGACCATTAGCCTTTGGGAGATGTATTGAAATGGCTTCTGGCAGGAAAAAAATGCTCCGGAGGACAATTGCAAAGGACACTGTAGATCTTGGAGGGCCGCCTTACTAAAATCTACCTTAATGTGTATATGAAAAGGAAAATGTATTGAAAGTATGTGTGGAATGCTTTTAATGTCAATGGTAATGGAAATGAAGATGTGTAAGGTTTTCTTCCTTCTCCTTTCAGTAGTTATTCATCCTGTGAATAACTATCCATCAGCCCACAGACTTCCCTCTGGTGAGTGGAGTCCCAAGCCTGTGTGAGATAGGAATGTCTTGTGTGTCATGTTAAAATATTATGGCTAATTTATTACATATTTATTTTGGATAAGGAAAAGCTGTTTGTCCATTTAAGCTTTTCATTTCATGGGTTTCATAGAAAAACCATGGTACTACTTTAAGAAAGCTTTCTGAAAATCGGATGAAATTTGCCTTTTTAATGAATTTATTTAAATCAAGATGGAGGGCATTACATAAGTTTCTGAATTCTGGAGACTCTAGCCATTACATTGGGATGTTTTTTTGCAGTCAGACTTTGGCAATTATTTTTCACAAGACCAAGAATGAAGTCTGGTGCCTGTTATGAATAATAGAGTATGGTAATATCAGAGCTATAAATGCAAACTCTGCAGACTGGCAGCACAGCTGCTAAGCGTTACATTTTTAAAATATGTACGATCTTTTGTCAACAGAATTAAAACTGGGAACATTACATGGTTTGTTTCTGCATGAAAGTGTTTCGTAGGAAAATTAATGACGAACTGTTCTACATTTTGACCTTTAAGAAAATTTTTCTGAGGCTTTGCACCTTCTAGGGAATTGGGGAGATTCTTGAATTAAGACGTGGAATCCTAATGGCCATCCTGACATTTCCTAGGCCTGGCTGGATACCTGAGCTTGATTAGTTTTTTGATGTACCTGCTCTGCGGAGCTGGAGAGGCTCGCACAGTCTGCAGCTGAGCTTTCTTTAAAGCGATTGCTCTGTAAACTTGGTTCCAATTAAAAGGTGATGCTGTTCTGGTAATGGAAAGTTGTTTTATTGTTCCTCTCCCCTCATATGCATGCGAGTGGAAGTGTTGTAGGAAAGTGTTATTACTGTTGTTTCTGTAGTTCTTTCTATCTTCCGTCAGTCTTCATATACAAAACAACCTGAGAAATGCAGCATGCCCAGGTGTCTGAGGGTGAATGTGAATCAGCAAGATAAACCTTCAGAGGGTGTAATGGACCTGACTGCAGATGATCCTTCAGTGTTTTGCCAGCATCCTGCAGCCTTTATTGTGTGTTGAACCACAGGCAGCAAGAGAAAATGAGTGGAAATACAGCAAAGAATGCACATCAGCCCATCGTTTGGTACTGAGAAAGGAGTGAGTCATGCTTAGGTCATCTTCTTCTTCAGCTCTTCTCCTTCTACCTGTGGAGCAGGGAAATTGGAGGTAACACCCAGAAAAATGAGAAAGCAAGAAGTGGTGCTGAGTGTGAAGAACATAATACACTTTAGTTTTCTGTCCATCACCAGGAAGATGCTGGAACAGGCTTTGGAGTGCTGGTGCAGACAAGTGCTCCCCCAAAGTGCCCCAGCGGCTCCTTGGGTGTTTCTGTGCTCCATTTCTCTCACCTGCAAAAAGAAACAGAAACATTAGCAGATCACTGATGGTGTCTGTGCTGGCAGAGGGTCCCAGAACTGATTTATAGCACTTGTTCAGCTTTCAGCAAGCAGCAAATGTGTTGCTTAATTATTCATGGCAGATGTATTATTGCAGGAAATTAAGACATCAAGGAAACAAGTAAAAACTATTACTGAATAGAGCTATAAACAAGATAAGGTGGAAGGAGATGCAGGGGGACAGCCCTGAGATGTGAAAAAAACCTGTGCTCAGGAACATTTCATGCCAAATAATTGGTTAAATTCCAAAATCTTTTAAGTGATCATTCATAGTATGTTATTAAATATTCTATTAGCTAACAAGTTGTGTTTAATTTGTTACATTTCTCATATACATTATCACATTTGTGAATGTGTGAAACCCTCCTATGGCTTCTTTCAGCGCATCTACTTACATCAAGACACAATTCTCTATGTAAAATCTTCTACTTTCCTCGGGAAGTTTGGCGTTTAACTTGTGCAGGTATGTTAAGGCAGCCTTTGGCTTTCGGTAGTGAAGGAACTGGATTTGGGTCCCTAGGCTACTGTTCTGCCTGGAGCAGTGGTGTGGGATGCTGGAGCAGAGAGCAGGACTTAAGAGACCAAGGTGCTGGCACTAGATTTCTATTGTCTGAACCCATGCTATACAGCTGTACACGTGCCCAGTCCTTACAGGTAGTGCTACGGATTTACTCAAAGATTTATTTGTGTGTGTTGGTCACCTGTGCCATGAACCTGTCCTCTGCATCTAATACCCTGTACTCATACAAAGGCCAGAGCTGTTGGCTTTGAAGAGCACCAGCACCTTCTTGCCCGTCAGGCAGCACTAGGACATGTCTGGTGTTTCACAACTCTCTTTTAATCATGGACAGAGTTTATCGTTTTCCTTCAAGCTTGCTTTAGCTTTAAACCTTGAAGATTTCATGACGATTTTCTAACTGTGTAGTCAGTAACTGACCAAAAGGTATTGAGAGGGAAGTGGTTTAAAGAAAGCCCTTTCAGCATCTCTTTTTATACTAGAATTATTAGCTTTGTTAAGAAAATTATAGGCAGCATCTCTTAAGCTTGTGTGTAACCTCAGGCTTCCAAGACTTTCCATTTCATTAATGTTCATAAGCTCATTATTTTGGTATATCTGTAGTAATTTTGTAGCCCTTTACTTTATAACTTCAATTATGTAGTTTGAAAAGTAATCATATTAGAAGTCCTGGTATGGAGGACTCGGAGCGATTTTAAGGGAAGCAAATAGATGACTCAGCACCATGTCTACAGGGTTACTCTTAGAAAAGTCTTCCAAAGATGCAGGTATACCAAGTGGCAAAAAATTCAGAAGTTGTCATTATCCATACTCTTTCAAATTTAGCAACAAAAAAAGCGTTGTGTAGTTCTGCTCCCGTGATGGAAGGTGTTGGAGTCTATTTGCAAACATAGACTATTTGGTGTGCGAACATAGGAGATGAAAAGAAAATAAAGGACCCTTTAACTTTTCTTCTAATGTTAATTTTCCTGGGTCTCAAGCATGATCTGTGCAGAGCACTTGGGAACATATCATGTGATAGGAATTGGTGGGGGGGAAGAGAACCTGACACTAAATGACAAAAGTGTTCAAGGCCAGGCTGGATGAGGCTTTGAGCAACCTGATCCAGCAGAAGGTGTCCCTGCCCATGGCAAGGGGCTGGAACTGGATGAGCTTTAAAGTCCCTTCCAACCTAAACGCTGCTATGATTCTCTGTTCCTAATAGGCTTTAGTGAAAGCTGCTGTGAAAGCTCTCTGCACGTGCATCTCGGGATCGCCCAAAGAGAGCTTTGCTTGCAGACCTAATCAATTGGTTCTTGAGCTGTTTAGCTTTTTTAATTACTCTTGTCAAAGTGAAAATTATGCCAAAGGACTTGACTGTGCAATTAGCTGCTGAACATTTTCTGCAGCAATAGTGTGAAGACAATACCAGGTCCCAGAATAGCAGTAGATAGAACCATAGGAGCAAATCTACTTCGGCAGAGAAAGAGATATTCTAGTAACTACTCTGAATGAAAGATGATTTATTTTTTAAATATGCATACATTCACAGATGCAGGCAGAAAAGGCTGTGTTAGAAATGCCTGTCCCCAAGTGAATGCCAGGTTAGTTATCACTTTCTGATTTCCCTCTGACTTGAGAGCCTTCTGCTCTTTGTAAGCAGGGGCTGCTGCTCTTCTGCAGTCAGGGCTGAGCATGTTATGAGAGATGCCAACTCCTTGACCTCTGCGCTGCCAGGGATGGTGCACATGTGGCTAAATTTTAGGAAAAAAAGGTTTCGATTTCCTGCGCTGCAGATGCAGGAGAGCACACGGTGGCTTCCTTCTGTGGGCTGCAAGAGCCTGGTTAGTGTTTGTTCAATGATGTATAGATCATCTGCTCAGACAAATTAGATCTCTCAACAGCTTCACACTAAACTAATCTAGGCATTTAAAAAATAAATAAATGAGACAGTGTCTATAAAGAGCTCCCGTCTAGTGAAGCGGAGCATTTGGAGCCTGATTAATGAATCCCATTTACCAGCCTGCATGCGTGTTCAACGATCCCCTCCGCGGAGCTCAGTCATCCAGGATGGCCCATGTTGAACCACGCTGTGCACTGTCCACGCCTCTGGCTGGGATCCTGGGCCACCACTTTCACCTCTGCGGCTAGTATGTGTGGCAGCAGATGCGGTGCATAGGATGAACCTCGTGTGGGATGTCCATGGTGGTGCATCCCAGGGCTGAGCTGCAGTAGCTGCCCCATCCCTCTCCCGGCTGTGTTGTGTCCAGGACCAAAGTAATGCTCTAGTGATGCCTGCGTTAGAGGAAAATTGGGGTCTGGTCCCTTGGCTGCTGCTGCCCCTCAGGGGTGTAGTGCATTGGTGTTCACCAAGTTAAAACAAAACATTTTAGCAAACACAGTGAAAAATACAGCTCAGATTCAGCGATGGTGTTAAATCACTCAGTGGTTATAGCAAGTCTAACGTCTGACTGATAAATCGAACGTTATGTGTACATAAAGAAAAATAGCCATAAATGTAAGATTTCATGAATTCACTTGCATTAGAGATTCTGCCACATTTAACTGTTTCATTATTACTGGGTTTTTTAAATGAAATTGAGAACAAGTAGAATCCGTCCTAACTTGCTGTATCTTTTGAATGAAGGCTGGAAAATAATACATTGATCTAGTAGGACGTGTCCTTGCCCATGGCAAGGGGGGGGGTGGAACTAGATGATCTTTAAGGTCCCTTCCAAACCAAACTATTCTATGATTCTATGGCTGCGTGTTAACAGACTGTGCTAACTCTCTTTCCCCAAGAACTGTGTGGTGAGGGCAGCTGAACAAATCCTGGTACTTGTCCTCCTGTGTTTAGAAATGCTTAATAGATTTGAAGGCTCAGAATTTTAATGCAGCTTTTTTTTCCCCTGCATTGATAGAGGTCTTTGAAGTCAGCTGAACATTTTACTAAGTGTACATGCCAGGTTTAAAGTTACTTATAGCAGGGTGCTTGATGATTTCTGATCTTCATTAGGCTGCATGCTGGAAGGTCGGTCTGCACGTATATGTGCATGCCTAAAATAATTTATTCTGCTGCCTTTTAGCACTCGTTGCACCTGGATGCGTTACTAGAAAAGGAAATTGCTTCTTTTGGATAGTGAATAACAAATAAAATTACTCCCAAGACAGAACATTTTTACAAGGACTTAAGTTCCAGGCCCATACATGGATGGATTTTTTTTTTCCCCCAGACCAGACCCAGCAGCACCGAGACGTCAATCCTGTGTGGAAAGATTCGAAAGCAGGTGAAAAGGCTCAGAAAGAGAATACTTTCATTGTGTCTGAAGTAGTCAGCGTTCAACTTCTGGTTGTGGATTATAGTTTGAGGCAGCAAGGTATTAAAAGTATAGAAAGTTATTTTTAATGATGTAGCATACATCCTGGGTGTGTGTATAAGCTGGCTATAGTGATAACAAGGAAACACAAGTGTAAATATGAGGGGGTTTTAGCAATTGGAGAACTCTATTGCATCAACTCCGTAAGGAGCAACAGCAGCACCTTTTTGTGTTTAACACTTGTTTTGTTCAGAGCATGAGGGATAAGGGCTTTGGGAATGAATGGTCTGTGTGCAGGGAAGGACATTGATGGTGTCAATTGCCAGTTTTTTCTTGCTGATTAAGCCAGAAGGAGGATAATGAGTGAGACATGGGACTCATGGAGGGAAAAGTCTCATGGTTAAAGCAATTTTTGGTGTCCCAGAGAGTTCTGAGTTCCAGAAGGCCTGGAGATGCCTCTAGTTGCCAGAGGAGAGGGAGTAAATTTTAAAGGAATGTGATAAAGTGTAACCTAAATTACAGACTCATAAAACAGTTTGGGTTGGAAAGGGCATTAAAGACCATCTAGTTCTAACCCCCCTGTGATGGGCAGGGACAAATGCAGAAGATGGTGGCACTCCAGTTACACCGTGAGAGTGTTTACTGAAGGAACAAAACCACTTTGGATTACAAAAAGTTCCACATTGTCTCTGGTGTGTGCCATTGTGTGAATGTTAATTCTGAGATGCATTATAAATCTCTCAGAAGAGCAACGAAGAGCTGCTTTCTGTTGTGAGACTCGATAAAAAATACAGAGATATTGAGCCTGGGCTGTGAGCATCAAGTTGTTAAGCTGCAAAAAAAGGGTGAATAGAAAGGAAAAGCTGCATCTGCCTGGGGAAATGTAAGTGCCTTTTCTCAACGTGTTTGTAGATGGATCGCCTTACAGGTATGCAAAAAATGTTGCATTTTTGAGCTCCAAGAGGTGCTTGAGACATGCTGGTCTCCCGCCTCCACCTCCCTCTTCCCCCTTTTCTTCTTGTGAGTTAACGTTTTTGAAGTTCTCTGGAGAGTTATACTTTGTCCTTGCAATCATTTTTAAATTATAAATTATTTTTATAAGCAAGTCCTCTTGACTGTGGAGCGGCAATCTCCGCAGATTATTTGGTGGGATACTTAATTTGAAGTTTCTTCATTGCTGATGACAAGATGTTTCTGCTGCTGTCACTGTTGATGATTCATAGCTCAAGTGAAGCGCTTAGCATTTCAGAAAACACGTAACGCAGGCAGTCCTACTCATGAAGTCTTTCCATCCTTTAAGAAAAAGAAAAGGTCCTGCGAGAGTAGTGGTGGACTGTGCTGAAATGGTGCGTGAGGCTCTGAAATGTGGAGGAGGAGGCTGATACTGAATTGGAAGGGAAACTTGAGGGAGCCAACACAGGTTCATAATTCTTTCCTTTTCTCCTCAGCGTGTGCACGAGTAGCCAGGGGAGTTGGCGAGCCTGTCAGTGTTTGTGCGTGTGCGCGGGGATGGGGCTGTCTTTGCAATCCCATATGATTCGGGACGTTCTGCTGTAACAGCTGGGCTCACGGCGCTGTGTTGCGTGTTCTTACCTCAGCCGTGGGATATCTGGGCGAGTGATTAGAAGGAAGTGGAAAATGAAGAGCCTTTACGCTGGTTAGAGGAAAAAACATAAAATGGAGTATTGAAGTACTGGCACCATCTGGATGTGGCTGATACTGTGCTCAGTGTCTGTGTTGGAAGAAAAAGGGATCCCTATTAAAATTAAGCAGATACAAACCTTTTAAGGGTGGAAGGAAGGAGTGGCTGGCTGCCTAAATTCCTGTTGTTTGACCATTACTGATGTTTTCCCAGCAAGAAGCTTCAATGAGGAAGGCTGACAGATGGCAACAAAGGGAGCAGTGCAAACAAAGGCACTCCTGCAAAATAAACGTTGGAGCTTTAACTGTTTCAGTAGTGTGTTCAAAACGCCCATAAGAATTTGGGCAGAACTACACAGGCCTGTTACAGTGGTTAAGTGAAATTTTGGTAAAAAGCAGTGGCTGCTGTTTTTTCCCCAGCAAGCTTGAATTCCAGGGATGCCACTGGGAGCAGTTGCACGCCCTGAATGCTGATGGGCAGCTGGTGCCGGTCGCGCTCCCCCACCAACTTCCTCCATTTTTCAAGAGAAATCTCATGTTCTTGTTTTGGGCATAGCATTCTGGGAGTGCTTTTGCAGCTGTATGAGTTCAGTGAAAAGGAACAGAATAATGAATGAGCCGGAAGGGTTTAAGTGTGGGGAAAATCTGGCTGGTTTGGGCAGGTGGTGTTTGAGGGCTCTGTACTGGAAGCCAGTTGAGAGTAGAGAAAATTCACCCGTTTCAAATAGTTATTCTGGGTTGTGGTCAGGTTTTAGCTCTTTGACTGCTCTTGGTCTTGTGGGAGGGTGGAGGAGACGGCGGAATTGAAGGATTTGTTGCTGGAACTGGATGAGATAAACGTAAGCGGAGGAAATTTTAGATAAATTGGAAAGATCATGATGTGGGCTGTTTACAGACTTGTGTCTTTTAAACCTAAAGCAATGTTGTAGCTGCTGTGTGCTTGAAAGCACTTAAGCTTTGAGTGGACCATAAAAATGTGTGCAGATGTTCCTCCTTCTCGACTTGCAGCATTCAGGATATTCAAACCACTGTGGTGGCTCTTTTCAAAAATTATTTTAGGGGGATCTCCACCGTATTTTCAAGCCAAACCAAGATTTTCTCTCCAATATTTAACCTTCACTAGAGAGACATGTAAAGAAACACTCCGATGTGTGTTTCTCCAGGTATAAATTACATAATTTACATTATAAAGGGAAAGCCTTTTAAGTCAAAAGCAAAAGGAGGTAGAGTGGAAAGGTGAGCTTCTACACCTCATTACCTGATCTCTGAATGCTGGGTTTCTTACCCCAGCCTTGCTGGGGCAGGCATGACTCCAAGCTGAATTTATGCTGTGTTTGACTGGCTTTTTTGTTTGGAAATCACCGATGTACTAATGAATGTGAACTCAATTTAGACCCTCATAGGACCTTCTGTATTGCCTACTGCACGCTCATCTGAAATGCTGTCAGAGAAACTAATCTTTTCTTTTGTAATATTAAAGAACAATAACAGCTTATTTAACACTGGATAAGAAAGGCTTCAGCAGCAAGGAACTTCAGTGAAATAACAAGGATATTTCTGTGAGCTGCTCTACATCAAAGCTTATGGAGCAAGATTTCTTTGCCATGATATGACCTCTGCAGTGCTTCAAAGTGCTGACGCTTTGTCCATCAGCTAGCTCCATGTTTTTACTTTGACCGGTGGGGTTCTTGCCTAAACCACAGAAAAGGACTTTTATCTAAGCATTTCCTTGGGAAAAACTTTTCTTTAAGTATACGGACCTCTGAAATCAAATGCCACAAATGTTGTTTTTCAGTTGCCATATGAGCATACGTGGCAGGAGCAGAAGAAACTTGAGTATAGGGAAGTTTTTAGGAAAGAAACTCTCCCTTTGGGTGGTTTCTGTTAACATAAATGCATGTTCTTTCAGTGATGTTCATTTTTGTTATTTTGTAATTGCATTGCATGCATACTCACCTGATTTTGATGTAACACTAATGTTTTAGCACTCATTAAGGAGCTCTGTCTCGTGTACGTGTGAGTTGTATTTCTGTGCATTGCATCATGGAAAGTGAGAGTAATTTATTGTCTTTTTTAATGGGATGTGTGGTGTGGATCAAAGTTCTCTTGAAACCCATAATAGCCAGGCTTTTATCAGTTAATGCCGGACAGTATCAGTCATTTTCCCTACAGGAAATGAAAATGTTTCAGCATTAAGCCAGGGGCCTGATGCGGTTTCCTTCCCCTTCCTTCCTTATCTCCCTATTACAGTCATGTGTTGCTTTACCCTGATGATGGTTTCCATGCCATGTAGGTTAATCTGCAAATCTGTTGGTTTCCTGTGGATTTTTATGTGTTGGTGCCTTTCTGAAGAGTCTTGTTCAACCTGTCAGACTCAGAAGCTGTTCCATTTTGGTTGGGATTCCCTTGCGGTGGATCCTTCCTTTCTCCATCTGTCCTTGAGAACTTATTCCTTCATTGCCCTTTCCCCAGGCAGGGCTCCAGGAATGTGTCCGTAGCATATTACAGCACCTCTGTCTCAAACACAAGTGAAACCATTGGTAGCCTATCTATTTTCTTCATTGAAGAAAGTAAATCAAGACCAGGGATAGCGGTTCACATGGTCCTGCTTTGTACAGACTCATTTTCTTCTTGGAAAAGTCAAGATGAGCCTCTAAAAGCAGACGTGGCTGTGGTGGCTGCGTTCGTGGGAAGGTTTGGATTCTGCTTCTCATTCAGCTTTTGGTTCACTAGGAGGAGGAAGTACTTGGCAGGGATGCTTATTGTGGTCCAGCCTTTATTTGTCCTTCCAGACACAGGAATTAAAATGCTTCAGTGTTTATGGAGGAAGGTAGTTACCACGGCTAGTTACAGTTAGTCTCCTTATGCTGATTTGTTTGTTTTTGATATGTTTTCAGCTACTGCTAATTAATTTAAGAAACAGACGAGTAATTTTTTGCTTTAATTAAGACTGATCTTGCGATTTGAAGTAATATGTTATTTTTTTGCTATACTTTTTCTGTTTTAAAAGCTGATATGAAAAAAAAGCAGCCCAATAGACCATTTAATTAAGGATAAAAATGATCAGGTCATGCATTTTCTCCTTGTATTGTTCAACCATATCATAATATATATCCTGTCATTATTCCCACTTCATCCATTAGCCATCACAGTTCAGAAATAAACAAATTTCCTGCTCCCTTCTCCATTAAATGTAATTTTATAAACTGCATTATAACAAAGCTAACTGAGCTATAAGTAGGGAAAAAAGACCTTAGTTTTCAATGTAAATGGCATAAATCTGATTGTGCAGAGAGGATGTGTGGGAAGGTATTGTTGCTGTAAGGATATTAGGTGAATAAATTTTAAAAAAATTAAATCAAAGAACTGTTTTAGAATTCAGTAGTTGCAATCAAGAAGTAAAAGTCTTTTTTTTTGGGAAAATGGAAATGGTTCTCCTCGTGGAGGTGCACACTGAAAAACAAGAGTCAAAAATTGCAGGTTATAACAAGGGTGATACAGTTGGTTGTACCGGGAGGCCTTTTGATGGCGAGATTGGTGCCCAGTTGGAAGAGGGGACAAGAGAAGTTTGGCTGCCTTCATTCATGGAGATATTTGCAGCTCAGGTGGACAAGGTGCTGAGCTACCTGCGTTATACTTTAAAGTTAGTGTTTCTGTGAGCAGGAGGTCATTAGAGTAGCTGACCTACTCATGTCTCTTCCAAGAGAAATTATTCAATCCTTTGTGCAGTGGACTAAGACACTTTACGTTAGAATTCTGGGAAACAACTTTGATACTATGAGCTTCTGTATGGCATCTACTCAGAGCACTCTGAAGCAGGATGAGAGATGATATGTTTCCCTGATATGTTGTTAGCAGCTTCTGGAAACATGAAAACAGCAAGCTGAAAATGCAGAAATAAAACTTTCTATCGTCAAAAGTGATACAGAAAAGAACCACCTTAAATTTTACCCTGGTTTAGATGTCTTCCTTTCTGGAGGGAGAGTGGAGGAGATTGTTCTCTTCTTTTTCAGCTTTTCAACCATATTTCCTTTTTATGGGGATTGCAAAAGCTGGTACGTAACATTTGTCAGTACAGCGTGCAGTGTACTGTAAATGAGTGTTCATCTCTCCTTTCTGGGCTTTGCATTATTTATAGACCAACCTCTACATAATTGCATTTGAATACTAGTAACTAGTCATGTTTGCCATAAAAAATAGAAAATATGTGGTTTTAGACAATTTCTTTAGATCTGTTTTATCTTCACCCTTTGGGTGTCCCTCTTAGTCAGAACTCTGCTAGACCCCAGCTCCTCATCATTCTGCGTTTGAGTGATAGGAGCTTTCCAGTATTAGTCTCCAACGCTGTTGGGATATCCACATTCCTGAGATGGCCTCAAATGCTGTTGTTTCCTGTCATGCATGCCAAAAATGTTGTGAAAGGACAAACTGAGTGCTGAGCCCTTGGTGCAACCTTGGGCATCCTTGTCTCTGATCTTGTGCCTCGTCCTGGCTGCTAATGCCAATTTTCATGGTAATAATATTGGACTCACTTTACCTCCAGCAGTGAACTCA
The DNA here is from genome assembly GCA_033459285.1 of Clamator glandarius. Classification (NCBI taxonomy): domain Eukaryota; kingdom Metazoa; phylum Chordata; class Aves; order Cuculiformes; family Cuculidae; genus Clamator; species Clamator glandarius. The sequence continues at coordinate 1,028,687 of JAUNZM010000054.1, forward strand.
CCTGGCTCTTGGTTATTTCTGAATCACCCTGAAATAAAGGTTTTCCTCTTTCCTGTTGGGCAGAGGGAGGCAGGCTGACTCTTTCAGCATAGGTGATTGTAGGAGTTCAGTCTTGGAGAATCATAGAATGGTTTGGATTGGAAGGCACCTTCAAAATCATCCAGCTCCACTCCCCCTGCCATGTGCATGGACACCTCCCACTGGACCAAGTTGCTCAAAGCCCCGTCCAACCCGGCCCTGAACTCCTCCAGGGTTCGGGCATTCATGCCTTCTCTGGGCAGCCTGGGCCAGTGCCTCAGGGGAAAACATTTCTTCCAGATATCTCATCTAGACCTCTCCCCTTTCAGCTGAAAACTGTTCCCCCTCATCCTTTCCCTGCATTCCCTGATAAAGAGCCACCTCTTCAGCTTCCCTGTAGCCGCTTTAACCTGCTCTAAGGTCCCCCCAGAGCCTTCTCTTCTCCAGGCTGAACAAGCCCAACTCTCTCAGCCTGTCCTCCTATAAGAGGTGCTCCAGCCCTTGGATCATTTTCGAGTTCTCTGAACTCTTTCTAACAGATCCTTGTCGTTCTTATTCCGAGGACTCCAGAACTGAATGCAGGACCCCAGCTGAGGTCTCGTAAGAGCAGAGTAGAGGGGGGAATCACGTCCCTCAGTCTGCTGGCCCCACTTTTTTGGATGCAGCCTGGGATACAGTTGGCTTTCTGGGCTTGGGTGCGCACATTGCTGGCTTATGGTGACCTGCTCATCCGCCAGCACCTTTGGGGGAATTGGGAGGAAGAAAAATGATGTGGTGTGATAGTCAAAAGTTCAAGTGAAAGCTGTGGGGAGGGTTGAGCTTGCTGCAGAGTGTTTGCTAATAAGGAAGGGAGGGCAGCACTTTACCATAGAGTAGCTGGAGAGCTCTAGACCTGCTTCTACGTGTTCATAATGCCTGTTGATCTAAAGGGACGCTTCAAAGAGCGCATGCTTGTGCCTCTGTGGCAGTGGTCTGCCTGCTTGGGCTGCCACTTGTGTTCTCCTGACTGATCAGTTTTGTTTCTGTAATTGGCAGGCAGTGATGAATGCAGTCCTTGAGCAAGTTTCTCTTGTTTTTTCTGTGCTTAAGAATGTCAAGTGGACACGTTAAATAATGCCCTTGCCTTCCCTACTGAGCTTGCAAAAATAGCAACCAGTGTGTGGCAAGTGAGTCAGTTGCATTTTTGTCTCCTTTCAACAACCTGTTCCCTCTTAGGAAGGCATGGTTGGTTCTTTGCAAGTTCTGAGATAGAGGGAGATATATATATATATCTAAATCTCTTCTCCTTACATCCCCCTAAGCCCTGTGCCTGTTTCCTGAGCTGGGGAGGGGCTGGCTGATGAGACTCTGCATCAACCTAAAGCTCAGGTGGCTGCAACTGTTAGATGTGGGACATGATTATCATTTCAGGGGCATAGGACAATCAACATTACACCGAATTATAAATGTGCTTGTTTAATCTCTTAACGTTTCCCATTTGACCTGTGTCATGCCTGATCCATCGAGCCTGTGTAAATGGTATTGAGCATCACCGCCTCCTGTTCGCCACACTTTGCTGCTGGAGTGTCTTGGCCATACATATCTGTGTCAGTCCTCTCTTGTTCAGATTGGGGTTAAATCCATTTAAGGTAAAGAGATTAACACATTTTCCCATGTCTAACGTGAGAGCGGCGAGTCTGTCATTTCCCTAAAAGCATTGCCTGCGACAGGTCCCAGATGCTGAGCTTTTCTGGGCAGCTGTGTTATTTGCTTGACTGGATGGGTTTTACAGCTGGTGTCCGGCTGTTCTTTGTTATGTTTATCTGCAGTCTCTGGGGCTAATCAGATTAGCAGATAGCATAATCTTGCTAAATATCTGATTCCCTCTTGAGCCCTGGGGTGTCAGCTTTACTGGTCTCTGTAGTTTCTCGGGGGGGAGGGCTGTGCTTTGGGAGGTGGTGGAGGTCACTCAGAAGTGGCAGCTGCGTCTCCTTGGTAGTGCACCGGACTCCAGCATAGACTTGTTCTGGCAGCATTTGTTAGGACTTCATGAAACAAGAATGGATTTGAATATAAAGTCGGCTAAATGGAACTAGCTTGGCCGGTCAGCCTGAAATTTTATCCTTCTCAGAGAAACTGTTCCTGATCCATGTTTTTAAGTTTTCTGCTGCTGGTTCTTCAACCAAAGTTACCATTGCTCACTTCTGAGACAGAGGCTGTTTGGTTTCCAAATGTGCTGCTGGTGGTTTGGGCTGTTAGCTGGAAATGGCAGTTGGACCCATCACTGGAACTTCAGCAGCCTTGAGAGGTGTGGTGTGAGCTGCTTGCATTGCAGAATGTGGATGTGAAGATGATGCAGAGTAGGACTGGAATGAATGTGCTGTTGGGTTGCGATGGAGCTCAGCTGTAAAGTATGTTTGGTGGGGAGGGGGAAAGCAGTGGAGAGGAAAAATGAAGAGACTACAAAATCTGCTCTACAATTGCAGAAATTGGGGATCTGAGCACATTTATGAATTGCCCATTAATGTGCCGTGTGGCAAAACTGAGCACAATGCATCTCGGCCTGAAAGAAATTATTTAGTGGCTGCAGAAGGAATCAGAGTGGCAGAGTTTATACTTCTAAAGCACATCCAGCACATGTGATGAGCAGATATAGATTATAATTCCTTCTATATAATATACCTTTCTATTTTTCATTTTTGAACAAGTGTTTCGTTTCATTTTGAACAAGTGTTAATAGAGTCGTGAATTCTACAGAGCTCTTGAAGCTCTTGTGTTGTTTAAAAAAAAAAAAAAAGGTTTGGCTACCAGAGTCCAAAGTTGCAAAGGTCCTGTTTGTACTGGTAAAGAGTTTTTATTGGAAAGTGTTGTTGAATATGTCCTATAGTAACTACTTGTGTCCTCCATGTAAGCTAGAATGCATTTGTTGCCCTCTTGAACAAGCAATTAGAGCTTCTGGTAGAACACAATCGCCTACCTCCTACCCACTAGGGGAAGAAGCTGTCTCTATTCTGTGTACTTGTTCTCTCTTAACAGACCCCTCTTTTGCTGCAGACTTGCTCAAGGCAGTAGAAAGCTCACCAAACTGTTAATAATCCATGATAAAGCATGGGTAAAATGTACTGTGGATTGCTGAGTTTAGGAGCGTTTCTTTTGAACAGATTCTACCTGCTGTCTTTTCTTCTTAAAGCGATGGCAGCTTTTTTGTTGGTGCGTATCATTTGAATAGTTTGTGGGCTTTCATGGCACCTTAAGGCGTTTTAGTTTTGTTCAGTTGTGTAGGGATCCTGCTCAGGAGCCTCAGTTGACTGTCTCTAGACCTTTCCTACAGTCTTGGTGTTTCCTGAAGAGCAATGAAAGGTGTCTGCGCAGGTGCTCTAGTCCTGCCAGTCCCAGCTCTGGATCTGTTGAAGAAGCAGCAGCAGCTGCTTGCCTGTCTGTGCTGACTCCTGTCAGCATTGAAGAAACCACCCAGTGTCTGCCACAGATCCAAGGATCCCTTTTTCCCCCTCCTTGTAGCCTTAGGAGGGTCTGTATGGCATTTAAACAGAGAAGTGAACACTTGGAGATTAGACCTCAACATTTTTTACTATAACAAATGTAACAGATAAAAGTAATCAAAGGCTCTGGCTAGGAAAGTATGGCATTTATAGACTTCCTAATGCTGTCAAGGGTTTCTGCTCCTGCTGCCTCCAGGACTGAAGCTTTTCTTTCCCATGTTGATGAACTCCTTCATTGTACAACAGCAGTAGGAGAAAAATCAGCAAGCCCGGTGAGGTTTCCTGAAGAAGGGCACAAGTTTCATACGCAGGATCTCTCCACATAAGGCACAAGCTACACTTCATGATGCACATGTCCCATGCGTATTTATTTAAATACTTCAGGTAGTCCAGCCTGCAGCTTCTGTAGGAATCCCACCGTCTGATGTTGCTGGTGTTTGCTCCTTTATCCCTCCACAGTGCTAAGACTGATCTCCTCCATGCCGTGGATCCATGACCTAAGTGATTGCCCTTAACTTGGACTGCCTTTCTGAGCATCTTTAATTCTGAGGGCAGATGGTTGTTCCTTATTAAAATGGATTCCAATACTAGTAATTTATTCATGAACTGACAGTATGTGCTGCAGCCCTTCCCTTACAACATTGTTTAATGAGCTGGAGAGAAAGTTCAGCATTCCAGAGACAGAAGAGTGAAGAGGAGGGAGCTTAGTCTGTGAGGGGGTCCATGATGAGCTGGACTTGGTTGCCCCTTGGGAGATCAGGTTTGATCTGTCCCAGGCTTCTCCAAACTGAATTTTGCTTGTGCTTGTTGAAACTTGTTTTTTTTTCATTGACAAGACTATTGTTTAGGGAACTAAGTGCAGCAGTGCAATAACTTGCTGTGTTGTACATTGTAGTCACCAAGTGCTTTTACTGGACTCGTGTCCTGAGTCCAGAGGGGTTTTCCCGTGCTTTGGCTCAGGGAATGGCAGGCAAACCTATAGCTTGGGCATTAGAGGAGACCTAGCATTTTAAAGCACTGTACTGGTCTTCTCTATTTATCTGTCAGCTGTCAGTAATATCTGAGAATGCAGTTTCTTCTGCTTTGGCAAGAAATTTTCTTTGACAAATGGAAAATACTGTTGCTTTCGCTCTTGACTGAGAGATGCAAAAGTGCTGGATGTCCCAGTGTGGGGTGTCTGGTGCTGCTGGGTGCAGGAGTAGAGGTGGTAGAGTGAGTGCAGATTCAAAGCTGAAAAGCTTTGGGATGTGATACAGCAATGAGCCTTCCTCTCTTTTCCCTCCATCCCTGGATTTCGCTGGAGGGGCTTCAGTTTTTAAGTTTCTGCCACAGATGTGTCAGTTTGAAGGAAACACAGAGTAAGAATTGTTACTCATCATTTTCATAAAACACATAATGAGATGGAAAAAGTTGGAAACTAGATATGTGTAAAAATAAAATAGGAAGTTTTAGATTCATATTTTGTGAAAAGATCCCTTTTGGGTGGATCTTAATGCTTGTATTCAGCACATTTAAGCTATGCAGTTCATGAGAATTAACCTTTTCCAGGAAGGGGTCACACAAAAGCTGAACTCTGCTAAAATTAGGAATAGAAATCCTCTGTTTTTCTCTCGGTGTCAAAGAGGTGAGAATAATTTCCTTTTTATAAAAGGTTTTTATTTGTTTCCTGGGTATTTTTGGTCCAGAATTGATTAAAACCGTATCATGACTTGAACACACTGCCATTCCAAAACTATTAGCTAATGGAGAATGGTGTATTTCATCATCTGTAACATAAAAAAAAAAAAAAGAAATATTGCTGACTTGCGTCATGGAAAGCCCCCCACGGCATTTGTGGATGGCCTCATAAAAGTGCAGTGACAGCCAGAATTAAGGGGTCTGGAGAAGGATGGAGAATGTGATTTCCTGACCTACTGCAGGCACTCTGAAAATATTTTCCATTTCCTACCTCTGGGATTACTTGACGCATCTGTAGAGTTTATTTCATTCCTGGCCATCTGATCTCACCTCTGTACTTTATCACCAGATCTGGCTGAGCCAAACTTTGCATTATACCCTCCTTTCAGTCTCTGCATTACAATGGGGAGCTAGTTCCCATAAAGCAGTCTCTTTTGACCAGGCAGAGAAAAGCCTAACAAGGGTCAGAGGCTGGACGATCTGGCTAAAATGGTCTTATGTCAGAAGGGAGGTCAGGCTGGATGATAGAGTGGACTGTTCTGTCTTAAAAAAAAAAATCTATGAATATTAATATGCATCTATTATAGTATAGAGTACAGTGAGGTCGTTGATTAATGCCATTTCTGCCCCGTGCTGCTGTCCTGTAGAGGTATTCTCCAAGTCTGCTGCTCCTGCTGCTGCTCGGGGGCACCTCACTGGCTAGAGGTTAATTATCTGTTGTGTGGCTATTAAAACAAAAGACTTGTCGTTTTGAATTTATCACTTTACATTCAGCTGAATGTCAGTTTCTTTGGCAAGTGTGAAATAGAAGTGCCCAGCTCAGTCTCTTCTCGGAGGCGGTTATCTAGAGTTTTGCCAACCCTGTTGTCCGAGGGCAAAGTCACGATAGATGCAGGTATTAAGTTACTTTGCCTTAAGAATTTTCTTGTGCTTTAAAATAGGATGGTTTTGTGTTACTCCACACATTTCCTGATGTTTAGTTTCCTTTTATGACTGTACTTGCACTAAGCAGCTCACTGGTAGCTCATCTACATAGGTAGTTATGCCCGGTGCTTTCCCGAGTGGTTACAGTTAATTTAGAATCCAGAAAAGTGTATGAATGGTTCAAATTATTCCCTACAAAATGCACTATCTTAAATTAGGCAACTCTGACTTTCATCTGCCTTTGCTGACCGTTTATGCAGATTTGTTACCATGGATTCATACATGGAAAAAAACCCACCATGGTTCTTATAATTCTCATTTAGTTCCCTCTTGGAGAACTGGCTCTCCTAGTGCTCATGCTCTTTTCCTGATTGAATAATAAGCACAAGTCTCAGGTCGGAACTTAAAGTTGGTCTTTTTGCTGTGCTAAAAAGTTAAATAGATCCCAGGTCATACTGGGAACTTCACTGAGCAGCACGTGGGGCCAGAATTAGTTTCATGAAAATACTCTTGAGAGAAAATGGCTAATCTGAAAAACTCACAAAAAGAAGATGCTTTTTGTGGAGGACTCAGGGGACTTTTAAAGGGGAGCCCTTAAGCAGTCATGTCCTGGCAGCTGTGGTGACAAGCCTTTGCTGCTTGTTACTATGGGAAGCTGCCTTTGGTTCATCCAGGTCAAAGAACCCATGTTCAGAGCAAACCTACATCAATCCAGAGAATCGTAGAATCACTAGATTGGAAGAGACCCACCGGATCGTTGAGTCCAACGATTCCTATCAATCACTAAACCATGTTCCTCAGCACCTCGTCCACCCGTCCCTTAAACACCTCCAGGGAAGGTGACTCAAGCCCCTCCCTGGGCAGCCTGCCCAATCACACTTTCTGTGAAAAAAATTTTCCTAATGTTCTGCCTGAACCTCCCCTGGCGGAGCTTGAGGCCATTCCCTCTCGTCCTGTCCCCTGTCACTTGGCAGAAGAGCCCAGCTCCCTCCTCTCCACAACTTCCTTTTAGGTAGTTGTAGAGAGCAATGAGGTCATTCAAAGACTTCAGATTATGCTGTTACAGCCTTAAAAACAAGCAGCAATGTGGGCTGTATTAGTTCCTGCGGATGGAATTCTTCACGTGTAGATGGCCAACGCTGTGGTTAGAAGACTTAATCAAACTGGTTTGCTTCTCTCTGCAGCAGCCTCCCAGGGTTTCACCACCACCACGTGGAGCAGCGTGTAGTGTTCCACCTTGGCTGGGTAGGAAATGATGCTGCTGTATTTCAGACAGGAGGAATTGCTAGGGAGTCAAGTTTTCTAATTTTTTTGCCTCTGTCTCGTTTAAAACAAATGAGTTAGAAATTTCTGAAGAGCAGCTTTCTTTTCTTTCATAAAGCTTTCTGCGATTGTTTAACCAACTAATCAACCAAACAACAACGACTAAATCTGAGACCTGCAGTGCTATGAATGTCTTTCAAACATGTAACATATACATAAGCGAAGTTTGTTCGTGCCAGAATTTCATTCTGAATGTCCTGAAAGCAGGAGCTTTTTTGCTTTCAGTAGCTCCTTTGTTGAACACAAGTATAAACGACAGTGGTGGTTAAGTGTGTGGAAAATCCAGTTACTAGGTCTGAAAGTGTTAAATTATCATTGATTTTAGGTTAAAATGATAGCTACTTTAGCATTAAGGTAATCAGCAAATGAGCTGTCCAAAATATTACTGGTTTAAATGCTTATTTTTAAAATGCAGGGAAGCCTTCCACAAGAATTTTTTTTTCCCTCCAGCCCGATAATCTCTTATGCTGCTCAGGAGTTTCACCTGCATAGTTTATAGATTTAGTAGTCTGATACAGTGCTATGAATTCATAAACTGTTCCCATAATCCAGTATAAATCTGAGGTTGTGTTGGCTGTTTAAGTGTACAGCGGGAGGCAGGCTGCCTGCTGACATGCCCACATGCTCAGAGTGGGACTGCCCTTCACAAGGGACATTGCCGAGCATGCCGGGTCGCTCGGAGGACTCTGCAAACTCTCCTGGCTCCAGCCTGGGGCTCTGTCATCTTCTGGAGCAGGTAAAATGTGCCTACGTTAAAAGAACGAAATGCATTAAAATTAAATATGTTTAAAAGAGTTTAGAGGGGAAGCTGTATGAGTAGCAGCTAAAGTCACTTGGTCTGTTCAACCCAGAGAAGAGGAGAGACTGAGGGGAAGCCTCATTGCGCTCTGCAGTGTCCTCACAAGCGAAGGAGCAGCTGCTGATCTCTTCTATCTGGTGACCAGTGATAGGACCTGAGGGAATGGCAGGAAGATGTGTTTGAGAAGGTTTAGGTTGGATATTAGCAGGAGGTTCTTTACCCTTTGGTTGGTGGAGCACTGGAACAGCTCCTCAGGGAAGCAATCATAGCTCCAAGCCTGACAATGGTCCAGAAGCATTTGGACAACACCCTCAGATAATGTGGTGTGAATGTTGATGCTGTCCTATGCAGGAATATGAGCTGGACTCGATGATCCTTATGGGTCCTTCCAACTCAGGACATTCTGTGATTCTACGAATACTTGACAATATGAGGGCATCATTCATCACTGCCAAATATTTTTATCCCCATGGAGCAAAGGGCTGTGGGAGTACCTGGCAGCACTGTAGCTGCAGGAGCCTTGGTTGGTTCACCTTTAGCTGTTCTCTGGGGCACAGTACAGCCCAGAGTTTACAGCTGTGGACGTGGTTAAATTTTTCTTTAAAACTTTAAATAAAACTAAGGGTTCTTGAACTGTGAGAATGGTTAGCCAACTTCTACTTGTAACAAATAATGGCAGAAGGGAATTTCGTCCCTCTCTTGCTCTGCTCAGACAGGATTGCTCTAAGCTGTTCACAACAGATGTTTGTCTAGCATGTTCTTAAAAACTTCTGCTGAGTGAAGAGCCCACAGTTTCCTCAGCAAGCTGTTCCAGTGTTTAACTGTCAGTACATTTATGCCATGGGAGTATGGTAGAGGACTCGACCCCAAGCATCTTACCGTTAAACTCCCTTTCTGCAGTTTTGTGACTATGAATTCTTGTCCATTCACATGACGCACCAAAAAATATGTTCCTTTTCATCTTTCAGTTTTCTTCCGGATCCTTGAAGATCTGTTCTCATATTCTCCTCCTCATTCTGCCACTGTTCTTTCATTCCTTCCTAAGCAAGATAGCCTTGATTTCATTATTGTTGTCACCTTGTTTTACTCCATTCTCATCCAACTTTTCCTGACTGCTAAGACTTTCTGTGAAAGTTTTCCCTCAGGTAGTTTCACCTACTGTTCACACAAGCTGTCTCCCATGTAGCTGGATAAGGTTTTGGGTGTTGTTTGTTCTGCTCCTTTGCATTCTCAGAGTGGTCAAAGGTTTCCAACAGTGTTTTTGACAGTTCCTTGCAGTGTTCCTCAAGACAGCATGTACTCTTCCAGTCCAACATGATGCAATTGAGTGTTGGTGACACTGATTTCCATTAAAAACACAGGAAAAAATTGGCAAGTTAACCACTGACTTGATAGGAAATAATTCAGAGGATTATACAACTAACGTGCCTTGAGGTTTTGTTTGCTTCTGTGTAGATAACATAGCCTGTGACTGTTACCTGTCTGGGGTTGCTACTGCACTCAGAGTATCGCCTGGTACCTCCTCCCTAGAGATGCAGGAGGGGCAGTGGCTGCAGGGCTTGCTGCCCTTGCTGCCTTCCTGCTCCCTGCTTTCCAGTTAATGGATGTTTGTTACTCTGTTTAGCTGTGTACTGCGGGTAGGCTTTCTGTCTCTAGTGACTGACCTTACAACTAGATGGAAGCTTCCTCTGCAGAGGCTGAATTGCTGTGGCTGGAGAAGCATTGCTGGGAACAGGGTCCCTCATTTCCCTGCCTTCCAGCTCCAGGGAAGCTATTATGTTTCTTCTACAGTTAATATTTTTCTTTTGAGTGGGCATAATTCTTGACAGTTGCTCATTCCTCCTCCAGGAGGATGCAGTAGGTAAGAAAGGCCCTTTTTTTTGTGTCATGTCCAAGGTGTTTAAGCACTAGAGTAAAAGGATTTGCCCAGCCTTAACACATTCATCAGCTCTCTTCAGCCAGGTGGTTCTCAGTCTGAGCTCCTAGGCTCAGCTCCAGAGAGGCTAAATCTTAACTGTTCTGCTGGTCTTGGTAACGTTTCTCTACGCCTGAAAGATTTAATAACCCCTTCACTTGCACCAACAAAAAGCAGGTTGTCTTAGGAATCCAGGTAAGCAAGTTCCATATGTCCTTCTCCAGCGTGTAGATTATTACCTAGAAATTGCAGACGGGCACTTTTGCTGTCTCTTCAAAGCCCCTTCCATCTTCCAAGGAGCAAGCAGTTAGCCATTGCAAGGGAACAGCAAATACCTGTGTCTGTATACCCTGATGGATGGCTAATCAAGGAGGAGCCTCCAGTAAAGGATAGATTTCATTAATTCTGCCTCTTGTTACTGTCTGGAATCTCAGAACTACCAGGAAGAAATCAGAGTTGTGAGGGTAGTTGATGGTTACACGTTGAGGATTTCTCTTGTCCTGCTCAGACTTGAGTCCTTTTCGGGCTAAGCACTATCTGCTGGCTTGTACACAAACCTCCACAAAGGTTCCATTGTTCTCGTGCTCCATGTTTGACAAAGTGCTAAGCTTTCCCCTTACATCATGCAAAATAAAGTAGCTTTATCAAATTGCTGAGTAGTAATAGTTTAGGCTCTCAAGGGAGACGTTTAGAGCCCTGATCATGAAATGCAGTTTCTCTGTAGGTGGGGAGAAAAAATGGAGAGATGTTTTGGTTTTATTATCATGTCGCATGTTTTCAGGTGAGTTCCATTTTTGTGGTGCTCATGTCAGTGCATCCTCCTCCAGATGCTTCTCTAAAGTCTCCCACATGTTGCAGTTGAGGCCCCAGCACTAATAGTTAGCAAACAAGCAAGAACAGGAATTTTGCATGCCTTTTATGTAAAGACTGAGAAACCAGCAACTGCTGCACATTGCTCTTCTGTTTTGTTGATATCAAGAGATCTGATGGTAACAAATGTGGTTTTGAAAGTTTGCTCCTCGATGCCCATGAATTAGCTCCTGAACCCGTGTGCAAGGCTGAGGAGTGTCTGTAGGAGCTGGATACAATGGAAAGTGAAAGAGCACTTGAGAAATCAAGAACGATCTGTTTATATAAAATACATGTAGGATGTATATTTCCCATGGCATTAGGTTCTTGCGATGGTGCCAGAGTCTGAGTAGTTTAGTTTCTCATGGAAAAATTAAAGTAATTCTGGGGTTAGGGAAGAAACCAGCTGTGATTGCTGCTGGCAGCAGAACCTGCTCTTTTCCTTCCACAGTTACATTCAGTGGACTGGGGAGTTGTTGCAGGTGATTTCCTGAAAACCAAGGCTTGACAACAGTGGACTCTACATGCTGCTGCTGCTCTTGTTATTCACTGCATGGCTACTGATAGTCTGTGAACAGCTGAAAGTAAATAGAAATATAGTAATGCAAAGAGTTAATGGAATCGCCAGTCCGGGATAGTGATCTTCCTGCTCTCATTTTGTCATGTCAGAAGTGATAAAGTTTGTTGCAGTCATCACTCTCTTTTGATTAACTGATACAGCCTTCTTTTGAGCATTTTATATCTCAGATGTCAAGCTCTCCTTTTGCAGTGACAAAGGGCTGGTTTACAATATCAAAAAAAGGCACAATCTATTGTTTGTGGCTCTAAAATGCTCAGTTACTTCATTACTTGGTGGAAGTTGCAACTGAGGTTCATTTGGTACATAGACTAACATAATAACTGAAGGTAAATGGAGGTGATGTGTTGAAACCAAAGTGGGAAGTGTCTTTGGAAGTGTTTTAATGTTAGCAGTGTGTGTAGCAGGAGCTCTGTTGAACTGCGTTCCTCTTAGAGTGCCAGCATACAATGATTCAGAAATGATAATGATACCCCACATTTTGTGTTCCACTTTGTAATTGTCGATAAGTACAGCAGAAAACTGTTTGTTTCACAACCAATGAAGGGCTGAAGGGGGGTTAAGTAGTGGAAATCTGATTAAAAAAATTAATTGAAGATAGGTTGCCTTGCCAGAGGTGTGAGGAATGTATGCGACAAGCACCAGGCACCTGGGAACAAGTGTTCAGGGGTTTGCCATTCCCTGTGCTAGTGTTGCAAGATGTGAAAACATTTGAAATAATTGTAAGTGAAGTTAATTTGCAAGGGCTGTTGCTGCTAGTCAAGGAATATTTCTGTGTAAGGGAGATAAATTTGCAGGTTGATATCCTGCACAGTTCATATGGTCTTGGAGGTATTGTAAGAAGTCATATTTCATTAGCAATGGTCATACTTTATGCTTAAAGCAGATAGCTTGTAGATGCTTATGAACGCACAGCGACAAACTGAGAGGTAGGAGAGGGAGATGGACTCCTAAATGCAGCCCTCCTGTTTAAGGCAGGTAGCAAAGAATACCATCCTCTGATGATGTGATGAGGAAAGGATTTGCAGCTTCGTGGATTGGTGTATGAACATACCATACACTGGTCCTGAGCTAGTGAGGGAGCTCCAGAACACCAGATTTGCCAGGAGTGGCAGGGGAAGCTGGGTTATTCAGCCTTAGGATGGATGGCTTAAAGGGGGACCTTACTGCTGTCTTCAGCTGGCCAGTAGGAGAGTAAAGAGCAGGAGCAGTCAGGAAGGTTTGTGGTGATAAGAGAGAGCCAACAGGCATAAGCTAGAACAAGGGGAATCGTGATAACATATAATGATTTAAAAACAAGTAAATAAATCCCCCACCATGAAGATGGTCAGATGTTTGTACTAGGGACCCTGGGGAGGTTGTGGGATGTCCAGCCTTGAAAGTACTCAAACCTTGACTGGACAGATATTCAGACAACCTGATCCAGCTTCAGATTTGGCTCCAACCTCAATATTGAGGACTTTAAGTGGGTGTTTGGAAAGGATGACCTCCAAAAGTCCCTTCCAACCTAAATTAGTCTACGATTCATAAACTCTTGACATGCTTAAAACCGTGGCAGGGTGTGCATGCACACGCACACAGAATATATGTGAAAGCATTGCCTATTTGTTTAATTCCTTTTGTTATTTAATCCACAGCATTTGATTGCGCTCCAATTTTTCTTTTCTCTTTGAGACATACGGTTGGAATGGAGCTCTGTTTGTTGAAGCCAGTCCCTGCTGCTGCAACATGTATTCAACCATGTCTTGGAATCCCATTAATAAATCTATTGATGTGGTGATTAGCCATGTTTGAAAACAGTGGTTTTGTTTATTAAAACACGGGCTCTGATGCATGCATACAGTCATAGTATCTGCCGTCTTTAGTCATCCAGTTGCTCAATAGCTGTCATAATAGATAAATAAGTTGAGCAGAGATGGGATACAGAGATCGAGGAAACTGTCTTGAAGTTCACTATTAATAATTGAAATAGAGGATTAGATGATGTTAGGAACAGCTTTTCTTGTTGGATGGTAGAGCAGCACGGGAGCAGACAGCTCAGCAAGGGAGACGATTCTCCATACCTGGAGCTTCCCAAGGCTCAAATGATCCAGTGTTGGTGAGGATCCTCCTTCAAGCAGGATGTTGGACTGGAGACCTATTAAGGCCCCTTCCCAACTACTCTTTTGTGATTCAATGGAGTCTTTTCTATAAAGAGTTGAAGAAAATTGTTTCCTTTCTCCACCTTTCCGTACCTGTCTCATTGCAGAAGTGGTGCCAGGCTCTATGAAGACACTTACGTCTGTTTCGGCTTTTATTTACCACCTATCTTTCCATCCTTTGCAGGTGTACTAGTCGGAACACATCTGAAAACACTCACTTTGCTCAAGTAACTAGGTCATGAATATTTCAGCAAGCTGTCACTTGTTTAGGTTGGAGGAGATACAATCAGGTGTATTGCAAGGTTTGCTCTGGCTTTCAGCCTGGCCTGTAGCACTGAAAATCAGGGTTCAGTGTGTCATGTTAGGCAAGCAGAGCACGTTCTGGATACTCAGTGGCAGGTGGGAAGAGCTGAGCTGCCTTTGGAGCAGTGGAAATCTTGCCCTTTCAGAGAGCAGTTATCTCAGCTGCATGGTCTTGGCTGTTTGTCACCAGTAATTAATGAAAGACCATAGAAACAAAAACACTTGTCTCCTTCTCTTAAATTCCTAAAGTTATAGAACTTGAAGATCCAACTGCAACCTTCGACTATTTACTTAGAATATGCTAAGAAGTTAATAATATAATTTGCTCAAATTTTATATTGAGAGTTAATAGCAGATAGAAAAAGCAAATTCTAGGAAGCGAGTGACACTGTTACTACTTTGCTACAGCTTCCTGCAGATAATGGCCCTTTTAAAACTCCTAATGCAGTGTTTTCCTTGTTTCTTTCATAAATGGAATGGGCTTTGCAATGTTAAAAAAAAGAGGGTTTGCAGTATTTCTGAGTCATTTTGATACAATCAGTCTCTTTAAATCATGCCAAAATGGCAACAAACCTAGATTTTTAAGGAAACTTCAGAATTCTGAAAAAGGAATTACAGAGCAGATGTCCCAAGCAGCTGAAGTCTGTTTCCTCAATAAAATGATAAATAATGAGCAAAGAATTGGAAGGGAGAAGGGATTTAAAAGAATATACATTCCTTCTTAATCCTGCCTATCAACTCCTAAATTCAGGCTTCTTTTTCCCGTGCAACTGCAAACTGGCACTTGGACAGCAATGAAGTTGTTTCTGGCCTTCCTTTCTGTAGCACATTTGACAACGTGTGACAGTCTCCTGCATTCCACTTAAGACATTTTAATTTTAGCGTTCTGACTGATCTGTTCAAGAATCTTTATTCCAAGACAGAAAAAAAAATACCCTAAATTCTCGCACCCAAGAAAAGAGTGAGAATCGGGAAGGTATCTCTGGGGTGGTTTTGGAATTCTGTGTTGGAGCTCTGCTGTCCTCCTGCCCCGGCTTTCCTAAGCAGTTTAGCTGTGCTGCCATCCACGAGGGAGTCTGTAAAGTGTGTGTTTGGTTGCAAGCCAGCCTGTTGGTACCTAATGGCATTATGTACAGCATAGATATACTCAGAAACCACTGTGGATGAATTACATACATGGATGCCTGTTAATACAGTAAGAACAACACTAATATTGTTCTGTGTAATTTATTTCACGACGTTCACTTATACATAGGTGAAGCACCAAATTAGCAAAACAAAAGTGGCTGGTAATATTATTAATAACGATTGCAGCAGTCTGAAAGATAAATCCCTGTCTGCTGCATTGCCACTGTGACTTTATAATACTTTGAATGGGTCTTTCTAATACTTGGAATTTTAAACACTGGCCTCTGCAATGTAATTTGATGCAACTCCATGAATACACTTAGCTTTTAAGATGCAGTCATCTGAAATAGGAGGCTGTATTTCCTTCTGGTGGTGGACCAGCGTGTCACTTCTCTCCAGGATGTGGCAGTGTGATGGCTTCACAATGCCAAGGCAGTTGGAAGTTTTAAATTAATGTGTGATTAATTTCTGTACTGTTATCATCCTTTCTCAAAACTTTAATTCACATGCCAGCATTATCACTAGTAATAGTGGGAAAATGCTTGGCCGAAGGAAATGTGCCTCTAAGATTATGGCTTGTGTGCTATTGGGTGATTTCAGCACTTTGCAAAGAGTGTTGTCAGCCTTGGTTTTACAGTCAAAGCACTGCAAATGTGGGCAGCTGCTGTTGTGCTGGTGGGCTTGTTCTCCCAGTTTACAGTTCATCTCCTGCTTTTCTGCCTTTATCTCACTTTTAATTGTTTGAGGTTATAGCAACAGCTGAATTGCATGTTTTGTATGGCTCTACAGCACAGTTCCTACTTTGAATGATAAACATGCCTTTGAGGCTTCTGGCTAGTTACAAATAAAATGTTGTTCTTCCCATAATCATGGTTAAAATCATGGATCTGGACATGCACTTGCGTATGGAAGTGCAAGTGGAGGTTTCCAAGCAGCTGTGATACAAACACTTTCTGCATATGATCCACAGAACTACAAGTTCTTTTGTAAGTTAGAAATGCTATATTGTGAGTACATGGAAGATGCGGTCATAGAAATTAAACGAAGACTGAGAGGTTTAGATGATACAGAAGAATTAACAAAAGCTATATTCAGCTGCATAGCTTTTTAAAATGGGGGGTAGAGAAGAAAAGGAGATGATAGGGTTATAAATGGTATTCTCAAGATGTCCAAACCCAAATGCATGCTTTTTCTTGGTTTTTGATAAGATGATGGTGATAATGGGACTTAAGTATTATGGAGAGTATGAAGCAGAATTCAAAGACACCTTGTTAGAATCAACATATCTTCTTTCCTCTTCTTTTTTTTTTCTTTTTAGAGGAGCTCTTTAGTCTATGAAGACTCACAAAGGATATATAAAACAGAAAATATTCTACTGCTCTTAAGAAGGGATAAAAATTATCTGAGATATAGACTGGGGGCAGGAAAGAAAAGGGACAGAGGTGGAAATGGAATGTTTTTCAGCTGAAGGATCATGTTAGCATACAAAAAAAGTGGGTATAATTGACTACAGATATGTTTAAAAACCACAGTCTGTTTTCCAGCTGATGTTTCTGTGATTATCAATTTGGAACAGTTTTCCAATAAAAGAAGTGTATCTGAAAGGCAAACCTATCTTCAGGCAGTGCGTGATGCATTTGCAAAGGCAGTTGTGCAGTGCAGCCCTTGCAAAGCCAAAGAATCACAGAATCACAGAATAACCAGGTTGGAAGAGACCCACTGGATCGTCGAGTCCAACCATTCCCACCAATTCCTAAATCATGCTCCTAAGTACCTCATCCACCCTAACCTTAAACACCTCCAGGGACAGTGACTCAACCACCTCCCTTGGCAGACCGTTCCAATGCCTAACCACCCTCTCCGTGAAGAACTTTTTCCTAATCTCAAGCCTAGGGTAGGCCTCCACTTCCAGCCCTTTGTTCCTGCATGTTTTGGCTGTCCTGTTTGCTCTGGTGGGCTCCAGTGCTTGGATGCTGCTGCTTAGTGTCTCTGTTTCAGACTCCTCCTTGATAACTGTACCAGGTAGCACTCTGTTTGATACCCTGTTGGTGTAACACTGCCCGCTAAGCAAACGGGGACCTCTTTGATAAACATTTATTTTTGGAGAATGCAAGCAGAGTTGGCAGGCACCTACCCTCAAGTCAGTCTTTAAAATAAATGTGAAAATCAAAGATTGGTGATAGGCAAGGGAATGTTCCTGCGAGGGTAGTTCTTGAGTAAGATCCATTTGCCTATATACAGGTATACTATGCTCACCATTAACAGAGCTGAGAGACTAATAAAATTCACTCGAGATAGGCATAATTGGACAGGCTCTTTCTCATCTTCGTGTTCTTTCTAGGCTGTGTTATGATTTAGCGATGTGCTGAGTCGCAGTAGGTGCGGAACGCTGCCATTCTTTCAGTCTTGAGATTCGTGTACAGATTTGTGCTTCACCCTGGTGTATGTCTTTCATGAAATATGCTGGGATGTCAGATCCTCGAGGTATAAACAGTGCCACCTTTCTCATGCAGGTAAAACCTGAGAAGCGCAGTTAGCTTTCACTGAGGTAGCTTGTCAGCCTCTTTGCTGGTATGGATTTTAGTTCAGCAAATTGAGTGTGAAGCCAGGAGTCTTGGGATTCGGTCAACAGAGCGGGAGTGGGCAAGGGAATCTTAGACACAGCACTCTAAAAGATAAATCTGTTCTCTGTTATAAATATATCCTGTGTAGTCTCCACAAAGAGCTTAAAAGCAAGCTGAAACTTGCGGGTTTGACATCTGTGTGCATGGTGCACGTCCCTTAAGCTTGTAGCATGTGATAGTTTTGTCTAGCAGTGCGAATGACAGTAAGTGATGCAGGCAAACAGCAAATCTCTGTGAGCAGCAGACTTGTTTACAGCTTTCTCACGGCACCTGCATTTCCATGTATTTTGAGTCTCAGATTTGGGGATACATCTCTTTCCAGGCTGCAGAAGTCAATATGAGGGCTAGTATCACCAGTCCTGGGTTCTTCCCTGATGGGCTTAACCTGGTGCATGTGTGGAAAGGAGCTAACTCTAGAACAGCCACTCACAATTTCTGGTTGCCCTCTGTGATTATGTGAATCTTGGATGAAAGTGGGACTTGCTGTTGAAAGGAGAAATGTGGAAGAAGGTGCTGGAGGTCTGGGTTAAAGGGCAATCCAGAGCTATTTATGAGTAGGTCGTGGCTAAAATATAAAGAATATACTTGAGTTAAGGTGCACAAGAGAACACAAAAATCACAGGAGCTACTGGATGCTTTTCATTGCTCATAGACATTCCCAGTCTTTGTGCTAAGCCTCTGCTTAATGCCAGCTTGATAAACGTTAATCTTCAGGCATTATACCGGCCTGTGTGGCTCACGAATCTGTGATCTGAGCAGTAAGGTCTGCACAGGGAAGGCAGCTGCTGAAGGGTACCCAGCTTGAAAGCCCGTGTCAGGGATACCTGTTTCTTTTTGTTTGGTCATGTGCTGTACTCTCTGCCATCACTCTCTCTTGGATTTTGGTCAGCTCGTGCTGACTGGTACTGCAGGAGTTGATGTCGTGGTAGGGTCCATAACCTGCAGCAGAGCTCTGTGGTGAGCAAGAAACACATCCTCTTTAAACAGTGTGGATTATAGTTTTGGTGCTTTTAGCTAGGGAAGTTTGTTGCAGATAGCGTTCAGACTTTGTGAGGATAAAACACATTGTCACAAATACCACCTCCTAGGTGGAATACATCTGCTGCCTTGCCAAGATACCTACTACTGTGGTGGTGACATTAACTAGCTTTCCCTTTTCCCAGAGGCACAGATATTGTCTGAGGTGCTGAAGAAAGAGATAATCCATGACAGAGAAGAAGTATCTCCTTTAGACAGATTCAGTCCCCGCAGAGCCACGTGCTGCCGTGCAGCCCATGGTCTAACTGTGCTGCTGGGCTTCTGAGAGGCCCCTGTGCACAAAGCACCCACAGGGCTCCCTGGTCCTGCAGGTCCTTGCAACGCCTTTTCTTTTTCAGTATTTACTCCAGCCTGTGCACAGGTTCCAGGCCAGCTCTGGAAATTCAGCTTTGGCACCTCACAGTCGCACTGTGGTGTTCCAGGCTTCAGGACAGACCTGGTGGCCACAGCAACTTTTCACAGCATGGCAAGCAGTTAACATCTCCTCGTCGACTGCAGCTTTCTGCATTTCTTGCAACTCTGTCTATAACCACAGGAAATCGAGTAAGAGTTGGTGCAGGTAAAAGGCCACAAAAAATCAAATCTTGTACCGTGCTGGGTAGCTGGAGATTTAAGGAGTTTAGTTTGGAAACTGTGTCTGAACTGATCATCTACAGAGAGAAAAGTTATTAAACTGTAAAGAGCTTTTCATCTTATCTGTTAAATTCATAACACAGCAAGGAATGGATGCTAGAAAAATTAAATCAAGAATGCAGCAACCATGAAGGTGATTAATTGTGATGCCTTCCTAAAAGTCAGCTCTTACTGAATCAGAAAGCCTTGGGTGGAGGAGGGGACCTCTTGGGATGAGGCACCTGCCCTGCTTTATGCACAGTGGCAGTAAATCCATGGCATGTGTCAGTCATTCTCTTTGCTGTGGGATTAGGACACCCAGTATTTGTGCTAGATGGAGTCAGATGTTTTCCATATACGTACAGAGCCATTTTGAGAAAACCTAGGGGCAGTTCATGGACAGGAGACAGCAACTTCCAGAGCTTTGCTGGCTCCCCAAGGTCAGTGAGCAGCCAGGCACTGCGCGTGTGGCCTTGACACTCCGTTTTGGTTCTTGTCTTTCTGCTGTGGAGGACTGGAATTGCTCAGCAGCTCTCTGCCAGGCAGAGGGGGTAGCCCTGGCATCAAAGCTCTGCTTAAATGCCTTTTGACCTGTGCATGAGTCTGCACCATCATTTAGCCGATGCTAAAATACATCATTATGGGGGGAAAAAGTGCTGCTCGTTGTCTCCCAGAAGCGTTGAACCTCTCCATCCAGGCTTATCAAGGAGTCTGACTTGGAAGTGGTTTATTAATGGGGAAACACTCCTGTTTCTTGAGGAATTTCAAGTAAAATTGAGTAAAAATAAGTAATGTTTTATATATACACACTGGAGAGTATTTTGCTTGGGTGCCCAGCCACCTGCTGAAGTTTTTTTACACTCTAGTAAGTAAACATTAAAATGTGGAAATTAATTTCTTGGTTTTCTGCAGACTGCACTACAGATGCTGCATGATAAAACAGTTGATACAAATAGGATAAAACCCACTGGTGTAACAGAAATTGCAGAGGGCACTCATTATCATTAAATAGAAAGTTTTCCTCCTCACCAGGTAGATGAGGCAGAAACTTGGTTCATTACTAGAAGGAGGACAGAACAACGTACAGTGGCATTAAAATGAAATGCAGGTCCCTTGCTGAGAGCCCACGATGCCTTTGCTTTGGTAACGGATATTCTGAAGAGGTTGCTTACTCTGATTCCCAGTTCTATTAAAATCATTGTACTGTGCTCTGTTTACAAATTAAGGTTTACACTCACTTTTAGTTCTTAAAAGTAGAGGAAAAACCTGAGCTTGCAAAGAGGGATTAAAACCTCTTAATCCTTTTTGTGTAAAAGAATATGGTGTTTAATGTGGTAGACATGCTGGCAAAATTAATTTTCATGTTTTTTCAAGCACAAGATTTCAGTTCTGTCTCTGTTTCCCGGTCCTGCATATCTTATGGCTTCTTTACACTATGCAACGTGCTTTATTAACTTTGAAGTTTTGAAGAAATTTGCAAATAACAAAACACACATTTGGAAGGAAAAGTAAGTTCCTAGGAGCAGGCACAGCTGCACGTACTGCCTCAGGCAGGGTTGTGATGACTGATTTCAGAGCCCAATAGCTGCCGTTAATTCTTGTCTGCTCTGTGTATTCTGTGCAAGAGAGAGGATGCCTGAGTTCAGATGCTGAATTTTGTGTGTGATTAAATGAACATTCTATATGTGTGTGCATTTGGAAGCCCTTAAGTGAATGTTGTGTAAATGGTGATAATTGGAGGCAGTCTCCTTGCGATCCTTTCTCAAGCTAAATAAGGTCCAAGGCCAAAGGCCCCAATGTTTAATTGTATTAAATACAGAGGCTGTAAAATTTATTAACTTAGAAAGTGTGCATTACCAAGTTAATTGGAAGTGGCTTTAATCTATTACTAGGTGGAAATTTGACTTCAGGTTTCAATTTTAAATTAAAGCAAAACAGAAAAGCATTCTGTGAGTCTACTGGAAGGTCTGCAGTTTGAGCTCTGTTTCTCTGCTCTTCCTTGTTTTTTCACTCTGTATAATACTTAGTATAAATGCTGGGGAGTTAGAATCGAAAGCTAAACCCATGTATAGGGGTCTGGCTTTTCCCCAAAACTTGTGGCAAGCTGCACACAGGCTGCGGGTGCTCGAGGGAACCGTAAAAGCCTAGGAAGAGAAATAAAGACAACCTCAAGTTCTAGAAGGATGTTTTTCTGGGCTCTGTTTCTGCTTTATTTTTAATCAGTATGCTTCAGTCGTATGCAGGACTGCTTTGTGCTTCTTGGCATATTTTTCTTTTTCTGCTTATATGTTACTTCAGTTATTGAAAGCAGTTGTAAGAATGGTGTCATAGTAGAGAGGCTGATTTATTTTTCTTCCCCCTTTTCTGGCACACAGAGAACTTCGGAAAACCCGTGGACAGCAGTCAGTCACAGCACAGGGATTAGCCAAAGCAAGGGATTTTCTTACTAAGATGTAAAGCAGCTCACACTGATAGTCAGCCAGGCACTTTGAGAAAGACATTGCAATTACAGCAGCCTTGAAAAGTAACAGAGAAAATTTGCAACCCTGTGTGCAAAATCTGTAGGCACCCTGCAGGTATGACATGAAGAGAAACCACTTGCCCATTGTGTTGAGCTTGAAGTTGCCTGCCTAAAACTCAACAAAAAAACCAGCACCCAAAATATTCAATTCTGTTGAGTGACTTGCACAGCATCCTCATGCGATGGTTGCTGGAGACAGTTCTGTTTCAGTATCATGTCAGTTAATTTTAGGCATTTAAACTCTTTCAACTATTTCCATGATTCATAGACAGAATTAGAAATTTACCCAAGTGTAATACTATGATGACAGGCTGGTGCTGGAGTTTATTAATATCCAGAAGTCGTGGCCTTAATATTTGAGAGTACTAACGGCTTTTAACCCCTATTTCTGTGGAATAAGCAGATTTCTCCAAACAAGACCATTTAACAGTGGATGCCCAGTTTCTACCGGTGCAGGGTTAATTTATGTATAAGCATGCAGACTGTGGCCAGCAGTACACATGAAGAAGTGACCAGCAGGTCAATGGAACTGATTCTGCCCTTCTACACTGCTCTTGTGAGACCTCACCTGGAGTACTGGTGCCCAGTTCTGGAGTCCTCAGCATAGGAAGGTTGTGGAGCTGGTAAAACAAGTCCAGAGGAGGCCACGAGAATGATCCGAGGGCTGGAGATGGATGAGGCTTTGAGCAGCCTGATACGGTGGAAGGTGTCACTGCTCATGGCACGGGGATGGAACTGGGTGATCTTTGAGGACCCTTCCAACCCAAACCATTCTGTGGTTCAATGAGGTTTTGAGATGTTTGTGTAAGAAGACATTTTAAAATATTAAATTTTAACTTAAGTACTATTTAATGGCTTATATCAGATTTAGTAAGTATCAATCCTGTATAAGCAAAAGGGAAAACGCCAGCCTGGATGTGAAGATTTCCATCTGTGTGTCTGCAGAGACACCTCAGTCCCATCCAAGGCTTTGCCTTTAGTCTGGGCTTACGATAAAGGAGAGAGCCTTTAGACATAGTGAACAGCATCCATTTGCCAAGATGGTGAAGAGGAGGGAAACAAAGATTATAAAGGTTGCTGAGCCTGAGTCACTGTGAATACTGGTAAAATTGTACCTTCTATCTAACACGTAGTCTTGCCTTCTTCTCATTTAAACTTTCTACACATAAAGAAAGCACAGTGGGTCTTGCCTACTGAAATGAGTTCCTTGTGTCTAGTTCACTGTATTTATTGCTTGTGTTTAGGGAAAATCACAGTCTCTGCTGGATGACTGCTTTTATTATTTTTGTACTGCGATTTTTTTTTTACTGAAAGTTACAGAGATCATTGAACTTGTTAAAAATGTCTAATTCTTAGATCCGTGTATTAATCATTCGCTTTATTTGGTTTCATTTTGTATGAACTGAAAGCTACCTATGAATAACTTTATGGAAGTCAGGAGATGAAGATGAGGAGAAATGCAACTTGCTTTGAGATAATGTTTGTAGATTTGATTATCACGGACAACCACACTTGAAGCTGGAAAACTCAAGCACTAAAATTGGATTGAAATAGCAGGATCATTTGTCCTAGCTGTTGGGAATCTCTTAAGCATTAAAACCTAATAATAATAAGATGATAAAACAAGAGAGGAGAATGTGCAGGTAACATTAGGTAACCTGTAATTCAGAACGAACTGAGGAATGTGTTGAATGTGGAATGCCATTTTCTGTGATTGGGATGCAGTTAAGTGTTTTTTGTAGTGTATGGGAGAAAGGGTTATGATCCATACACTGGATAAAAAGAAAATTGTGTATGTATCTGAGCATGCAACACCCCACTATATATATTTGCATTTATTTAATAACTACTTTGCACCGAGTAATAAAAGACAAAAGTTTCATTTACAAAAGTGCTGTCATCTTAGTGAAATAAAATCAAAATAGAAGAAATAAGGAATGAATTTGCACCAAGACCCACTAATGCTTTAGCAAGCTGTTGTTAAAGAAATGTTATTACAAGGTTTAAACAGACTCTTCCTACTTGTAAATTATACAAGAATTATAAAGTGCAAGTTTAAAAAATATTTTGCCAAACAATATTCCTAATGACCCCAAAGGGACAGGAACCACACTTAAATAATGATGGGTATATTGAAAGGAAAACATAGGGTTGTTAATTGTAAGGATATCTGGAGATCACGCTGGCTTGTCTCTTGCCCTGCAGCAGGTGCTTTGGAGAGAAATCTTAGCCTAGGTTTCACCAGAGTATCCTTCCATCAGGCATCCATCCATGCACAGATATCAGTCATTCAAGATGGTAAAGGAAATGGAGAAATGCCCTTATATATATATTTTTAAGAATGGTTGACCTCTGTCTTCTAGACCACTTTATTTCCACTTCAAAGTTAGTTGTGAACATAAGAAAGTCTGTGTCATTCTTGGTTTCTTCCCAGTCTTAGAACAACTGAGCCACATCATCATTTTTCACATATTCGCCCTGACAGCAGCCACATGAGAACAGCAGGTGGGTTCTGCAGTGGAAGCTGAGGCACGGTTGTTCCTTGGCATATGCGACAGGCAAGGTTAAGGGCAGGGAATTAAACCTGAATTTCACAATATCCGGGCTCAAGAACTATTCTTATTATGATCTTTTCCTGTTTGTGCCAATAACATCTTTTAATTCGTTTAGCCCAGGCACCTAAAGAGGGTAACCCCTGTATACCTATTGTATGTGCTTATCTAATTCATCTCGTATCACAACTGTAATTTTTTTTGCTTTACAAAGGAGACTACTTGCAGTCTTAATTTAGCCCAAGTCGTAAAAGCTTTCAGATAAAAATACAAGCTTCCCTTTCCTACAACGCCAGTCTTATTTTTGGCTGCCCCTCTGTTCTATTTGGAACAATGGGCACTTGTAGTATGAGGACTCTCGCAGCAGGTGAGTGCTTGTAGAACACTTAATTGCAGACATGTTTAATAATCCATTTTTCTCAAACCTGTGTGCGACTCTTGAAAAATAGCATCCACAAGAACAGGAGGAGCGGTATGATTGCCAGTTTCTGAATTTTTGGATGAGGTATGTTTGATGTGGGTGCTATAAATACTGAAAAAGCATCAGGATTCAATTTAGTTTTCCCATTTATTTTAAGAAACCAGCTAATGATGGGTCTTTGAAATAAAACAAGTTAATATTTAGGTACGTGAAGCATATTTATGTTGGCATATATTATGTTTCAGCCACTTGAAATTTTTTGGCTCTTACGAAACTACAAGGAGGCATCTTTTATGTGACTGGCGTGTACCTAATGCATAGCAAAATACGAGGATCTGTGCTAAATATACATGACCCAGCATAATTTTTCAAGGCTCGGGCTGGTATTTAAGTCAGGTAATGCAGATCGCATGTTTCTTCTCAAAGGCTGTGATTCACATAAAAGACACCTTGGCAAGTTAGAAGGAGGCAACATCTCTGTGCCTCGGCCTTGTAGGAAATGTGGCAACAGGGAATTTTCTCCCTAGAAAGGTCCTGAGAAGCTGCGCAACCTAAAACCAGCACATGCAATGGTGTGACTCTGAACTGCTCTGAGAAAGAAAGGAAAACCTGAAAAAGAGAACTGAAATGTTACTACTCTGCTACAAATGTTTGGTAGGACAAATTTTAAAGTAGCTGCCGAGATATTTTTCTCATTTATAACTGTTGCTTCACAACAAACAAATTGTCTACAATAGCAGAGAACAGCAGTGCATTTATATATAAAATAAGGGTGAGAGATGCATCTTCATGGTTGACTGTCTCTCGCTGCGAGATGCCCTGCAGGAAGGCTGTGTTAGTGGCTCTCCTGTAGACCAGAGACTTCTGCCTTTGAGGGCTTCAGGTTCGAAATCCATCACATTTGCTTTTGCAAATTAGCCTTACTGATTAGTGCATACCTAACTTATCTGCTTGTATTTCTCTCTGTGGCTTTCTACACCCATGTTCTTGTGGACCTCTTAAAATGTAATTCAAGACAGCGATTCTTTTTGGAAGCACCACACACTCTAGCCCAGTATAGGGCTCCGCTTGAGTTTGCTGCTGTTTTGGGGCATGGTGATGTAGACTTGTGAGGCTGAATCTCTGCTAGCGTCTCTACCACACCCTCTTTGTGATTTACTTTATAGGATTACCCAGGAATCTCTGCTTGCTCAGCACATAACATTTTCCACACTGTCAACTGTGAAAGGAAAGTCCTTTTTTTCTGAAATGTGTGGGTTCTTTTTTTTAAAAAAGTGTCTCAATAGAGAGCATGTCTGAGCAAGCTGTTATTTTTCAGCCCCCAGCCAAATAAGATGAAGCCTGTTTCTTTCTCTTGTAAGAAAATACTCTTATTTTTCATCGTCTTTCTTCTCTGAACTGTGTGGTTCTCATAGGCTCTCTAGAATAATTTAGTTTTGAGTGAAGACCAAACAGGGAGAACTTCAGCCAAGAAGGTGAAAGTTTTCCCATTCTCCTGCCTGAAGCCTATGAGTGAATAGAAATGATGAAAGCAGTAATTTCCACTCCTGGTGTAGTGGGAACTTGGTTATGAAGTGAGGAGCAAGAATTAGTTTAGAGGGTGAGGACTGAATGTGCTCCAGGGATCTCATACTGAGCATAGAGGCCAGAGAAAGAGGCTAGAGTTGTTTGGACTCAAGAGTTATCAAATGACAAAAACACCAGTCTGGAGTATGCGATGGAATAAGCAAAGGTGGGTGTGATGGGCACCCAGCCATCCAGCACCTCTTCCTGCTGTCACCTGGTACATGCTTGGGAGGTTCTATCTCAAGCTGATATTTCACAGATTTGTCTTTGGAATATGATCACTTTTATTTTTTTTCTTTTTTAAACTTTCTATAAAAACCCTTCACCTGGTCCTTAGGGCATCAGATTAAAAAAACCCCAGAATTTCACTGCAAAAGACATTTCAGTTCCTTGTATTTAGTTGTAGTTTGTTTGAACAAGTAATGGTTATCTTCAGGCTTGGCATTTGCATAGTCTTCTGGGCAGACTGTGGTCATTTTGAATTTCAGAGGGCAAAAAGGGAAGGACTAGGTTTCTGGTTAAGTACTGTATTTTCAGTATCACTTTATTTGTATCTAATTGTGTTTCTAGGCCTACTCTAAGAGTGCAAACATTGAAAACGGGTTAAAAAAGACTGCTTGGGCTATCACCTGTCCCTAGTGACTGTTACAACTGCCCATTGGAGGTAACAACTGATGTGTCCCATGGCAGCCTCTCCAGGCAGTGGAGTTACAGAGATGTTGGTTGGAGAGGAGGTAGTCTAGTCCACTTAACATGCGTTTTCCACAGACACCAAGATTTTCATGGATCAGCTGTCGTACTTCTGTTAGCTCTCACCCGAGATAAATTTTAGGATTTGCTGTAATGGTTACCAATCATTATAAAAATATGTTTGCTCATGCCCGACTCTATTGCCCTGGGGCCAGGACTGAGGATTTTAGGTTTGCTTAATTAGTACTTTCCTTCCATTTCACAGCTTTAGACATTTACAAATGTCTAAAATGGCTTTATAGAAATACCCTTTCCCAGACTGTGTGGGAATTTGGTTTATGTACAGGTATAATTTTGTGACTGGTCTCAGTGGATTTAGATGGTTTCCAGAAATCAGTGTTGCTCAATTAAATGTGCAGAGAAAAAAAGATTCATTACAACGATGTAAATTCAAGCTGAACAAGCCAGCAGGTTTTTTAGGTTTTACTGCCAGTGAACATTCAGTTTCCTTTTGTTCTGGTTTTTAATAGTATTGATTTTTTTAGAACGTACAGAAGTAAAGTAAGTCCTCGGTGTATGAGCTGTGGGGTAGGTGTACAGCAAGAGATATAATTGCATTGTATTCTTCAAGGACAAAAGTTTTTTTGGATTTTGTTGTATTTGTCATTTGAAAAGTTTACACTATTTTACTAAGATCACAGAGTAAATAACAGAAAATCAAAAGAACAAATCAACTGCTGAAATGCAATACAAGACATCAGCTCAGCACACGGCATAGCGAAACAGTCAATCACACCGCAATCACTAGCAGCCTGAGCAGTAAATTAACATTTCACTGGGATAGATGAGAGGTGAATAAACACAGAAATATGTAAATACAAACTAAGTAGGAATAGACATGATTATAGATGAGTAAATATGTGAAATCAGCATCAGTTAAGCAAGCACAGTTAATAATTGCTTGCTGTTCATGTCAGGACAATGTGCCAAGGACTGCAGACAGAAGCCATCATGTCTTAGAAGGCTTTTTCTGGGGTTCGAGGTGTTTTCTTTGTGCAGTCCTGGGGCTACCTTCACCAAGGATGGCAAGATTCAGCATACCCATGTCACCAAGTGCTATGGCTTACGCACTTTTTGAACACCTCCAGGGAAGGAAGGAGACTCCATCATTTCCCTGGTCAGCCTATTCCAGTGTTTCACCACTCTTTCAGTTAAGAAATATTTCCTAATATGCAATCTTAACTCTCTCCTTGGGCAACCTGAGGCCGTTTCCTCTCCTATTGCTTGTTACTTGGCAGAAGGAACCAGCACCCACCTCACTACAACCTCCTTTCCCGGAGTGGCTTTCAGGTGTTTGGGTGCCAGTGGATGGAGGCGAGGGGAATGAGGAGCAGAGCAAGAGCCCCTGCCCTCTTCAGGAGCCGCAAGCCACCAGACCGGCTCAGCTGTAACTTGAAACTGCACCCTTTCATCTTGGGGAAAATGTATTTAGAAATTCTTGTTGTTTGAGGTCACTGAGTCTGTGTCCCTACTAGATCGAGGGAACTCAGCCCTCAGTTCATCAGAATCTTAGTGCTTAAACGGGCTGGGCTTACAGAAGAGCAAGGAAGCTGGTGAAGGGGCTGGAGAACAGGCCTGATGAGGAGCGGCTGAGAGAGCTGGGGGTGTTTAGCCTGGAGAAGAGGAGGCTGAGGGGAGACCTCATTGCTCTCTACAATTACCTGAAAGGAGGTTGTGGAGAGGAGGGAGCTGGGCTCTTCTCCCAGGTGACAGAGGACAGGACGAGAGGGAATGGCCTCAAGCTCCGCCAGAGGAGATTCAGGCTGGACATTAGGAAAAAATTTTTCCTGGCAAGGGTGATTGGGCACTGGCCGAGGCTGCCCAGGGAGGTGGTTGAGTGACCTTCCCTGGAGGGGTTTAAGGGACGGGTGGATGAGGTGCTGAGGGACATGGGTTAGTGATTGATGGGAATGGTTGGACTCGATGATCCAGTGAGTCTCTTCCAAACTGGTTATTCTACGATTCTGTGTTATTCTATGTCTCCCTCAGGGACATACTCGGGGATGTGTCCAGACTATGAAGAGGCAGAACTACTGCCAGCTCCACTGGGGATGTTTGTTCAATGTCTGAGAGTTAAACAGGTTTCTCTTCCCGCTCTTGCTCTTTTCTAATCACAGCTGCTGTTTCTGCCCTGTTTATAGGTCAGGTTCATCTTTGAGTTGGTTGATCAGAATTGTAGTTGAAACACGGCCTTAGCGTGACCCATACACTGGACAACATTGTGTTTGGACTCTGTTAACTCCCTCTGTGGAGTTTTAGTACTTTGTAGGAATACACGATCATCAAACGCTTCTCACTTGGAAAAAGAAGTGTTTCAAAATGACTCTCAGATCACGTATTGCAAAATTTTTTTGTACAGCGAGTGCGGAAGAAAAATGTAAACATTCAACCTGGATGCCTAGTTTTATTTATCTGAGCCTGACATGTGTCATAGAATAGTTTGGGTCCTTAAAGATCAGTCAGTTCCAACCCCCTGCCATAGGCAGGGACACCTCCCACTGAATCAGGTTACTCAAAGCCCCATCCAACCTGGCCTGGAACACCTCCAGGGATGGGGCAGCCACGACTTCTCTGCGCAACCTGTTGCAGTGTCTCGCCGCCTTCACAGGAAAGCATTTCTTCCTTCTATCTCATCTAAATGTCCCCTCTTTTAGACCCTTACCCTTGTCCTATCACTGCATGTAAATACAGAAGACACAATTGTATTTTTATGAAATGTCTTTTATTGATTATTAAAATGTTACACGATACTTTTTTTCATTTTTGCTGAGTCTTTCAGGCCTGAATGTCACTTTGGTTTCTTTGCTGACTTTCACTTTTAGTGATTAGTTTCTTACCACACATAGGCCAGCCTGTGTAGTTTTCCAGATGCTTATAGACTGTAGGATTTTTATGTTGATCCACATCTAAAATAAAACTCAAGGTTGTTATTTGTGTATTTAAAACCATACCTGTTAATTCTGACAAACATCTTAACAGCTTTTAGGAAAAGCACTGTCAACATATGGTACATTTTCTAGGTTTGGCGTGTCAGCTGTTCTGTAATTTCCAGTGCAATGACCATGTTATAATCCTGCAAAAATCCATTTATTAAAAAAAAATTAACCGTAAAAATGGTTTCAAATTGTCATATACCTGAATTAATGCCCAGGGGGCTGGAGGGGGAGCCCTCTGTTGCCCTCATTTATAGGCAAGCCAGATGGACTTTATTCATATCAAGAAAAAAAGGTACTCAAGCAGAAACTGTGCTTGTCATGTTGCAGTCTGCGCTGAATTTGTATGGCCAAGGCCATTCAACCTGGATTTGTAGTAGGAGCACCAATTATTTTATAATGTAGATGAACATGACACATTCCTTGCTTGTCTGATGTTGTATCCTCATGGGGGTGATGTGGTTATTTTTCTAGGCAAGCCAACATTTATGAAAGCTCCTGAAGATCAGATTGGGATTTCTGGAGGAGTGGCCTCTTTTGTGTGTCAGGCAACAGGAGAGCCCAAACCTCGTATCACATGGATGAAGAAGGGGAAGAAAGTCAGTTCTCAGCGGTTTGAGGTAATTACAGAAAAATATACATTAAAAAAAAAAAATCAGTAATCAATCTAATGCTTGCAGGTCTTAATTACACAATCGTCATACCCAGGTATCTCTGCATTGCTACAGTATAAAGTCTAGAGCTTTAGAGTCAAGTAAGTTCCTTCCCTCCAGCAACGTAATCTGTAGAGCCAGCGCTGTCCTGTGAGCATGACAGTGAAGTACACATGCAAGACATCCTATAGATGGGAGATAAGGGCTTACAGTGAATTGAATGGCAGATAAGATTTGGATCTAACTGTAATCTTCCATTTTTATTGTGAAAATTGGTAGGGCACTTCCTTAGCCTACTGTCTGGAGAAATTCAAAAGTGGGATGCTGAAACACTATTGGAAGGCTTCCTGCGTGATGGCTATGACCATCCCTCCCACAAATGGACTCGGACAGGGAATGGCAGTCATTCTGAAGGGTAAATTGACTTCCCTGTGAACTAAAGTCTGAGAGGAAGCGGGAAGAGCATGTATCAGAAATGGATTTGAAAAAGAGTCCAATTTAGTTCATATTTCAAATAGCAAATACTTTTTCACTGACTTTCTTCACCTTTTTCTCCACTTCTCTTTTTTTTTGGAGTTCGGCTCTTTTCTCCAAAACTCTCCTTGGAAACGGGATCCATTCTGCAGCCTCTCCTCTAATCTCCTGTCTTTGATATTTTCACTTTTCTGACTGGAACAGAAGATCTATTTGCTGCCCAGAATGAATTGATTCAAATAACCAATTTAATCATGATTTTGTATGTGAGCAGAAAACCTTGATTAAAGTAATCAATTTTAATCTTGTTTTACATTGTTATTTTTTCCCCAAGAAAGGTTAAGTTTTGTTGTATAGTAACCATTTAAGCATTCTAATTTGTTAAGTATTTATATACTTTATAGTGAATTTGGTACTTACTGTGGCTGACCTGAGGGCTGTGCCATATCATATGCATATATACAAGCAATTTCTTGCCTTTATTCACATCAGCTTTGATATACAGTCGAGGCATTTTTATTGTGCTAGGAGATAGTGAGTAATCTCTTTCTTTTTTTTGCTAGATAACTATTAATTTTACCTTTTTGCTAAGCTAGTCTTTATTTGGGAGAAAATTGGAATTCAATCTAAATGAAAAAAAATAGTATACAAATCTGATGTACACATGCTGAGTTATTACACAAAGAGGTATCCCTCGTTAGCAAATGAACAGCATTTCTGGTCTCAGTGTCTGACAGGTCCTTAGTAGTTATAGCTTCCTTCCTCTCACACAGGGTGTTTGTTCAAAGGATAGTAAGGGCAAAAGAGCTTTTCTGCTGTTTCATCTCTTAGCTTTTTAGTCCTTAGCTTTTTATTCCCTATCACTGAAATAAATTAATCTCTGCATCTGATTTTGCCTTGTTTTAGAATTTAACGGTAGCCCTATCCCATGTATGGTTGTAGAAAGTTGAGCTATTTGTCTTGGTTTCATATTTAATTTAAAATCAAGTGTTTAAAAAAATACATTAATTCCTTTAAAATGTTCTATGCTGAGGTTCACATTTTTTTGTCCTCTCTGATGCTACTTTGACTGCAAATTTATGAGGTTTTGCAAACTGCTTCTATTACTTGGAACAGAACAACTCTTCCTTCCAGCGTCAGGAATAGCACATTTTGGGTGGTCTTCCTTACCTTTTGATTTCTTCCTACTTTTCCTGTCACTGCAGAATCTTGTGGTGCATGTTATTTTTCTCTTTTCTGTTTGCACTTGTTTGGTCTTTATGCCCCTCAGAAAGGCTCTTGAAAACAGGGTAGCAGTTGTGCGTGGGGCTAGTGCAGGTCCTAGGCTGATGTGCCTGAGTCTTGAACAAAGTACAGCTCAGTTCCTCCATCTCCCCCTCCAGTTCCCAGTGACAGGACGGGGCTTGCATCTTTCCCTCATGCTGTCACCGTCTGCAGTTCAGTTAATATTTCCAGCTTTTGGTGTGCTCAGTAGCAGGAGAAGGATGAGTTTGGCATTAACAGTGGCCTGAGGCTGTGCCTTCACAGCCTTGCCATTAAGGAATAGCTTATACTCATTGCAAACTAACAAATACCTCTTTCTCCATGTAGAAGTTAGAGTAATGCATGTTACAGCTTAGCAGGATGGATGGAAAGGCAGTGATTTATTAAGAACTTAATTTATTATGCTGGGGAAGGAATCGTAATTGTATCATTGTTGATTATGCTAGAGTTGCAAAGTACCTGATGTTGAAGGACATTAAAAAACCCTCACTTTCTGATGGAGTTAGCATGCACTGAGCTGCTCAAGGTTTCATTCTAGTTTCTTTACTATTTTCTTGGTAATCCCACAGGAGTATATCATTCTGCTCTTCCATCAAGGTGAAAGTTGGCACTAAATTGCTATCAGCATGATTAGTAAAACCATTAGTGCAAATATGGCTCAGATGTTTTAAATCATCAGATCCACATCTTTATTACCCAGTTGATAATTTGTCAACCTTAATTGATTCATAAAGAACCTCCTTGGATCTTCATTTGTTCTGGCCTTCTCAGAGGACAAATATGTTCTTGACTGAAATTTTTGCATTTCTGGGCTTGGAATGCTTGACTAATTGCACAGGATTTTATTGCTTACGGGGCTTGTTTTGTTTTTTGTTTTTTAACCCTTAGATAGCTTTGACTTCCAGGCTTTTTTGCCTGAAGATATCAGTAAAGAAGTGCTTTCTTTTCATTGTTAAAGGTTATCGAGTTTGATGATGGATCAGGATCAGTTCTGCGGATACAGCCCCTGCGTGTTCATCGAGATGAAGCTATCTATGAGTGCACAGCAACCAATAGCGTTGGGGAAATAAACACGAGTGCCAAATTAACAGTGTTAGAAGGTAAGTGGGTTCATGCTTTAGGTGGCAGAAGATATGGCTTTTGCTTCGGTAGCTACATGTTGGTGTGTTGGTTTTAAATGATGTGATGATACTCTAGCTTGGTTTGGAAAAGCTGTGTTCATCCTGTGTCATTTGCTGTAATTTCTCTCAGTGATAGAAGCTAATATTTTTCAGACAGTCGTGAGAGGACTGAAGATTCTGAACTTTCTTTAAAGTGTTCTAGTTGTATTGTCTGAGGTGTATAATTTTTAACTTGGAGGCCATTTGTGTACTTGTCTCTTCTGTCTGCTTTGATGTAATACCCATCTTCAGGGTGTCTAGGAATTGTATCTGACAGTTAGAAACTTAATCTGTGTTGCTACACCTTCTGGGATAAATCAGAACAGTTCTTGAAAAGATTTTTAGGTTACTCTTCAGCTTTTGAGTTTGATGTGGAATGTGACTGGGTTTACTTTCCACTGTAGTCACAACTTGTTATTCTGTTTCTCCTATTAAAGAACAGATTTTCATCTTTGTCTGCTATATGAGCAGGTGTTGTTTTGCTTGCTGTGTTGTTTCGTCTAAATGGAACGTTTTGTGGTAGAACAGAGTATTAGATACAAAAGGCTCATGATCAGCTGGTGTTTTTTTTATATTGGATTGTCAGAATTATCTGCTTCAAGGAAACGTGGTTTTCTTCAGCACGTCAATGTGATGTAGCATTTGTTTATATATCAGATTTTTTAAGTGTATTGAGATGTTACAAATCTGGGGCATTGGCTGAGTGGAGCTATTTTTTTACTTGTGTTTACTAAGACAAGCAGGAAAAGGCTTTGGAATTGATGTGAAAATTTTTGAGTAATGAAAAAATGAAACTGGAAAGCATTTGTTGTTCTATGATTTTGAACCAGCAGAGACTGGTTATCCCAGTGGTGAGTGTGCCAGCCACACATGACAAGTTACCTATTGTCCCTTGTTCTCCCATCCCCATTTATAGCATCAAGGTAATCATATTTTCCTCTCTGCACTGTGACAAAGAACGCATTAAGCAACTGTAATGTGCTCAGGCACTGTGGTGATGGGAATCATCAAAATCATTCAATACTCGATGTGATTATGTGTCTTGTTTCTGGAGGTGGGGCATTCTTAGTGGATCAGCTTGCTCTTCAGTAGTAGTATTGTTAAGAATAGGATAACAGGTGCTATAGAGTTGAAAATTATTGGGGAAAAAAGGCAGGTTCTTTTGTTGCTTCTTGCCTTTACAGCTGTGTATGTGAGTGCATAAAACTCAGTGAAGCTCTTTCAGCAATTTGTGTTGCTCTGCATTTAAATGGTTCTTGCAACTGGATTTTTGTGATAGTAGATACTTGAATACCCAACTGTTCCAAGCACATTCCTGTTTCCTTTGGTTGCAGTTGCCTTTATGTCTCTTAGATATGTATGCACGTGCGCACACACGCTAATAATTTATTTGCTCTGTGTTAAATGTTCAAAGGCCCACAGAGACCTGCATTGCATAAAGGAGCACAACAGTATATTTCAGCTCTGTGGTGCTCCCGCTGATTTCCTGATGAGGTAAAACTTGCAGACCACCACATAAAGAGGGAATGTAAGCAGAAGCAGGAAAAGAGATGCATGCATGCTAATAAAAAGCCACAGAAGCAAAAGTTGCTACCAGTCTGGCACAGAACTTGCTCTTCTGTTTGGAAACTTCCTTTAATCAGGAAAAATGCTAGTTTAATGTGATCCTATAAGGTCAAAAGTGATCTGCAGGCTGGGAAGCTCTCTAACTGAAGAGCATCGACCCCTTGCTGGGCGCTCTTATAATGCACAAAAATAAGAAACATTTGCTGCATAACAGTTCTGATTTGCCCATGCATGTAGAGTTGTGAGATTGGTTACAGAGGATGAAGAGCTGCACATGCCCAGTTTTGGCTTAACAGACAAGAAAAGATGAGCTGTGTCCCTTCAGCTCTGGGGCCCTCAGCACAGGAAGGACATGGAGCTACTGGAGCGGGTCCAGTGGAGGTCACCTAAATGATCCAAGGGCTATGGGGACAGGCTGAGAGTTAGGGTTGTTCAACCTGGAGAAGAGAAGGCTCTGGGGAGACCTTAGAGCAGCTTCCAGTGCTGAAAGGGTCTCCAGGGAAGATGGGGACAGACCGTCTGGCAAGGTCTGCTATGACAGGACAAGGGATAATGGTTTTAAACTAAGGGACGGGAGATTTAGACTGAATATAAGGAAGAAATTTTTGACAATGAAGGTGGTGAAACATTGACCCAGGTTGCCTAAGGAGGTGGTGGAAGCCCCAGCCGTGGAAACATTCAAGGTCAGGTTGGATGGGGCTCTGGGCAAGCTGATGAAGTTAAAGCTGTTCCTGCTTTGGGGGATTGGACTGGATGGCCTGTAAAGGTCCCTTCCAACCCAAAACATTCTGTGATTCACAGACTCTTATCCATATTAAAATGAAAACAGTTTATATTTCGCTTTTCTGAGATGTTCTATGGACAGGTCTGTATTTTTTTTTAGTCATGCTCTCTGAACTGTTCAGTGTTGTCTGCCTTAGATTCTGCTGTTTCTGCATTTTGGAAGTGTGATACTGTTGTTGTTCTTCTTTCTTTACTTCCACGTTGGCAAAGTGGCCATTGTGACTCAGTGCCCTGGTTGTGTTTAGTCTCAGTAGCCTCCAAAAAATAGTGGTAAGTGCACCACCTCTCTGTTAGGCCATTGTTTTCCTAACCATTTTTTAGAGGTAGTTGAAAATGATATATTTCATGTGGAACCCTTGATACCCTCAAGATTTTCAACTAGAATTGGATTTTCCCTTTGCTTCTGGGGTTTAAATAATTTCTGTAATTGCTCTCAGGTGGCAGTTTGAGTGATGCAGACATTCTACACTTCCTTCAAGAATTTGACTAATGCGGTGATCCCTGATGCATGACAAAGCTCTATCATAGACGTCCTCGTGGTTACATGCTGCTAAATACATAGCACGTATTGATTTTTACATTAAAAATCCTTTATAACAATAAGTTTTAATGCTTCTTCACAATTTGCTCTTTAGAACATAGACCTTAACATTAAATCCAGAAGTCGCAGTCAGGGTTTAACAGGCTGTTATTAGATGTCTTTTTAGCTAACTAATCGGGAGCTTTATTTTATTTAGATTTCTTAAATGTTTTACAGATTGGAGGCAGATAATCCTTTCTAATTGCCAACCTATTCAATTCTGAATATTAAGAGAGAAACATGAGTCCAGTCTCCTGGAGGAACGGGGAATTCTCACATAAGTGAATCTCTTTTAACAGTTCGATTCCCTGCTACCTTTTCATTCTCTGCTCCCATGTCTCTCATTTTTCCCTTCTAACTGCAAATCCTGTTGTGACCAAACTATGTATACTTAGTGTATTTCTCCTGTTGATAGTGTGAGAAATAGACATGCCTCTACCTTCTCTTCTCATTTCTCCTAGGTAGCTGATAAGCTGAATTATGTATGAGTCATATTGAACGTTTCTATCTTTTTTCCAATTATGACCTGAAGCAGCACAGAAGTACGTTCCTGCCTGCCTGGTAGAAGAGGAAAGCAGTGCAGGGTGGGTAGGGCTAGAATCAATAAGCTGACACACATTCCCAAGGAAAGCCTTGGGGACAGTTACTGGCACTAACAAATTAATAAATATATTATTCAGTGATAATGTGGAGAATTACAGAGCTTCTTAAATAGGGAGATTATATGAAATGTGAGTAGGAAGGATGCCAGGATGGAAGAGCATGGCAGCAGGCTGATTGCAGGAGTGTCGACGTGGCATCCTTTCCAAAAGACCCGGTAAACGTTCAGCATTGAGGCTGTTTGAGGCAAGGTGATGATAGCAGTGCTCACCTCTAATTGCCTGTACACTGAAGAACACCTTCAGTCTGTGGTTTCCAGCAGTCTTAACCCAACAGAAAGATAGGGAAAAGCAGTGTGAAAAAGAGTCTTCAAGAGGTTGGGAGGAGTGTATCGATTCTTTTGGGGAAAAAGGAGGCTCAAATACAGAGTATATTATCAGTCCCTCCTCCCAGGACTTTCCAACTTGGACATTGGGTTACTGGTTTTGATTTCTAGAACTGGGAAACTATTTCAGTGTCACTGGTCCTTTAATGCTCTGCAAGTAGTCTTTTTTTCACTCCCCTACAACCCTGAGCATACAGTCGTATCCAAGTGACACTGAATATATTCAGAGTCTCATTTCCCTTTGTTTTTAAGTAGGTTAAATGAAAATACCATCTCCAATTTCCATTTCCAGCACAGATCTATGCAAATCCCCTATGCCCGTAGCCCAGACTCCTAATCATTTGGCACATAGTTATCTGCCTGGAGAGTGCTGCCAGGCTCCACAGGAAAGCAGCTCCTGCTAAAGAGGACAGACAGAAAAGCCAGGAAAGGATTGCTTGCACACTGTTTTGGTCTAAGATAACCTGGGAGGTTCAGTTTTATTGGCTGACTTTGTGCTGATGGAAGTCGGGGGAGTATTGGGGTGTTTCGGTGGAGCCCTGGAAAGTTCTCAAGTGCAGCAGTTGTCCCAGGGATGGAAGCACCCTCCACTTTATCGTGATTTTCTGTTTACTGAGGCATGTCATGAGTTTAATTTCTTTCACCATCTGCCAGCTGCATTCTAGTTCCTGGGGTTACCCTGTTTGAAATGCTGTAAATGATAAACATTTGACTGTTACAAATGATTTCTGTGGAAAGCTAGATCTCAGAAGGTCTGAAACAATATGCCATTTTGTAAACACTGTTCTAGAAGTGATTTTGTCATTGGAAGGGTAAACAGAAGTTAGCTATGTTTAATCCTTGTTTGCATTTGGTTAGTTACAAAAGGATTGGTTGGATCATAGTACTTTGGCTTATGTTTGTCTTCATTGCTTTTGCAGCTTTTTGCCAAGAAGAATTTCTAGCAATGAGTTATAAAATGGAAACAATTATAAAAGGGAAATAGAATTCATTTGTGTGTGCTCATTCTGATTGTGTAAATGAATTAAGGCTCCCTGTACCCTCCTTCTCCTGGGATCGGTAGTATCCTTTTAATGTGTCTGGTCAGGAGAGGACAGGTCTTTCCTCTTTGTCTTTCATGCCCACTAACTGTGTTCCCAGCTTTGTTTGATCTTTCTCTGGGAAGAAAGACTGATATGATGGCAGAGGTCCTACTCCTGTTCTTGGTTCTCTACACAAGCAGTATAAATAGTACTTTCTTTCTTTCTTTCTGAGGCAGGCAGTTAACAGACCTCTGTATTTATTTTGTTTCCAAGACCTGCACCGTGGTGCTTCACTGCCTAGGGAAATGTTCTAAAATACAGCAATGCTAATACAACAGAGAAACTAATAAGCCTGAGTGTGTTTGCTTTGCGATGGATCATGGTATGCCCCATGCTTATTTAAAAGGGAAATGTTAGGCCAGTAACTCACAGTGCCCTTGTTGAGAAGTTTAGATTGTCACCTAGAAGAATGTAAATCCCAGCTTACATGGACTTCTATTAAGGTATGAACATCCTTCACAAGGAAGGAATATATTGTGCTACTTGACATCAGGTTGTCTGGTGTTGGTCTGGTAAGTCAGTTTAGGAGCCCTGTCATCAGACTAAGAACTCTGGTAATTTCTCAGATGCTGAACAGTGGCTAGAAGAATCCTAAAAGGTCAACAGGAAGGAGATGGTACCTTTGTCCCGTAGAGTACATAAGATTGAGCAGAATTTGTGGTCTGTTTCACTTAGACCATGAACACTTACAGAGACTGTTATATTGCCAATATGTCCTAGGCTGAGACAGTATCTGAAGAACCATGTCAGCTATATAATTTTTCATATATATGGAACATCTATCCAGGTGTGAAATTCCTGGTTTTCTTTATTTTACTTATTTACGTGCAAAGATTGGATTTAATAAGAACATTAGCATTGCGCTTATAGTTTATAATATTTAACAAAAAAGACATTCTTGGGTGTGAAAGAGAGACAAATAAGTAATTTTCTCAGGTGAAGAAAAGTTTTAAGTGTTGTTGGTCTCTCCTTAAAACAGGAGAGTCAGCAATCTTTAGAATGTATCAGACCCAAATGCCACAATTTCCATTTCTTATCTCTGTTTAAGTGATTAACTAATGGCACATAACCATATAATGTATATGATAGCAAATTCCGTCAGAAGACTGCCATGCACTAAGGTTAACATCCAGGTTCATTCCACAAGTTTATGAAGCAAGAAATACAACCTTTGAAAAGTTTCATGTGAAATATCACATAGTTAATGCCAAGCTGAACCCTTTGGAGCTGTGCACTCCCATAAAACCTTGTGCCTGAAAAGGTACTGACCTCTTAATCTGGAGAACATTTTTCTTTTACAGCAAGTGGCTTTCTTCTTATTGTCTCTTAAACAAGGTCCTGTGAGATTACATCTGCAACAGGATGGGATGTTGTCATATTCTTATCAGCAAGCTAATGGCGTCAGTGATATTGCAACGGCCAAAAGCAGCACTTTCTAGATAAAAACAAATGAGCTTTAAGTGTCAAAACAAACAAGAAAGAAGTATATTCGACAGAATTCTACAAAAGCTCTAACTCATAGCTCATATTGCCAAGTGCGAGGCAGCCTGAAGTTTTAAGTGTGTAGTTGTAGTAGTTACATCCTGTAAAAAGATTTCTCAGACCTCCTTGTCTCACCCAACTGATTTATTCCAAGTTTATTCAGCAGTTTCTAAGCACTGACTTTGGTATTGGAAATCATGTTCAGCTAAGAATTTTTGTTGCCAATAACAGTTGTGTCCTTGCCACTTGCTCCATTTGTCAAGTCCCTCATAAAGATATTCAGAAATGTGGATGCTTATTCAGAGCCTTGTGGCAACCTACTGGTAACTTTTGTCTGTCATGACGATTGGTAATTGAGGCCTCAGCACTATTTTCTCTCTTTTCCTGGGCTTAGGATATGGAGACAGGTTGCTCCTCACTCTTTTCTGTCTTACAGCTTCCTGGGAGATTGTCATGGAAAGTGTGTTGGGCTGTTCTAGTGCTGCTCTGTTACCAGGATATTCAGCCTATTCCAGTAGGTAAATAAGGCACAGACAGATTATTTTAACTCTCTGGCAGAGATGCGCTCATGCAGGCAGGTTCCTGTCTTGTTGGAGAGACATCCCTGTGGGTCGCCTTCTCCCAGCTGAGACCAGGGATGGCCAGATAACTGCTTCTGCATCTCTGTTCCAGTTTGAAATCAGACAGGTTAGATTAAATCGTCTGTGGTTTAAACTAATCTGTTTTGACTCTCTGTTGGAACAGATCATCGGTCCCAGCTGGGAGGCAGCAACCACCAGCACTGCCTTTCACGTCACTGCAGAAGGTCTGGCATTCCCATGTACCCTGACCCCTGTGGCCACAGCAGAGTCTGAAAGCTCAGACAGGACTGGGATTCTGACGGTGTTGGCAGGCAGTAAACTAGGGCAGAAACCTTGGACCTGAAACCTTTGACCTGGTCTACAAAGAGTGGTAATCTAAAAAGGGTCAGAGAGTGCAGTAACAAAGCAAAGGCTGCCAAGAAGGACATGTGTGTCCCGTAAACTTTTTGGACTAGATACTGCAGAGTAAGGAAAGGCATGAATAGCATAGGTATAATCTAACAAATTGTAAATCTTGAAGTAAACGCATTGATTGGGAAAATGAGGGTGTTTAGGTTGAGATGTGTGGTAGCCAGTGTCCTAATCTGCACTAGAAAGTGGCCAAGTAAGCCTCTCCGTGCAGTAGAATCCTCACAATTATTTCATTAGATGACCTTCTAGTTTTTTTGGTTCTCCTGGTCTCTGGTCCTATTCTGCACCTATTCTTGTTTGATTTCAGGGGTGTTTTTTGAGCTTGACCAACTAAAGATGTGCACACAAGGAGCCTTGTGAGTGTCTTTCAAAATCCATGGGTTTTGGAGATACACCATCTAGATATAGATATATGCTAGGATCATAGTTGCTTTTTCTTTCCATTGATCACTGGCTAGCATAGCTTCTCTGCATTTCTCTAATGCACATGAGTTTGTCTTCTTTCCTTTTGTTACCAAGCAATGCATGCCAAGCTTATAGCAAAAATTCTTAGTATTTCTTATGTTTGTTCCAGTTATCTGTGTCACTTAAGGTAATTTGGCTCTTCTTTCTCGATTTTTTTTTTACTGTCCTTTTCGTTTACAACATCTCTGCAAAGCTGTCTGTTTAATACCTGCCTTTTGTCCAGATGTTGTTAATGCATCTAGTCATTTCAAAACTGATGTTTCAGGAACTTGTTGATAGGGACCATTTTCGCACCACTAATTAAAAAAAAAAAATAGTGAATGAGAGAGTGGAGTTGATTAAGTGTCAGTGAGCCCTGATTTGGCTCTCAGAATGTTTATCTGGTAATAACTAGGCCGAGGCTGGACCTAGTAACTCTCAGATAATAAATGGAGTTTGAAGGACTGGCAGCCAGAAGAAAAATACTTTTATTAATGAATTGTGTATATATGGATCTAGAAGGCTTTCAGAGAAGAAAAGACAGACACAAACCCCCACAATTATAACTTAATCAGTTACTTATTGTAATAGACACTTTCTTGGAAATGCATTTAATTCAGCTGGAACATGCCAACGAGAACTTAGTTGCTTTAGTTAATTTCTGTAACTGAAGCTGTAAACCTTGTCAGAAGAAAAAAGTAACGTTTTTTGTCATATATAACATCTACTGGTGACCATCAGAAACTAAAATAAAAGATCTTTATCTTCAGACGATTCAAAAGACTTTTCTTATTGTTGGATCTGTTTCAAGATGCCTCATTGTAAGAGCGTCGGTAGAAACCTTGTATTGACAGATGTACTCTCTGTAGCTTGTATGTCAGTCCTGCTGCTGTCTCCTGCTGAGTAATAAAGTAGTTGCTGGGATGTATTTGTAGAGTCTTTGAAGTCTGCTAGGTTGTGGAGTAGCCTGCTGAAAAAGTTGGTATTGTTTGAACTACTGGAAATTAATGGGAAACACCGCTTGATAATGCTGTATGGATTGTCTACTTTGGTTCCAAGGAAAAGGGGAAGGGCAAGACCAAGGTGTTCTGAAAAGCCAGCTACTTGGCAAAAGTATCATCTGTATCTGCCCATAACTGTGAGACGGCTGAAAGCTTAGTGACCTGTTGTCACGTACTGGTGTGCCATGACTTACATGCGCATTTAAGAAGACATAGTACCACAGTGATCTTCTATAGCTTCTTCTGCAGAAGTGAGAGAATATATCCACGTAATAAAACTGGAAAGTAAGTTCTTAAATGGAAAATGGAGCATGGAGAGAACAGAATGTGATAACCCTAACCTTAGGGAATGCAGTGCTTACAGCTACGAAAGCATAAACCTCTACATGCAAGAAAGTTCCTGTACGGTAATCTTGGGCTTATGTTCTGTGTCTTATCTTCTTCCTCTTGCTAAAATAATAATAAAAAATATATCATAGCCCAAATTACTGAATTCTTGGTGAAATGCTGTTTTTAAATGAAAGCCAGAAAAGAAATTTAACAGGAATATCAACACACAGTAGTAAATCTGTAGCAACAACAGCTGTTCAGAAGCCAGGATGTCCCTGTGGTGACACTTCATGTGTTACTGTACCTGTGGAAGAGACTATTTTATAACTACTTTAACTTCTGCAGAAAAAGGAAAATCATGTAATTGCTATGGATGGGCCACTTTTTGATTCTTGGTCTGAGATATTGATTGTCCAAAAGAATGCTTATTTTGCATGAAAGACCTGTAATATTAATCATTCTGACAGCTGGTTTTTGTGTGTCGTACTCATTCAAAAATCCCACATCTAGTTGTCCTTACGGATCTCTTGTTGATCTTGTATTGGTTTTATACAGTCTGGTGTATTCAGGAAGGCTCTGCATTTGTGATGCTTATTAAAATGCAATGCCCACATAATGAGAAAAAAGGAATAACTTGCTCTAATTCTGCATGCCAGGAATAATTATTGTGACCGTTCGTTGTTAACTTGCTACTTGAGCTGCTAGTGACTAAAATGTTGGATATAAAAATGCTCTAAAATACATGCATTCCGCTAGCTGTCTTGGAAGCCCGGAGAATCTTTGTAAAGATATTAATCTTGTAGTAGTAAAACAACACTTTCCCCAGAGTTCTCTAACAGCTGTTTATTCTTGTGGATATTTCAGCTGGATAATAAAGTAGTGACTTTTTCTGGCACTCTCACCTGCTCAGATTCTTCCGGCCCAGAGCTCCAGAATAGCTTTTGCAAATCCTTTATCCTAAGGAAAGCCAGCGATTGTGAGGCATAATAAGATCTGTCTTTTCAAGATCATGTAACACCTTGATGAGCCAGGTTGGATGATACCATGGGAAAAGACCACAATGTATTCATCTGCCATGCTAGTGCTGTGTTCTGTTCCTTCAGTCCTTATATCACCGAGGTCCAGCCTGGATGAAACCTTTCCGAATTCTCAGTGAATAAATTGAGTGGAGAAGTCTAAATGGCAGAGCTATCACTTTATCCAGATTAATGTACGAATGTTCACTGTTGTGTTGCTGTTTGAAGCTGGGACTGACGAGTATTTCTCTGCAAATAAGAATGTCTGTCGGCAGAGAACGCAAAATGCTTTAAATAAAACCAGGTGCACAAAGCGCTGCGCTCAACAGAACTGGCATTGTGACCTTTGAGCTACTTTGAAACTACTGGAAAGGTGTTGGAAGCATTAACCCGTTGGAAACCTTAAAAATCCAGTTGTGCTTATTTGGTACTAGAGCTCCAAAATGGTGCTTTATTTACAAGCAAGGCAATGCTGGAATTTGTTTTTCTGTATCTCTTTGATTTAGACAATGCCACAGTTGGTCCCAGCGAGGAGAAAGTCCTTGGAGAGACAGAAGAAATCATAAACATATTGATGAAAAATGCATGAACTGCACACAGGGTGGTATTAACAGAAGCTGTTGCAGGGGAAGGTAATGAGTTGGGGAATGTATAGTGCAGGATGACAGGATGTCTAGTTTAAA
Organism: Clamator glandarius; assembly: GCA_033459285.1. Lineage (NCBI taxonomy): Eukaryota > Metazoa > Chordata > Aves > Cuculiformes > Cuculidae > Clamator > Clamator glandarius. The sequence continues at coordinate 1,073,331 of JAUNZM010000054.1, forward strand.
GAAGGGCAGACAAAGAAGGTCAGGAGGAGAAACAGAATGAACCTTTTAAAGTGAGCCTGCAACCCCCTCACTTTGAGTCCCAGCAGGGAAGAGCCGTGAGTGCCAGGAGTGCTACAATTCGAGGAAGTGGCTTCCAGATGGAGCTCCACGCCTAATGCGCAACAAACACTCCAGGCGAAGCAGAGAGCTTGCTGTTCCTTGGAGCGTGTCTGGAAGGGAGATGAGCCCAGCTGAACCCTTGGCAAGTACCAAGCCATTGAAAGCCTGCATATGGTAGGGATCAAAACAGTTCACCTGGAAGAGTTAAGAGGGCAGCAGGGAGTGGCATTGCTTGTGTGAATGGTTTTCTGTAAGAAGACTGGGTGTTGTCTTCCACCTCCTGCTGGGAAGTTAATTAGGACAGGATTTTTTTTTCCTGTAAGAGCATCATGGACATGAAGCCAGCTAGATTATGCATGTAGATGTGTCATCAGCAAACCCAGTGTTGAAGTTGTTGAATGTGCTGAGGCCAGGGGGAAACTCTGTGTGTGTTCTTTACGAATAAATGATTTGGTTGCTTGATGTGGATGTGAATTTGTCCCTTAAAAACAGTAGCATTGCAGAGAACCTTAACTGACTCTTTGCCTGCAGGAATAATGTGGCCTTGTGGAAAAAGCAGCAGTTGTTTTGCCTAGAGGTGATAGGCTTAATCAGAGTCCACCTGATTGGCGTGTCACACACATCCGAGCATTATGACTTCTGCTGCCATGTGCTCATAGTCCTGAGGAAGAGATCGCTGATCAGATGAGTAGTATCTAGATTTGAATTTAGTAAACACGAATCTGCAGGACTTTCAAGAGGGAGGGAGGAGGGAGAAAAAGATCGTGGAGGATTCATGTTTTCACTAATTAGACACTAAAAATTATAGAAGTACTAAAAAAAGATAATAAAACAAACCCTTAGCTCTTGCCCTGGGCACAAATTTACTAGCTTTAGTTTGTTGTTCAGTTCGGTTCATTGATCTTGTCACAGTTGATGATTCATTAAGTTGTGACTACTGTAGAAATTACAATGCACAGATGTAGCTGTACTGCACATCTGTGTGTTCCCGATGTGTTAATGATTTAAAAATGCACTTTCTGCCTGGCCATCCACTGTGCTTCAAGTGCCAACTGACATTTTGTATTACTGAGCCATTTGTTGTGGTTGGCAGAGGGAAAGTCTTCTGGTTCTCCTTGGACTTTCTTTGTGACTTTTATCCAGATTTCAGATGGCTGGATTTGATTTTCCCAGCAACCTTGGCCTTGCAGAATGCCAGTTGTGATGCCTGTCTCTTCCTGCAGGCTGCCACCTTGTTCAGTACCACTGGCATTGTCCTGGTGTTTGCTTGCAGCAGACGGGGCTTTTTTCCTGCACTGAGCCATGAGGATGTGTTACACTCAAAAGCAGGATTTGCTGCTTTCCTGGCTTGCTAAGGGTTCTGAATTTTTGAAGTTTGACAGAGGTGTCATTGACTTGGATTCTAGCTTATAGCTAACAACTCTGTTTATCTAAAGCTTCTCATCCTGGTAGGTCCCAGAAGACCTCAAAAGCTTTCAGCGTACTGACTTGTGAAAGGGGAGGTTCAGATTGAATATTAGAAAAAATTATTTACCGAAAGAGTGGTCAAACGTTGGAACAGGCTGTCCAGGGAAGTGGTAGAGTTTCCATCCCTGTAGGTGTTCAAAAATTGTGTAGACGTAGCACTTTGGGACATGGTTTAGTAGGTGTGATGGTGTTGGGCTGGGGGTTGCTTAGAGGTCTTTTCCAGCCTTAATGATTCCATGATTTACAGGATGATTGGCACCAGCAGCTGAACAATGTGTCTCAGCACTGTGAAACACCTTAGTTGTTAAACCTAGCTGTAGCCTCTTCCTCTAGTTAAAACTACGGTTCAGACTGGTTGTTGTGAGAGACTTGTGTTTGACCGAAGCAGAAATTAGAGGAGTTGTCTGTCTGATGGAGCACGGCTTTGCATCGATGAGGCAAGCTATGCCCACTATTAAATCATCGTAAGGTTATGACTGTGTTGTGTAGTTAATGCATTTCCTTGTGGTTAGATTCTGTCTCCAACTCCACTTTCTAGTGCAGACAAACCCATAAGGCTCCTCTTGCTTCAGAGCTTTCAGGGAGTACCTAGGGAGAGCAGGCTGCATCTGTTCAAGCACATCCCAGCCAACGTACATGGCTCTGTATGCATTTCCAATTTGATCATAGGCTCTGTGGTTAGAGGGTCCGTGTCTAGCATCTCTCACTTACATCTTCTTTGTTTCAGCCATACAGATATTTCTGAAAGCTAGGTTAAAGGCTGTTTTTAAGATAATATATATACTATATATATTAAAAAAAAAGTGCAAAGCAAATGTGAGTCCAGCACTAACTGGTCAGTTTATTTCAATAATTAATATTTAATTCCAAAGTTGAAACTGTATAATCTCAACCCGTTTGGCTCTTTCTGAGACCATAAGCCCTCTTTTTCTGCCTCGTCTCTCTGAGATCCCTTTTTCTTTGCAAGCGTCTGTAAATTATTTTCAACAGGCTGAACAGTTTGAGCTTGGTAAGCTCCTGTTGTATGGCCTATTTTCTTGCTCTTGGCTTGCTTCTGTAGCTCATCTTGAAATACTCTGTGCCATTTCCTTGCTTCTCTGGAAAAGAATGCGTTGCAATTCACACTGTATTTTACTGTCTTATGAAACAGCCACAATGATTCAAACCGAAGGTCAGTCTATCCCAGTGTCTTTCCTAGGAGCCAATGTTGGATGCCAGAGAAGCATGTAAGGACAGACCACGCTTATAGCAACAATTCCTCCAAATACGTGCTTCTTTAGCCTCCACTGATGTGTACCATTGGCATTTTTTGAGCTAGAGATAGTGGGTTTAGTCAAACTAATGAAAGAATAGTCTAGTTATTCTTTGAACTTTAACTTCTAGTGTGCATAATACCCCATGGCAAGACGTTTCACAGCTTAGCTATGCAGTCTGTGAAGAAATACCTGTTAATTGCTAGTATCATTTGATGCCATGTAGTTTTTTTTATTAGGAGATACACAGCATTATTATTATTATTATTATTAGAAGGGCCTGTGGATTTACTAGCTCCTTATTGCACCCATCCTTGTTTGTGTCTTCTGTGCTTAAAAGTGCTGGTCTGTTTAGTTGTCTTTGAGAAAAGGAGGCTGAGGGGAGAGCTTATCACTGTCTTACAACTACCTGAAAAGGAGGTTGTAGCAAGGTGGATGTTGGTCTCTTCTCTCAAGTAACAAGTGTTAGGATGTAGTGGACAGGTACGGTTGGACTCAATGATCTCAAAGGTCGTTTCCAACCAAACACTTCTATGATTCCAACATGTTTGCAACAGCCAAATCATGCATCCTTATGCTGTAGAAAACAGGGCCGGGCAGCATCCAGCAGTTGCTTTATCTTCTCTGTCACAGTACTGCATGATTGCTGTGACCCTGCTAATTTGCTGTCTTCCAGCACTGTTTCCCATCTTGCAGGTTAAACATGTGTTTTTCTTCATTCCTGTGGCAGCTGAGAACACATCTGGAAAAGTCCAGAACCTCTGTTTGTCCAGGTGTGTCAGTGCACAGCGTCAGACTAGATAAAAGATGAAACTTCAGGAGAGGTTTTGTGATGTGCACTAGGAAGGAACTGAGCTCAGTGACTCAAAAGGGGTTTTTCTTTTCAAATTCTTTGTGTTCCAATTACTTTGTACACTTCTGTGCGTTCTGTTTGGATATAACCAGTTGGATGCTGCCTCTTTAATTCTGCACGGTTTATACCAATAGCCTGTCTTTGTTATTTACAATCCTTCTAAGATCTCTGGTGTTTGTGGAGCAGACCTGCAGCAGTATGTGCTTTGCAGCTTCCCTCAGTACCTGCGATGAGGGGGGAAAAGCTCTAAGGCCTTTTTGTGCAGCTGTTGAAGGCTGGACCCAGGACTTCCTTACATCCATTTTGGCAGCAGAAGCATGCATGTCCCTCATCTCCAGACTTGACTAAAGGCTTTCACCCAGCAAAGAGAAATCTCAAAAACTGTTGAGTACAAAGACTTTCCACTCCCTGCAGTGGCACCTTGCTAAATTTTAGCACCGGATCAGTGGATCTGCCCTAATATTTGGGCTCTCAGGTTCAAGACTTTGAGCTACTTGATGCAAATGAAGGATGGTACGTGACAATAACCCATCGAGACTTGATTGAAGCCAACTTCCCATTTTGTCTTAGAACATTTAGTCCTAACACAAATGAGATGTTATTCATCAGTTATGCAAATCATAACCATTGCTAGAGTAAATTGAGATGTGAGTGGAGCTGAGCCAGACAGAGCTGGTCCTTTTTATCTTTTCTTGCTCTTTTATATCCAGAAAGGCAAGAGACCTCTCGGAGTGTCCCATCCAGTCCTGTGTTGCCATATGGTCCCTTCATCTCACCAACAGCAAATATATACAAGGTGTCTATGAAAAAGAAAAGGAGTCGATGGGTTTAACAAAACTGTCTGAAACATAAGTCACAAAACTTGACAGCTCATCCTTTCCACCTTCCCAACTACTGTGTCACTAATATTCATTGAAGCATAGAATTGAAGTGCTTTCTTTTATCACTTAACCTGTTCTTTTATGGTATACATTTTTAAAAAAAAATTGCAGCACTGTTGTCCTTTAGATCAGAGCTGCTATTCTAAGCCTGGCAAGTGTTGTTTTCTTCTGGCTGAAAAATGAATCTGTGGAATCTGAATATAACCTAGTGATTCATTACTTCATGCACTTTTCAGTTTATTGAGGCACGAAGTGTTGGATTTCATGGAGGACTGGACCTCACTGCCAAATAACAAAGTTTGAACTACTTCTCCTTGTGACATTAATTGCTAATTTATAGCTATGGAAGAGCAGGTAGAGTGGTGCAGGCACAAGATTCACCAGCAGAAATTACCCAGACTCCATAGTTACACGGTTAACAATGACTCTGTAGTGCTACTGTTAGCGTGACCCTTTCAGCATTTTTTAAGTTATTTTGGCATTTCTTGTAGTAGGCCATTCTGTCTTCAAGACACTCTTGACAGATCCTCATTAAAGACTGTGATCTTTAGAGGTGAGACTTTGTAGTTAAATACAAGTTTCAGTAGAGTTACGGCTAAAGCATAGGAAGTTTTGTCAGTGTTTCTCCCCATTATGAATGTGTCTCCCAGGCTATTTTTCAATCCCAGGCAAGAAGAGGAAGTGAACATTGTTTCTAATTGAAATTTTACTGCCTTTCCACTGGGTACCATTTAAGAAAGTAAATACGCAGAAGTCCCAAGCTTGTTTAAAACAGCTCCATAGGTTGATGGTGCTTATCTTCAGTCCACTGGTCAGCTGTCTTATATGATAACCTTCTGCCTCAACAACAGAATTAATAGCTTCCTTTTGGTTATTAATATGCCAGTTTATTTTTATAAAAGAAGTCTGCCTCTGATCCGCTGCTTTTCAGGGAAGAGGAGTGTAGTGCTGTTTTACGATGCATTTGTATGTGATTGCAGCACATCAGCTGCTCTTTGCAGTAGTGCAGGGTAGGCATCCCACTTGCTGCTTTCCCAACTGAGCTGTTGATTTTCGTAAAGATATTTTGCAAGTGCCTTACTACTCTGGCTTTATTAAGTAATGTGTAGAGGGTTACCTGTATGAGCTCTGAGCATTTTCTGGATTGATAGTTTGGGAATGACATTTGACAAACTCTAAATTCCCAGCAAAGTAGATGCAACCAATGTTTTTAATCTGTTTCCTTTAGTTAGAGCTTTGTTTCTTAGTGCTGAGTATTTCCACCAGTCAGAGCAAGGCTCCTTGCTCTAACATCTAGATGTGACTGAGTGGTGCTACTTCTGTAACTGTACCTGAGGTTGCTCTTATAGAATCATAGAATGGTTTGGGTTGGATGGGACCTTAAAGATCATCCATTTCCGACTTCATGTAGGATTAACTCAATAGGTTTTTTTACACTAGTAACATAATCTGCTACTCCAAGCCTGAGACAAGACTTGCGATGTCGTACTTGTAGTGAAACTTGAGTTGGTTTCCTGGATGGCAACAGAGGAGGAAGGTCCAGCTTGAAGGGAGGGCACAGCAACCTTGTGGGCCCTTGTTGACTGCGCCATTAGAGTAATGAAGGCTGTGATTGCAGAGCCTTGCAGAAGCTATGAACACACGCTGAGCTACAGTGAGTTATGCCTCAGGGGTCTAAAAATCCATGTGGGAGACAGGACAGCAGATGGATACAGACAAACCTCTATCTATAGCATGAGATAATGGAGAGACAAAATGATCACCAGGATTGTCACTTGTTACAGCATAGTTGTTGCTTGACTCCTGAGGAGGTCAAACTGGAAAAGAAGGATTTGGTGTCCTGTGTCTTGCTGAATGTGCTGTGGAAGATCTTCTGCCTTAGCCTGGGGCACTGCATGGGAAAAAATGTGAAGGAGCTTGTGTGAAAATACGATGTGTGGGTGATAACGCATTGCTGGTGCCTGGAGAGAGTCAGCACCTCAGCAGAACATCGTATATTTGTGAGAAGCGCAAGTCTTCCAAACAGAAAAATTGTGCAGTCTGTTGTTTTTAGAGAGTATGAGGTACTGAGCTGGTCAGCCTTCACTCTGTGGCCAGGCTTCAGTGATTTAATACTGCATATCTTCACAGCTCTACCTGACAAGGATATACTTTTATTCTGTTATGCATTAGTATAACCCAAAGAGCATTTCCAAGGAGCTTCTGAAATCTTTTTAAGATACCTGCTTTTGAGGCTCCACAACATTCAGAATCTTAAATGCTGAAAGAAGCTTAAAGGAACAAGGAGTTTTATCATCTGAATATTCAATTTTTTAATAAAAGAAAGCAGCTACTACTGAAAGGAAAGGAGGGAAAAGGCAGAACATTCTCAGGCAAATTACTGGCACAGATTCACTAGTTAAAAGCAAGGAAGGTCCTGAAGTGTAATGGAGTGAATCACTTATGACCAGCTTTATGGCAGTGTAATCTGACATTTACTTTCAATGGTAAATACAGAAAATGATAGTGAAATGTTGAAAATGCAATGTGTCATAAAACTTAAAGCCTCCTCATCAAGTTTATTATGCTTTGGAAGATAGAAGGTCTTGGTTGCTTTGTGGAATAGTTAAGATGTTTGAAATTTAGACACTGAAATGTAAACTAGTCCTTTGCTACCTGTAGGTTTGAGATGGTCAAGTATCAACATAATTACACAGCCAACCGGTTCTGCTTGAGTGCCCATCGCCCACAATTGGCTGCACATCAGTTGGTCATGAGCTGCATGTTTCCACGGAAACTGCATGTACCACTACCTGTGAATAATTGAGAATGGCAGCCGTAATGAGAGAATTTGGGGTAAATTGTGTAAATATTCGTAACTCAATTACAGTGGTAAAATATTTTCACACTAGTTGAAGATTTAACTTCCAGGCTTAAGGAGATTAAACTGAAGAGGTCCAGGAAAGAATCCATCCTTGTGAAAACCAGGGATGAGTGTCCTAAACCCATTACAAATTGCCAGAATTTTAGAGCAGGCTTTGGGAAAGTTTTATTCCCTGTGCTGCCTCAAGAGCGTGATATCCTTTGTGGTTTTGTTCTTGGGGGCAGGTCATTGAAAGGCAAAAGCCCTGGATTTGTAGCAGCTGTGTTGGCTGGGAAGTGACTGCTCAGACCCCGTTGCTTCGGGGCAGGTGCCTTTTTCTTGCCCTACTTGCAAGGGCATGTGCAGATACACCAGAGGTTTGGAATAATTCAACCAGGTTGCATCTGCCAAGCCTCCCTTGTTTTTCCTCTTCAGCTTACGTATTTATTTTTTTTTAAGTTAGATGCAGTAGCTTAATATTCAGAGCACTCTTGTGCTCTGCAGTGTGATCTGCATAAACCGAAGGAGAGATGCTACGAGCTAGTTCTTTCTGTAAAGGCAGCTTTGTGTGCGATAGAAAGAAAAAGCCAGCTGGATGTAACAGGATTCACTGTGATTGCTGTTCAGATATTGTAGACGTGTATTTATGTTGGGTTGAAGTGACCTGAAGAAATTCCCTTGCTGGTCTCTGGGCATACTGTCTCTTGCACTGAGCTTGCAGAAGAAATGTGCACGGTCGTGCCAGCAGGAGATACGTGTGCTTTGTATTAGCCTAAGGTTAAAAAGAAGTGGTGACTGGTTTGTGTGCTGCAGCTAATGAAGAGGTTTAGGCTGAGACATCAGAGTCAATTTTATACAAAATTAACTTGTCTTTGAAACTAGTTTTGTTTTATTGTTTGCCAGAAATGGTTTGCCAGAACTGGTAAAGCAGTAGAATATGCTTGTTTTTATGTGAGCCCGGAGCAAGCTGGGGTGTTGGTGTTACCTGGGAGAATGTTGTCTTCATCTGGGAAGCTTAAAAAAAATAGTGCTAGACTCCCGGTTGCTCTCGTCCGTTCTCAAACCACAGAGAGACCTTGCTTCCTGTAGCTGCTTGTGCAGTTTAGAGAAAGAATGTTAATTGATGTAACTGAGCTTTCCTCCTCAAAAGTAGTGAACTCTGAAAAGTCTCAAATCGTGAATGTTGCTAGGTTAATTGGATGGTTAAATTTAGCAAAGGCTCAACTGCACCTCACTGAATAAAGTAGAACTACCGCTTCTTATTTAAATGTCTGTTGTGATATGAGGCAGTAGCTCAGGGTGCGCTACCTTGTGAACCAAGCAGTCTAGTAAACAGTTATTATTGACTTGAGAGATGGAGCTTGTCATGAATTGCATCTGTGCTGATGCTGTCAGTTAAATTTGAGCTAGATAGCTGTAACCAGCTTTCATTCTGCTAGCAAATACCTGGGGATATATGGGACTATGTACAAGCAGTGCTTGGCTGAAGAGGAATTAGTTTTGCCTTAGTCAGTGATCCACAGCATCCAGCAGCCTTATTAATTAAAACCAGAACATGCCACAAGACAAGATCTGAGTATGTAAAAGGGAGTACCTTAAACTTCGTATTTTGCTTTTTAAAAAAACCCCAGATCGCCAAAGAAATGCTCTGCTGATGCCAGAAAGATTTAATAATAAAGAAGGTTTAAATGTGAGGAAATACTCTTGCTCAGGTTTCCCTCTGCTCATGATGCCAGAGTCTTGTCAGAGTGAAATATGTAACACTGGCTGAATGGCTGAGCAGCTTCCATCTGCTTCAGGATCTCTCAAAGATAATAAAGAATGATGAAAATTGTTTCTTCATTTTTGACCTCTAACCAACCTGTTAGCCTTATGTCTATAAAACAAGGGATGTCTCCAGTCTGGATATAAATTGTAATGCCAGTGTAGATCACAAGTCCTCTATCAATATTTGAACTAGAAAGAGCTTATATCAGTATAGCAGCAGTTTATTGTATTCATGAGAAGAACTCCATACCCTTAAGACTCATTAATTTGACAGTATCCTAATAGCAGCTTGCAAATCTTACTGCCATTTCTTGCAGGGAGTGAGGTCCGTCAGGATATACTGTCCCAAGACCAGAGGAACGATGAGCAACGTTCATTGCCCATGCATGCCATCTCTCTGCAAAATGAGAGATTTATTCTTTGCTACCACAAGGATTGGTTTCACTTATGCAACAGTAATGTGGCACTGGCCCATCCTCACTCATCTCTGTGCCTGCCAAATGCCCTCTCCCAACAATCTCTGTCTCTTCTGTGTAATACCGGCTGGTTTACTGCCATTTGAAGGCCTTTGGCTTTTTTTTCCATGTTGTTCTTTCAGCCGTGTTCTTCCTGTGTACTGTCCCCTGGCTTGCACCTTCACTGCCTTAGAAATGGCCTTCTTGCTTTCATCAGTTTGTTCTTATTCCTGAATGCCCTGTTCCTTCCTTTCCACCTTGTGCTGTAATGATACCACAACGCTGATGCTAAGCCAACCATATAAAATGATACATTATCTAACACCCCTCCTTTCCCCAAGTTCTATTTTTAATTTCTCTGCACAATTTATGCACTCTGGGCTGCAGGCACCTTGAGGAGGAGGAGGAGGAACAACACTTTTCTAACTCCACGAAGCCCTGTGCAAGCTGCTGGTAAGGGGTCTAACAAACACAGGCTGTTGCTCCGGAATAGCACATCTGTGGAGAATTGCTTGCTCAGAGCGAAACAACACTTGTACTAACTCTTACCTTTCCTCCAAGGATAAGTGTCGTGGCTTTCTGGAGATTTATATCATCTCGCGGAGGTTTTGCTACTCTATTGGGCAAACGCTGCATTCCCACGGCTGGTTTAGTCCAGCCAGGGCACCCAGTCCAGTACTGCTGATCCCCTGGTGCTGTCTGAGCTCAGCCAGTGGGATGTTGACATACATCTCCATCTAACCCTCAATCCCTCCCAAATGTCATTCATCTCTCATTTTGGTTGCAGCACAGTCTGTCTCATTTGCTTACATTCCTTAAACTCTCACTGCAGTAATTCTCAAGGGATAGTAAAAAAAATTTTTTTTTTAAAAAAAGAAGATTGGGTCTAAACATTGTTGGGAAAATGTTAAAGATTGGCAAGCCACCATGAGGCTGTTGGCTTAAGAAAGATTTAGAGGGCTTTAAATAGCAGAGGTCATATTGGCTGTGGAAGAGAAAAAACCATGAATTATGTTTGCTGTAGTTGGAAAAATTTGTGGAAAACTGAGTATTTCAGCACAGGAGTCATAGAACTAGACATGAACCTGAAAAAGTTGAATGGGGGTATAGAAACACTGTCCTTTCTGTGTTTCTTTACAGCTAGCACATTCATCTGGGCTTTGGTTTTAGTGTGACATGAAAGGAGGGTCCTTTGCAGAAAGCCAGGAAATCAGGACATGGTTTTCCCTGCAAGCATCTGATTTGTCCATTACAAAAATTAAAAGGCAGAATTTGAGATAACTGGCCGCCACGTCTTCCGAAATCTTCCAGTGCCATCTATTTAAACTAGCATGTTAATATGGAAGAAAATTGCTCTGTCACACACTTTCTCCATCTGTAAAAAACGCTCAGATCTTGAGGTGCTGCGGAGTGTTTCAGTGATTGAGAAAAGAAAGGACAGATGAGGCACAGGCTGGTGTTAGGACTCACCTTTGTTGCCTCTGGTTTCTGGTTTTGTATGGGACAGAGATTCATTATCCTGAGCTGCGTGTCTTTGCTGTGGGGTTCCAGGAGCCCCTGTCCTGAAGGTGCCTTTTGCATGGCTTGGATGTCTCTCTGTTGGAATGCTTTTTTTCTGGGAAACACAATAATTGAGTGGTTCATTGGAAAGCCTTGTTTGCTTGGTGGTCTGTCTTTGGTAATTACTTGTGCTGACAACAGAGCCATTGGCTGAAGCAGCCAGCATGCCGCAGGCCTGGATGTAGACTGCAGTGCTGCTGGACTCCGACCAGAGCAATGTTTGTTCACCTATAGCAAAAAAGTGAAATTGTGTTTATAATCCTTGCCATGTCCCTGCAGAGCTGTCTCATCCATGTACCTTTGAGGCTCATGTGAAGAGACATCGTTATCCCTTCCCAGCACAGGCACCAAGTATTAAGGGAGGGGTTATCCATTGCTTGACTGAATCTCTCTCCCTCCTTTGCATTGTATCCCACAGGAGTATCTTTTGTAATGCTCGCAGTAGCCTCTGCTCCCTTCAAAAAAACGCAGAGTCTTGTGGGGCACTGCCTGTGTTCTGGGGCACTGGCATAGTGCCTGCGACAAGATGATTAGCGTGGATTTGCTGGCTGGTGGGATAGAGGCTGAGTGCGCCTGTTACCATGCTCATCCTACTGGTGTTGTCCCTGTTAAGGGAAGCGAGGAGCATTTCCCTGCTGCGTCCCCAGGATATGTGCTAGTCTAGCCCGTAGGAGCTTGTGTTCTTTGATCTGCTGCAACACATCTGCTCAAAAGGATTAGCAGAAAACTCCCTTCTCAGCAGCTCGCAGTCGTCATATACCGACACCTGTATTTTGGCATTTCAGGCTAAGCCTGTGCACTTAAACAAATAAGCTAGCTCAGTTCTAGATGGGTAAAATTGTAGGATGAGCCTGCATCAATTAGAGCTGGTGAGACTTCTCAACACTCCTGCTGTTTGCTATCATAAACATCTTGCATATGTTTGCAGCACAGTGGAAAAGACAGACTTATGGGGTAAATGCTTCTTTCAAAGCAACAAATCAACTTCCAGATAACTGAAAAAGCCACAATCACTTTCAGAACAGGTAGAGGATACAGAAGGAAATGCTGTTGCCAAACATCTGGTATGTGGTCTGCAAACATTACAAGAGGAGGGTGGGGAATACCTGCAGTTGTGGGTCTCCTAGGCTGTTTGTCCCTGGAGTCCAGACTGTTCCCTAGGGAATGCTTGATTAGCAGCTCTTCTGACAGGTTACAAAGCAAATGGAGCTCAGTGCATGGAATTTCCTTTCACAATCAGCCTAAACTTTTCCTATGGATAAATCTGGGTGCTTAACACTTTTCAGATCATTGATTTTATAAATCAAACTGGGAAGCCCTCACAGTTCTAAATAAAGAATATTTAAAATAAAGAATGTATATCAGTCTCCAAAGCGATGATTCCATACTGTACCAGCTCTCTGCCTGGATTCAGTCTCTCCTGTCTGACCCTGCAGCAGGAGCCAAGTATACCTGCCCGTCAGAACCTCAGAAGAAAAATAATACACTATAGCCTCCTTATTCCCTGTTTCACGTGGTCCATATGAAAGCTCCATTGGCTACTTCTTAATTCAGACATGTCAGCTTTCTTCCTAAGTGAATCAATCTACTTTACCTTAATTTTATTACATAGTAGGTTCCTTCAGTCGTATTTTCTATGCTTGTCACTTTTAGTAAGCCTCTTGGTTGCATGTTGCTCGATGTGGAGTCCAGCTCATGTGAATATCCCCGTTGATACCAGGGAGCTATTCCTGTGCTCCTTCCTGAACTAACTTAGCTTTGCTTTCCTGAAATCCAGTACTGCTGCTATCCTGCATTTGGAGATTATAAAAATCAGAAAGCTGTGAGCTCTCATTTAGGCTTTCTCTGGATTAATTCCTGTTTGAACTTGAAAAGATGTTTTAGAAAAGCATCCCATCTTAACTTAACTTGACAATGGTTGGCAGCGTGCAGTCCTCTGCAGTCCATGGTATAGTGTTTCAGTGGTTATTTAACCTCTCTGTTAAAAGTTCTGCCCTTCACCCTTCCCCTTCTCTTTACAAAGAGTCTCTAGACTCCTCTGAACTTTCTGGTTTTGTGGTGGCATTTAGTTACTTTGATTCAGTTACCTTTCAGTCGTCTCTTTGATAAGGTGAGCAGATTGACATCCTAGAACCTTTCTCTAAAATGAGGGTTCTCCATGGTTTAACCATTCCTACAGCTCTGGACAGATTCAGTGTTATCGATATCTGTCTAGGAGAAGTACCAAATGTAGAGGTAGCGCTGTCTGCCCACTCCTTGCCAGTGTCTCCGTGCAGCCCAGGGCTCTCTTCTATGCTTTTCTTTCTTACAGACCTGGTTACAGCATCACGTGCTGTGTTAAGGATGCAGCTCCCTGGCACAGAGGCTGTTCAGACACAAGGTCTGTAGGAAGAGATAACATTTTTATTAGACTAGATAACACAGATGGAAAAAATGAATGAGAAACCCTTCATCAAATAAGATCCTCCTCCACCCCCGCAAACTTAGCTTTTCTTGCTTCTTTTTTGCTGCCTAGTGATCAAGACTGTTGCCAAATACTTTGACCTTCATTTTCAGTCTTTATTCTATCCTTTCTCTATAGGATTCTTCTGGCCTCACTTTTAGCCAGACAAGTCTCATCATGTCGGGGTTCTGCTTTGTTTAAGGGATCACAATATTCCTTCTGCAGGCTGGTGTTTCTCCCTGCCTTGAGAATTTTGTAGTTGACATTTACCCCAAGCACCGCAAAAGTAGACTCAAGGTCTCCTTTTAAATTAGGAACTAAACATGCATGGCACAACTGCACAAAAAGACCCTTATCTCTTAGTTGGTTTTTCATTACCTCCTGTGGCTCTAATCTGATTGCTTTGCATATATTAATGAATAAGGAAATAAAATACTTGTAATAATAGGTGCATGGCATTCTGGGATTGATTTATTTATTTATTTTCCAAAAAGGACATGCTCCAGTATTTGTTCCTTTAGGCAGTCTTGGGATGATGTTGGTAACTCCTTAGTCATTCTTCGGGCTATAATCACAGTGCAATTAGATGATGTAATGAACTCCATTCCCTGCTGGCTGTTCTTTTTCCAGGAATACCAGTATTTGAGCTGTGACTTCGTTTTGTGATTTTGTTCGGTACTTTGTAGATGTACAGAAAAGAAGCCAGCTTTCTCAGGTATTTAATCTCAGAAGCTGCTTTGAAACAAAGGGCTGAAATGAAAGGCTACAGCCCGAACACCTCTCCACCACACCCATGAAACTCACCTCTGGCTTTGATACTGAAACATAAATACTCGAAAAAATCTTGATATTGCTTACTTTATTATAGAAATAAAGCAAGTATAAAAGCATGTGCTGTTCTAGCAGACACAATGACAGAAGGATCCAGGCATTCCATTTGTGGTCTCCTTCAGGAACACCAGTATCTGTTTTTCAAATAGTTGAAGGGAAAGTCTAGATAATATAAAAAAGCAGTTTTACTTTAGGGAAGAACAGATGCTTGCACTGAGAATGTGACTGGTTTTCACGTTATCCAGGGCTGTCAGTGGGTGTTGAATATTTATATACTGTAGGGAAAAGGTGATGAACTAGTTTGCTTCTTACTAGCTTTTTCAGCAGGAGTGAAAAAGCCAAGAATTCTCAGATGAAGCTTCCTGTTAGTTGTTTTGAGCGTGTGCATAGCAGGGATCGTGTGGAAGAGTTTGTGGGTGATGAGAGAAAACTCCCCTGGGTTATCTAGCAAGAGGTTGGGGCAATTCTTACTCCTCAGCATGTGCTTGGTTTGACAGTGAAAATAAATAAGAGGGACCTAGGGATGAGAGTTCTTCTATTTATGAAAGGAAGCCTATGGAAGTGTTTTGTATCATGTTTTCTTTACAGTCTGTAGGAGCTGACAGCCTCTGATTTTAACCTCTACACAGCTGTAGATGCCATAACGTATTCGAAAAGCATGATGATCATTGGGCATTGATGGCCTGTAGAGATGTGCCTCTTTCAGCCCCCTTACTGCTGTCCTCGAAAAAATCAAAAATCAAAATATAACTTCCCCACACTTGAAATGTTGAGTTCTCTGTCTCTTTTCTCTCCCAAATGGTGATAAGTGTAGAGGTATTAAAGTGAGAACATCTATGGCTTCCTTCTATAATAGGTGAGAGCCTGAGCAGATGGAATATTTTTACCAGAGGCCAGGTCAGGACAATCTTTTCACAGCAGATGTGTACTTGAACAGGTCTCTGTTGATATGATTTTATTTTCCCTTGGAGGCACTTTCTCTGTGACGAGTCGGGTTGTCATAAGCTTTCCCTCCTTGGAAAGAAGGATGTGAGAACGTGCGTGCAGGCATGTATTCTCTCCCTAAAAGCTGCCTCCCTGCCATTGTGGTGCTGCTCACCCATCCTCTTCTCTGCTACCTTCTTCTCTTGAAGACTTACCCATAAACGGCTTCCAGCTTCACAAGAAGGAGAATGTAACACTGGGAGATGAAGTAATGTCTTTAAACTCGTCCAGTGGTGCAGAAAAGAAACTGCTTGTGAGAAGCAGCTGATAATGGCAAGTGAAGTTCCTTCTAGAAATGAAGCATTAAACTACGTGGCATATTTGCATCTCTGCCAGTCCTGTCCCTGGCTATTACGGAGATGGGGAGACTGAGTGTAGTGCCTGTGGTGCATGTCGTCTGTGGGGTTATGGGTCCGGGTAGCATGCGTATTGTCAGCCTGAAGGCTAACATGAGCGTGTGTGTATTTTAGAAATAAGCTAGAACGCCTAATGAACGCAGAAGTAAAGTTGTTTGCCTATGTTTATTAACTTTGATCATTTGCAAGCTTGAGTTGCTCTGAACTAGGTATTCCAGAAAGGTCTAATTTGCCACCAGCCAGTCTACATTAACTATATATCAACACAACTTTATCAGTGAGCAACCTGGCATTTTAAGCAGAAGGCTGTTTCCAGGAGTTCTCATCAGTTTCTTGGCTCAGGGCTGATGGGCTCATTGAGTCTAGAGGACTCGCCCAGCATTGCTTTGTGGGGCTTGGGAGAGAACGGATTTGATCTGTGAGTAAAAATGAAGGCTGCTGTGTGTTTCACTCTTATTCTCTGCTGCAGTGAAAGGGAGATTATGGCTGTGCTTTCAAATTTCTGGAAGTTGTTGACAGGGACAGCAAGAAATCTCAGATGCTATCTGTATCCCTGAAAGTTGTTTTATTCATTTCTAGCTACAATAAATTTCAAGGAGGAGAGGAAAAAATGGCATGTCTATTCCTTCTATTCCATTTCAAGTGCCTTTTGGGCAGCTCACCGCCCTTCTTGGTCCATTAAGCCATTCGTATTTTCAGCACTCAGCTTTTGGAGGGCAGGCGGAGGAAGAGTTGTCCAGAAGCCCCAGTGCTGCGCGCCTTTCATGGGCCAAGCCTGGGGGAGGCTCGTGTACAGCTCTGTTTCATAGTTCCCATGGCAGGAATGGAAGTTTGGAATTTTGCTCCCTTCTGTGGGAAGGCAGGAAGAGGGACTCTAATTCTTACCCACAGGTAGTCAAGGAGGGGGTTCACTTGTCACCCTGAGAACAGACTAGCCTCTATTCACTCCTTTCCTTTGAGGTGCTGCTTTCAGCCTTCTGGGGAAAGGGTATAGGATCCCATTGGTCTTGTTGATTTTTTTTTTTTTTTTTTGGTGGCTGTTCCTGTTTCTGTCTTGGGGGAGGGCGAAGTCTGGCTCCAGCAGTCTCTTTCAGTCTCCCTGATGCTTCTTAACCTTTCTGCTTCCTCTCTGCCCCCAGGCTGGGCAGATCGTCCACCTAGTCACGCTTCACACTGATGTTCTCACAACTGCCATCCCATGCCAGTGAAAGGCTCTTGCAGTCCCTGCAGCCCGAGAACTGGATGACTGTGTATTTCTGTGGGAGCTCCGTCTGGGTTGCCACATCCATTCTGGCCAGCGCAAGGGATAGAGTTTTCCACTGAATGGATACCATAGCTAAGCTCCTTCTGAGAGGGTGATGACCACCAACTGAACACACCTCTTGAGCTGGTAGGGTGATTATCACCCTTACCACGCAAACTGCTGCGCCACAATCTGCTTGCAGTGCTACTGGTTGCTCATGCTCTCTGGGCTGCTCTTTGTAGGCGAGACGACCACCTCTGACACGTGCCTGTGTAGTGCAATCCCCTTGGCACCGAGGGTGCATGAGCAGCTGCTGCCCAGCTCTGGCATCATCCTTCCAAGGAAAGTCATGCTCCTGTGCTGCCCTGAGCTACCCAATTACCCTGCTCACGGTTCTGAATAAACACCCCACAAGCTGAAAGGGTGTTGGCTTCTTCATAAGTGTTTGCCTGAAGGGAGTGGTGGGTTTGTGAAATAGATGGATAAACTCAGAGAAACGGGCTCTGTTTAAGGCGTAATGAGAGCTGCAATTGTATTCTTTAGTCTTCAACAATCTCCCGGTACTTTTATGAAACCTTAACAAAAGCCGCTTTAGGAGCTTCTGCCTTGGGAATCCTTTGCCTGAAGGGCACCAGATTTGGACTCTAAATCTTAATCTTCATTTCACGAGGCGCCTGCTCATTCTTAGACTATTTTAGAGCACTCGGAGCTTACTTTTAAGCCAGGATTCTTCTAAGAAAGATTTTTAACTCTGGCAGAAGCTGTACATAGTTGTAATATTTTTCCTTTGGGAAAGTTGGCACTGATCATTTATGTTCTAAGAAAAGAGTGGTTTTCATTTTACAAAAGAAAGGGAATTAAACCCCAGGTTAGGAATAGTGAGAATAAAGAATTACCCTGGTTTTATTTGTACAGGCCACGTACTTCCGTACACAGCCCCAGTGGCATGGAAACCCCATGGTGACCCTGTCATTGTGCCACACAGAGTGGAGGTTAATCTGGTGAGCAGTAGGTAATGAAATGAGCAGTTTTAGCTTTTTTCATTGTGTTAGTAGTGCAGATATTAAGGGCTCTAAGTGGGAGAAATACACTTACTACTGTTTTGAGGAGTGTTTATCTGAAGAGCAAGTGTAAAATGTCGTTATAAAGAAGTCTACAACCTTGTCTATTTGTGTTTATATTTTTGGTCAAAGACCGAGAGGTAAGAAATACAATTTATCAGAAGGAAAGGCATGTGTTTATGGCTGTGGTATTAACTCCAGGCATTAAGATGGCAAAGGACAGAGAAGGGGTTTTCTAGGGTATTTTACTATTCTTCCTTTTGCCTGCTTTTTGTGTTCCTTAATCCCTTAGTAGCTCAGTTTCCTACCTGTAAATTGGAGTGAAGATTCCTACTAAAACGTTCTGGTTTCCTGGTGAGACAATAAGAACAGACAAGTTAGAGCAGGTCATTACTGGCTAGCAGCAAGGTAGAGGACATAATTTGCAAAGAAAAAGACTCACCTATTGTATTAGCTATGCAGTTAAATTGGCCTCATAAGGTTTCCTAAGACAGAACTAAAAAGAAAGCTGTGATACTGGCATGCACACTCGCTCAGACTTTCGGAGCAGACACGTCCTGGACCTGTAGCAAAGTTTCTGGTGCTGTTTTAAGGCAAGATTGGTGGCTGCATAGCAAAGTAACCCAGGGAGCAGTTGCCTGTGGAGACAGCACTTGCTTAGGGATCTTGGTGAATGGACAGGCTGTGCCTGGACTCCTAGCACAGTGGAGTGCCTTCTGTGAAGATCCCAAACAGTCTTTCTGACATATGTGACAAAAAAATCTAAGTAAAGGTGTTCAACATCTTGATAACTTAGTTTTTTTAAATCGTATCCTTTTGAGATCTAAATGTTACAAGAGGAGGGTTGTGTTATTCTTGTGTTGGCATCTCCTGGGATGACTTTCACGTCATATGGAAGTGATGCTTTGAAGCTAGTCTCTTTACTGCTTGTTGTCTCCTATAATCTTCTGTTCTCCCTCAAGCATCTCACACCAACCTCCTTTCTCTGCTCCACTTCCATTGTAACTGCACGGTTCTGCATCCTGCAGATTCTCAAAACTACCTAAATATATACCACGGGAAAGGATTTCCAGAAATCAGAATTGCTTAGGGTGCCTTTCACAAGCAGAAGCTGTAGGAGGAAGAAAGTTGAGACTCTGCCCAGCCTTGTGTGTGCTTGTTTTCCTATGTCCCTGGCCCAAGAAAGTGGCTTTCTGTTTGATTATAGACACAACAACGCTTCTGCTGCTGAGCTCTGATAATCAGGCAAAGCACGGCCTTGGCAGAGCAGTCTCTCCTTGTTTTGGTCACTCAGTTGGCCTTTCTTTCAGGACCTGTTGTGCTCTGTGGGTGGGGAGGACATGCTGCTGCTTATTCTGGATAGTGTTCCTCTTACGGTCCTTTGTATCCTGTCCATCCTGGCAGTGCTGTGAGTTGTGATGCACAGTCACATCACTCCCATCTCTCCTTTGGCAAGACCAGCACCTGCTTTTCCCTAGAACAAGGCTAGGAGCAGTGAATACCAGACCTACAGGAAATTGTTCCTGGACTGGAAACCAAAGCAGAGAAGCCTGCCACAACCAGACAGAAGAGTTATTTGAATTAAAGGCAGCTGCTATCCCCAGCTGTGCGCTGCATACCAGTACACAGTGTCATTTGATGGGCAGATGGCTACCTACTTCTGTTTTCAGGGGAGTTTGGTTTCTGCAGCTTTCTCCCTGCTGTCTTGAAGAGCCAGTTTTTAAGTTTAGAGCCCCAGGGTGAGTGGGTGGGAGATGTTCTGCGAAGAAGGGTGAAGTGGGAGTGTCAGTGTGAGAAACTGGAATTCTACCTTTTCCAGGCCACCCTGAATTTTTGTGTCACTGGGGAGATGGGACCAGGTGTGCTTTCTGATCTCCACATCCCTTCAGGGCTTTTATTCTGAGAGTCTGTTGCATTCTTTAGGTCAGTGGCCTGGGGGAGAAACGTATGACAACCATGGTAAAAAGGAACTGGAGGAAGGAGCTGGGATTAAAATAAAAATACCCTCTCTTCTTTTTTTCATGTTTCCCTGCTTTTCAAGGATGTTGGCTCACTCCCTCACAGGGCTTCTGAACAAAATGAAGTGTGCATGTGGCTCTGCACATCCGATCTGGCACAGATGTGGATGTTTGCATGGGTCTGGATGTTTGCATGGGTGCCCACCACTTTTCCTGACTGCTTCTAACATGTGGATAAGAGATGGAAATGCAAAATGTGTGTGCACATGCCAGGCTTCCCTCCAGCATACAGGGAGAGCCACTCACACGCGGGATACTTGTGTGCACACTTGCCCCACAGGTGGGAAGCTCAAGTTTATGCTCATCGGTTTGATTTTTGTCTTTTAAAGGTGTCACTGGTGGAGTATGATGTGGCTGAACAAAAATGAACTCTTATAAGTCAGAGTGCTTATAAAAATTACACGTTTACAGAGAAATGTTTCTGTGGCTTTTGTTTTATAGAGCCCCCTTTGCAGTCAAACAGGTTGTTATCAAAGGATTATAAAGGAATTGTGTTCACAATTTATGTTTCACGTAAAACTAATAGTGTTGAACCTCTTCTTTAGTCCCTGAGACTATGGACAATGAAAACCAGATGCAAACTCAGCTGGGAGAGTCAAGATAAGGCTTTACAGTAGATGATTAACCAGGCTGTTGGTACCTCCTCCATTTAATGAGGGTTCTTTGCTCTAACAGCACAGCCTGCGGATGGCAGCTTAGTTTGCCTGGATCCCAGAAGAGGGCTTGTGCTGCCATACAGATCTTTTCCTGGGAGGAAGGTGTCAGCTCTGCTGTCCCGATTCCTGGCTTGTTATCATAGGACCAAGGCCTGGGGAAATGGTTAAAGAGAGTCCTTTAGAGGTCAACCTAGCCCACTCCCTGCGCAAGCCAAGTCCAGCTTTGGTTGGTCTGCAGCAAGGACTGTCACAGATGTGGTTTGGGGGGGTGTCTCTTCCCAGAGAATGGGCATCTGCCAGGAAGGGGTGATGAGAGTTCCCCTCCGGGTGCTTAATGCATCTGCTGCCTTTTTGCAATGAAGCACTCATGCCTGCTCTAGCCATGCAGACTCTAAGGAGGTGTCAAGAAGTGGCTGGGTTAAAGGAGGAAATGTGAGAGTGTAAGAATGGATGTTTTTCCTAAAAACTTTTATGGAAAGAGTGCAGTAAGTTAGGATTTAGGCATTCAGAATATGCATGAGAGGTAAGGCTGCTCCTTGCATTTCCAGGGGTTCGGGTGAAGAGTTCTTGTGCAGGTGCTGACCACGTGGAATGTTTTGGTTTTCCCTGCCAAGGAAGGCACATCTGCAAACCATGAGGACAGAGCTTCTAGCAAAGCTGGAAGGTCTGAGCTGGCTGGCCTTGTCTGCAGGGTGTTTGTGTAAGAGTATAAGAAAAAGGATAATGCTCCACTCACTGTCTGTTTCAGATCAGTTTTTGAATTACAGAAACTCTGACCATATTTGTGTTTGGTGCAAATTAGGAATTTTTGCCCAGATGTAATATCTGAAGCCTGAGTTTTTAACTACTGAATATTGTTCCTTGTTTGTTTGTTTGTTTTTCTCATGCCTCCCACTCTGAGGAAGTTGCCGGTAGGCATGGTTTGATTTCAGAGAGATGATGCCAGTCCACCCTAGCAGTTTAGTTGGAAAAAGTGGTTGATACCCAAGAGCTGGTTGTACTTTTTTGAGTTGCCTTGTGCTCAAATGTAAACAAATAATGCCTAATTTCTTAACGTTTTCTGCCAATTGGTGATGATGTCAGAACTGAGTTGGGAAGATTTGTTTCCTATGAGGGCAGGGAGGCACTGGCACAGGCTTCCCAGGGAAGTTGTGGATGCCCCATCCCTGGAGGTGTTCAGGACCGGCTTGGATAAGGCTTTGAGCAACCTGATTGAGTGGGAGGTGTCCCTGCCCATGGCAAGGGGGTTGGAACTGGATGGTCTTTAAGGTCCCTTCCAACCCTAACCATTCAGTGATTCTTTGAAGGTAAGTTGAGACCGATTACCTTGATCCATACAGGACTGTAGGTGAGGCATTCCTCTATTAATCCTTTACCTTTAAGTGTGCTGCTCTACAAGATTCTGCTAGAATAAAGACTTTTCAGCTTTGGAGTGATGAGCAAAGTCCATTTTTCTTAAACTTCAGATTTATTTAGAGGTAGCGTGGTGGGGTGTTTTTTCTGAATTAACAAAGCGAAGCGTAGAAAAGATGATGCTGTCCACCTGCAATCCCTTGTCGCTGCATACATGTCTTCCTTATGGGCAGTCTGTGGGCTATAGGAAAAGTGACTGCAAAATTCAGCAAACGTGCATCGTTTTGGGCATATGCACAAATATGATGCAAAGAAAAGAAAGATGAATTCCAAGACAAATATTCAATGTGATGATAAATCAGAAGTCTGTATATTGTAATTTGGAGCAGCACTTCTAGATTTTTTTCATAGGGTGTGAATGATCTGAAATAACTGAGTCAAATGATATTTTTATTTTTTCCCTTCCCTAGGGAGAATAGAAGGGACTGGCTGGTTTGGTCCCACCCGTCCTTTATTCTGCAATCTATTTATAGACTCTGCAGAGGGCAAGGAGGGAGGGAGGCCTTGGAGAA
Organism: Clamator glandarius; assembly: GCA_033459285.1. Classification (NCBI taxonomy): domain Eukaryota; kingdom Metazoa; phylum Chordata; class Aves; order Cuculiformes; family Cuculidae; genus Clamator; species Clamator glandarius. The sequence continues at coordinate 1,096,025 of JAUNZM010000054.1, forward strand.
ACACTGGGGCTTGGCCTTGTTTGTTCTACAGTGGAAACCCTGGCTTTAACCCCTTCCCTGCTGAGCTGTGCCGGGAATAGCCAAAATCTTTTATCTTTGGCAAATAAACAAGTGCATCTCTTTCTGTCTGTTCTATAAATAAAATACGTGTGTTGTTAACTCTACATTATTACGGAGTAGCTGTCCTTCAATATTTATGAAACTGCCACCTGTGCTGCGTGTTGGCATTGTCTTAGCGAGGTGGCAGCGTGTGCGTGTAGCACCCGTGCAAAGCTCCCATCCTTTCCAGAAGATTTCTGTGGACTCCGGTGGCAGCAGGTGAAAGGAAGAGCAGGCGCCAGCTGATACTTTCAGATTTCACTGTGTTGATGAGATAAATGGAATAGCCAGAGGGTTACTAATACCCTTTAAAAGAAGAAATATTCTCTCTCCCAAAAGGATGTGGAAAAAAATTAGAGCAATTACATTTGTATCGTGAACCTCTGTACCAAAGGGAAGAGGGAAGGGGAGTGGGGAATGCAGTGGAAGGAACAGGACACACAGTTCCCATTCTGTGCTCCAGACTAAACAGCAAGGCTTAAAACTGGGGCAGGAGAAGATGATTATCAGTATTTTTCTTAACTATATTTGCTCACAAATGTGGAGGTGAGCAGGGGTCTGTTTCCCAGCCTCACTATGATGTAGAATGTTAAAGGTGTGCATTCTGATGCTATAGGGTGCTGCTCCTGTGCAGCTTTATTTACGTACACAAAGACAGCAGGCTCATGCTAGCACCCTGCATTGGTAGAGCAGCACTTGTCAAAGTCAGTAGAAAACAAAGGTGGTGCTTTTTTCAGTTAATGCCAATTGATTTTTCCTTATTAAACTGAATTTTGTCTGCTGCAGCCTTGGCCGTTGCATAACTGGAGATGCCCTGCTTGCAAATGTCTGTGAAGTCAGTCTATTTTCCATCTGTAAGTAATGTTTTAGTGTTTAATGCAATTTATCTTCACTCAAATTGCAGAAGATGTCAACACTAAAACATTTGCTACAGACATCATAAACTCGAGACATTGGCAGGCACTGCTGAACAGAGCAGAAACAGTGGCAGCGAATACATATTTTTAAACCATCTGGTATGCAAGTGCTATTGGATCAAAAATGACATGGTGTAAAAAACCTCACCGCTGTTTGTCAGATGACCTTTGGGCAGTCAACGGAGAAGTCAGTACCGCATGCAAATGCACTTGAAATAGCACGTCTTGTCTCGCTTCATACTCCTGGGCCTTGTTCCTTCACTCGCCAGATTTCAGAAACTAATAGGCTTATTTAATAACGTGTAGAAGAAGCTCGGATAACCCAGTGCCTTGAGGGCTTTGCACAACACTCAGCTCTAGGAATAGGTGCCTCCTTGCGTCTGTGGCCTGCAGGGATGCAGAGCTGCAGGAGCTGTGTGGTGGCAGAGATCCCTCTTCTTTTTTCCTCCCCTTGTCTGTTTTGATGTTTTGCTTTCTATCCAGCTTTTCCTTTGTCAGGAGCAGCTTGCACGGGTGCTATATACACAGGCACGCTGTTTATCTTATCTTTGTGGGATATGTCAGTAGTGGGAAGGGGACGTGTGGGGCTCTTCATGTTTTGATGGAGAAACCCCTTGAAAACAAGTAGCCTGGATATCGCCAGGCTTTGGCTAAGGGCAGCGTGTGCTTCAGCAGGGACATCTCTACAGGCAGCTGTTCCTGAAATAAATGTTGCAAAGTCTCTAGAATTTTCCCCTTTCCTTCTCAGAGGATTTCTAGCTCATTTCTGACCATGCGTCAGTTGAGTGTGCATTTACTGCTGTCTATAAGCAGCAGCCAGCATGAGAAATGTAAAATTTCTCAGCTAGCCCCTACAGCATGATTGAAAGTAGGGCCCATATGAGACAAAAGTCTTAAAGGTGGAGTGTGTGCAGTCTCCCTCCATTACAGTGGCTCAGAATGACCCCCGAGAACAGCAGCAGCCAGTTCTTGGTGTTAAAAAGGCAGTTACTATGAAAGCCCCATGCCAGGCCACCCTCACACAGAGTAACCATGATTCTACCTTTCATTGTTAAATCAGGCTTTATACAAAGATTCCTTAGAATTCCAAGCATGGTAAAAACAATTGAAGGAAAATGAAGGTACACTTTTTCAGCAGTAGTGACAGGTTTTCCCTACAGCATCTCTCTGTCTCAAAGTGGATATAAAATATGTCCACAACATTTTTTAAGACAAACACTTCAGTACTGCACAGGTATATGAAGAAATCTTCAGCACCTCCACATTTCGTTTTGCTTCAGTTTTTTTTTTTTTTTCCCTTTGGAGAATGAGGTAATTTCCAGATTAATGCTGTCTCTTTGTGAACAGACTTAACTGGGTTGCTCTAGATCTCTTTGTCTTGGAGGATGAATAATACACAGGTGATAGCAATGTGAGTCATTTGCTCCTTTAAAAGCAGCTGATATTATGTTTTCGTTAGGCAAAAAATTAAGAGGCTCAGTATGGATTAAGCACCTGAGTTTTACAATCTCAGCCTGGTAGGTTTATGCATACAGGAAAGACAGGCATATCTCCTGGATGGTGAAGTTGCACTGAATGAGTGTAATGTCCTCATTTGGAAAGCTCTTCTGTAGACAGATATTCTTTCCTGAAAAGGAGCATTGCTTAGTTTTCAGACCTTGTCCTCAAGGAGGAGAAATGGGGTGTCCAGGCTTCCTGGAGATTACAGAATCATAGAATGGTTTGGGTCAGTAGGGACCTTAATGATCATCCAGTTCCAACCCCCCTGCCATAAGCTCGGACACCTCCCACTGGATCAGGCTGCTCAAAGCCCCATCCAGCCTGGTCTTGAACAATTATGAGTGGGGTGTGTTTAAATTAAATTTCTTCCAGAGCCCTTAGCATTGAGAGGGCAGGGAGGTGAACAAATAGACCAAGGAGTGGACTTCCTCCAGCACATGTGCACTGGCAGTTTCTGGTTTTGCATCCGTCTAGACAGAAATGTGTACAAACTTACATGTTCTCCCTCCTGGGGCTAATGAATGAAATGGGGAGATGACATAAGGCGTGCTCGTGCATTCTTAGATATTATTTTCCTTATTCCCATAAGAAAGCTATTGATATCAGAAAGTTCAGGCTTTAAATAAGCTAAAACCAAAATACAAACCTATTTTTTAATGACTTTAAAATATCCTGACATGTTTACCAAGCTGGCTTCAAACCAGCTTCAACACATGTAAACAGTTAATATATTGTATTGCTGAGGCAGAGGATTTCTCCTTTCTTACAGTGTAGGTTAGTAAGTGCTTTTCTTCACCACAAAGCACTACAAGGGAAGGAAGATATAAATGTAAGCAACAGTGACACCTGACACAGTGTCAGTCTCCGAGCATCCTCTTGATACATACTCGCACTACAATACTTTCTCCAAAGTCCTGTTTTCTATTCAGGCACACATCAGAAAGAAAAAGAACACAAAACTGCAGTGCACAGCCTTCAGTGTAGCTTTCTAATGCTATATTGCTTAATAATTTAAGGACAGTGATAGCCTAAAAGTTGCAGTCTTAGCAGCTTCACATAACCTACATTAGACAGAGGGTGAATATTATATTTATTATGTACTCAAGATGTCTGGCTTTATCAAGATGAAGTCTTCGCTGTGTTTGGCACTATATCACTTAGAGGGGCTCAGCTATATGTTATGTGTTACTCACAAATCCATCTATAATCAGTTTAAGGGGCTGGTGTTCACTGCTTCCCTCAGTGCTACGCGTGGGCCCTCGCTGGAAGAAACAGCAGCTCTGCTGGGACAGCACAGAGTGAGGAACCAACTTAAGTGTCATAAAATTATAGAATGTCCTGAGTTGGAAGGGACCCACAAGGATCATTGAGTGCAATTCCTGTCCTTGCATAGGACAATCCCAAAACTCACACCATGTGTCTGAGGGCATTGTCCAAATGCTTCTTGAATATTGTCAAGCTTGGCACCATGACTGCTTCTCTGAGGAGCTGTTCCAGTGATCCACCACCCTCTGAGTGAAGAACCTCTTCCAGATATCCAACCTAAACCTCCCCTGATGCATCTTCCTGCCGGTCCTTCAGGTCCTATCGCACTGCCATGGTCTTCTGCTCCTGGAAGCTTTCCATTTCCCTGCAAAGATGCCCATCCTCAGTGGATCCCTGTGCTTAGTGGCACCGGGAGCAGTGCAGCTCAACTCCCACCAGCCCTGCTAGCTCTGCTGGTGGTGTGGTCTGCAGGCGAAGGTGATGTTTTCTGGTGTGATGCTTTTGGAAATCGTCTCTTTTCAGTTATTTCTATTTAGAAGTGTGACATCAGTGCAGTGCTAAGAGATCATGGCAATCACTTTTAAGCAAGGTAATTTCTGAGTTCAGGGGACTTTGAATTCAAGTTATAAAAGATCGTAATGTTATTTTCTTACACCGTTAAGGTTTTATCCGAGTACTAAACCAGAAAAATACATTCATCTTTTGAGAATGCAGATACTTTATGGGGCCTGCTGTTGAGTATAACAGGAAAGGATATGATTTCAGGGCTTAGAAGATGTGTAGAGAGAACCGATTTCCTCCGGAGATGACAATATTTCCATAAATGTGGTAGAGAACGTTGTGGTAATGGCAATGACACACATGCAAAAAAAATCTGCATTCTTCCTCTCATACTAGTTTCTTCTTTGTGAGTTTAGCTAGATTTTGGATTTCAGCTGACAGCCATCGTGCAGTCTCCAGCTCACTGGAGTTACTTGTGTGGACTGATCTTTATTTTCTCGAAGGATTCCCAGTTTTCTGGATTTTGGTATTACTGTTAGATGTTTGCCACCTACCCCTCTCAGCTCTGGATTATACTGCCAGCTGGCTGAGGTGCAGGAGTCTGTTCTCCTTTTGTACCAGTGATGATTAGCTATTAATACAGGTCCACTCTGGCAGCCTCCTGGTGCCTTCTTTGAAAAGACTTCTGGTTTTCATGGAGAACTGAATTGCCTCCTCTCTGAAGTGTTACATCTCCACTCTTCCACGCTGCTGTGGGGCGCAGCAGCCTTTATTTCCACCAGGATGGCATGAGAGTTGGCTGTCACAGCAGAGTTACGATACGGTGCAATACAGTTGCCAGCCCCAATAAATCAGCACAGCTGGCACTTGCTGGGTTGCTGTCTTACTCGGTATATAACTCTTTCACCGACACAAAACTCATTCCTGAAATGTGGTATTGGTCAGCTGAATTTGCAGGACGAGAGATCACCAAAATGTCACCACACCGTGATAGTTCACGTTCCCCTGTAATGAGGCAGTGGTGACAAGGTTATTAATAGGTGTAAGTACCTGTTCTGGATGTTTTATGGGAGCACAGTGAGCATAAATGGCAGTGGAGGGATTTGTTTGTGAGTTGAGTGACTTCACGGATAACAAATGTTATCAGCTGCCATGCTGTCAAGGACACAATTAATTCTGCTTGCACAGTACAGTTAATTTAGTATGCATCTCTAATATTTTCAATGAGCTTTGCATGCAGATCCAGTGGACCATAAAAAAAAAGTTTCTTTTTAGCCCACTAATCTGCCCCATCTATTTTCAAGTGATTCTAAAGGGACCTGACAACGTCCCTTTATGTGAAACAGAGCTGCTGGTTGAAGTCAGAGGCACTCTGCTCCTGCCCTCCATCTCCCTGGGGGCACTTGGGCTGATTGCCTTTTTGTAGGACTCTAAACTCTTCGGTATCAGCCTCTTAATCAGCTCCTAGAGCCCTCTGGGTGCAGGACAGGCACCCACAAGTGGCTATCTGTAGCAGGATTCCTGCCTTGGGGGAGCTCCAGTTAAAAGGTTATGCTGGTCCTTATTAATGGAAATGAAAGCACAATTTAACCACTCTGCTTAAATCTTTCTCAGGTGTTGCTAAGGCATAAATTTTAAAATTGAAGCACTTAAGGAGAATTCAGCTTTTTAAGGTCCAGTCCACGTTGGAAAAGCATGCCAATTATTTTTATTTTTGTTTAGTTCATAATAAGGAACAGGTACTACACAGAGAAACAGATTTTTAATTACCATTCTTCCTAGTCACCCTCTGTGTCTTCTGTTTTCTTCTGCTGGTGAAAGTCAGCTTTGTTATTAAAACAGCAGATTTGGTGGTAATGGGAGCAAAGAAAGAATGAACTCTGTTTAGGAACTCACTTAAGTGTTGAGAGGGGTAAACTCCTCTTAAAAGAAAGACAAGGAAGGGGCAGTAACTTAAATGCAGCTATTAAGACGTATTATTGGGACCGTGGGTTTATTCTTAATGGAAGGAAATTAGCAATGCAAATATTTCTAGTCCCCAATTATCCATGATATAAATAGGTCGGAAATTTGCACTGTTAATACCAGCCGTGTTGAAACCTTTTCTCAGCAGTTCATCAGCAGAGAGATGTTGGTTTTTTTTCTGATTTGTATTCCTGTGGCTTGTTAAAGGCTTGAAGAGGGGGAGGAGAACAGGAGTAGGAGGAAAAACAGATTTAATGGGCTGTAAGGAGTAAAACTCTTTTCTGTTACTTCCACTGTAAACAAAATGATCAGCTGAAGCCTGACTTTGTTTAAAAGGGAAAAAAAGGTAAATAGCAATGATTCTTCTATGCTAGTGCTCTTCCATACTTCTACATTATATGCCTTTCTCATACAGGTTTTCATCCTTTAAATAAAAAAAGAGAGGCATTAAAGGCACATAACTGCCAGAGCAGCTCGCTCCAGCCAGTATCTCTGCAGAGAGTATCAATAATCCAAGGTGAGAGGTGTGGGAACACCAGGATGCCATGCTGGTGGGCATCACACATGCATCAGTCAGCCCAGCTCCTCCTTGGCGGTCTTTAGAGCTTTTCAAGGCACTCAAATAGTTTAGAAGCTAATTTTAGCTAACATATTTTTTTGAATCAAATATGTTGGTCAGGGACCAGATGTTTCTATTGAAAACTGAATACACAGACACGTGGAAGAGATGCACCGGTTTTCCCGTCTGCTGTTTCATTTTTTATTATATGAATTGAGTGATTGTGAGTTGCATGTTTTGCTCCAGTCTGCTCTTTCGTCTTACATCCCCACTTAAGAAACAGCAGCTTTTCTGGTGCAGAAAACCATCAGATAACCCAAAGTGGTGCTACCAACACAGAAAATATTTTTGTGAATTTGGCATTGGTATAATGGGATGCAGTAGCTCAGGCTGTGGAGTAGCTGTGCCAGCCTACAATGTACTCGCTACCTCTCTAAATGGAAGGAAAACCAGCCCAGTGTAATTCCTTGGTGTAGTCATATGTCTAGAATTTAAAATATAAATGAAGAGGAAGGAAAAGGAATTTTTAGGCTCATGTTGACCATCTTCTGGAGAACAAAGGCCACTGGCTTACCTATGGGAGCAGGTAAGCCCTAAGCTTCTGCTGGGACCTCTGCTTTATTAGCAACATCTTCAAATCTGGTGGGCCACAGAACACTGAAAACTGGACCTCCTGAAAACAAAGATGTCAGAGGTCCTCCCTCACACTCAGGTTAGTGGAAAGCACCAGGTTCTTTGTGAAAAGCTAAGCAATTGCAACCCCCTTGTGTTGCCAGGAAGGACAGCTTTCCCCTTGTGTGCTCTTTACCACTGTGTGCAGTTCAAGGGGTAACCTGTATTAAAACAATTAATCATTGGAACTTGGATGCTTAAGGGGAAAATATCTGTTATAGGAGTGCAGGACAAGAGCTAGCAGGAGTTGAGAAGCGTACCCTGCTTGGGATGAGACAAGCCTCTGATGGCTGTGCCATGCCATGCCATGCTGGACCTGAGTTGCCTTGGCTCTAGAGCAATTCGTGGCAAGCAACGAGAACACGAAGAAACCAAGTGCTAACACAGAAGAAAAAAATTTATCAGGTTCTACACCTCTTAGCTCTTTGGTCTGTGATTCATCATTTGGGTTTTTTTTCCTGTGAGTAGATATTCCTGACTGCTTGTGTGATGGGGTACAGATGTCAGGCAGGTGGATGTGGAATTATGGCAGAGTAGCTTGTTGGTGATGTCATCAAGATATTCAAGTTGTGTATTTCTACAAAGAAAAAGTGGTGGTGCTATAGCAGTTCCCTTCATTTGGGGAGCCAGGGAAGTCTTGATAGCCCCCAGGCCACGAGAGCTTATTGTTGAAAGCACTGCCAAGTGATGCTTTCTGTGCACGTTGTTGGCATGGCAGCGCGGTAAACTTCTGGAATGGGTAGAAGTGAAGAAGATAGAAATTTCCAAGCACAAACGTATTGGGAGAAGTGTGTGTGTGTGTGCGCATTGGCTCACACGCAGAATATTGATAACAAATTCTTTTTCCAGCATGCTGAGCCAGTTGTCACTGACTGCCAGTCCCTGAATTTCATATGTTACTGTCTTTGCCTTGCAAGCTTACACTCCTTATCCTTCCCTTCAAGACTTTCATGCTTGTATCTCAGTGCTTTTGTCTATCTGTCATTGCCACCTCCTGTCTCCTTAAAGCTGCCTTTGTTGTCTTTTTTTCACCCACAGCTTCACCTTTTTCATATCACTCACAGTAATCGTGAGGCTGGAATAGCCTCCCTGCAATATCACCAAGTCCCCTGGTGGGAAAGGCCCATGCAGTAAGTACAAAGTGCTGGTGCAGAAAAAGCCTGCAACATGTTCAATCACTACTTCAGTTGCTGTTGGTAGAGGTACAAGATGACCTGGTTTTGTCTTTTGTGTTGATATGTGCTGGTTTCTTAAAATTAAGGATGTTAGATATCACATACAAAGGTTGTGCATTTTAAATCACGGAGTCTAAAAACTAGATTCTCCTGTTTAACAAAACTTGAAATACCAGGGAAGTCCTAGATAGAAATAGCCCACTCTCTAGCTAGAATTTCTAAAACCGCAAGTGTTTGAACCCTTTAATTAAGCCTAATATTTGTGTTAATTTTTTCTTTTTTTTTTAATTGTGATAGGATTTTGTCAGTGAGAACCTAGGGTGTTACTAGGTCAATCCCAGTTAGGGTGAGTTTAGAGAAAGTGGTCCCATCTCTTCCGGCATTGCAAGTTTAATTAATAAAGATAACAGTGCAGTAATGATGTACTTACTTTTTTGAGGCACCTGACTTTTCATGCATCTGACTGAAATCCACAGTGTTGACCAGTAGCTTATCAAGCCAGAACGCAAACCCAGTTCGTGTTGAACAATCATCAAACCGGGATGTTTCTAGTGGGACTTTGCAGGTTCTGGCACTGGCTCTGGCGCTGGTCTATGCTTCCATCAGAGAGATGGAAGATAACCCTTCTGATATTTCTGGATGCAGGTGATTGGTGCAGAGTAAGGTTTTTTTACACAGAGATATAAACAAAGAGCTTTTCCAGAGCTATGCACAAAGTTGCACAGTCTTTGGGCAGAGTAATCCAGCTTTCCCTGATACAGAAACAGTCCTTTTTGCTGTGGTGCGTGCAGCTGGAAGTTTCTTGTGACTTGCCCAGCCTTTCAGGCTGGAGGAATTAAATATAATCCTTGAGCCTAGACAGGGAATGTGCATTAAGGGAAACTCCCCCACTTCGATGCTGGTAAGAGCAAAAGTGCATCCAGTTCTCTCCTCTCTGCTTTAAGAGGAATGTTAAATTGGAGGTAAGAGAAGTGCAAACACAGTCTAAGGTTGAGAAAAATGTGATATAATGCTAGACTGGAGGAGATCAATTTGCTTTCCTTATTAATATGAAGATGGGGAGGAATTTGATTACAGTGTGTAAATAATTTCATGGGGAGAAGAAAAGCTTTTTAAGGACTACTTGATCAAGTGAAAAATATATTAGAAGGACTTAATAGCTGGAAACATTAAATCGTGGTGAATTCGAGGCTCACATTTCTAGCAGAAAAGGTGGGCAATTGTTAAAACAATCCACTGCTGGAAGTTACAAATTCTCCATCTTCAGGTGACTTTAATGATGCCCAGGTGATATTCTTGGAGATCTTTTAAAGCATACATTTTCTGTACGCATAGCAAGGCTGTGCTGCTTTACAGTCTGTAAACAAGGTATCAGACTGATGATCTCATGTTCCCTCAAGACCTTATAATCTCTTTCTGTGCATCTGCATACACAGCTTTCCTTTGTATTCCTTGGCTGGTGTATTGAACAAACTAGGGAAAACCAGCAATGAATCTGGCACAGTTTCTGATTCAAGGAGGTTCACAAAGGCCAGTATGCAGGTGACATCCTTAGGCAGAGCTTTGCAGAAAAGTATGGATATGTTAAATGTGTGGTGGTGGGAAAAAGCAGAAGACAGGAGTGATTCCTGTGGGAAAGAACTGGAACAGAGCTCATGTGGCATCAGCTGAGGAGCAGGTAAGGGAGATGATTAGTTCCTGATTTCTTGCGTGGACTTAGAAGGTTGAAGAGCAAGAGTGGAGCTACTGCACAACAAACATCAGTGTAGTAACTTCACAGAGGGAAAGGTGAGAGAAGGATGGAGGGATTTTGACATAATGTAGGATGGGAAATGCATGACAGCAAGGCAGATGGACAAGGAAGAGGAGCCTCAGCATGGGCAACAAGGATAGTGCTAATACTAGCAACAGCCAAGGAAACTGAAGGGAGAAAAATGAGAGCTGGGGAAGATGGGTCGCGCAGCCTTTATTGTGACGCAGCTGAGAGAAGAAGCAAGGCAAAATACTGTAAAGAAAGGCTTTGAGAGGAGAGTCTGGCCATGGTGTGATGCAGGGAGAAAGTTGAGATTTCTGCAGACCCTCTGCCTTTTGTGCTATGTTGTATGTCTCTTCTGAAGGGAGTGCCTGGGGATGCTATTCCAGCAGACGTATGGAATAAATATGGTACAATATAATGCCCCTAACGGTGACTGTCAGCCAGTAGGGATCTCGAACCATTGTAATGTGTTTACACTACAATTAGCAGAAACTAAATGGCCAGGGATGAAGAAAGTGCTGTGCCAGTAGTGTTGGCTGCTACTTCAACTGAGTGACAGATACAAATCCTGAACTCAAAAAAAAAAAAGGAAAAACGACCTGGGCAAACAGCAGTTATCTGTCTGTAGATTCATTTTATAGCTAATCAAAGTTGGATATAACAAGCTTGTAGCATCTGGCAGTCCATGAATGGTATGATGAAACCTTTAACTCTTTGACTTTCTGACAACGTTGCTATGATTTAAACAACTCTTTTTATGTTAAACACTGGAGGAGTGGAAGGGAGGACAGAAAAGAGAAAATTGTTGAAGTGTGCGCCTTAAATCTGTTGAAGAAAAGGTCTGTCGTCCCCTCATCCACACAGGACTCACGAGAGTGGAGCTCTGATCTTTTGCAAGACCTGTATGTTCTACAGACACTAAAACCCTGCCTCCAGAGTTATCATCAGCACTTGTTCTTGCCTGCAAGCTCAATGAGGCAGAAAATGCCTTGGAAACAGATTTTCATCTTGAGGAATTCAGTTTGTATTGAATAATTGCTAACATAAGACAACCTGCAATTATGTGAAGTATAGTAAGAGTTGCTGCTTTGTAGCTTTAAAAATGTCCTTGACCAAAATGGTCACCTTTTAATATCATCCCTAGGAGCCAGAAAGCTCTAGTGGAGAAACCCACGCAGTCAAGTTCCTTTGGAGGGAATTCTGCTGAGCGAGTCGTTGGCATGTTGCATGCAGCATGTACACCATGGAGCAGCAGGAGCACTGGGAACGATGTCATTTCGTTGTGTCTTAATGCAGACGTCTGAACAGAGAAGAGTGCAAGCTCTGAGAAGCAGTTTCCTAAATTAGAAACAATATTTTATGCCTGAACGATGTTTTGCTTGGAACAGTAGTTTGAGGCTTTTGTTACACATTATGCCTATACAAATCTGCATCTAACCTGAAAGCAGGGAGAGATTCAGGGAAATATGCAATGCTTGTTATTATCCATTTTTTATTAATTCTTTTTGTGTGTATCCCTGTTTGTCTTTAATGGATGTAGAACCTTTCAACAAGGGCTTCCTTGGTGGTTTCTGTAGCTACTCTTCTCTCTCGTTCTTGTTCCTGAGCTCTTATCAGATAAAGTTCTGTGAAATTCTGATGCTATTTTAATGTGCCTCTTAATCTCAACTTTGCCTTGTCTGTATGTAATCGTCAATCATTATTATAGCTTGTTATGCACTGGTAATGTGCTTGGCCTTGTACATGGCAGAAAATGGAAAAGATGAACTAATAGGCCAGGGATGTGCTGGGAAACATTGAAGAAGGGAGAAATGTGGACATCTTTAGTTTTATATATGATGGTTACTATTGGCTCCCTTCTGCATGTTCTAAGTAAGGTTTGAGGACACACATTGCTTTTTTTATCTATCCATCCAATTTCTTTGTTTTCATTCTGTTCTGTAGCTTAAATTGTGACAAACCGGGGTGGAAGAGGTTGTTGTGCTACGTTTCTGCAGCTTTTTCTGATTCATCCCTGGATTTCTGTACATACGGCTCTGCAGCAGCACCTGTTTGTGCAGAGAATTTGGAAGCTGCCCACCGAGGCTTTCCAATTGCCCTCTTCTCTTTTGTCCACCTGTGGAGCATCGTTTATGTAGCTGCAAGCAGAGCAGACTATCTCAGGGGAGAAACGAGGACTTACGCTTGTATTCAGTGTGATTGGCAGGGAGCCTCATTCTTAGAAATACTGTGAGAATGTCACCAGAGCACTTGGGAAGACGGAGGTATGTGCAGAGCTCCCCTTTGTTGGGGTGTTGTCTTATGGAGCTTCTGCCTATTACATGAAGTTAAGGATTGTGTTCATTATCTAGTGCATAAAGTGGTTGATTGCAGGCTTTAAAGTAGGTGACATTGTTTATAAATCGACAAAAGTTGATCAGAATTAAACCTGAAGTATCAGTAAGAATGTGTAATCAGCTATTAGGAATAGTTTTAGCAGTAATCTTCAGTCACCTTCCCCTAAAACAAGGCACATAATCTGCTGGTGATAGCAATAAATGTCCTTAGAGATTCCTATGAATCAAACCTCAGGGCTGATATTCAGTAATATTTATTGTAAGACTCCATAACCTTTACAGCGTCCCCTTACACGCTGCTTATCTTCTGTTGCTCTTTGTATCAGAGATCTGCTTTGAATCTTTACAGCTTGCTTACTTCAGCAGTACTTTTGAAATGGAACATGACATCCAGTCCCCTCCTTAGAGTCCCATGAATGAGCATTTTATCAGTGAATCAGCCTTGAAATGTTACAATGCTGGTTAGAATTTGTCAACATTTGTATAAAATGTGCTCAAAGCCAAATCGTAAAGGACTCGACACTTAAACAAAGAGCAGGAAGCATCTGAATTGGCTTGAGAGATTACTTGAGCTCCAGGAATTACCATGGACATTTGTTTCAGTGGTTTTGCTGGACTGTTGGTGTGTCTTGCACCTTGGCTTCTAGGCAGAAAACCAGTGCCCCTCTGTCCATGTAGTCCAGAAACCTGTTACTGGAGGACTGCAGCTTTTTTCCAGTCAGACAAAAATACAGTGAAATGGTAAAACACTGCTGAACACAAGGCTGAACTATCTTAGCTAGCAGTAGTTTTTCTGACAGAGCAATTGATTCTGATCCCGTTGAGTTGATGTTCTTTTCTGGCCTCTGTTAGAGGATAGAGTGGATGTCGTTTTGTTTGGTTGAAATGCAGAGATTTACTCCCACCTCCATTTCATCTAGCTTAAAGCTTGCTTCCAGCTGGAACAAAGCAATCCTTAAGTTTGGGCAGTGATATCTTGAGCTACTGGAGGGGGGGCAGTCCAAAGCACTTGATTTCAAGGAGATTTAATATAAAGTTTCTCCTCAAAAGAATGTGAACTTGGTGCCAAAGGCCTTGATTAAGACCATTTCTAAGCCTGTTGGACATTGTCAGATGCCTTTCCTGGTGATTTAATTAGCTCTGTAGGAAGGTTTAGTGTCAGCTCAGAAAACAAATGGGGAGAGAGGGTACTGCTGGCTGTCAACAATACGTTAAAGTGTTATGTGAGAATTCAGCTTTAAAAGCATTTTTCTCAAGTATTAACCACAGTTCTCATAAATCGCAGAATAGCAGTTTCAAAATTATCCTATGCAGGCTGTGCTGAAGAAATCTTCATTATCTGAAAGCTTACGAGAAATGGTGACGAGGTTTGCCCCAGCTGGAGGGAGTCCATGACCAATACAGCCAGGGTCATGGCAGAAAAGGTCATGAGGATTTTTCACAAGGGTGAAATAAAAAGGAAAGACAGAGATTCATAGAATGGGTTGGGTTGGAAGGGACTTGAAAGATCATCCAGTTCCAACCCCCCGCGATGGACAGGGTCATCTCCAACTGGATCAGGCTGCTCTAAGCCCCATCCAGCCTGGCCTTGAACACCTCCAGGGATGGGGTAGCCACAGCTTCTCGGGGCAACCTGGGCCAGGGCCTCACCACCCTCATAGGAAAATATTTCTTCTGAATTTCTCATCTAGATCTCCCCTCTTTCAGCTTAAAACCATTCCCCCTTGTCCCATCCCTGCACTCCCTGATAAAGAGCCCCTCCACAGATTTCCTGTAGCCCCTTTCCGTACTGCAGCTGCTCTAAAGTCTTCCCAGACCTTCTCTTCTCCTGGCTGAACAAGCTCAACACTCTCAGCCTGTCCTCAGATGGGAGGTACTCCAGGCCCTCTGATCATCTTTGTGACCCTCCTCTGGACCCGCTCTAACAGGTCCATGTCCTTCCTGGGCTGAGGACTCCAGAACTGGACACAGGACTCCAGGTGAGGTCTCAGAAGAAGAGTGTAGAGGTGCAGAATCATTTCCCTTGCCCTGCTGGTTACGCTTCTTCTCGTGCAGCCCAGGATATCGTTGGTTTTCTGAGCTGCAAGAGCTGTTGAGCATCTCATCCACTAGCACTCCCTTCTCTTCAGGAAGGATTCTTCTCAACCCATTCTCCACTCAGTCTTTAGTTGTGCTTGGGATTGCCCTGACCCAGGTGGCTGACATTCAGAAATGCAGGTGCCAAACATTACCTCTGCTTAGCAGAAAGCAGGGTGGTCTGTGCTCAGGTGTCCTTTAGTAACAGGAGCCCTCTGGAGAGCTTTGCCAGTGCGGTCACTTCCAGGCTCTTCCTTAGGGCCCTTGCAGGCAGGGTGCTTCTCTGGCATTTCAAGCCCAGTGTTGACATGCCAGCTTTATAAGCGAAAGGTGTGAATCAGTGCACAGTCCTGCCTTGCTATGGGACAAAACCTCCTGTGGCAGATGCAACCCTGGTCTGGACATCCAGGATGTCACAGAGGTCACATGTATTGTGGGAGACAGTACAGCGAAGCTTTGCATGGATTAGGGTAAAACGAAGTGGGGAGTTCTGGCAGGGGGAAAGCGATGGACGGCACATGTAAAGCTGTGGCTAATGCTGCCTGGTGCACCAGTGTCATAGAGGTTCCTTTAGTGATCCTATGTGCCATCTGTTAGAGAGATCAGAGGGGGTTTGGGTGGTATTTACAGGGCTGGGGAGGTGCTAGAGGTAAGGACAGCTCTGTTATCGCTCAAAGTCATGACATGGTAGTTTGTCAGCCGGTTTCTAAGTGGAAAACCTGAATTTCAGAGGCACAGGAGGAATCTCTCACTCCTGTCTGATTGCAGGCAGCAGGATGGAGGCTGCTGTTACCAGCTGCTCGCTTTGTTGTTCAGGTGCTGTGACATCCCACAACCTGCTGTCCAGCTCGCATTATCCAATGTGTGAACCTTCCTGAAGTGGAAATTGTCATGGGTGGTAGAGAACAGAGCGCAAAATGGGGTATCCTGCTGTATAGGGTGAAGGAAAACCAAACTGAAGCAAAACAAAGGTGTAAGTTGGAAAGCTCACATTGCAGCCTGTCACCTTGCTGCATCTGTTGCTACCTCCATGGAGTGGTTGTGCACGCCACTGCAGTATGAGCTATCTACACCTATGGTAGAGTACAATTATAGCTGATGCTAAAGTATTGTTCCCTAGATCCCCTCAAATCTGGAAGGTTTACATTGCTTTCTAGTCAGTACAGATATTTTTCATATAGAAAAGATTGAAATCTATGTTGCTGTTATAAAAACATCGATGATGATGACGACGATGAGTCCTTCGTCATGTGAAATGTGCTGTTTTCAAGCATAGCAGCTTGTCTTGGAGGAGGCAGCAGAGAGAATCCCACCTGCAGCATGTGTCTGCATGCTTGCACGCAGTCTTTACCAAACTCTGCCTGGGTCCATCTGTCATGACAGGGTAAAAATAATTCCACAACACTATACGCTCCGCAGTCTCACTAATATAGAGCCGTGCTTAGTAATAAATCAAATGCCTAGGTGTCATGTTTCATCCTGTGCAATTAAACTTTGTAAAACCTCTGAAAAAAATGTATTTTAACGTGAGTAGCAGTTCACTGCAAGAACCTCTAGTGTGTGTTTGTCACGGTCGGTTCAAGAATTCATGTGATGCACTGAGTGTGACAGTGATTAGAGGATCATCGTTTCAGTATTCATGCAGCTCCATGATTATTTAACAAAGTTCCAAGTTAGCTCTATGGAAAATACTAATCCAGCATATTTTGTATGTGAAGTAAACATATAATTAAGCCCATGTTGGATCACTTGGGGTCAGCAAGCACTCGCTCCGTTTTTTCTGTGGAGCAGCATAATGTGACATTTACGATGCTGGGCTCGGGTGGCTAAACCCTTACTTAGGCTTCCTGAGTCAAGTCTTTGTAAAGCGGTGCTCATGTCAGCAGGCAGGGTCTCTCCTATTCACAGTGTAATTTAAGCTTATCTCCTTCCTTGCAATGCCAGCTGTTTAAAAAACATCTCATGTAATTTGTGCCAGTCTCCTGCCCCCACCAAATTCTAGAGAGTTTTTTCTGCACTCTTCACTGCCTTACAGAGGGTTGTTTTGATTTTTGACTTTTCTGTGATGGAACACTGGGTAGTATAAACTGGAGGTCATGAGAAAAAACAAAAATACAATTTGCATGCATTTCCAGGTTGTTTTCATAACTGGTGAATAAGCTCTGGCATTAGGATGTAGTTGTGATTCACTCAATTAAAAGGTCATCAGCCGATCAAAATGAGAGCTAAATACCTTGACAAAAATATCTACCATGGCTAATTTTTTTTTTTTACTTCATCTGTGAGCTTCATTTCAGAAAAGCATTCTAATGTTGTCTAGTAACATTTCTACAATTCACAAGAACACTCTTTACCAGGGCTGTGAAAGCCAGCTTGCTGCTGAAATGCTCTGTAGTGGGCAGGACCCCAACAGTGTGTTTTTTCTTAACGAAATAGGAACAGAATACAAGCACTTGAAGGACTTTTCTAATGATTATTTTCGTATAGCCATATTTAAAAGCAAGTAATTTAATGTTTTACAGTAAAATCCGGTGTAGCCTGTGGAGTTACTAGTTCTGATATTTTGTAAATAAAATATTTTGACATGGTTGTGATGTGGAATGTCGAAGCTGTCTGTTTCACATGGGCACTGTGTAATTACCCATCCTAATCGCAATTATGTAATCTAGTATGCTGTTACAAGATTAGGGTGTCTATTTGTGTAGCTGAATCCCTGAAACGTTCAAAGAACCAAAAATTACTGTGAGAAAAAGTAAACATTTGAAAATCACATTTAGGAAAGGCCGTTAGGGTTAGAAGACATGCTGTCAAAATCAAGGATGTTTGCAATCAAAGGTGAGCACAGCAAGCGCAGGTACAAAGCAGCACGGCAGTGATGCCAGCAGTGCTCTTGCAAGGCGCCCCGGTGGGCTGGGTTGTGTGCATCCAGGACTGCTGTGCAATCATAGAATCAACAGATTGGAAAAGACCCATCGGATCATCAAGTCCAACCATTCCTGCCAATCACTAGACCATGTCCCTCAGCACCTCGTCCACCTGTTCCTTAAACCCCTCCAGGGAAGGCGACTCAACCCCCTCCCTGGGCAGCCTCTGCCCGTGCCCAGTGACCCTTTCCATGAAAAATTTTTTCCTAATGTTCAGCCTAAACCTCCCTTGGTGCAGCTTGAGGCCATTCCCTCTCATCCTGTCCCCTGCCACTTGGGAGAAGAGGCCAGCTCCCTCCTCTCCACAACCTCCTTTCAGGTAGTTGTAGAGAGCAATGAGGTCTCCCCTCAGCCTCCTCTTCTCCAGGCTAAACACCCCCAGCTCTCTCAGCCGCTGCTCATAAGGCCTGTTCTCCAGCCCCCTCACCAGCTTTGTCGCTCTTCTCTGGACTGCTGTGCAATCATCCTAGCTGTGGCTTTCGGGCCACCCAAAAGCTGTCTTGCTCAGTGGCTCACGGCTCCATCCTAGGACTGCCCTCGAGCTGGCATCCCCAAGGCAGGACACCTCGGTGCAGTCTTTGCTGCCACCAGGGAGTGACCTGGTCTGTGGTGGCAAGTTGGAGGCTTGGAGGTTGCTCCTTCCTCTCTACTTGTCTGTCTCATCGAGGGAAGCTGTTCGCTCTAGGTCAAAACTTGATGCCATTTTCAAATTAAAGTTCATTGCTGAAGGCTCAAGTCTGAGTTCTGTGCTTTTGTGACAGCCTTTCAGTTTAGAAGTGCAGTGAATTGTTCTTCTGCTGCTTCCCTTGCCAGGTAGGAAGTGAATAGGTTACCTGGGGTTCAGCCCTTCTGCTGAGAACAGAGGCTCCTCGCTCGAAGGGAGACCGACCATTGTGTGCCTCAACCCAGCCCATCGTTGCTGGGCTGTTTCACTGTCTATGGAGGAGACACTAGAAGAGAACTGAGCCAGGAAAAATGTTTTGTGCTTTAGGGAGGAAGCCCTATAGCAGGCAGGGAGAAAAAGCAAAAGAGTTATTCACTCTGCTTATAACTAAAAAGGTCTCAGAAGAATAGAAGTCTTAGACTGGCAGCTTTCATCATGAATGTGGATTTGAAAACAAGACTGGGTTTTGACCTAACTTAAGCAACACACGCAGGACAGATACCCTTGTAGAAGTGGTTAATGCAAGCAGAGGGGATGATTAAATGAGCTAGACCTTGTAAAAGGATCCATTTATCAAGGCTGTGTACCAGGGGAGCTGCCATCCTCGGGAGGCTGGCAGGGGGATTTGCAGAGCCTTTCTTTGTAGGTCATGGCTTCCAATTTGTCTTAACTTGCTACTGATTAAAAGTTACCAGCAAATCTCTCTGTATTAGCTCTCCAAAATGAATTTGTTACCTCAGTATTGCTCCAGCCGGTGATACCTTTTGCAGCATTAAGAGTTGCCACCACAGTGACCCTCTCCCCCACTGACTCAGCAGAGAACTAGAGACACAAAGCACTTTTTGTCTCTTCCTGAGGCTTGGGTTGGGTCCCCTGAGACCATTAAGGGTATCCGTGGCTCCACAAGAGATCTCTTGGATGACAGCACAGAATTGTCATCTTTCATAGGGTTCTGGGTCTGTCTGCCAAAGGGAACTGTGGTGTGTCCTCTTTGTAAGACCTTTGAGATCTCTTGGTTGATGGTGGCACCAGAGAAACGTGACTGAAGTGGTGGGAGTTCCCCAGGGTGCAGAGACAGCACACAGGTCAGACCGCCTGACCTGCCCTTTTGGTTTATTTTCTACCTTTCGGTTATATCTGGTCCCTGGCACCAGACACTTGTAAAGTGCCCTGACAAGGAGCTTATTTCCCATGGATGGGGGCAAGGAGGACTAACAACTGCTGTTGAAGCCACCAAAAGATGAACAGAGCACGTGCATCCAGAGCAAAATGGGGGTACCTTGGAAACATCAACGCAAGAGCAGAGACAAACAGCACAGAAGGAAGCATATTGGCAGTAGTAGGTCTCTTGACCAAAGCTCTTTCGTAATTTGGTGGCTTCTATGCTCTTGAATTTTATGTACACAATATTTCACCTCTAAACCAAATACAAGTATTCATTAATACCAGTCAAGGCTTGCCGTGAAGTTTTTAAATGAGATTCTTCTGCTGAGTCAGATAGATGACACATCCACCTTCTCATGTTGCATTGCCTAAAATAGAGATCTCTTTAAAAGCAGAATTAGAGTGCATCTTGTCTCACTTCATTCTGCACGCTTGCACGGGGATGCCAAAAGGCTGCTTCTCAGGCCGCAAAGCGATTTCACTGCAGATTCAAACAGCTCTTGTTTTAATAATATTTATTATATTGATGACTTATTTCGGGTATTGGAAGGGTGGATAACAGTGGGCTAGAGGAATGCTTCTTTCCTGAAGGCTCCAGTAGTAGTTTGGTACTTATCTCTCCAGTAGCTTTTAATGGGAATTAAGCACCTACATGCCATTTTTTTTCCGTTAGAAAATCTTCCCCACAGGCTGTAGAAGATCAGTAGCATTAAAAATGATGACATTTATCCAAGAAATGGCAAAAGGGAGCACAATAACCCTGCACTTTACAGGTGCTTTTCATCAAAAAAGGAGCTCCACATCTTTGCAAATTCAAGATACAAATGTTGCTGCATCCTGACGTTTGACCAATTCAGTGAACTCTTTAAGGTCTTGTGTCAACGCTACATGCCAGCTAAAGACACAAAGTGAAATATATGTGCTGTTTCATTTCTCACTGCAGTGTATTTTGACTATAGAAGTCAGAGCAAACAGGGTGAATATACACTATATTCTGTAGGTTACCAGGATGTAAGACTCCGGATGCTGCCTACTCCCATCAGTCTCTGGATGGGTTAGTGGTTAATTATAACCTGCCACTTGGGTTTTCCCCATGTGACTAGTAGTGATTTCCCTATTCCTAGATTAATTAAAATGTTAAATAAGATCTTTTCCTAACACCAGTCTCGTGGGTAGCATGTTATCATTTATCCTTACCCTTTAGTTATGGACATTTAGTAAGTTTTCAGACAACTCCACCAGGATTTAATCCCATTCGGCTTCAGTTTTGGGGATGGGCTTTTATGAAGAGCTGTAGCACACTTTTCTGTTGATTCTGTAAGCCAGCCAGAAGGAAAAGCTTGAGTTTACTTCTCACCTGCTGTTTTTGTATCCCTGATGAGTCCTAGGTTCCTGCTAGAGCTTCAGCATAGGCAGGTTTGTCCCTTGCATTTGTTCCATTCGCTACAGCACAACGATTCCCGGATCACCCTTTTTGCCTCTTCATGCAGTAGGTTCTGCTGCTTTTCTGATTCTCGGGTGGCTTAGCTCTCTACAGACTTTGAAATAATTGCAATTGATAGCGTAAATTTGTTAGCTAATTCCCATAACATTAAAACGAAAAGATGAGTTTTCTTTCCTATGCTTCTTTATGAAAAAGTGCTGAGCAGCTCAAGCACTCGAATCCTAAATGGTGCTCCCTTCTCCCTTATTTATCAGACCTACTTTTGTGTTATTGAGTTCTGCTAGCTCCTCATTTCCCAGAACTTTAATGGCAGCATTAAGTCATTCTGGATTTTCCACTTTCTTGACTTGTCTGTGCTGCTTTTTTCTTCTTTGGATGCTGTGCTGTTTCTGTCTTGCTTTCTCCTTTTGCATACCAGCTTCGAGGCTTTATTTAAACTGCTTGTTTCATAGTGGAGCCACGCTGCCCTCCCCGCTCCAACAGCCCAGGCTGGCTGAGTCAGTGGGAGGGTCTGTCTACCCAGAGCAGATGTGTAACAAATTTAGCTATTAATAAATAACTGAGTGACAGTTACTATTTCTGTACCCCTTCCTTTTGGGGCGCTGCATGTCAAAATCTGCACGTTAACAGAATTCTCTTTAATTTCACTTTTCTTGTGACACAATGGCAATAGCGTTTGGTCTTTTATTTGGCCATCACAAGGGAATAGTAATAGATTTTCTTTGAAACCATTTTCCCTCACCACTTCCCATTACAGCAGTATACTTTGGCTTGTAAGGATCTCCTCGTACCCTTGTGTTGAAATAGTTTCTTGTACAGCAGAAGTGGTATAATAGAGCTACGGTTGCCTTGAAACTGTCTGAAGATTCTTTTTTTTTAAAGCCTAGATTCCATTTTAACAAATATAAAGGAAAACCTTGGAAGAGGTAGAGGAAGGTTGTTTATTTTCTGTGATCCCAGATGGACGTTCCTCCATTCTCTCACGCTCCAGTATTTTGGATGCTGTAAAATGTTTTGAGTTGAAATGCAGGGGGAATATGGACACACGTTTAAGCTGGTTTCCCCTGAGAACTGTAGCAATCATGTACTGGTTGTTTTGAAAATGGTGGATTGCAGTAAAAATGAATTCCACCCTGTGATGCTTTAACAGTGCTTTGAGATTCTGCTTGTGTAACAAATAATGGGCTGGTGAGGTTTAAAACCAGAAAGATGCAAGCACCTAGGAATACAAATAGAAATATTTCTGACCTCGCCTTAATAATTGTGATCAAAAATATATCCTGACATTGATAACTAAAGCAAAAGAGCAGCTGACAGAAGTCAGCTGGAAAGCACAAGGATTAGCTGGTGACATTCTGATCTGTACAATTAGGTGGATGCTATTAACATTTAAGTAGTTTAAAAATCAGCTCCCTGAAATACGGTGCTGTGTGCTTGAACTGTGAAAATGCCGTCATCCTACCTGACTCAGTGATAATTGCCTAGTAAGTGCTAAACGTAGTGAAAATGCAGCAAAGGCTCGGAAATGCAGGCTAGGAACCAGGGATGGGAATGAAAGCAATGTTCATTTTAAAACAAATTCAAAACAGCACTCAGCTGAAAGAAAAAGAAACCAAACCCCAAGCTTTTAAAGTGCCAAGTTTGATGTAACCAAAGCAGAAAATAAGTGGTGGTAGTTTTCGAGTGAAGAAATCAGGGATAAAATCTTCACTGTGAGTATATCTGTTTACTCACCACACACGCACACCCAAGTATTTGCGTGTACACATGCTGAAGCCAAAGGGTCTTTGTTTTTTTTCACCATATCCTCAGCGAAAGTCTGTGTAGATAGCCAAGTTTGCCTATATGACAGCAGATTTGCTGCATAAATCTGTTCTGTTTGGCAACAAGTTGGTGCTGCTGTTAGCACATCTGAATACTCACTTCTTGGCATTGCATCTTCTGCTCCTCAGGTTTGGTGTTGTCTTGTTTACTGAGGCTGTTCTACCTCACTGAAGTGGCCCCTTCGAGCTGGGCTGCCCTCTCCGTGCAGTTAGACCCCAGCCCTGCAGAATTCATCCCCTCCTTTGGTTTGGTATTGCCCTGCTGAGCCACCTCCGAGCACTGAGAGGCTCGTTCACACCAGTGATGAGCTGCAGGAGAACTTGACACAAGACAAAGAGGTAATTGGAAGGGAAAATGGTACTTGGCAGTGGCCTTTCCAAGTTACCCCCACCCCAGGGACAGAACACGCTCTTTGGGGAAGTGGATCCATGTGGTGCTCAAGTTCTGTGCAGCTCAGAGGGCCAGGTAGGACACAGGGGAGGTGGTTGACTGAGAGGTGGCTTCAGGGATCTTAACAGGGTAACTAGCAGCCCTTTTTTCTTCCTTAATAAGAGAGGAAGCATGTATGTGCAGCTGTAGCTATCTCTGTTTCAGAGCCATAAGTCTCTGTCAGCTTCAGTGCCTGGTGCATTCCTCAGGCAGTTAATGCAGCAGCACCTGCGAGAAAATACGGCCAAAGTCACCCACGGGCTCAGCATCAGCTGAATCAAGAGCCATCTCACTGTCACCCCTGGCAGCTGCCTCAGTGTGTGAACACCTCAGTAGGAAGCTTCTTCAGAGAAACTGCCATGTCAGCGTGCTTGGAGAGATGTGTCTGGATTCAGAGAGCATCCCCCTTAAACCCACTGCCTCTATTAAAAGCATTTTGCTTGAGCATGCATGCCCAGTATTTAGAAAAGCTTGCTTTTTTACTGCTATATTTCTACAGAGCTTATCTAACTTGGAAGGGGAGGAGGGTGTGTGTGTTTTGTTATTTCCATTTTTCACTCCAGAAAGTGAAGAAGAAAGTCTTTTGACTCCAGAATGAGGAATTTGCTCGTGGTGGTCTCTCTGCTAGCACCCCTACAGCCTCAGTGGAAAACAGGGAGTAAAAACTGGGATATTAGTTCAGCGATATGGTAATTCAAATTTTTGCATATAATTCTATTAATGATATATGAGCCAGAATAGATGCCAGCTTCCTCTCCTAGAGCTACATTTATTTTGCAAAACAATAGGGTAAGAAGATGTTTAGCTTCATTTTTGTTAATATAGTGAGCAGACATGACTGATGGCACGCGGGGAACAGAACATTTATGTTAAAAAAATGATGCAGTCATTTTTCTGCCTATAGCCACATTTCAAAAACACAAAGGATTATTTGTAGATCACTGGGAAGTGTTAAATGAGTTCATTGAATATTCTGTTAATATGCAGGAATACAAAAACAAAGGATGCAAAGGTAAGAATTTCTTTGCATCTGTACTTTCTCGTCAGAGAATACCAAAGACAAACAACAAATTGAAAAAATGGAGAAGTTCCCCCAGAGAAATGAATAGAAAATTTAGATAAAAAAAGAAGAAAATGTTCTTCTTGTTAATAGTGATAGACATTGACTGCTCTTAGCAGGCTGCTGGGACTGGGGAGGTCACTCCACTGCAGAGGGTGCTCCCTCCCATGAGAGGAGCCTCAGCGGCAGCTCCTCACTCCAAGAAAGGTCCTTGATACACGTTAGGTGGATTTCTCTGCTGTGGACGGTGCATCGCCTCTGGTACTGATGGTGGAGAAGTGCTTTGGTGTGCTGTGATCCTTACACACATTTTGTATTTCTGCATGTCTGGAAGGGCTCAACTGTGCCACTGGTTTTGTCAAGAGATTTTGTAGTGATTAATATTTGACCAGCTCTTAGGAGGTAATGGAGGCTTGTTGTAGCATCTTCCCTGTTCAACTCCTGCAACATACATCTGAATTTATTTTCTTCCTGATTGGCTTTAAATGTGTGTAATCATGCAAGACAGCCTGTTGACAGCACAGTTTTAATTTTTGCCAGCCACTCAACAGACAGTTGGTGCAGCAGGAACTGAGTGCAGGTTCCCACCATCCCCTCATTTTAATAGATGCACTGATATCTCAGTTTCATTAATGGTCTCACCTCTGAGCGCAGTATTGAAACATTGTCAGCTTATCTCTTGGTCTTTCATATTCTTGCCATGCGCACGTGCGGCTGGATGTAAAGCTGGGGATACACTCACACCACACAACACGGTTCCACGTACAAGTGGTAAAGCCGAGTCTCAAAAGGATCTTGTTTTGATAGCCTGGCTAATTTACCTTGCTTGTGAGCAAACTTGGTTCAGCAAAGATGTACTTGAGCTATCTGCCATCCCTTTAGATCAGGGGTTCAGCTTTGATAGGCTCAGGATATTCTGTTCTACTACAAACATGAGGTGTTGCACAGGGGCAGAATTGTATATCACTGGCATTCCTATCCATAGCAGGGACAGCCTGATGCTTTCTCCTGACAGTAAAGAGTCAGTGTGATACTGCTTAGCAGGATAAAAGCAAGGGCAGGACTGCAATGCCAGGGTTCCTGTTGTAACTGAAGACCACCTACCTGGTGCCCTGAAGCTTCTTCTTGCCGCTTGCATTAACTACTTCTTCTTGAGTTTTCCTAAATTATTTTTCAACTGCAAAATACCAACAGTGTCTTTTTTCTCCCTTTTATTTCATTTTATATCACCTTAAGTGCCTCTAGCTCTTTGACTTTAGCCATATATCTATCATCGGGAAGGTTGTTTTAGATCTGCCTACGTTTAGCCTGATGCATAAAGAGAAGTATTACTGCTGATCTCATTTTGAAATGTTACAAAGAGGGAAAATGAAATTACTGCAGGTTGTTTTGAAGCAGGAGCAGGATTTGTAGTCAGGAGCAATGTTTCAATGTTATTTGTAAGGAAAAGTGAACTGATGACAAAACCTACAGGAGAAGGGGGAGTCCTTGTGCTGCTTTAGGCAGCACCCAGTGCCATCTGCCTGGACTGCCCAGCCTCTCCAGGGACAAGAATCACTGTGTTCATAAAGTGCTCTGGGCAGG
Organism: Clamator glandarius; assembly: GCA_033459285.1. Lineage (NCBI taxonomy): Eukaryota > Metazoa > Chordata > Aves > Cuculiformes > Cuculidae > Clamator > Clamator glandarius. Next base: position 1,121,940 of record JAUNZM010000054.1, read on the forward strand.
CTGAGCTGTGTTTCAGAGGATCATCTTTGAAATACGTTGATTATCAATATTTAAAAGGGCTCGATTAGAAGTTCAGTCATATTACATGGTGCAGCTAATAAGAGCCATGGTGTGAAATACAATAGCGCTCTGGTGACACTGTTACGGCATCACGGTTAATGACCAAAATATTAAAGAACTTATTGAAGTTCAATCATCAATCAAGGTAAATTGATTCTTCTGGCAAAGAATGCAAATGTGTTCCTTTGGTACTGCATGAATACCAACTACCCAGGCTCAGCTCCGGCTCATTTCTATGGTTAGCAATTTGTGAACAGCTGGGTGAGCCATGGTGAAATGAGGGGGTGAGAAGCAGTAATTAACTTTCCATTCACTAATTGCTGGCTGAAATTGTCATGATAATCATGATCGCTAGACTTCTGCTCAAAGTTTTTCTCCCTCCTCTTTGCACGTTTTCTCCATTGTTGTCTCTGTTGATCCCAGGGCTATTTGGAACAGAGTAAGCTGGAGAGAGGATGAATGGTTTAAGTCTTTCTGCAATCAGTGTTTCCTTCAGACACTAAATGTATGTGAAAGTGCCTCTGTCTGCCTTGGTCAAAGTTGCCATTATAATCAAGGTATCACTGGAGCAGAGGCTTGTTCCCCTGCTGTCAGGAGGTCATTGGTGCCTGTTCAGATCCTACTCTGCTCCTCTTTCACCTTTCTAGTCCAATTTGCTCTGTTGGGCCCTGCACTCAAAGGTCTCACACAGCTCCTTATCTCCAAGAGTTTGTTCCTTATACTTCATTCTTTGACCGTGCCAGTATCATCAGCCTTTGCATCGATCCCTGGTGGATGGAGATTCTGCCTGCAGTTACTCTGCCTCATGCACAGAGCTGGCCTGTTGTCACTAGACCCTGTACACCTGGAGTGCTCTTCCCATCTCTCTTTCTCTCTGAAGCCTTTACTGAGTACAAAGCCTGCCTTTTTAGCACAATCACTCCTTCCCCCGAGCATGCTGTGTTACTGTCCTTTGGGGTGGATATTGTTCCATGGGAAGTAAGTTTCAGGTCAAGATGAAAATCTTCAGAGGCTGCAGCTGGTTCCCAGCGGTGTGGCACACTGCAGGTGAAACAGGGTTTTCCAATGCGCCCTTTGCTTGAATATCCCCTCTCACCAGCATGGTCCAGTATGTCTTACCTGTGCGACCTCGTGACTGCAGTTGGCATCCCACAAGGGTTCCTTTCACGAGCTCTTTATTGGTTTCCAGTGTGACCGACAGGCAGACTGTTCTCTCACCTGAGTCATCAAAGGAGCGGCAGAGGTCTAATGGGCACTAATGATAAACACTGATCCTTCTCACGCTGCTTATACAAATGTCACATTATGCTCTTGTAATGAAAAGCAAGAGTAAGCCATTCCTTAACCTCAAGGACAAAGAGCTGGCACCATGACCATGGCTAGCAGCTCCTGAAATAGTGCCAAGACTGATAGTATGCAAACCAAAAATGCTGTGGTAAGAATTGTATTTGTTATATTTCATAAAAATACCCTCATTAAGCATTTTCTCTGAAAGATTAAACTGCCAGAAATAGATCTAGGTTTATATTTATTTTCTCCTGCGTGGACTGCTCTCCGTCCCATCCTTTGAGTGAGCTTCATTTGTACGTGAAGTACATGTCAAGTAGGTGTAGGAGCTGTAGAAGACAGGGACAGAAGAGCTGAGTTGTTTCTGGGAGGGAAGGAACTACAAATGAAAGAGAGAGAGGTCAGCCATTCTTCCTAGAAATACAGATTTTTTTGAGAAATGTTTCTTGTCTTTTGTTGCTCTGCGTAAAGAAGTGCAGAAGAAAGGTTTTACATGCCCATAGTTTTTCTGACAACGAGGAATGCGGGCCCTAACTACAATATAGGGTACATAAAAGGCCACAAGAAGGAATCTACAAATGGAAAATATTCCATTCTGCAAAAGACATGAAGCTCCATTTGCTGCAGCTATCAAGAAGAAGAGCAAGAGTTAAAATGCTTGTGGATTATGAGTACCTAAAGTGAGAGAGGATACTAGCTGCAAAGAATAACTGTTCAATGCATCAGAGCCAGAACAAGAATAAATAACTGGAAGCTGAAACTAGAGAATTCAAGCAGAAATAGGGCTCAGATCTCCAGCAGCGGGGCTGATTTGCCACTGGAAGTGTTGGCTTCTCTATCTCTTGTCGTTATCTAATGCTGGACACCTTCCTGCAAGACCTTTCAGCCCAGCGTAGGTGGGAATAGAGCACAAGGCGGGTGTGAAGGGCTGCTGCGTGGAATTTGTCTGATAAGGTGGGTCAGGCAAGATGACCGAATGTTCTTTCTGGTCTTACAATTTTTACCTGGAAATAGAGCAGGTGGTTTCTGGATTAAGTCAGCTTTGTGGATCTGGTTAGATCTTTTCCTTGAAAACAGCAAAGAAACAATTTTCACTCAAGTTATTTTGAAGTGTGAATGCAATGAATTTGTGCTTATCAGTAAGTGATGTCGGATGCGGTGGCACGGCGCAACAACCAGAAAGAAATCATATGAATTAGCAGCAAATCTTCCTTTCCATCTTTGCAGGCACAGTGCTTCCATCACAAGGTTACCTTGGTCCTTCTGCCTTGTGATTTCATCTCTACATCAGATGGCAACATAAATTCCTTTACAAGAAAGTACAGGTCCTTGCACTAGGGTCTGAGAAAGACAGTAACTGTACTGAACATCACACTGCTGGATCGGTGTGTCCTTACCAGGGTGTCCAAAGGGGACGTTTCTCTTTCAGGTGAGAGTGAGCCATGGAGCTGCCTCAGTGATGGTCCTGGGAGGTTGCTTTAAAAACAAGATTCAGAAACCGAGGCTGAGGGTTTTTTTGTGCAGTGCTCATTTGGGACCTTCCAGTAAAGTCAGAGTATAGGAAAGACTGAGTTCTGAGACTGTGTTCTGCCAGCAACTGACCACTCACAGCAAACCCTGATTCTCAGCATATTGCCACAGTGCAGAACTGAAAACAGCTCTCTCAGGAAACACAAGCAGAGATGGACTGGTTATGTGGATGCGGGGCTCGCATATCATCAGTTTCTCAGAAAATGAACCTTTCTTGAGGTTGCTGGAGAGAAATTGGCAGCCTGGAGAGTGGGAAATGATGTAGGTGCAACACAGCAGCTGATAGAAAATGCTGTCAAGTTTCCTCAACTGTCAGTTAGGAGGAAGAGAAAACGTAGCACAGAGCTGCCAGCACATCTGGCATGAACTAAAGGTTTAACTAAACTAAAGCATCCGTCCTCCAGCTTGGCCATTACACACTACCCGAGAACAAACTGTGTGGAAAAGCTGACAGGTAGCAGATGGTGCAGGCAACATAACTTTGTTCATCAGCTCCTACTGCCAGTCATACTCCATTAGCAGAAGCACCTCTTTCCACCTGAGCTGGGTGGCCTCTAGGAGCACTGTTAAGCTCGGTCTGTGCCAGCAGGGTTGTTCTCCAGTTGTTTGACATTGCCTTGTTTGACGTGTCAGTAACTACAGTTGTCAGGTATGGATTTTGGTGTATCTCCCTTTTCCTCTGGAAAGGGCTCAACACTAGTCATGTCATTGCTCTATTTTTAGGTTAGAACACAAACCTCACCCTTTTTCCTCTGGTTGTTATTTGTTAGCAAGCTATTTTCCTTAAGTTATTGTGTCTCCTGTAACTAGTAACTATAGCTGGAAAACACAGAGAGATGTTAGGGTCTGTCATACTTGGTGGAACCAAGACCACAGTGGTGCTGGAATATTGTCACAAGGTTTAGTGTTGGCTGCATTTGGTGAGGAGCAGTATCTGCTGCACTGGAGCAGGGAACAGCTAGTTAAGAATAAATGGAGCACTCGGAGATGGGAAGCAGAAATATTCATCCTCTTATCATCACCATCTGCTTTTTTCCCGTTGAGGTATGTGGCATACTTAACTTCAGTCTAATGCCAGCTCTGCCTAGAGGGGTTTTGATGAAACAAATAAAATTCATTTCTTATGCTATCCTTGTAAAGTTGCCTGGCCATAAGTCTTTGCTCTTTTCCCCCATGGTTAAAAACAAAACAAAATAAAAAACTAGTGGTGAGGACCCTGTTACTTTTTGCCTCTGTCTACCTTTCCTTAACAACTTAAAGCTTTCTGGTATTAATTGTTGGAGGGATGGGGATGGTTGCATTTGTATTGAGACCTCCGTGCACGTTGCTGGCATCACCACATCCCATAGCTTATCTGTGTGGAGTTGTTAGAATGGTGTAGCTGCTGTGTTACTTCAGCTTTGTGCCTAATGAGACTTTTTCTCACCAGAGAGATGTTTTAAGACTTGCCAGACTAGTCCAGGCAATTCTGGTCCAGCCTAGTCCCACAGTGAAAAGCCAGTGGAGCGAACTGGCAGCTAAGGCCGCTTCCACCTTCTGGGCTGAAGAGCATCTTTGAGACTCTTATGGGCTTCAAGCACCCAGGAGCCCACCTGGCCCAGCCTGTCCCTCCTTATGAGTTCTTCCTTCAGTTGCTGCCTTCCCTAGACCTTCTGCATCTGTACTTGCCATTCCCTCCTGCCCCCATGCAAAACTGTACACCTGTACATTTTGTCATTAGCACAAATTTCTGTGGTGGCTGAATCATTTGAAATGTTAAAATCTGGACTACGGCTTCCAAAGCCAGGATGCTTAGGAAAGGAATGAGTCTTTACAGAGCCATATGCAGCTCAAGCGAAATTTGAAAAAGAAAATCTGCCTGTAAAGACAGCGCACACTTGACTGACTTCTTCTCATATCGCACCTCATAACACTTGCAAATATCTCCTGTAACCACAGCCTGAGCTTCTTCATGAGCATGCATAGTGGGCAGTATTTTTCTCTGGGTATTTGAAGATGTGCTGCGTGGGGAATAGGCAGCAGCTTTGCTGTAGACGTCCAGCAGTGATGGGGAATAGGCAGCAGCACGTACTAAAATCCTGTTCGTATGGAGCTGAACATTGCTCAGGACTGGCAATCCTGACTACTATCTTTGGACCTGCAGGGTTTAATAAGCTGTGTGTGCTGCCTTGGCATAGCAGCTTTCCCTCTCCTGCATTGTGAACTCTGCAAGCTTTCTCCATCTCCTTGCTGCAGTTTATAAGCTCTGTCTGCCAGGAATGCTCTGGAGTTCCTTCAGCTTCAAAAAAAAGGGTTATCATGAATATTTTTAAATATAGCCAGTCTCTAAGAAGTACTCAAATACAAATTACTAAATGGAGAATTCAACAAGGATGCTTTGAGATACAGTTTTCTAGGAAAGTTGTGAGGTTTACAACCTCCCCTCTGCTATCTCTGAAATACATATTTATTTGACTTCACATTCCCTTAAAAAATTCTCCTTAGCCAGTACCTTGTAAAAGATGGCAGTTAATTATAGTCATAAATATGCAGTCACTGGCCATTCTCCCTGGGGAGATACCTGCCACTGAAATATGATTTGTGGAATTTGGGTTTGCTGTGTAGGTGCTGCAAGACATTCAAAATTAATGTCTACAAATCAGTATCCCATGGGAGGTTGTGGTGGTCCCGATGTTCTCTTGAAACTCAGGACTGTTGGAAGCACATGTAAAATGATGGGTATAAGAATTTATACAATCATCTATGAGAAGTTAAACATGAATTAGCAAGAATTAGTTGCTTTAAAATATAGATGTTTAATGATCCAAAGAGCAGCAATAGTGGAACCGTTCTATTCCTCCGTATGTAGCCCTGCAGAAAGAATTACTGTGATGCTATATAACAAAAATGTTGAAAATCTCATGCAGCTGCTAAACTCACCTATTTAAAGAAGATTTTTAATGATTATGAAGTGAATGGTATATTTCTGCTAGTACAGAAGGTGCCTCTGTAGTACAGTAAGTGTGAACTATGCAGCCTTAGGATTATAGTTTCATAGAACGAGGTGCGTGGCGTGCCTCCTACTGCATTATGTATTCCCCCCTGGAGTACTTCCTTCTTGCAGAGTTTCAGGTATGGAAAAGATGAGCTGTTACATTAGCAAACGTCATTGCCTGCCATCAGGTGTCATTCCAAGAGTTAAGTCTTTGTAATTAGCCAGGGGAGCAAAGTGCTTGCTGTGCTGCTGCAGCACAGAACTGGTATTAGGCAAATTGAAGCAGGGCAGTGTGGGTTTTGGATGTGCACATATGGGGCAGCTGCAGGTAGCATCTCAGTTAAACATGTCTGTTACCAGGTGGTATCCGTCCTCTTTCAAATGTTTCGTGCTGTGCTTTTGGGAGTGTTGCTTTTGCTGGCTCGTAGGTTTGTACCGGCAACTGTTCCTACATGCAGCTGCCAATCCCTGCGCTCAAACGTTTGGTTTCAGTACCTGTGCACATCCTCAGTGTAGCCAAGTGGGGTGTGTGCCACCTCACAGCGGGCTAGGTTTGGTCTTTGGTGCCCAGCAGCCATCCCATCTCAGCACAGTGAGAATCATAGAATCACCAGGTTGGAAAAGGCCCACCGGATCATCGAGTCCAACCGTTCCTATCAAATACTAAACCATGTCCCTCAGTGCCTCGTCCACCCGTCCCTTAAACACCTCCAGGGAAGGTGACACAGCCACCTTCCTGGGAGGTGCGGCTGGGCTGGGTGTTGTGAACCCTGATGCCCTCCCGGGCTTCCAGCAGGGTCATTCAGGAGCTGCGCAGAAGAGCTTGTTTAGGTGACCAGTCTGTCAAAGAGGCATTTGGTGAGGACATCTCCCTTTCTCCCTCCAGGGTGGCTTAATTCAGAGACTACCGCCTACAGAGAGGGGTATCATTCAGAGTGAAATTACAGACAACTGACAGGATCCCTCTCCTCGTAAATCCCCAATAATTGTGACAAATGTCTGGAGCGCCGCAGGCTTGCAGCGCTTTGCCAGCTGCCCTGCCAGCCCGACGGCAACCACGGCAGCCAGCACCTTGCAAGGCTGTGGCACCGTCACCCCATCCGGGGACATCGGGGACTTGCTGCCATCACCCCAGCTGGAGCTTTTAACTGTTTTCTGGCAGGGACACAGGATCAGATCTGGTCAAAGCAGCCGAGATGGCAGCGGTGATTTCCTGCTGCCCGATTTCTTCGTATTGATTACAGATGCTAGTGGAAACCCACAGCTGAAAAAGCAGAGTTTGCTGCCAGTTTTGCTGTGTCAACAGAATCCTGAGATTTCCATAGTGTGGGATCAGAAGGGAGATTAGGTTATATGTCCTAATGTCCTCACATCTCAGGCAGTCACCACATATTACTGCAATACAGCCAGGCATCTCAGTGGACCCAATCCCATCCTAGACTCAGCTGGTGAGCAGGAGCCACTGATGCCAAGGCTCCTGCAAAGCACAGGAGGCTGATGCCATCCCTTCAAGCTGCACTGGGTTGCTCAGGTGTGGAAGTAGCCCTTCCTCAGTCTTCCATGATCCTCGTCTACTTTCTCTCCCCAGAGGTCCATTAGTATTTCCAGTCCCCCAGCCTCGTGCAGATTTTCATAGAAACATAGAATGTCGGAAGGGACCCACAAGGATCATCAAGTCCCAACTCCTGTCCCTGCATAGGACAGACAGCCCCAACACTCACACTATGTGTCTGAGGGTGTTGTCCAAATGCTTCTTGAATGTTGTCAGGCTTGATCGCATGACTGTTACCCTGCAGAGCCCATTCCACTCTTCCACCACGCTGTGGGTGAAGACCCTTCTCCTAATAATCAACCTAAACTTCTAGCACCTCTTCCTGCCATCCCCTCAGGTTCTATCATTGGTCAGCAGATAGAAGAGATCTGCATCTGTTCCTTCTGCTCCCATTGTGAGGAAGCTGTAGACCACAATGTGGTCTCCATTCAGCCTCCTTTTCTCCAGCCTAAACAGACCAAGAGACTTAAGCCGCTCCAAATATGACTTGGCCACTAAACCCCGCACCAACTTCGTGGCCTCCTCTGGACACTCTCCAGTAGCTTTAAATCCTTTTTATACTGTGATGTCCCCTAAGGCACACAATACTCAAAGTGGGGTCACACCAGTGCTGAGTAGTGCAGAACAATTTCTCCCCTTAACATTCTGGTAATGCCATACTTGATGCCCCCCAGGACATGATTGGCCTTCTTGGCTGCCAGATTTTGTTGGATCATCCCTGGTGCCACCCTGAACCATTCAGCCCGTGGTGCACCTGTAGTGGGTCTCTGCTGGGAAGGGATCAAAATCATGGGCGCGCTGCAAATGAAATTCCTCCCTGGGCAAAGCAGGCAGTTGTCTGAATCTCTAGGCTACGGGAACTGATGAGAAGTTGTCTTGTTGCAGGTGTTACGTGTGTGCTGGGGGCAATGCAAACATCCGCTCCTGCCTCTGGCCCACTCAGCAGGGTGGGTGCTGAGGCTCAGCAGTTTGGCTTCCCAAACAAATCAGCACCCTCAAGCCCAGGAGACAAAACTTCTTTTTCTACATGCATGCACCTGTGATGCAGCTTCTATGGCAGGCTGGAGGAAACTTCTTATAATGTATTTAATCTTCTTTGAAAGATCCCAAGCACTGGTGAATCCATCATCCTTCCTGGTGATGCTGCCTTGGTTTTGAATCAGCTTCACAATGAAGAAACAACGCTTGCCCCTAGCACAGCGTGTGGCTTCAAGGATGGAGGGCAGTAGATCCACTGCAGGGTCTGGGCAGCCTTCGGATCAGCCCAGCACCTTGTGGATGGTCACAGTCTGCGGCCACGTGGTGGAAGGAGCTGCAGTCTCAGAGATATATATTTTTTTTCATGTGCTCATAATTGATGCTGATTTTAGCAGCTGTCAAAATACATGCTAAAAGGATGTGTAGGTTTGCATCCCAGTGTATTGTTCCTCCCATTTTTATGTTGCATTGAACTTGCTTACTCAGCAAACTCTAGGTTTTTTTATTTCCAAATTAAGGATGTGAAATTTCTTTCATTTGAAGATCTTTTCTTTAAAAAAATACACCCTAATTTTTGTAGAGCTGCCACATCAAGATTGATTCCTCTAGAAAGCATGATATTTAAAGCTAATCTTGCCTGAGTTCATAAACTGCTTATTATGTGTGGTGCTTAGGGCTTGAATCGCTTTTCTTGGCTAGGGTGCTCCAAGCTCTAGGGGAAGAAGAGGAGCGTGAAAGGTGCAGCTGCATTTAAAACTGAAGTGCTCATTTTGAAATACCTCCCTGTAGCAATGGGAATTTTTCTCCCTGGAACAAGTGTTTGGTTTCAGGCAGGTTGGAGACACATCCTTAAGGAAAGAAGAGGAAAAAAAAGGAAAAAAAAAATAAAAGGACTGTCTGCAGATTCATTTTTCCATTACTTGGAAATCATCTTGTATATAATTTAGATGGGTCTTAACAAGGCATAAAGTCGCTTTCAGAAAATTGATGACTCTCTGCTTCTTTGTGAAATGAGAACCTGGAGGCTTCCCATTGTTCCTTCAGTGGGATCATCAGATCTGATTGCAGAAACCCGATGAAGCTCTTAATCCGAGCACCAGAGTAACCACAGCTCTGGCCTTCTCCTCTTTATTGATCTTGCAGCTGGGCCGCATTTCTATTTCAGCCTAGCGTACTCCTTATCTCTAGCAAAACTCATCCCTGGCCCTTTTGGGTTTATTAACTCTTTAGTCACCTCATGGTTTTGGTACGATTCAGAGGAGCTGTATCTATGCCAAGAGGACTTCTGCCAGCTTCAGCTCTGGAGTTTGTGGTCACATGGATGGAGCAGGACTAGAGGCACTCAGGGTGCTCAGGTCTGTGCCGATCATGACATGCTCTTAGTTTCCAGTTCCACCTCTTTTTATCTCCATTTTCCCTCTCTGCAAAGCGAGGCGCTGACACGGTCCTTGGGGCCACATTGCCACGTGTCCCCTGGCATTTGCAGTGTTCATGCCTGTGGTGGATTTGCATCTGCTTGGAGGCACCTCAGCAGCCTGGAAGGCAGGTAAGCCCAAAGGACAGCTGGGGCCCACAAGACAACAAGTGCGTGTTGTTCATTCCCTGGTTCTTAATTCACGAGCTCCAGCCTCACCGGAGAAGCCAGCAGGTGTGAATTTTTCATAGCTATTTCCTGCAAGCTGCAGTTTGCCGACTTGCCCGCTCCGTAGCAGGAAAGGTCAGGAACCTCATAAACAAGGTGAGAAGCAGAGTGGGGCGGTGCAGCCGCCCGGGCTGCTGATTCCTCCTGACATTAGAGCACTAATGAATGTTCTGTCATGGTCCCGTGAATATTGCAGGAAGCTTTCGCCTCCCGCCTCCTCTGCCTTCGCCGGGCCTCAGAGTTACCAAGGTTACCTGATATGACTTTCCCAGGAGAGAGGAATGATAGCTGCAAGTCTGCTGCTCCCGGGAGCACCCTGCCTCTGCAGCAGGCACGGGGACCGTGGCCAGCAAAATACCACCTTCCTCATGCTCCCTTTGCCTATTGCCATTTTCCTCGCTCCCACCCATGCTGCCCTAGGTGTCATTGGTTTCGTTTTATTTCAGGTTTTTAAGAGTAAGGATCATATTAATTTTGTTTTGCTTGCATAACCCGGACTGTTATCATCCAACTAATTACTCACACATTTTCCTTCAGACAGCAAATGGGAAAGATAAAACTGCAGCAGGTTTATGAGATTTCTGCTTATCAAATTACTGTAATTATTTGAAGAATGGCTTAAAATTGTATGGAGTAATGAATTTAATTATGAGTTTGTAGCAATGCCTTGTGCTGCATGTGGCTTGCAAATGGGCAAGTTTATGAGAAGCTCTTCATAAAGTGGCTGCAGATGGGGTTGCAGCACGCTCCTTGCGAAGAGAGGCTCTAGCACCTCCATACCAGAGCAAGGGGGACGAGGCACGTTTTGCAGGTCGGCTTGACAAATTGTGCTCATCGTTCAACGGATCAGCTCGCTTAATCCAATTCTAATACAAACCCAGGCAAGACAAAGTGCCATCAGCCTCCAAGTTGTGACACGCTGCAGCTGGTTGGCTTTGCTCAATCTTCTCAGCCCCTGGGGCACGCAGGGGACCAGCTCACTTGCCCAGACCTCCACACCTCCTCCTGTTCAGGAGATCAGCCCGAGGGTAGCTGTCAGCAAAGGCAGGTCAGCCAGTGCTGACAAACCTGTCCCACTAGAGCCACAGCTTGTTGCAGCCTGCTTGAAACACTCAGAGCAGTGTTTGCCATCTCTACTGCATACTAGAACAGCAAGTTTCCACTACAGCTGGGAGATCCCTGGCCTCTCTGAGCTCTGGAGCATGCTCCCTGCTCTTAAGATGTCCCCAAGCCCTTTGAAAACAATGAATTTCTCCTTGCCCGCTTGTACTTTTCTTTACACCCCTGCTTAGTTCCAGGTGCTGTGAAGAATTGTGTTCTTCTGTCCTCCCGCAAAAGGGAGGATGCCCTCCATCCCCTCCTGAAACAGAGAGACAGGGCTGTGGCAGCTCTCCATCTACACAGCCCTGGGGCCAGTTGAAAAGCTCAAGGGAAGGAGACTCCACGTCCCTCTGGGCTCCCCCCTGCCCCTTGTGCACAGATGTGGAAACTTTGTGTTGCCTGCCAGTTGAGGTGGTGATGATATATGAGATTCCAGTCTTTTGTTGAATAAAATGCAGCCTGGTGTAGGAATACTGAGTTTTAGTGGCAGATGTTTGGACTGGAGAATAGCTTTTATGCTTTTATCCATTATATATTGGTGGTATTGGATGTAGATGGTGTTACACAAGTAGATGTATAGCTGGAAAGACTGGTCTGGAATGGGGCAAAGCCAGGTGAAATACTGTCCTTCAGAGCAGTTTTTTTTTCAGAAAGCAGGAGCATGTTCTTGAGGGACAGGCTGGCGAACGTGGACAGTGCCGCTGTTTCCAACAAACGGATTGCAGAGAGACGTAGGGCCAATGGAGTGAAGAGGTTTGGACTAGATGCATTTAGACAGTGGAATAAAAGTGCAGACAACAGAGAACTGACACTGGGAAATGGAAAAAAAAAAAGGCTAGAACTTCAGATCGTCTCTGCTGTGATGTTCTACACTTCACAAAGGAGTAATGGATCATCCAGTATGACCCAACTGCCTCCTTATTCTCTGCAGTATCCCTTACAATGTGGTAGATAGTTCAGCTTAAAATATCAGATATAAAAAGCAAAAGAATAAGTGGCCAAGAGCCACCCAATGTCTGAAACCTTTGCGAGGGTGATAGTAACAAATGGTCCATGGACTACAGCTCAGTAATTACACCATATAATCAGCGTGTTGGGGGGAGCAGATTAAAAAATAGATGGCTAATTATAAGAGGTTAGCAAATTTTGAAAGTATAAGCCTGCCCTAATTTGGGCTTTAGGCAGATCTGGCCTCGCATGTGAAGAGAAGGTATTAGCAGGCAAAACTCTTGTCTTTCTTGACACATGAATACGGGAGTTTGTGTGCAGGATGGAGTCGTACATGGTATTATGTCTGACTAAATGCAAGGTCAAAGCAGATTCTAAGTGGTATTGACTTTTAAAAGAGCTTGTTGCAAGGCAGAGATGAATTCTGCATAATCTCTGCAGTTTTATGTAAGTGAGGAAGCAGCAAGGTACTGTGAGAGCACCAAAAGAAAATCGTAGAATCACCAGGTTGGAAGAGACCCACTGGATCACCAAATCCAACCATTCCTATCAAACACTAAACCATGCCCCTCAGTACCTCATCCACCCGTCCCTTAAACACCTCCAAGGAAGGTGAATCAACCCCCTCCCTGTTCCAGTGCCCAGTGACCCTTTCTGTGAAAATTTTTTTCCTGATGTTCAGCCTGAACCTGCTCTGGAAGAGCTTGAGGCCATTCGCTCTCATCCTTTCCCCTGTCACTTGGGAGAAGAGCCCAGCTCCCTCCTCTCCACAACCTCCTTTCAGGTAGTTGGAGAGAGCAATGAGGTCTCCCCTCAGCCCCCTCTTCTCCAGACTAAACACCCCCAGCTCTCTCAGCTGCTCCTCATAAGGCCTGTTCTCCAGCCCCTTCACCAGCTTTGTTGCTCTTCTCTGGACTCGCTCCAGAGCCTCAACATCCTTCTTGTGGTGAGGGGCCCAGAACTGAACACAGGATTCAAGGTGCGGTCTCACCAGAGGGAGAAGAACCTCCCTGGCCCTGCTGGCTCGTGGTCAACCAACACCCCCAGGTCCTTCTCCTCCAGGCAGCTTTCCAGCCTGGCTTCTCCTAGTCTGTAGCTGCTCAGGGTTGTTGTGCCCCAAGTGCAGGACCTGGCATGTGGCCTTGTTAAACCTCCTGCCGTTGGTCTCAGCCTGTTCAGATCCCTTTTCAGAGCTCCACGAGGAGCCCCCCTGGGTTGTTGAAGTCATAAACCAGGTGTAATTTCTGGCAGTCTTTCCAGGAAGAAAGAAAAGCCTACTTGCATTTGGAAAACTCATAAAGATTTTGCGAGGAATGTTGTAATTGTTAGTATGTTGATGTTGGTCATAAATACAGTTGAGTGAGAAGAGATTGCAGGGCATAGAAGTTTGCCACGAGTCTCGGTGGTAAATGGTATTAAATCCAGCTGGAGGCCAGTTACAAGTGGGGTTCCGCAGGGTTCAGTGCTGGGTCCAGCCCTGTTCAATGTCTTTATCAATGACCTGGATGAAGGCATCGAGTGCACACTTAGGTTTGCAGACGACACTAAACTGGTTGGAAGCGTGGATCTGCTGGAGGGTAGGGAGGCTGCAAAGGGATCTGAACAGGCTGGACTGCTGGGCAGAGTCCAATGGCAGGAGGTTTAACACGGCCAAATACCGGGTCCTGCAATTGGGGTACAACAACCCTGTGCAGCTACAGACTAGGAGAAGCCTGGCTGGAAAGCTGCCTGGAGGAGAGGGAGCTGGGGGTGTTGGTTGACAGCGACTGAACATGAGCCAGCAGTGGCCCAGGTGGCCAAGAAGGCCAATGGCATCTTGGCTTGTATCAGAAACGGTGTGGCCAGCGGGTCCAGGGAGGTTCTTCTCCCTCTACATTCGGCATTGGTGAGACCGCTCCTCGAATCCTGTGTTCAGTTCTGGGCCCCTCACCACAAGAAGGATGTTGAGGCTCTGGAGCGAGTCCAGAGAAGAGCAACAAAGCTGGTGAAGGGGCTGGAGAACAGGCCTCATGAGGAGCGGCTGAGAGAGCTGGGGGTGTTTAGCCTGGAGAAGGCTGAGGGGAGACCTCATTGCTCTCTACAACTGCCTGAAAGGAGGTTGCAGAGAGGAAGGGTGCTGGGCTCTTCTCCCAAGTGACAGGGGACAGGACAAGAGGGAAATGGCCTCAAGCTCTGCCAGGGAAGATTTAGGCTGGACATTAGGAAAAAATTTTTCACGGAAAGCGTGATTGTGCACTGGAACGGTCTGCCAAGGGAGGTGGTTGATTCACCTTCCCTGGAGGTGTTTAAGGGACGGGTGGATGAGGTGCTGAGGGACATGGTTTAGGGATTGATAGGAATCATTGGACTCGATGATCTGGTGGGTCTCTTCCAGCCTGGTTATTCTGTGATTCTGTGACTCTGATCTTCAGCTGTATCCAGCCCCCTTCAGTTTCTCCAAGGAGAATTTGTTTTCTCCTCCTTGTGCTGCCATGAACTGTTTCTATGGTTCAGCATGTGGGACAAGAGGAAGAAAATAACTTAAGCGCCAGAGCGTGAGATCTTATTACCCTTAGTGGTTTTAGTCTTTATAGCTACAAATGTTATTAAACATCATAAAATTGTCCAGTTCTTTTAAGTTTAGCTTCAGTACTTTTCCCAGTTTGTGCAAAAGAAGACAGCAATGCTTGTTCATGAAAAAAAAGAGAAAATAAGATTCATCTTACATTCTTAAAAGCAGTTTGAACACGTGAAATAAAATCAGCAATAATATTTTGCGCACAAAGCTGCCTTCAGGAGGGATCCATATCAGAGCAAATAGCGGTGGCTAATGTTTTCTTCTCTCAATCATTTTTAAAGGTCACTTCATGATCAAAATCTACTTGCTAATTTAATTTCTATTCTCAGTGTAAATGTAAGGTGATGCTGTTATTCTGTTTGCAGGTGGTTTGCTAGGGAGAATCAACCTTTTGGCGTTGTTGTCAGTGTGTCAAGGTCTGGGTCCAAAGCTGGTGCATGTGACAACCCAGCTCCACAGGCTGGTAGGGACCCCTTCCCCAAACCAGGGTTTCTCAGGTGTTTTAATCCAAGAATTCTTTGATGTCTCTGAAAAAAATATATATAGACTATTCAGTGTAATGTCTCATGGTTCCAAACAAAAATTGTATTTTCACTTGCTTCATTTATTTTGCTGGTTTGCTTGCTTCATGCGTGTGTGGGAAGGTGAACATGTATTTGTTTGCTGTCCTGTAGGAGACCAAGGTTGTTGATGAGCTACAGGTTGAGGGGGAGCTTTCCTGCTCTCCCTGCTTCACATTACCTTACAAATATCCTCTCCCCAACTCCTTCCATTGTCTCCGTTCTTTTAGGATTCACCTTTCTGTCTCAAGGCATGGATTCAGGTATGTTGCTGAGCAGAGTCAGCAGGAAGAGAAGAGAAGAAACCTAGGGAGTGAAATGCTTTGGAGAATCATATTAGTCTTAGATCAAGGACTCAACAGGCAGTGGGAAACTTGGATTTTCATCTCTCATGTGGCAACATTCATGGCTTTGTTTGGGACATTCCCCTCCTACTTTGTCACGAGGAATGATTTCCTGTTTATGGGCTCTGCAGAGACCTGCCTTAGGTCTGCTGTGGGGCAGACACGGTGAAAATCCCAACATCTGACTGTCTGCCCGAGAGCCTCGTCTGTGATGTACAAGCCTTGGGAGCAGGCAGCTAAGATTGCATGGGTCTGTGGTTTACTGGCCATTTCTATCTCTTAGAGAAACCCCTAAGGTCTTCCTCCAGCTGCTGAGACATCGTTCTGGTCACGAGGTGACTGGGCACTGTCTGGAGAAGACTGGGACTGTGTTGGTTGTCACATATAGGATGGAGACCTACTTTGTCTTCCCTCAGGCAAGTCATGGGTCTAAAAACCCATGTCTGAAAGGAAAGGTTATGTTTTCCCAGAGAATTTGAGGTCATCTGCAGCATCAGAGACTCATTGTGTGGGGTGTCTCATTGTGGCGTTTTGTGTTTGTTGTCAGCTCTGTAAAGAAAGCAACTGAGATTCAGACAATTCCGCTTCTGTCCTTGGCAAGTATGCCCTCTCGCATCCAGGCAAGCTTGTGATTTGGGCTCTGAAAATCACAGCTGTGTCTTCAGGGCCTCCATGGAGCATGACTGGCTGTAGGGTTTGCTGTTGACTCTCTGAAAAGGGACACGTGGTCTTTTTTACTTTGCACATGAGAGATGCTTCAGATAGAAGTCCCAACACAGTTATTTTGCCTTAGACACACATTCACTCTTAACATCACTCTAGCTGAATAGTGCCGACGCCAGTGGTCTGTGTGCTGTGTAGTGAGCTGTGGAAATTAAGATTTGCAGTATCTTTATCTGCAGCGAGATACCTACCTCTTACATCCTCTAGGATAGACAGCAGCCTCTGCTCAGCAGAAAGTTTTCTTTCCTGTTAGTGGTTGCAGCTGGGAGAGCTGTGCCTCATCTCTTGCTTGTAATTACATCAGTAGAGTATCTTGGGAGAAGGTTAAATAGTCTTTTGTATATCAAATAAAGCTAGCGAACTTCACTGAAATAATTTAATGAAAACAATCCTGATTATCTGTATTTGCTGCCATGTGATAATTTAAAAGAATGTCTTAAAGGGAAACGTGGAATTGTTTAAGGCCTCTAAAGACTGGAGTGCAGAGGCTGTGCAGCAAATGCCTTTATTATCTGGGATCTGAAGTAGGCTTTGAATCCCATTTTTTTTCCACTGTTGTAAAACATGAGAGATTTTGATACGGTAACTCGGATTTGATTCAGAACTTTCTTATTAACTGTTCTTCATGCACATCAAATTTTAGAGACTGAGCTAAAGGGCTCTGCGTATCAAGGATGGAACTGACTCAAGGACAGAGCTATTAAGGTGTGTAATAATCAAGAGAGGAGAATTAATTGTCTTTAATTTGGCATAAATCCCAAGGACCGTAACTTTGGTTATTAGGAATTCAAGGCCTATTTCCAATTAGTTATACCCAAGCATGCTCACATTTCCAACTCTGGGAGTCTGATCCGTGAGCACGTTATCGCAGCAGTCATTGCCACACTAGGAAAGGACAGAGCTGCCTGACCTCACCGTGTGTGGCCACTGCCAGCCAGTGTTTGCCTGGCGGTAAATCAACGCGTGGCATCGCTTTATTGTTTCTGACACCTTGCAGTGAGCAGCTCTGTGTCTCAGCTGCTTGGGCAGTCTGTGCAGAGAAAATCACCTGGGCTGTGCTGCAGCAGGTCAGAGAGGATGCCGTGGCTTTTTCACGCTTTTTAGTCTTTGCGCTTCCTTCTTAGACATCTGCTCCAGCAAAGCCGAGGCGTCTTCCCTTTGGGTGTATGAAATGTAAATAGTGCAATTGTTATCTATACCGGAAAATCTGGTTGAACCTCATCTAGGTTAAAGAAAGCGGTGGCAGTGGTTTCCTGAGTTGGCAGCAGCAGAGAAGGAGCATACTGCAGCCACGTGGCTCGAAATGCAACACCTCTGTGTTCTCAACATGGAAAAATATGAGAGACTGCTTGACCGTGGCCAGCCAGCCTCTCCTGCACATACGTGTAGTGCAAATATCTGAGGGTTTTAGGGAAGGGTGGTCCTTGAGAGTCATAGAATCACAGAATGGTTTGAGTTGGAAGGGATCTTAAAGCCCGTCCAGTTCTACCCTCCCTGCCATGGGCAGAGACACCTTCTACTGAATCAGATGGAAAAGCCTCATCCAACCTCATCATAAAGTGTGGATCTGCTGGAGGGTAGGGAGGCTCTGCAAAGGGATCTGAACAGGCCAGAGTCCAATGGCATGAGGTTTAACACGGCCAAATGCCGGGTCCTGCACTTGGGGCACAACAGCGCTGTGCAGCTACAGACTAGGAGAAATCTGGCTGGAAAGCTGCCTGGAGGAGAGGGACCTGGGGGTGTTGGTTGACAGCAACTGAACGTGAGCCAGCAGTGGCCCAGGTGGCCAAGAAGACCAAGGGCATCCTGGCTTGTATCAGAAATGGCGTGACCAGCAGGTCCAGGGAGGTTATTCTCCCTCTGTACTCGGCACTAGTGAGACCGCACCTCGAGTCCTGTGTTCAGTTCTGGGCCCCTCACCACAAGAAGGATGTTGAGGCTCTGGAGCGAGTCCAGAGAAGAGCAACGAAGCTGGTGAAGGGGCTGGAGAACAGGCCTGATGAGGAGCGGCTGAGAGAGCTGGGGGTGTTTAGGCTGGAGAAGAGGAGGCTGAGAGGAGACCTCATTGCTCTCTACAACTACCTGAAAAGAGGTTGCAGAGAGGAGGGTGCTGGGCTCTTCTCCCAAGTGACAGGGGAAAGGACAAGAGGGAATGGCCTCAAGCTCCACCAGGGGAGGTTCAGGCTTGAGATTAGGAAAAAAAATTTCACGGAAAGGGTGATTGGGCACTGGAACGGTCTGCCAAGGGAGATGGTTGATTCACCTTCCCTGGAGGTGTTTAAGGGACGGGTGGATGAGGTGCTGAGGGACATGGTTTAGTGATTGATAGGAATGGTTGGACTCGATGATCCAGTGAGTCTCTTCCAACCTGGTTATTCTGTGATTCTATGAACACCTCTGGGGATGGAGCATCCACGACTTCTTTGGGCAGCGTGTGCCAGTGCCTCACCACCCTCACAGGAAAAAAATTCTTCCTAATGTCTAATCTAAATCTCCCCTCTGTCAGCTTAAAACCATTACCTATTGTCCTATCCCTGTATTTCCTGATAATGAGCCCTTCCCCAGCTTTCCTATAGCCTTCATCCCCGTTTCTGTGTTTTCCCACTTGAAAAAGAAATAAGGACGCCTCAACAGCTGCTGTGAGGACTGCTTCTCCCAACCACTAGCGTGTGGAGCTGGCACAGGGTTTCTTCCTAAAGAAACCTGAAATTACATTGCAGTGGAAAAATAGCAGACTGTCTTTAAAATTTCAAGGCCAACTCTTCTCAGTTTTCAAGAGGGGAAGAAACCTTTCAAAGCTTTCTGTAAGCTAATTTTCCACCATAGTGAAGCTGAAGCTTGCAAAATCTTGGTGTCTGGTAGGTGTAACGTTGTGGGGGAAAAAGTAGGGACCATATTTAAGGAAAACACAACCTGGGAAGGAGGAGTCCCATGCCCCTGAGTTCTGCAGCCCTTCTTGTGTTCCAGGGAAGAGGGAGCAGGAAAAATTTCTGCAGTGGTCATTTGATAAAATGAACTTTTGACTGTCAGCAAATATGTCTAATGTTCATAGTGTCATAGAATGTCCTGATTTGGAAGGGACCCACAAAGATCATCAAGTCCAAGTCCTGTCCCTGCATAGGACAATCCCCATATTCATACCATATGTTGTTTTCCTTGAACAGCAAAGGAATTTCAATTGATCTCCTATGTTTGGTTTATATTAAGATGAGTACCGCAGGAGCCAAAAGGTGCCATTTTTTTTTATCCACTTGGCCTTGATGTGGTTTCACTGCCAGCTTTCCATTTATCTGTTACGTGCTCTTTAATTCATGAGGGCTTGCGCTGGGGATTTGTTTAAAGCCTTGGCTGGAATTGTCAGCCACTCCTTTTATTGCAGATCGTTCTGAAAAGATGGGTGTTGTGGCAAAGCAGTAAATAGGATATTGAGCTTCTGCAACACTTGTTATCTGTAAAAAGAAGAGTACGTCCTCTGTTAAACTGTGATCAATTACATCATCCCGGTATTAAAAACCATCACTTGTCTTGTTTATGTTTGCATATAGTCATTGGCTTGCTACGGGTCTTTCTGGGGGCCCTTCTACTTCATATGGTCTCTGAAAGACTCTTAAGGTAACCAGAGTCTCCATCTAAAGTGATGTGGGAGCCAGTGCGATTAATGGATCTTCTAGAAAGCGATGGCTTAATATAAGACATGTAGCTCATAGTAAGAGAATATTTCTGTGCCTGGCTCTGGTTAAGTCTTGCTGTGCTTTTCCCTGTATAGAAAGTCACTTCCCCACCAAGTAAATAAAGTTAGTTACCCAGTATCTCAAGATGTTTTCTGTGATAGAGTATTTAAAAACTTCTGAATGGAAAGCAGTGATTTGCCGTATCACTGATCTGTCTGGAGTTCGGATTAAATTAAAGCCCTTCTCGCAATTCTCAAGTGACTTCCTTGCCTGCAGACCCGCTATGCTTGAGCTGGCTGCAACAGAACAAGTGCATTGAAATTTCACATTTACCGTTTCGTTTGAAGATAGAATTTCTCTGAGAAAAGGCACATCACATTTTCAGAGTCACCGAGGTACCTGATGTCAATATATGAATATTTTCTTAAACGTTATTTTCTATTTAAATACCATAAAGAAATAATTCCTTGAATTAGAGATTTAATTTGTGTTTTACTACATTGGCCTTTATGGGACAGGTTCTGTATAATAGTTTTGCTAAAATTATAAATATTTTTATATAATTTCTGAGCATTTCTTCAAAACAATTAAGGAAATAGCAGGCAGAGCCACGTAGATGAGAATTTTTTGAGAGCAGTAGGAAAGAATGGTGCTGGAAAAATGACATACGGTGAGGGAAGAGGCAGCACAGGGAGGTGGAGAGCAGAGCAGGCTGTTGAGCACCAGGGCTCCTGCTTTTCAGCTTATTTGCTGCAGAGGAGCCTTGTTTTTGCAAGAACTGTGTTTGTCCTCCTTTCCCACACCCACACGCCTTGATTGCTAGCTTTGGGATTAAAACTCTCACAGCATCACAGCCACTCCATCCAATAGGTTGGCAATTTTGGAGGTTGCCTTCAAGTTTCGGTTTAGTCTTTGAGATCAGAGAGCAAAGAGGTGTTTCAGGAGGGTGTTCTGCCAGGGTGGGATTCTTTGTTTTACCTTTTGAAGCGCTGGCATTTTGTGAACACCCAAACTAGAGCATATTTGTGCTTTCTCCAGCTCCTCTTCCAGTACAATCTTAAATTTCAATTTCCAAGCTAACATTCCTGGAGTATTTAGAATGTTCTCAAGGGTTTTTCTTTGGAGGTTTTGTGGAGCGTTACAGACAGACAAGAGAGAGTTCTTTTTCAAATAATATCACAGTAATTATCTTTAAAAAGTTAACAATCATTGCTCTTCCATGTTGTCTGAATACCTTCGTCTTCCACGAATTGGTATGAGAAGGGACATTGCTTTTTCTTTCTCACATTGGAACAATTGCTAGAAGTCTTTTTCAGCAGGATGTTTTGTCAAAACAGACAACATTTTCTATCCCTAATCTTAAAGTTTTGGCTTGAGAGCTGCTGGCCACTGTTGCTTTGACAGGCTGTGACGTCCACTCACAGGAGAAGCCCTTGGACTGGCAGTGATGCAGACAGGCTGCAGGAGCTAAAGAGAAATCAGATTTTAGCATCAGATTTTAGGCCTTTCAGTAGGTGTTTTAAGTGACCAAGGATTTTGCATTCTGGCTTGTGAAGTGGAAATGAACAGATTTAGTATTCCAGCTGAGTGGCAGCAGGAAGGGTTCACTTTAATCTGAAACTCGATGTTAGAAAGCGTGGGAGAGCTCTGCTGTCAGATTAACCCAGTCCTCGTGCATTTTTTCCTGCACTGAACTGCAACCAAACTTACATGGATCAAAAGTCAAATACTCCATTAATTTAACCACATGTTGTATTTAATGACATATGGAAATCCATTATTGATTGCACATCTTAAAATTAAAATTTCTATGCTAACAGCATCTCACATCAGTGCAGGTGAAGTAGTACAGAAAATGCAGAGGATTAATAAATGACTTAGAATACAAGAGCTATTTCCATGCTTTTCTGTGAAAAGATTGAAGTTTGGGGTATGTTTTAGTGGGAGTGTGTTTATATATTCTGTCATGAGGAAACGTGCAGTGACAATAGTTCTGTTGTATTTCTCAGTATAAAATGTTAAAAAGAAACAATGGTTTGAAAACAGATCTGCAGGCAGTTGTATTCGACAGTTGGTACCAACAAATGGCACAGTCCTGCCTGAAGGCACAGCATGGTCTTCTTTCACTGTTCCTTTACTATGGAGTCTTAATAGCTGGCTGCAAAACCTTTCTGAATTCATTGTGTTTAAAAAACTTCCATGAGTTTTTTTCAGTGCATGCTTCCAACTGATAAGTTTTTTTATATGTAATAGTTGTTGAAACTGTTTATCAGCTTATTTGTCAGCTGTTGGATATGGCCCACAAAACTCTGTTTTTGTGTGCTCAAAATTAAGCTGTAGTTTTGGGGGAGGAAATAAAAAAAGATTTTTTTTTTTTCTCGCCAAACAAGGGTTAAAAACGGACGTTTTCTCAGGCAGGGAATCTTGCAGATATGATCTGTTTTACTTGTGTGTAAGCTCTTCCTCACCCACATTCTTGGCGTTTCTTGCTGTAGTTTCTGCCGTGCTATACTCTGAACCCTTAAATAAATGACAGACTTTGAGTGCCATACAACCCAAGCCCTTTTTAGTACTTCATTAACAGGAGTGACTAGTTTCTCAGGTCTCTCAGGAAAATGCTTGTTTTGATGTGTCCTCGACTTTTAGTTGTTTGTGGACATTGCTCTACATTCACGGCAGAATAATGGGCTTGAATTTGGAGCAGGTGGTCTAGGATGGTCCTCACCTCCTAAGGAGCTTTGCATTATGTTTCCCCACCATTCTACAAGGCTGTGTCATCAACTTGGAGGAGCTCTTCTCTGTGGCACAGAGCTTGTTTAGCCTGAACACATTAGCTTTTGCTATAATCTTCCTTCTCGAGCTTTTTAGCTCCTTATATATATTTAGCTTAAGTCTTCGAAAAACTTTACTTCAGAACCAAGACTGCAAGTGTGACTGTCATTGTGAGGAAGCCAGAATGGAAAGCAAGAAGAGGTAACTAGGGTGAGTGAAGGATAATGTCGTAGTAGGAATTTCATAAATGCCATCTCAGACTGTTGCAATATAATCTGATAAAAGTGCCAATAATTGTTTTCTTCTAGGATGGGTTGAGATCTCCTAGTTGGCAGCAAACTCCACAGCTAACACATATGGAGCAGAAGTTGTTATTACTTAGGAAGATCCCTAAACTAAGAACTGAAACAGTGGGTGGTAGGTGCAAACCTTTAATTTGTCCAAGTTTGTGACTGAACACTTCTGGTCTGCTCTGAGTCAGCTTCAGCAGCTGTTGATCATCGTTGTTGCCCTTGTCAAGCACAGCTCACAAGCTGTTATCTGTGAAGGAGAGAGAGGAATTGCCTGTTCAATGCTGAAGTTGTGGCTAGATTCAGTCATCTCAGCAGGCCTTGAAGTGTTTATGAAAACCCTGGGAAGGAGGAGAGCAATGCTGTGGCAGTAGAAGTGCTCTTTTTCCCCAGAGGGACCTTTCTCAAGCCTTCCCTTGGGTTGTGCTTAGGGGACAGCCATACTGGAGGATGAAAATTGTTGCCTTTGTCAGTGGCTCCATAGCTGTAGCTCTTTTCTCTGTCCCAGCCTGTATCTAGATTGGATTAGGTACCTCATGAGAAGCTTGGAGGTAGCTGTGACTGTTGTGCATCCTGGAAGACTTTGGTAGTGGCATGCTGTAGATACTTCTCAAAGGCAAGGAGAACATATTTCCGAATGGAGGGCTGGTCCTACATTCAGGTACCACCTTTCGTCCAGGTCAGTATCTTGGGGCAGGTCAAGAGGCATTGTTAAGTTCTCAAGGAAGGTTGGTTGAATGATTACAGCATCTCTAAGGGCTGGGAGAAACTATTTGTTTCATCCCATTGGGATGCGTGTCCCTTTAGGAACAGAGTAGTTGTGGATACCCTGTCTTTGGAGGTGTTCAAGGCCAGGCTGGATGAGGCTTTGAGCAACCTGAGCCAGTGGAAGATGTCACTGCCCAGGGGGATCTTTATGGTCCCTTCCAACCAAACCATTCTGTGATGGGGGCCTGGAGAACCAAGGCCTGAGTGGATGGGAGCACTGGGTGCCAATTCCTGGTGAATGCAGAGTGCTCAGCCCTGGGGACGTGACATGTTGCTGCAGTTACTGTGAGTTAACCTTGCACGTGTGCAGCACGGTGCGAAGCAGCGCTGAGACTTGGGAGGATTATGGACTGAACGCGCACTGGAGCTGACTGGGAGGTGCTGCCATATCTTGCTCTTAAGAGCACCCCTCTCTCTGCAAAGCCGTCCTGCTCCCCTCTGAGATAAGCAGGTGCTTGGGAATAGCCAGCTGTGCTGCCAAGAAGGTATCGGTGGCTTGAAAATGGAGATAATTGCTGTTCAGCCAGAAAAGGACATTAGCAGCACCCATCTGGCACCTGAATGGTAGCACTCTCTCCATAGGCTGTTTTATGGACTCATAACCTCTAGAATGAGAAGGTCCCATGAGCTCCCACACTGTGAGCCCCCAGGGCAGGAATCTGCCTGATAATTTATACTTTTCTGCCATGTCTAGTCTCGTATTTTCTTGAGTTTTCCTTACAGTAATTTCTTTGTTTTGGACTGACTCAGATTCTTTCTTTTGTGGACTGTTTTGCTGCTGCTGTGATCTTTCTAAGAGACAGCAAATACTTTGTTTAGTGTAAGCTCTTGTGCAGTAATTTGTGTGGTTACACCGTGACACAGAGAAGTCCTTCTGGAGCTCATTTCCACACCCACCCATTCATCTGCACCCTTTTCCCCATTTTCAGCATGCGGCTTCAGCATGTCACGTTGGCGTGATGTCATACAGAACCAGCAGATTTGTCATTAAAAGCCGTGTCATCAATCGATGACTGTTTGTATTTTTTTTGCCTGCCTGAATCTGTTTTATACTTACTAACCCAGTAATTAAGACTTTGCTGCCTTTTGAAACAGACTGGTTTCACTGCCCCACCTTTTCCTTAGGCAATTCCAAGGCGGTGCCAATGTCACGAGACATTCATTAGCCTGCATTGAGACTTGGCTTCGGCAACAAGCACACACACAAATACTGCTCTTCTGCCGCTCCCTGCACGGGCAGCAGCCCGACACCAAGATGACTTTGGAGACTGTGAATTTGGATATATTTGATACACTTTTTAGGGGTCTTTCATAAGAAGAGGATGCAGGAAGAGAGCATCGCCTCAAAATGGCTGATAAAATGCTCTTTGTGTAGATTCAGTTGAACCTGAACAGAGCAGTGTCAGGGTTTTCTTATCGTGTAAAATGATGCTCTTTCTTCTGGGCCGCTGGACTGCTCAACTGCTTTTGATTGTCTTGCGGTAATTGAATAGCTGTGCTGTGTAACCTGTGCTGAAGGAATTAGGGCTGTTTATTCAGCAAACAGATGTCCTGGATTGTGGTGTGCTTACGATCTTCCTGGCTTGCAGCTTTCATTAGTTAATATTGCCGACTACCCAGCCTGTCGTCCTTGCACTGGTAATTTTGCGTTTGCTAATGCATTTCAGAGTCTCAAAGGGAGATTTGGAAGATTGTAGAATTTGTAAAGTAATTTCATTGATCCATCAAATCCCAGTCAGTTGGTGGACACGGGTTACCTCTGCAACATGCTATGTTCTATTGCATCAAACTACTACCTTTTACTAGGGTCTGTTCAGCCCCAGTGACTTGAACTGGGTGAGATCCCAGCCTGCCTCACCGAATGGGTAGGAAGCGTGTGAAATAGCTTTTGATACTCGTATCCTGCTCCTGTGCAATGCTGACCACGGTCAAATGCATTTGTCAGGGATCTCTCTGCCCTCAGTCCATTTTCTGGCTTGTCCCTAGCACCGCATGCTCCTGAGTGGCTTCAGATAGCTGGCAGAATTGAAAACAAAGCAACTCTGTGTTTTAATCATCCCTACTGAGCCCCTGAAATTGATGTTGGGCTGGAAGTTCCTCAGCTGAGGAAGGCTGGCAGGAGCCAGTGGCCCAGATAAGCCATTTCCAGCCCTGTGTGGGGATGAAGCCCAATATCTCACTTGGAATGAGTTGAGAACACCCCTTCCAGTGGGGCAGGAGTTTTGATAGATTGTGTGATTTAACCTCACGGCTACAGCTGTAACATATAGAAAAGCTGCTTTTTGCTGTTTCCAAATTATATTAGGCATCATTTTTTTCCTCTCCCTCAGCAGTCTGAACAATTGGACTCCTGATACTGAGCAGGCTTGGCTTTTATAGGAAGAAGAATATGACAAATACTTCCCATAAATGTATTTACAGTTTCCACTGTCATTTGTAAAATACTGGTTCTTGCATCGACACAGAGGGAATTCACAGTGGTAGGGGCATGGTTGTACAGGTGCCAAGTCATGGTAGGGCCCCCAAAACTCAGTCGTGTGGTTGCAAAACCAGTGCATGCTGTGCAGGGTTTGCGCCAGTTGGAACCTGATATCCAATCCCTTCAATTTTTCTGTTCTGTGAGAGATTACAAGTTTCAAGGAAAATCCTGGGGCTAATCCTGCAGGATTCAGCCATCAGCAGCTGTGCTCACTGCCAAACCCTCCACAGGCCTTTTTTGTAGGCAGCTGTCATCCACATACCGTTCCATGCTAGGGCTGGTCGGTGCTTCTTGTAAGTCTGAAATTGCAGTTGCCTCCATGTTCCTTATCATCACTTGTTATTTGGAGCAATCCAGAAAATAAGGATACCCCAAAAGGCGCGTGTCTCACGGTGGCAGCATCCTCAAGAAAGGCAACTTTCTGGGGAGCTGGTGAATGAGACACATAATTGAGGCTGGTCTAGAGGTCTCAGCTCCAGTTTGGAGCTCTGGGAAAAGTTTCTTACCTTAGCTTTTCCCTTAAAGGTGGGAAATCTGTGGTACAAAAGAGCTGTAAAAGAAGGAGAGTTAGATTTCTGTCACCTCAGGAAGAAGATTAGCAAGGGGATCATGAGATATCCTCTGTCCATGCTGTCATGCTAGCTGCCAGAGGGGCATTCCTGGCTCCTCAGTAGGTGACTGCTGCTAGCAAGACCTCAGCCTGGTCATTTTCCGTGTTTCAGTTTGTAACTGCAAAACCCACTCGTTTTTCTCTTTCTTGCTGTTTCCTTCTTGCCTCCTGCTTCTCTCTCTCTTCCTGCTTACCTCTCTGTCATTTCTACTTTTGCTGCTGTAGTCTGTGGAAAGAATTAGAACATGTAATGCCCCCAGAATTCTGCTCGTGCCTAGATTTTGCTTGCTTTAATGTAATGCCTACCTCAAGTACAACCTTTCTGAAAGTATGTGAAATCCAGAAAGAAAAACTGGTTTAGATAGTCTGCACTTGAAAGTGGATTCATAGCCTGCTTTAATGTGTCTTAAAATCACTACCAGCTATCCTCGAATAAAACCAAGTGCTGACAAACTCATTTTCTAGAGTAAGGGTATCCGTGTATTGGCATGAATAGGAGGGTAGCTATTACTGACGAGCTCCGTGTGCAGACAAGTTAGTACAGCTAGTGAGGGCTGAAAGGAGCCAAGGCATGACCAAGCCTCATAATTAGACCTAGATTAGACTTTTGCTGGAGGGGAAGGCAAGGCAAGAACTGCTCTGAACTCCTATCATTGTCTGTGGTGTTTGAATACAGAGACATCCTTTGCCATCCCAGTGAATCCAGTGACACCAAGCCAGGCTGGAACGGAGCCCCGTTATCTCTACAGGAGCATTGCTGACAGGGCAGGCATGGGCTTGTGCTGGGCTGTTCTCTGAGGTGTGACCAGCTCAGGTTTTCTCCAGAGCCAATCCTGCAGGAGGGTTCAGGAGGCTGCCAGAGCCACGCTTTATGGACAAGACCTGAAGTAGTTGATGTCCCCCATTTCATGATGGTATGGGTACCTGAGGCCCTTGGACTACCTCTGGAGAAGGTGCTCATCCTCCCCCTGAGCTTGAACCCCAAATACTGTGACCTTGGCACAGTGCAGTCCCCCTGGAGCTACCACAGAACAAATAGCAGGCAAACCCCAGCCTCCGGATACCTAAGGTGCCATGCCAGCTGTTACATTTCCCTTGGCATCTCATTACACAGTGATGTGACCTGGGACTGCAGCCTCCTGGAAGCACACTGCTGCTCTTAAATGCCACCATTGCCTCTATGGTTGATTGACAAGAGATCAAGCAAGTTCTTGCTGCCTGTACATATTTGTAGGTGCAGGCAAGTGCTGCTTGCTTTAGTAGCAGTGTGACCATAGCAAATAGGCAGGTTTCAATCATAGAATGGTTTGGGTTGGAAGGGACCTTAACAATCATCCAATTCCATGCTTCCCTGCTGTGGGCAGGGACAACTCCCACTGGACCAGGCTGCCCAAAGCCCCATCCAACGTGGCCTTGAACACCTCCAGGGAGGGGGCATCCACAGCTTCCCTGGGCAACCTGTGCCAGTGTCTCACCACCCTCATCGTGAAGAGTTTCTTCCTAATGTCTAGTCTAAATATTACCCCCTCCAATTCAAAGCTATCTCCAGGGACACATAGGAGCTGGGATGTACTGGTACCAGTGCTACCCCAGGAAACCTGCTGTCACTCTGCCTACATGGAATACACTGCTTCACTGCTGCTTTTGTTTGCCACTATAGTTTTGGGGCTTGTGTGCAGTTAAGAGGGAAAAGGCTGTGTGCCACGTGAACCTCGCATGCCTGCCTGCATCCAGCTCAGCGTGAGGGTTTAGGGGCTCAAGGTCCTCCCTCCAGGCGCTGAGTACCCAGCATTTTCACCTCAGCATGGCTTTAGCTTGCTGAGGGTGCATGATATGGGAGCAGTGCTGTACATCTCTTTGGAGTGAGAAAAAGGCTTGATCTAAGTATGGCAGAATTGGCTTTGCTGCCAGGTCTTTGCAATCACCATCTCTCTGTTGTACCCAGTGAAGTCAAGGTTACATCCTATAATTTCTGCTGGTTCGTGGCTGTTCTCCAACTGCTAATTTTGATTGAACAGTCACCGTTGCTGCAGCAGGCTGGTCCATGGATCAGACACGGTGAAGGATTTTCTGATCTCTCTTGTTTCTGTGGGCAAATAATTATTGCAGAGGGGAAGAGATTTCTTGCGCAAACGCTGGTTTCAGATCTGCATTCAGCTATGTGCTGAGCCTCCACCCAGACTTTGGACAAAGTGAACTGGATAGTACTTAGCCCAGTGCATTCTTTGTAAAATCTTGAGCAAACCAGGAGAGATTGTCAATGGTAATCATGGTGATTAGATTAGATCACTGCAGGGTTTCAGCCTTCCCCGAGTAAACATCTGCTTTCAGTACTGTAAATAGCAAGGTGCTGCACTTTAGGCAAACTGGACCTCAATCCAAAGGAATGTCATTGTTTACTGCTTTTCCTATGTATCTTCCTTTGCTTTTCAATCTATATCATGCTGTAGTTCTGTGTGCACCCTTCTTTTGTTTCTTTTCAGCCATGTAGGAGTATGCATTGTGGTTGCTCAGTATTGAGTGCTTCTGTTGCTTGTTATTGAATGCTAGCGCTGGTGTCATTCTAGTTAAGCTCTATGTATCTTTTGTCTTTGAAAATCAATGGAGAGCAAATTAAAAAAGAACTAGTTTTTGTGGTACCTTTCATTTTAACAACAAAAAAAATTCCATTTATGTTAGCTCGTGATGAGAGAGGTTTCTAGGGAGGCCAGTCTGGGAAACAAAAATATGGTTTGTGCTTTTAATAAGCATCGGGAAACATTGTTTCCCTTTACAAAACCTTGGATGCTTCATAGCCACTCTCATCTAAGCAGAAAAACAATATTCCAGGGCATTGTTTTGTTTACAGCAGATGTTGCCTTCTGCTTCAGAGTCTTGATTCGACAACAAGTCAAAGGTCTTGGGAGTTCTCCTGAGATCTTAGGGAGAGATATGTTGTATTCTAGAAAGAAATATTTTACTGTGAGGGTGGTGAGGCACTGGCACAGGTTGGGCAAGAAGTCATGGATGACCCATCGCTGGAGTTGTTCAAGGCCAGGTTGGATGGGGCTTTGATCCAGCAGGAGTTGTCCCTGCCCATGGCCGGTGAGGGGTTGGATCTGGATGATCTTTAAGGTCCCTTCCAACTCAAACCATTGTATGATTCTCCACCACAGGCCATGTGTGCTGCAGATGTGGCAATACAGGTAGAAAGAAGCACCTGAGGTTGCCTATTGCT
Source organism: Clamator glandarius (assembly GCA_033459285.1). NCBI lineage: Eukaryota > Metazoa > Chordata > Aves > Cuculiformes > Cuculidae > Clamator > Clamator glandarius. Next base: position 1,152,003 of record JAUNZM010000054.1, read on the forward strand.
GGCACCTTCATGTCAGGAGTGAGGGTTATGGTTCAAGATGTGTGATGTTAACAGGAAAAATCAGATTGCAACAAGTTCAGACTCCTCTGGGACTTGTGAAGATGCTGAGGTCTTGTTTGTTTAAAACACTGCAGTGAGCTGGGAGCCTTGCAGAACTGGATTGCCAAAGAGAAAGGTTTGCTTAGTTTCCTTAAAACAGAGCAAAAAAGAAACATACTGAAAATAATTGAGTTTCTGGCACTTTAAAAGCTTCTTAATGTTCTTTTTTTTCTGCAAAAGTATGTCCTTTTGATTGCGGTTCAGCCTTAGCAGAGTACAGTACATCTTGCCACAGAATGAGTAAATGAGCTCTGTTCTGCAGCTGCTATTGAATGACTATGTTGGAGTATGCCTTGGCTTATCAGTGAAGGCTGCCTAATGTATTCCACCCAGCATACCTGAGCGTGCTCTGCAGCAGCAAACCCAATTAACTGTTTTTGTACCTGCTGTATGAATGGTTTTAGCAGTTATAGGGGTGCTTCATTTTCTAGAATTTCAGTAAGATGTGCCAGAGCGTGCACCGGCCTTTTCTCACACACCTCGGTCGCTCTCTGCAGCTCAGAAAATGCACCAGGAGCTTGCCGTGGCACAGGCTGGCGAGGCAGGAGCAGAGTGTGGCTCATCAGTTTCACATTCATTAGTTTCTAAAAGCTTTCTGAATCAGATTTGGAGGCATGAGGAAGAGATTTACAGTCCATCCTATCAGTGTGACAGAATGTTCCTAGTCACAAAAAAAAGAGAAAATGAGCCTCTCTGGACCACTCCAAGGGGTTTTTATTGTTTAGCTGTTGTTTTTCAGGATGCCTCAAACTATTTGGCTTTGTGTTTGTCTGTTATCTTCAGCTCAGTCCTCCCACAAAAAGGCAAATACCTGCGTTTACTGAATTATTAACAACAATAGATGGAGCTTACGTATCAATGAAAATTATGGACGTTTCCCAAGGCAATTGATTTAAATGGAGTTAAATTTAGTGGAAGCTTCTATTGATGTAATGAATACTCATTATAGAGGCTAATGTGTTTTAAGGGCTTGAAAATCTTCTCAGTAGGGAAGTCGGGCTGCTGTTTTCCAGCCGAGGCACAGATGCTGTACCAATGCACTGCTGTAACTGCAACCAGATCCCATCACTACACTCTTTAACCTTGCATGTTTTTAACTTTTGCAGAAGACCACCTCCCAGCCGGCTTCCCGACCATTGACATGGGCCCACAGCTGAAGGTGGTGGAAAAAGCCCGCACAGCCACGATGCTCTGTGCTGCAAGTGGTAACCCTGATCCTGAAATCTCCTGGTTCAAGGACTTCCTGCCTGTTGACACTGCAACTAGCAATGGGCGAATCAAGCAGCTCCGCTCGGGTAAGGTAGCAAAGCAAGTAAGCCTCCCATTCCTCCTCACTCTTATTTCCTTTTCTCTTTACTTGCTGCTATTACTTTTTTCCCCTAAAACACACTGAAATGAAATTCTAAACCCAAATGTCAACTTGATTTGAGCTTGTTTCTTTTGCAACATAAAAACAGTTTTTCGAGCTGATCCTCTCTGGCAAGGTATCGTGGCTTGTTAAAAGGAGACATTAGAGTGGACATGCTTTTTGGAATATCACCTGGATTCCTGCTTTGGTAGAGCATCTTGACATTGCCCCAAATCCTTGGTAGGCTTAGACATTTCACTGCCAACTCAACAGGTTTTCAGATATCTTTAATAGGAGCACAGCGCAAACCAGGACAATAGATACTGGTTGAGATTTTAGAATCGGTGGTCATGTACTACTTCACTGCTTATGTAGACTTTGTACGACTCTGGCCTGCTTTCTTTTGAGATCTTTATCATTCTTGTTATGTGACATCACAAGAATGAAGAAAAATCAAGGGAGCAGCAACTCTATGGAATCCAAAGAAAGGTGGACCTACCATTTCTTCTGGATATTTCTGTTTGATAGGCCAAATAATAGCTTTTGAAATACAGACAGTTAGTTCTTATGGGTGGCTTAGAATGCACTCATTTTAGCAACAGACTCTTGTTTCCCCACTGCAGTGTTTGGTCCCCCAAGACTTTAAGGCCCATTAGAGAATTATAGAAAATGAAAAGTTGCTTTATTCACTGATGAAGTGCAGCTCCCCAGTATGAGTTGCAGTTGCCATTTAACAATGCACAGCAGCAGTACAAAGCAGCTTTAGTCTGGGGAATAAAAAAGCCCACAGGGCTTTTACTTTATGCAAAATATCGAAGGGAACAGAGCTGGAACAAATTTGGTCTAGGAAGGTCTCACACTTAAGTAAGAGGCAGACTGCCTTGCCTGGCCACGATGTGTCTCTGGGCACTCAAAACCCATTTGTTATAAGTTTTGCTGCCAGGGCAACATCATCTTCCTCCTAGCAAGGTGAACGTCTTGACACATTTCCCCATAGCAGGAGCCCTCTGCATAAATCTGATGATGCTTGATGATAAGAAGTAGGCTTGTACTTGGGGGAGTGGGTAATGAGACATCACTCTCATCAGAAATAGAACCCAGCCTGGCACTCCTAATCCCACCTTGATGTAGCCGTGAGCGCTAATTATACTAATGCATTTATAACTTATGAAATTTCCCAGTGACCTTTAGCTTATCTCCCCCACAACATGGTTTAATCTTGATCTGTTTGTGCTGAAAGAAAATATCACACTTGTTAATTATTCTGAGGAGCTTTAGGAAGCAGCAATAGGAGAGTGCACATGGATGTGTTTCACTTCATAGCTGACTAAATCAGCATCAGAAATTACCATAAATGAGCAGCAAGGCAGCCCCTGGTGCACTTGCTGTGTGTTCTCCAGCCTCCTTTTCGCAGGCACTTGGCTGCCTCTCTACCAGCTGCTTCTCAAATTTAGTAAGACAGAAAGTTTAAAAACAAACTAGTAAACCCTGTCACTGTGTCCAAGTTTTCTTCCTATTTGCTGTTCTTGCGCAACGTCTCAATTGAATATTTCACCTGGGATTCAAACTCAGGAGCTGGCGGCTTGCTGAAGACACAGTAATTACCAAGGGAGGTGCCAAGGGAACCTTTTAGAAATCAATGAGAAGCACGCATCCTCCGACTCGCAAAAGAAATTGATTATCTCTGTAATGTACTAACGGAGGTTTCCACAGTTCAATGCAAGAGGCTTCCTAATATGAGTGAAGTTTTATTTTCGGGGACCTGGTGATACAATGCCAAGATCCACCAAGGCTCTGCTCTGCCCTGGCGTGGACGGGGAGCAAGAAGTTTACTGTTCCTCGCTTGCATTTGTGTCTTTTTTCTTTATTTGTAGTTGATCTAAAAGTAGGGCCTGCCCTTTGGAGTGCCTGAGTCCTACTTACCTGACTGCAGTCACCATGCGTAAGCAATGTGATGGGTTAGGCAACCTCTGATCCGTTCTACAAGGTGCTAATTGGGCTCTCCAACGCTACACTATAGTGGGGCAGAGCTGTTTTTCAAAGAAAAAAAGAGTATTTAAATAGATAGCTCATTATATGGGAGAGTTTAATAGTTTGCAAAATCTCTGCTCCATTAAGATCATATCTTACAGCCACCCTGGCATATCTGCATGAATGTCAGTTTATACTATCTCAGTCTAAATATACACTCATTTAATTTCATTTAATTAAAACCTAATAAAAGCTAGACAGATGTAATATAGTTAAAATAGCTATAGCATGGTGTGAGCCCTGTATTGCATATATAGAGTGGCTGACCTTCAGTGAGTATATGGTATGTTAGTATTTGGATATACTAAATATAGGTCATAAAGGTCAAAGCAGTTTTGGAGTCTGAATTAGAGAGGATGTTGAGGGTTGATTTAATTTCTTCAGGCACCTAGTGCAGAATAAATAGTTAGAGGTTAGAGGTAAAGCAGCAGCATGTTTGGGGAAGGTGCTCTCTTCTGACACTTGCAGTTACGTGGGCTGGTGGTGCTCTGGGGGCTTCAGGCAGGCCTTTGAACTTGCATACAGTCAGATAATGTGCTCAAGGGGGCTCCGAACATCAATTTCCAGGGGTCTATTCATCTTCTGTCAACGTTTGTGCTTTAAAGACAACCAAGCCTTCATCTTGGGCTTTTTTAACCCCAGAGGACTGGTGTCTTTGTCAGGGGCAAATACACAGTTAGTAAATCTGTTCTGTATCCCACTCTCCCTCATTTGCTAGTTACATCTCTGTGTGTATATGCATTTTTCTCATTAAAACTTCTGACAGTTACATTTCAGGGGCCTTTTCCCCCTTTCTCCCTAATACATAAATGTTTCCCCCTTGAGTAATGCTTAATTCTTTTTCAAGTCCAGCTCTTGGATAGCTTTGCCAGTATGTGTTGGGCTAATTGCTGTACAGATGAGAACACAAATAAATACAGGTTTTCATCTCCATTATCACAGATCAAGGCAAAAGCAAGGTCTCTGGCTCATGCTGGTTGTAGCAAAATTCTCCCTTGCTCATCTTACTAATATTTTGTGCCTCTTGTGGAGGCTGCTTTTCTGTGAATGCAATGTCTCGGGACAACTCCCTGTTCTCCCTCAGAGTGCGTCACTGCCTCTCAGCCATCGACACAAGATCTAAAGCCAGCTCTGGGCTGGGAACCCCCATCTCAGCATGCTAACTCATTTTAAAACCCGTTTGCCTGAACTGATTTTAAAACTGTCTGTGCGTATCAATTCTGGCAGCAAGGGTCAGTGTTACACCTCTAACTGTGTTTTAAAATTAGTTGATGATGTGGCAGATACAGAACAGATAGCACTCATGCTTCACAGTTCTTTTATAAAGGTTCTTGTATCACATGCTCCTGAAGACTTCAAAGCAACTCTGATGGTATTTGTACTCTCAAAGCTCTTGAGTGCTTCCAGTGAATTTCATAGTTGAAGAATTGCTTTTCCAGCTTGCTCTTCAGAAAACTTATGAACAAAATGCCAAATTAGAATAAACAACTATTCAAATGTTAACATACAGGTATTTTTGCCATCTAAGGAAGCTCCAGAAATTCAAGGAGCATCATCATCTTTCATGTAGTAAAAAACTTGGTCTTATGACAAGTGTTATTCTGTTTTAATCACCATCAAGTAACTGAGTTATGAACCATGCCCTAGACCCTAGTGTGGTTTTCAAACAACTAACTGCAAGTAAACTATCAGAGAGGGCTCTACAAGTGACTTCCATTACTCTCTGAAAAAATGTAGGTGCCTCTAACAAAGAAGCAGCGGGAGCTGGCTCATTTATGCTCTCAGAGTTGCCATCAAGCATTTTCATTTCAGTTGTGATCCTGTAAGTGGAAATACTGCGTATTTGGGAAGGAGTATCCAACTTACACAGCAAACTTGAAAAATGAGTTGATGCCTCTTCCAGTGAAATGACAGTGATGGTCATATCCTGCTTCACTGGTAATAGGTAGCAGTCAGTACCCAGCAGAAGATATTCAGGTCATAGAATCACTAATGTTGGAAAAGACCTCTACGATCCCAAATCCAACTGTCAGCCCAATACCACTATGTCTACTAAACAACGTCCCGAAGCACCACTTCTGCATGCTTTTTGAACATCCAGGGATGGTAACTTTACCGCTTCCCTGTACAGCCTGTTCCAGTGATTCACCACTCTTTTAGTAAAGATGTTTTTTCCTAATATCCAATCTAAACCTCTCCTGGCACAGCTTGAGGACATTTCCTCTCACTATATCATTTGTTACTTAGGGGAAGAGACCAGCACCCACCTCACTACAACCTCCTTTTTAAAGTCTCCCCTCAGCCTCCTTTTCTCCAGACTAAAAAAGCTCAGTTCCCTCAGCTGCTCGCTCATGATGGTTATACTGCAGATCCTTCACCAGCTTTGTTGCCTTTCTCTGGACATGCTCAAGCACCTTAATGTCCTTCTTGTACTCCAAATGGGCATCAACACAGGACAAAATGTGTAAGGAGCACCCAAAAGAGTGGGGATTGGGGAGTACTATTCAAAAAGGATCGGGAAACCCACACAAGGATGGATGCTCTCTCAGAAGGGACTAACTGGACAAGGGTTGAAGCAGTATTGGCACACTGCAGCGGTGGGATCCACACAGACTTCCTGTGGGAACTGGTGGCAAATACCCAGTTTTTTTCTGTAGTACATTCACTTCTGAGAATGGTTTCCCCTAAAACAATGTTAGGAAGTAGCCGCAAGCGCTGTCAGAGTTCTCCACGATTCAGTGTTGCACTGCCCTGGTATCCAGTCGTCACCCCCAAGTGTCTTGATTTCTCTGTTTGACATCACTTTCGAGTGACTTTTTGGTGGTTTAGGTTCCTGCAGGACAGTGGTGTGTTGATAATTCCAGATGAGTTTGTGTCAGCAGAGTGAAGTCCCTTCTCCAACAGAGTCTCTCTTCCACACTGGGAAATACAGATGCAAAGAATCCCTTGGGGTTTTCCAGTGTATCATCTTAGGTTTTGCTTTGCTTCGGACACCTGGCTGTGTGCTTCCAGCACGCAGAGGATGTCAGAGTCAGCATTCATTCCTGGCTACATTGAATGTATGGGGTGTTATTCAGCATCTGTTATCACGAAGAGGAAATAAACTCTCCTCCCTTGTTTCAAACCTTTCAAACACAAGGAACTGGGTTTGAAGTTTGATCTTTTGGTGCCCTTTACCTAAAGCGGTTGTGGGGATCACGGGGCATAAGCTGGCTTCAGTAAGCGTTCAAGTGGTGGTAACTCCATCGCTTGATGGGCTCTTTTGTGTTGACACTCTATGGCCTCTCTGCTGTGGTTTCGTCCCTTTGAGGAACACCCTGAAAGGGCAACAGCCAGAGATACTTTGTCATATTATGCAAAGGATGAACGGAAACTTTTATTCCTTCTGGATGAGAAAGTTTAGGGTCCACTCTCTCCGTAATTGTGTCCTCTGAGTGAAGAGTGAACGCCTTAACTTTGGCAAGGTGAGAGAGACCCAGAACAAACACTGTGCTAAATACAGCAAGCCTCTGCGCTGCTCCCACAAGGCTTGACTTACATTCAGAGGCCAGAAGGAGTGGGATTTAATGCAGGAAAAAATGAGCTGGTCACACTTACGTTTTAGGGAATCTGCTTCAAGTACGCAGTTGCTCCTTGAGCTCTGTGTAGACAATTGTGTATTAGAGAAAGGGTTTAGCCTCTACAGGGAGTAGATTTAAAGATTTGCTGCGAATCTTTTCAGACCTAGGGCAGAACAACAAACCCTGTTTCAGCCAGATTACAGAGAAGGAGGTCCTGTTTTCTGCCCCCTGGGCTTGTGCTCAAAGTCATTGCACTGTTCCTGTGGGAAGTGACACACTGAGGTGATGCTTTTGACTCTGAGAGTACTGGAAGAGGACGGAGGAGTGGGCAGGGGTGGGGCAGGAGCTGGGAGGTCCTAGACCAAACAGAACAAAAATATCACTTGGCAAACTTTCCAAAGGGACAAAGAGAAATAACCCTGTTTTCCATGGCTGTGCTATTCCATGCGAGTATCTCTGGGTGTAACTGTTCTGTCAAAGGTAGCAGTAGTTACTAAGATAGATATAAGCAGCAGATTTATTATTGCAAGAGAAAGATTACCACAACTTCAGTCACTGCAAAATCTTCCCTGATGCTTCAGTCATGTGTGGATAGAACGCGTCAGAAAATATAACCAGACATAAAGTTAAAATGAGGTAATGTCATCTTGGCAGAGGAAAGTGCTAAAATGAGTAGTTTGAATTGCTGCCTCTGCTTAGAGAAAGGACTCTGCCTAAAGGGAGGGTAGTTAAGAAAGAAAAAGAATACGTGTAAATATTGTAATTACTTTTTAACAGGCAAGTTAAACATGCTTAAAATATACCTTCTTTGTATTTACAGAAATTCTTATCTGTCTTTCTTTCCCATTGGGTGATCATTGTTGTGGATAATGGAATGAGCTGTAAATCTGAGATACACGACACTCTTGTATGCAAACTGGTATTTATTAATCAATACACTGAAACATGATTTGACACACTGTGTCCTGTTTAACCCTGTTTTTCTGTCTGTTTAAACTCCTCAGTTTTCTTTGGTAAGTGCTTGGTATTCAGATCCTACAAATCTGCATAAAACCAACACATACCATGGACTGCCTACAGATTCAATCTGCATGAATCTCCCTTATACTAACAGCCTTCATATGTGCAAAATAAGACCATGGGGACAAAAGTGGGGAGTGAAGGGGTTCCCTGCCAATTTGCCCAGCTGGAGCATCTCCCCTTCAATCATACTTCGTTATTGATCATGTGCTGAACTCAAGACACTGACCAATGGATCCTCCACTTACTAAACCCATTGACCTCATAAACCAAACCTTTATAGATCAGTGCAACAGGAGAAATTAACCTCCCTCCCAGAGAAGCCCTCCTTATAAGATACTCCTCATTATAGCATGTAAAATTATCTCCAGTGCCTTATAAAGAGGGTAGGGATTCCTGTCTCCAGCTAACATCCAAATTAGGCAGGAACAACGGAGGTCTGGCTAACCTGGCATTGTACATTACCAGAAACTACTCCGTTTCAAAATATTTCTGTATGTAAAGTTAATTCTGCATGACACCAGTTTCTTTGCTGGAGGGAACCTGATGCGAGGGTTATGTGAATTCGGAGACTAGCTCAAAACTGATTTGTTGCACTCTCTCCTTAGTTTAATTTCTTTAAGCGAGCAGATTTTGTCCCACTGGTCATTCTAACCTCAAAGCAAAATTGCACCTAGCGCCCGCAACCATGCGCTTTCCACCCCTCCTGCCCAGCACACTCACTGTCACACAGCCCCCAGGACAACCCCTCTTTGTTCTGTATGAGGAATGAAAGGGCACTGCACCATCTTCCCAGCGTGTCCTCCATCTCAACTGCTTGAACAGTGGTGTGGGTGAATGCAAGTGGGGAGGCCAGCGAGCAACGGCCACCTTGGCAGCTTAGGTCGGCCCCCGTTCATGAGCGTGGTGGCTTTAGTGGCAAGATGCAGGGCTGGATGCTGCACTCCTGGAAGCGATGAGCTTTACTAACCTCCTGAGAGTGTCACTCTGACTTTTATTGCACATCAGTTTCTTTTTGTTTATTCCTGTCGCTTTAATACAAATTCTAGCTTTAAGAAAACTTTCTGCTTTTTAGTTATAATTTTCTTCCTTTCCTCTTTGTACTAATGCTTCTCTCTGATCTTATTTGCATTCAAATTACCTCACCAGGTGGTACACCGATCAGAGGTAAGAATGCTGAAATGTGCCTCTAGTTGTCACGTCACTCCATCTCCTGTCTGCCTTGTCCCTTCTCCTCCGGTGTTTCTCATCTCCAGCTTTTACTCTCAGCCCTAACTCTGCCAGCGCTCTTGCTCATCTGCACTCTCCCACTAGTGTGTTTATTTTGGTTGGTTTTTAGCGTGATTTCTTGTAGACTCATCCATTGCAATTCTGCACTGTTGAAAGGGGGTTATTCAACGGAAAGTTTGCAAACTGGAAAATGGTCCCTGGCCTCCACCACAGGAGGGTTGACGTCTCCTGCAGCTCCTGCAAGTCTCTGAACTTCCCGCGCAGTTGTGGCCTCTGAGGTTTTGAGTCTGGGGGTTTTAGGTGGGTTGCTTTGGTGTAAGTGTAAGGAGGTAACATTTTCACAAGAGAAGAGTCCAGTTCTTATCTGCTTCTGCTGATGGGCACAAAGCTGTAATGAAAAGGAGATCCATTTTTGAAAGTTTGAGCAAATCTGGTTCTGCGATAAGGAGCACCTTTGTTTGAATTCCTCGTGCTTTTCTTTTGAGTGTGCTAACCCTCCAGTGTGGTGGCAGAAGGGAGAAGCACTGACCCAAACGCCTTCTTTCTGAGCCAGACATGCCGCTGTTGCTTTTCAGCCCAAAGATTTGCTTTAGATAGATGAATCAGAAGCACATCTGGCTGCTTTAAGCCTTCATTAATTAAACCCACTCCTGCTTTGACAGCCCAGTGTGTGCAGTCCCTGGCTAGTTTTCACAGCCTGTATGCACCAGTAATGACTTTCCAATTGGAGTGTTGTCTTTTCTAGCCTAAACGCTCAAAGCTGTCCCTTTAGATTAACTTTAGTGTGTTAATCAGCATTACATGCTAAGGCCCTTCTGAATTCTCTTGTGATTTTGGTTACCCCTGTTGACTGACCCCTGGATTTCTCGACAGAATGACTACCACCTACAAATCAACATGACCTCATTCGTTCAGTTTTCCCCTTTCTCCTCTTTCGTCCCCCTTTTCCCTGATCACTGCTGGAAGTTAATAATCTGACTCTTTGGAACTGGTTCTGTTGCTGGGGGTTAATGTTTTCAGCTCCTCTTAAGTGATTTTAGAGTAAATGTGAATTGCTGTTTGATGCGTATTTGCATTAAGTTGCCTCTGTAGCAAATCTGGGTCAGGGAAAAAGACTACAAACTGTATTTTGATATGAATGGGCTTATATATCTGTCATTCCTCCCTTTGGAACGCTGGAGAGTGACAGCTGTGATTTTACAAGATCCTTAAACTATTTCTTCATCTCCTACTTCTAGTGCAAATCTTAAAATGAAATGATAGATTGAATGCTAACTAGCCAAGCGCTCTGAGCTCCCAGCCGTGCACAGCGAGTGCACAACCATCCCAGGGCCTCTCTGTGCGCTCGCTGTGCGCCCGCCCTGTCTGATGACATTAGTGACTCAGCACCAGAACCGCGTGGATGCTCCATACGTCCTGCTTGGGAACCGAACGCATCTCTGTGAAAAGAACCATCCATCTCATAAAACATAAGTTCCCCACCCTCCCCCTTCTCCCTACCCCCGTTTGAGTCCTGATGAGGTATTTTAAGAATGTTCTTGACATTATTTAAAATATATGTGTCCTGTTTGAATGTCAAAGATGACATTTCTGTGAGAGCAAACAGAAGCCACGTGCTGCTCTCTGGCTTCTCCCAGAGGATTTCTGTCAGCCTAATGCCTTTTATTTAAAACGGAGGTCATTGAATTTCTAAAGATAACAACAGATTAGACGAAAGTGCTTTTGTGATGGTGAGGTTGTGTCCATGTAGAAGTGACTGTTCTGCCGTGTTCTATACCCAGCTGCATTCTTGTTCCTCATTAAGGTAAGTTTGATGCTTTGGAATCCATTAATTTGGTCTGAAAGGAAGGGTGAACTAATGACTCTTAACGAACTCTTTTGGTAATAATGTTTGGGGGAGGAAGGGGAGGTTTGGGGTTGATTTAATTGCTGTTGTAACTGTGTCACTAGGAGCTGTGTGTCTGGAGAACTTAGGAGATTTGAGTGTTACCCAAGGCCTTTGTGCTGGAGCAGCAGAGAACCCACTTGCAGGTAGCAGTGTGTGGTTAGCCAGAGGCTGACCTGAGAAATTCTACCATGCACCCCTCCAAACAGGAGATTTTTATCTCTAGACACCTCGTTTGACCTTACCCCAGACATTTGGTCCTTTCTGTCCAAGACATCTTTGGCTTCCCTGAAATGGGAGGAGCTCCCATCTATAATTCAGAATCTCAGTTTGTAGCTTCACTCTTTACCCTTCCGGGACTGCCCCAGATGGTTATTTAATGTTGAAATCTCAATTTGTTCATCAAAAAGACATGGAGCTGGCAGATGCCCATCAGATTACACAATAGCTGTCTTCTTAAGATGACCCATGGATAGTGTCAGCAATTCCATGTTTAAGCAAGTTCTGCTCCATTCTTATTTTAAAAGTAGAACAGAAGATGGTAATTTCCAACATTCCTCTGGAATTAAACTCACTCAACCTTTATGAAACCTGGCTGCACTTTCCAGCCGCAGGCTGTAAGAGAGGGCAGAACAGGCTGTGTTTCTGGTGGGTGCTGGATTGAACAGGCAGTAGATTGGATGCGCACAAGGAGGTAAAGAAATATCATCATTTCAGGCATTTTCCCTCTCTAGTCAGATTTATTTGTTGCTTTTCTGTCACGACTGGAAATATCTAAGGTTCCTGTATATAAGAGTATTTCTTCCCTGCATACGTCAGCCTAGCAGAGGTCTGTCTGATTTAACTTTAGATCAGCTCGCTTGGATGTCAGGAGCTGTCTGTCTGAGAAGCCAGGTAAACACCCGCGCTGACTTCTGTATCGCTGCAGCTAAACCTTCTCCAGTCCCAAGCGAACTGGTTTAAATATAGCTCCAGTATTTCGATGCTGTCCTGCAAGCTGGAGCGTAAAGCTATCCAAGGAGATTAGAGGAAGCTAAAAGAATTTTGCTGTCTCTTTTTGAGCCTGTGTTTGTACGTTTGATTGCATTTTGTGTATGATAGGATTTTTTTCTTGTTTCCTGAGCTTTTCTAATCACAAAAAAAAAAAGAAAGAAAAAAGAAAAGAATTGAAAACTGAAAAGATCTGTTTGGAGGAGCAGACAGTGTCAGGGGGAAGTTGAGTGGGGTGGTGCCTTGGTGCCTGGGAATGTTTATAATGCCATGTTTCTTGCTGTCAGGATTCAGATTGACTCATGTCCCTTTAGAAGCACGCAGAGGCATTACTTTGCATTTGACAGTGCTTGAGTTTTGCTTCTGACGCAGAATCCCCTGAGATTTCCTGTATCTGCTGGTGAGAAATCAGAGCATCCTGAAACTCCGGTAAGAGGAGACCTCATGCTGCCAAGCACATTGGATCTCCTCCCTCCCTGCCCGAGTCCAGCTCAATGGCAGTGGTCGGATGCTATCAGCAGCTGCCCGTGGTGCACAGGAGAGTGATTTCTCAGCAGCGCTGCCATCCAGAACAAGCCCCTTACATGCCAATCACTGGCCTCTCAGGCGTAATGACCGTAATGAACACTAACAATGAAAATATATTTGTAGTTACCTTGTTTTGCATAATTGGCAGTGCTGATGGCTGGTGTAGGCTAGGTGCAATCGTCTGTAACAGCTGGGAGGTGCTGCTGTCATAAATTACAAAGAATAGTGAATGTGGGAAATGCTTACTTTCGTTATTAGCGGCTCTTGTGTGATTTTGATGTCTTTCAGTTTTTCGCAGCTCCCACGGCATGTGTTGGTTTATCTTGGGCAGCAACTAGGGTGTCAAACTCCAACCCCCTCATCATCAGGGCTTCACAGTGTCACTTTCTACACCGTGTTCACACTTATGGGTCCCTGCTTGGTCTGGACTTGCCTCTGGCTCTGCCCAACATGGTCATGTAGCTGGGACCGTTAACATCTGCATTGCAAGTCCTTACCTCAGAGGAGTGCTGGGACTGCAGCTTGGTTCTCCTGGCTCCAGGGTACTTGTATGGGAGTGTTTGTTTGTGTGTCTGATTTTATAATCAGGGCCAAAGGTCAGTCCCCAATTCTGAGCCGGGTGGTTCTGAGGCTGTGAATGCTCTGCTTGAGAAGTGGGGCTGCTCCCACTACTGGGGAGGGAGCTCCGACTGGAATAGATATGGAAGAGCATCCCCTCAAGAGATACCATGTCTGGCTCTGTGTGGTGCTGTCTGGGAGAAGAGAGCCCAAACACCCAGCAAGCTATGGAGCAGGATTTCAGAGAGATCAGTCTGTAAAGCAGCTCAGAGCTTTCTACATTTGGTTCGTCACCTAGAGGAGAGAATGACAAGCCCTCCATGGCACAACAACACCCAGCGCTGCCAAGAAGGGGCTGTTATCAGGATCTGCCTCCCCATGCGCTGTGCAGTGCATTTTTTAAATCCTTCCTTTAACCAGTGTCACTGCCACTAATGATTCTGCCTGAGCACAAGTATATTTGAATAGATAAGCATATTGGAGAGCTGCTAATGGGGCTGCCGTCTGTGCCTGAGTTTAAAGAGCAAAAGAAAAGCTAGGAGAGGAGGGAAGGGACTAGCAAGGAGATACTAGCACAGAGTAAAGAACCTATAAGGGATGCTTGTCAGTCAGCAAGGCCATCTTCTGCCATCAGACTCAGAAAGCTTTGCCTTGTCACTGTTCTCCCTGGTACTGGAGAGCAGCCAGGGTTTTTTTCTCAGGAGCTGTCAGCTCTCCAATAAGCTGAGATGTGTTATTGGGAATAGATCTGAGCCGCAAGTGAGATCGACGTGACATTGCAGCATGGTGAGGAATGGCTGCCCCTCTTCTGCTGAAGCCCCACTGTGGTTCTGAGTGCTTTGGAGGCAGCAGAGGTCGAGCGGTGCTCAGCAGGGAGAGGTTTCACTCTGATGCATACATACCACTGCAGAGCTTCCAGACAAGCTGTTCACTGCTCCTCTCAGTACGCGTATGCACGTCCTGATGGTAGATAGTCCTCATGCGTCCACTAAAGCTGTGCTATCTGATTACACATCAGGATTCAGCCATGCAAACAGGAGCAAGGCACCTGGCACTGGAGCACTCGAGGAGTTCATATGAAAAGTCTGCAGTAACATCCTGCGTGAACAAGACCTTACTCAGCAACTTCCACAACGTAAATCCCAAAGTAATGAGTAAAAGTACATCAGCCTTCCTCGCCTGGGTTTGCAGAGACAGAAGATTTTAAGATGAGATGTTGACAGGTCTAGGAATAGAAATTGGGTCCTTTGCAAGCACCAAAGCAAAGAATTCACTGTACTTTTGAGGGTCTTCAGATAGAGCTGCCATGAACTTTTGGGAAAGGAGCTAATCAGGACTCAATTCTTCCTTTCCTGTAGCTCCTTGTGTCCTGTGCAGCCTAGACTCAAACTCTCCAAGAGGTGAAGATACTGTCTTTCACTGTGGTGACTGAGCTAGAGTCTGGAATATTTTACACTTAGGGGTGATGTTCCCAAGGCTCAGATGCAATTATGTCTCCCAACTTTCTGATCCCAGCAATGTCTGAGCTTCCTAACTTTATTCATAAATCTCTGTACCCTGAGATTCCCCACATGTCCCTGTATCCATCACATAGTTGTTGATTGTCCCTCAAGAAAACCCCTTATAGTCCTGCTGACTGCCATCAGCTCACCATGATCCTTCCACTTTCTGCTGGCTGTCAGCTATACTGCAGGATCTCTGTGTTTGTCTAATGATGATTTATTGCAGTAACTGATTTCTTTCTGGTTCGGTTGAGAGGTTTACTTTAACTTCCTTCTACTTTCTGAGGTCTGTCTTGCTCCTGACATACCATAGTTTGAATAGTCATGCCAAGGCAGACAAAACCAGAATCCCTTGCCCAGTGTCCCTGAGCAGTTTGTAGGCAGTCGCTGATGGATATAACATGTTTATAGTATCATTCTAGAAATCAGCCCATGCTGCAGAACTGATGGGCAGTAATAGTATGTAAACTGAAACTCCCCTCTGCCTTCATTTACTTCATCCCCTTGTTTTCTTCGTTTCCCTCCAGCACTGATGTTGAGATCCCTAGAGAGAAAAAACAGTTTGACTAACCAGCATCTAAGAGGCATGATGATCGCAAGTATGAAGGGTATAAATACCAGCGATATGTATTAAATGACTAAAAGGGGTGTATAAAAAGGTATGTGTTCTTGGCTGAATTATCTAGGGATCTTATTTTTTTTTCTAGGCAGACACCACTGCCTGTCACCTGCATCTGGCTTTCAGCCCAGCCAGCTGATGGGGCTACTGGCTCAGTCAGAGTTAGGCTTTTCCACAAGGCAATGGCATCCACTTTTTTTCATTTGGGTTTAAGTTTGGGTATGTTTTGCAGCAAGCTTTTCCCAACCAAGCCTGATACAAGCACTCGGAGTGAACTCTGCAGCACATGCATGCCTACAGAGTAATGAGCAGAAATTAAGAAGGGGATAATATATGGTGAGTTCCAGGCAAATCTTGCTGACAGAGAGCATAACTAGATTGTGGCATCAATTCCTTAAGGAAGTGGTGAAAGACCTATCACTTGGCACATTCAAAATGGGATTGGACAGAACACAAGTACATTTACAACGGGGAGCAATCCTGTCCTGGCCCCCAGGGATGCACAAGATAACCTAATAGGTCTTTTCCATTTCTAGATTCTCTGATTCTCTCTATCTTGTCAATGCTGAGAAACTTCTTCCTGCTCCACTGCCTGTCATGCTGCTGTCTGCTTGAAGTTGTTTTTCCCAGACAGCATGTAGAAATTCAATGTTCTCCCTGAATTAAGCAGCAGTGCTCTGTAGGCTTTGGCCTGTGAGTGTCCAGAGTGTCGTGGCTAGGGAAGGCTGGCAGCTGCTTTTCTTACTAAGTGGCAAGACTTCTGAAAACAAGCTTTCTCTGTCCGGCTGAAGCCTCATTTCTAGCACTAATGCAACAATAGGGAGGGCTCTGTACATCATTTTTATTATACGGCAGAACCCAGGGAAGTTCATTTTTCCCCATGACATATAGACTTATGCTACAGCCTCAATTTATCCTTCTAAATAATGTAGGTGGCAGTGGTTGGTTCACATTAGTTTTTCTTCTGTTCTGATGATATGAAAAACTGAGTTTGACCTCTGCAGCTTGAACCAGAAAGAAGGGAGAAGGCAATTTCACTAGCTATTCTCAGTGCCACTCTCAGTGGTCGTTTTGAACTGTGGCAGGCAGAAATGAGTTCATATCCTTACAAGCAAAGGGGTTAATGTTTTCTTTTAGTTCAGTATATGGTTTGTGAGCAAAGTTACCTTCTTAAAGGCAATTCTAGCCAGCAGAATCTGAGCACTTGAAGGTATTTTAAAAATTATTCCCACGTTGCCTGGGGGAAGCAGGCTGAGCACCAGCCGCTTCAGCGTCTGGCCAACGGTCGTTTGCTCCTGCAGTGCCAGCTCGCTGTCAGATGCATCCTGCTTCTTTCCTTCTCTGTGTCTCCATCTTTTAGTCTGCATATGGGGTGCTGTTAGGAGAGTTGAGACGCTACCAGTTTTGCAGTCATCTGTGCTAGGCAAGAAGCTGGATGAAAGACCAGCCTCCCAGGCCCAGGGGTGCTGGACACCAGTGGAACAGGCTGAGAAAACCACCTTACACTAGTGCTTACTTCTTCAACGATCCTTGTGGGTCCCTTCCGACACAGGACATTGTATGATCATGGGCACTCCACAGGTTCCCCATGTAGATTGCTTCTCTGTGTGCTTAGGTGATTGTCAGTTATTCAGACGAGCCTTTCGTGCATCTGACACTGGGGATAGGACCAGATTATGTCCTGATCAACCTGTAGTTGGCTGCAGCTGCTTCTGAGGCAAAGCTGGAGGAGCAGGCGCTGCCAGGACAAAGGGAGGGTGGCTTTCATGTGAGCCCCAGGCGGCAAAACGGGTTTGTTACATTGGTGTACATCTTTGATGTCTCAGACCGGGTTCTTAATCTTTTTATATGATGAATAATGAAATCTGAGATAATAAGGAGATTGCTGACGTGGAGAAGGCCGACGAAAGGCAAAGCGTTTTCTGAGAAGGGGATGTCTGTTGGAAGGAGGGGTGGTGAGGTGGGAGAGATGGGACGCTGCCAGTTTCTACAGGAAGGTTGCAATTTGTTGAGTATTTGCTAGGCTTTGTTTGCATCAGATAAGAAACAAACAGCTACAGTGAGTGTGCTTTGTGCTTGGCTGTTTTGATTAAAGGCTTATTAAAGGTCTTTTTATTAGACAAGAGTCCCGTGCAAAGCTTTAATTAATATGTGCGCGTGTATGTGTTTTTTTCCTTTATTGAAGCAATGAATATAAGTGATTGGGGGCGGTTGGAAAACATCAGTAACTGTTTCCTTCTACATTAGAAAAATAACAATAATCAATTTCACAAGCTTCTAACAGCAGACTGGGTACCTTTTGGCTGCATGCTGGTACCCTGTGGGTCCAGGGAACAACATCACAATATATTTATCCAGGAAGATACTTTAAAAGCATGGGACATGGCCTTCCTTTTCTAAGGCTGGATGTTTGATTAGCGGATTCACCATAACCTGAATTGTCTGTGTCATCTTGTTTGTGTACAGGAGCTCTGCAAATAGAGAACAGCGAGGAGTCAGACCAAGGCAAATATGAATGCGTTGCAACCAACACCGCTGGAACCCGCTACTCTGCCCCAGCTAACCTTTACGTTCGAGGTAAGAGCAAATTGCACCCAAGGAGGTCGCTCTCCTTCTGCCCCATGGCTTTCAGTGAAGGAGTGTGTTCCCTTAGTGCCCTGATCACACTTTGTGGCTTGTGTGATGTGGCCTTTTGCTCAAAAAATGGCAAGATCTTTGATCCACATTGGCTTTGACTCACATTTCTGGGAATCTGTTCTTTATATGGTGTTATGTAAAATGCTGAAACATCAGCTGAATTGGAATTTCTTTCTCCCTTAAACTCCTTAACTTTATGTCACAGCGATTTTAATTGGGTGCTTAATCTTCTTAGTATAAACTAACATTTTGGTGGAGTAGTATAAAACAAGTCATACTCTTATGAACCAGAGTTGCTCAGCTGTAGGTGAGCTGATATTTAGGCCTCAGCTTTGGAATGTGTATCTTTAAAAACTGAACAGCTTTTTGGAGTTGTCCTAATCCATCTTATATGCATCAATGAGTGAGCCTCTGGCTATTAGTGGCTCACACTGGGAAACTGCTGGAAATTAGCTGCAATTCATGTAAAGTGATTTTTCTAATAGTTTTGCTATGTTGCCAATTTAAAATTGTTTTCAACATACCATAATAACTGGATCTTACACCAGGACAGTCACCTGCCAGTTCTCTTTCTTTACTTTAAAAGTGTTTGAATTAGCTTGGAGAGAAGCAAGGACTAAATCCGCTGTACATTTTCTATTAATTTCAGCAAGAAAATAACTGTGCTGCTTCATATGAAATTCTGTATAACAAAAGCCACTGGTCAGGAACCCCTGGGAAACATAGTTACATATTTTCCCAAGAAAAGAATGAAGATTCTTGTGCTGGTA
This sequence comes from Clamator glandarius, assembly GCA_033459285.1. Taxonomy (NCBI): domain Eukaryota; kingdom Metazoa; phylum Chordata; class Aves; order Cuculiformes; family Cuculidae; genus Clamator; species Clamator glandarius. Next base: position 1,170,780 of record JAUNZM010000054.1, read on the forward strand.
CAACCCGTAGTTTGCTAGGAAGTTAGAAGCAGATTTTATTTCCACATGGTAAATCAGCTGTCTAATAATAAAATCTCATCTTCATTTCTTCCTTCCTCTGTTTTCAAGAAAGAAAATACAATCTTAAAACTGTGTATGTGTTGGTTAGTATGAAAAGAGGACATAAGAATGATTATGTCTTCACATGCTGTGTGTTTGCTTCTAGGAGTGGCTTCTGGCATTGTTTTCTTTGGTTCTTCTGGGGAACTGGGTTTTTATTTTGCAGCATAATTTGGATTATAAGAGTCTTTGGAAAACTGAAGTATCCAATTAAGCATATCCAGAAGATGAAGCTGTATCTATTCAGTGTAATCACTCATTTCACTCTCACAATGTAATTATGGATGGTTTTAAACTCCCTGTATTCCTGCAAGTTCATTTTTCAGGCATGCTGTACTAAAACTCATCCCAGATTGTCACTTTGCACTCTGAGAGGAAGGATTCTAGTTACCAGGTTGGCTGTTGTTGCATGAGCTTATGTGGATATCCAGCCGTTTTGCTGCAGTATTTGGGATGCTTTTGCTTCCTGTGACATGTTCAAACTCCTAATGTTCTGTTTTCTGTAGAGGTGTGGCTGAAAAAAGGCACAAGAGCTCCAAGAGGCAGAAAAACCTCCTCTTACAACTTTCTGATTTCTTACAATTGAATGCTTTTTATTTAGCAAGTGAATCCTTGAGGATTGAGGAAGGTACTGAATTTTACCCTTGGCTTGCTGCTCAGCAAGGTTTGACTGTCCTGTTTGGGCCCTTGGATGGTCTGCATGTATGAGAGGATCCTGATGTTCACCAAAGAAATATGCTTTGCTTTTAACCACCATTTTCTTACACACAAATTTTCACAGCAAGCCTTTTTGTTGTACGTAATCTTTACAATGTCAGTTTCCAACCTGTGTGATCCTGATAAAGCCCTGCTGTATATTTAAGACAGGATACCCTATAAATTATTATTAGATCAAATTTACCCTGCATACTAGATCCTAGACGATATTTGTGCTTACAGTTTCTGGTAGCAGATGTTCTACAGAAAACCTATCATATTGTCACTATATTAATTAATGACTTCAACAAATTAGTCAAACCAAGAACAGTATTTTATTTCTTTAACAAGCAAGGAAGAAAATTAACTTATCTTACTTTCTCAGGTCTTGGTTATGCAGAATGAAATAATCCCTTTTCTTTCTTCTTGTGATAGTCCTACGGTGTTGTCATTAGACAGATCAGTGACTTCCAGTAGGTTTGTCAGAAGGTGCCTGCATCTTTACTAGAGAAGACATTAATTTGTGCTAAATTACAGTGGAAATTAAGTGTGTCAGCTGCACCACCACTGCACGGTGGTTTCATAATGATTGACCTCATTGCAGCGAATACCCAAGAAGTTGGCCACTTTCTCAGAAATCATGGCTGAGTACTAGCAGCAGTACTAATTTCCACCCTGTGTAGTTCTGAGGACTCCTTGCACTTGTTCTCACTTACAGTCTATTTTTTTTAGTAGTTCAAATGTTTGTTTGTCTCTTGACGCTTGGGGTTTATGTTTTTGATCATGTCCTCTGCTTTCCTAGCCTCCCAGGTAATCCTTTGTGAGTGTGCTGTGTTTAAAAAGCACAGGCTCATTAGCATCTTTATCGTACTTTTCATGCTAACAAGGGAAGATACTGGGTGCTGAGGAGGAGTATCCAGGCACTGCTCAGGGCTTCTTATATCAATGAAAGAACAGGAGGAGGAAGGAGCAGGCTACGCCAGTGTCTTGTCTCTGTGAATCCTTCTGAGCCAGCACTTGTGCACAGATGGACTTCATTAAAAGTTAAAACATTTCCACACCAGGGATTTGTAAAGGAAAATGGATGCATTTTCCTTGAAGCTATTATTTTCATCTTACTAAGTGTGCTGGGAAGCAACTTTCATAAGCCTTCTGCCTCTCAACTGACAGGTCTATCTGTCTGTTGCTGCAGAGCCAGGATGGGGCTGGGGACCAGCACTGGGAGCTGACTGCCTCCCACTGCTGCTCCTTAGCCCTCCATGCATGGAGGGTTGCAGAAAACATCCAGACCTGCTAGAGGACCACGAACCAGAGTGAAAGCAAGAGTAAGGAGCATGCCAGGGCAAGGTGGTATTCGGGGCTTAGCAAGAACTTCAGAGTGGGCACAGTGTTATATTCCTATATTCCCTTTCAGCATAAGTGTATTTGCCAGTGCTGGTCTGGATGAAGGAACACTCATCAGTTTGTAGTCCATGGTTACATGTGCAATTATTAGATTTGGGACTTGATGGTGCAGCACGGAGAAGGAAAGGGAATAGAAACGTGTGGAAGATGTGACTCCTCTAATCCAGAGAGCTTGCTATCTAATTTAGCAGCAAAAATCCAAGAAGTTGATTCAAGGCATACAAGAAATTGATTTAAGAGTAGAAGGCGGATTGGATCAAGTGTGGAGGAAAAAAAAGGTGGTGTCATTTCATCATGCTCACTGGGAGTATAGTTTAATTGCACTGATTCACCTACACTATTATTTCTTGATGAATACTTTTCACTCTTCATTTGCCTACAGCTTCAGGGACATCTGCACAGAGAGGAGCATTTTCAGCCGAAAGACTTGTCCTCTGAAGTGCCTGTGAAGGTGGTGGCCAGCATGGTTCTCCTCTCAATAGAGGCTCTGTTACTTGACTTTTTCCCCTGTATGAAAGATTTTTTTGTACCCTTCTCTTTCTGTATACATGGCATTATTATTTTTCCTACTTCAGTGCAGCAGAAGAGAAGGACTGTGTATAATATTCTTATTAATGCACTGTGGAGTTCACAAGGTGTATTCCCCAGTGCTGCTCACAGCAGTAAGCAATGCAGATGCTATGAGAATAGTATTTATTGGAGCATCAGCTGCATACTTCCCATCAAATGAGAAATCTGCTGCACAGTTTTCACTTCTTAAGTGCTGCTTTTCAGACCTTCAAGTCAGAGTCCAGTGGGGCCAGTGCAGCAAGTTCCCTGGCCCAGAGCACTGTAGAGAAGTACTGTAGAGAAGCAAGCTGCACAGCCATTTTTAAAGAAAGACCATTTAAAACGTGATTTCTCCTCTGACCCCAAATGTCAATGTAGTAAAACAGACTGGAGTAAATAGAAATAGCATTGCTGCAAAAAAACTGTGCTTTCTTGATCTGCTTTTTGAAAGGTCGGGCTACTCTTTCGTTTGGCAGCAGGGAAACTTGCTTGGAGTCTGAAGTTTCACTAAGGAGCGATCACCCAAAATGAAATGAGGGTTGTGGCTTTGTCCCCAGCAGCGACTCTTAGGACTCAGCAGGGTTGTATGCTTGGAGACTTGGCAGTAGCTTAGGCTCAGACACGGAGGGAGCTCACCGAAATGCCTACTTGCGGCTATGTGATGCTTACTGCAGTGGGGATCTTGTGTAAATAATAATAATTCTGAATGACTGACACGGGCCTGGAGCAACAAGACTTGAAGCCTTTAAAAAAAAAGGGACATTTTCTGCTTATGTAATATTAAAACAGCTAAAATAGCAACAGCAGTCAAAGCTGGAGGATATCGCCAGGAGATAAGTAAAAGCTGAGGACAGTGGTCAAACAATCAGTGACCAAAACTGGGGATGTCTGAAAAACAGCTAAATGATGAGGAATATGTTTGTTTGCAGCCCGGCTCTGCGCTCACTTCTGGCAATGTGCTCCGTTAAACCTGCCTCCCGTCAGGGTTGATGGGGGTGACGTTACTTGAGCAGAATGAGGCACTGCTGGTGCTTGAGGGCCTGGCAGCAATCACAGGCAGGCAGAGACTGGAGAGACTTGCAAAGGAGATGCCTGGATGACAGGAAGCAGGAGTGGGCAGCTGAAGCAGACCAGATGATCCAGACTGTTGCTTTGGACACGTTTGCCCTGGACCATCAGAAGAAGCAAAGCCAGGCTGCGATAAGAGGCCACAGTGTAACTGCCCCTCAGCAGTTGATATATGGCTGAGGAGGGCTGCGGATCTGAAGGGTCGTGTCCTCCCTGGCTACACTTTGTGCAGTCCTGACCTCAAGATAGCGCTGCAGTAGTGCAGTGACCCTTTGATGAAGAAAGTGTACTCCTTTTTATGGGATTTCAGCTTTTTTAACTTCATTTTCTCTGCTCCCAGGTGCTGCTCTATGCTAAAGCTACTGCTGCAGCCAAAGTCAGACCATCTATAGTTTGTACAGATGCACTTTGGCTTATTGTAAGTGGGTTCGTGGCAAAAGCTGCCAGCGGCATGGCCAGAGCTGTGCAGCGCTCAGCACCAGCAGGCATTTGCTGCTCAGTCAGCACAGTGGCTCATGCTGCTGTGACTGTGTGTATACTCATCCTGGAGCTGGCTGGCCTCAGAGCTGGAGAGGCATTCAGAGGCTTCTGCCAAGTTTTCTCTTCCCCATATATTGCTATGAATATTTTTGTCATATTTTCTCCTGGGGTGAAGGGAGTTCACTGTTAGTGTTTCTCTGAGCGTTTCACTGTGCCATAGTAGTTCTAATGATCACTGTTTAATAAGTAATTGTTCTTTCTCCTTCTGCTAGCACATTTAATCTGAAGATTTCAGTGTGCATTATAGAACTCAACTAAATAAGCTGAATGGTTTTACTCCTTGCGAAGTCCTCTGACGGATAAAAGTGCAATGCGAGGCTCAAGTCTGATTATTTGTAAAATGACCTTTATGGAAAATAGGAGAGTGGCTGGTGGCTCAGTGCATGATAATGCAACACAGAAATGGACTTAGAAACCTATTTCCCCTGCCTTCCCACATGACCTGCATAGATCTGTGTGGAACAATTAGGCCTGTGTATCTGTGCTGACTAAATGTCCGTTCCCTCCCCTTCCCTATCCATTTGCACAAAGGGTTAGGAAATCCATCTCTGGTTCTCTGAGTTTTTCTGCTCTTAATTGAATTCATGCATGCATGTGTGTGCACTGTGAATGGGAAAGGATGATTGGGAGCCCTAAGCGTCCTGTCTGTCTCTCTAGGCTGGAATATACTCATCACTGTGGCATGAGAACATTGTTCATTGCATATAATGGGAGGTTGTCTTATTCTCTTGTAATCTGGCATAAAAAAAGACAATCTGTCCTTTTGTTCCTCTATACCTCTAAAAGCTGTAACGGATGAAATTTGATTTATGTGGAGTCCTTGAGACACAAGATGTGCTTTTGGAGATAAGCAGGAACAGGTTCATCCCCGTCTGGGTTTTTGTTAACCTCTATGTCTTTTGGATTCCAAAGTGTCTGGGCTTGCCATTATATTAATGCCTTGCGTAACACCAGAGGGTTTTCAGCACAGGACAGATGCTGGCACTTCCCAGCAGAATTGCAGAGCCAGTTGGGATAATGAACTTATTGCTTTCAGGAAAGTATTAGCTTCCCACTCTGAAAAGCTTTAGAAATGTGTTCCTTTGTTTTGAAGTAGTGATCTAAACTCTCAGACCTGTGCATTCCTATCCTGACCACAGCTACTTGCCTTGTTTCAGGGAGCTAATGCCCAAGAATACGCAAAAGCACAGCCTCCCATAAGCCCAAACTCATTCTGCAACAAGCTGCTGTGCTCAGAGTGTTGCTGCTGCTGCATAAGACAAGCGTGTCTGTGCAGGGTAAAAGCCAAATTGAATCAGCATGGGAATTTCTGCCTACAGAGCACTGGAGCCATCTGACAGTCAGGACTGGCAGCCGCATCTCTGATACAGCCTCGCTCTTTACCTCTTTGCTGTTTCAGCTTGGATCTCAAAAAGAGACCCGATTTTACCTTCTGGAGTTTGCTATCCTCTGGTGGCATTTCTGCTGTGACTTGACTTGCTTTGTCTTGCACATAGACTGGCACGTTCAAGTTAGCTGCCAGGCAGCTCAGGTTCATGGGAACACAGTAATGCGCCTACTGAGCCGTTGTGTTCTGCACAGGGGATGCTCTGGGTAACCCCAGCCTTAAATCCTCTGTCACTACGTGAGGGCAGATATTCTTTGCTGTCACTGCTCGGAGTCATTTGTTTTGTGAAAAAGAAGAAAACCTGTTGGTAAAACGTGCTTCTTAGCTTAGGAGTGACATGGCTAGAGAACTAGAGATAAGGGAGAATGTGAATGGTATCTGTAAAGAGATGAAACTTTTGATTTACCATTTATCAGTTTTATCTCAGATAAAGCAGCAGCTGTTTAAACATTAAGTAAAGGGAAAGGAGAGGGAACTTTCTGCCCAGGTGTTCCCTCTTGCCTTACAGTTGTTCCAAAATACCCTGCTACTGGTTTCTATTCCCCATAAGACACTAATATAATGAGAGATTAAGAGATAATCCAGCAATTAGTGACAAATAACAGGCCCTGAACTTGTTCTTGTTTGACAAACCAGAAAGTAATCTGTTTGAATTAGCGTGTTTCGCATGTGTCTCCTCACCTTTCCAGCTCTAATCTGAAGTGTCAACATGTTGGGGAAGCCACTGCCAGAGCCTACTCCTGTCCACACTGATGCAGTGCGATCCCTGCTGGGCTCCCCAGAACAAAGGTCCGGGCCATCCACCAGCTGCAGGAGCACCCCTCTCCCTGCCTGAGGGTGAGCCAAGTGGTACCACATCAAATCCCCTTGATGTGGCTGGGGGCCATCAGCCTTTCCCAAGGGCAGGAAGAGGCTCTGCAGCTTCTGCAACAGGGGCAGGTGTTCCCATAGCTGTTTCATCATCATCCCCCAGTCTGACACCCTTCACCAGCCTCTTGCTGTTCAGTCACACAGTCCCAAGAGGTGCAGCGGGTTGGCTCACGTTTGCATCAGTTCAAGTTTGTATGGTCCTGTTGCAGCATCAGTGCTGCTTTGCAGAAATGCGGCCACTCGTGGGTACGCCTGGTTTGCCAGGAGCACTGTCCTTCGCAAGCAAGGGCAGGAAACCAATCCTCCCTCTTGGGAAGAGCTGAGCAGAAAGCCGAAGCCCCTTGCTCTTGCTGAGGCCATGCAGATGTGATACGCTCCATTGGATAAGGAAATAAAGTGGTGGTTTGGGAGCAGCAGTAAAGAGGTTTCCTCCCATCACAGGTCTCACGGGATTAAATGAGCCTTATCTTAATGTTTTGTGGACTAAAAGGTAAATCCTGTCTAACATGGGCCACAGGAAACCTGGGCCTCAAGCCAGGACTGTTATGAGGATGTCGGGGTGGAGGTTCTCGCAGGATGTGGCCCCCAGTTATGGGCCAGTTAAGCTCTGAGTTGGCTGGTTCTTGTCGCCTGGTATCAGTTCAATTGAAGAAATGTAAACAACTGTTTTGCTGTTCTCCTGCAAGCTCCATTACACTTGGTAGGGCACTGTTGTAGCTGTTATTGGCAGTTTGTTGCCTGATCTGTACCATGTCAGTGTTGGTTAAAATCCTGTCCTCTAATGGCTGGAAATGGCTGACTGTACTGTTGCACCGTATAATGCCACATGCTGTTGTCTAATTTACAATGTTTCTGCTGGAAAGCAAATTCCTCCCCCCACCTTCTCCTTCCCCCATCAAAAATGTGACTCATAAGCAGTCTTTAACTATGAAATCCACTTCTGTATTCTCTCAGCGAGGGTTCGATTACAGCTGATACGCCACAGATCTGTAGCTGGAGTGAGGTCACTCCTGCTAAGAGAAATAAGATCTCCTTTGTCTATAAGGAAAATGCAACTAACCTTCTACTGTCTCTCCCGCAGGAACAAAAGCTGGGACCTGCTCAATTCTCTTTGCCTGTTTTTTGTCCTTCTGATTCCTTGTCCATCTCACTCACAGCACACTGTACCAATAAGGCTCTCCCGAAACCGAGCCCAGCTGACACTGCGCATGTCTTTCACTTGCCTAATATCTCTCTGCTGCATTTAGCTCTTTGTTTGGAGAGGGGGAGCAGCTCTTCGTGGTAGAAGATTTTCCATTCACCACTTGGAACATTTCTTTTGTACTTGATAAAATTCGGATCTACGTTTACGCTCTTCCTGGCGTGTGGTCAATGAGTTTCAAGTGCCTTTGCCATCATCTTTATAGCTGGAGTGGGTGTGTGGAAGCATGTCTGTCCATGTGGTGGTTGGAGTCCCTTGCTCTGTGCATGTGCGTGAGTGTTTTGCACATGTAAATATGTCTCTGCTTCCAGCCTCTGGCCCAGCGCGGGGCTGCCCCTGAAGCACCCTCCATGTGAGTATGTGTGGGACGTGTGGTCCCCTCCACCCTGCCTCAAGGAGCAGCGGCCAGGCCAGGGAGGCAGAGGGGCCGTCCCTGCTCCGGGCCAGAGTGGTGAGAGTACCGCACACTCTTGTCCATGGCCTGAAGTGGTGTGTGTGTGCATGGTGGGAAGTCATGGCTGACCTCTGTAGTCTTGTCTTGTCGTTTCAGTGGTGTGCGGACAGATGAAGCTTGGCCTGTTTTTACTCTCTGTGTTTTTCCTTGTCTTTTTTTATTCCCTCCTCATCTTCATCGCACTCTGCCATCAAACAAAACAAACTTTCATCTCTCAGATCAGCGAGAAGGTTGGTCCTTTTCACTTCTTATCCATCTACAGTACGCCACGTCAGATGAGACTTTTCCAGTAGGGAGAGGAGAGCCATTCCTGAAAGGGGAGGGTGTCCTACAGACTCTGGCTCCCTTCCAGGCACAGCCACAACGTGCCTGATGAAATCTGCTTAATGTTTGCTGTGACTCTGGTGATGGCATTGCTACTTTGCTTGCATGCCTTTGTTGCTTGAGATTTAAAATGCATAGAATATATTTCGCATGCAAATATCAGCCAGGGTGGTTTTGTTCAAAGGTAGGGTGGGAAACAGTGCATGCTACTGTATGCGGGGTCCTTCTCTAACCCATTACTTGTGCTAGGTGCTAGTCTAATACCTCTAAACTGCTGCTGCTTTCTGGCCGGAGATCAAGAGCAGTCTTCGGAAGCAGGGATCTAAATGATCTCCAGTCTCCTCGAGAGCTGCTAGGAAGAGCGGGTTTCTCAGTTTCTCCTGTAGCTTTACAAGTTTTTAACTTTCTCTAGAGACAACAAGCTTGCTTCTGATCTCAGCTGGAGCAGAACTCGGCGTGCCACACTCCCTTGCCACAGGGCAGCAGGCTGAGAGATGCGAGTCTCTCGTGCTTAGGTAGCTTCCCTGCTCCTTGCCAGTCTCCACTCTGGGGGTGCCCGGTTCTCCATGCTGGGACACGGGCCCTTTACATGAGCAGGTCTGCCTCTTCGCTCTCCATGGGGCTGGGTCTTTTTCTTGCTGGCAGGAGAGCAGGGAGCTCTGGCAGTGGCCTCAGCCTTGCCTAGGGTGGCTCAGAGAGGCCCGTGGCCGCATGCGTAGGAGCTTGTAGCCACTCAGCAAAAACTGATTTGTGCCTTGCCCTGCTCTGTCCTGCACCCCTCAGAGAGCCAGAGGTGAATAAAGGACAGTAGTGAAAGGCATCTTCAGCTTTTAAATTAAATCTAGCTCCAGACCTAGCTAGAGGCCCTACAGACTTCATGCTGAGGAAAGCTGCTTTTGGCAGAAGTCCTGAGCTCGTTTCCAGAGGTGACTCCTTCAGCAAACAGGTACCGTGTGGGTCCATCCCTCCACACACACTGGAGGAGAGGGATGCCTGCAGCGGTTCTCCACCCCAGCGCTGCTCCCGGGTGGCAAAGGGGAGAGACCCTGGCTCCTCTCACACATGTCATCAGGCAGCTGCATGAGTTGATCTTATAATCAGCACTGGAACAAGCTTTAACAAGTTGTCATAGCAGTTGTTCCAGTACACTGACTTCGCTCTCGTTTCTCTCCCTGGAACGTGCTCTCATTTAGATTGGACTGAGGCACGGGGCCCTTGTTGCTTACCCTCTAAAAACAGATTAAAATTACCTCTGCCCAGGACAATCATGAAAAATGAGAACAAGGAGGAAAAGAGAAAAAATTAAAGCCAAGGCCCAAAGCCTCCCAGATTTCAGTGAATTTGGAGCACCGCTGTGATGGCTCAGGCCCCTCTGGAGAACAAACCTTTGACAGGGCACTTAAACGTTTTAGCCGCATGGTTTAACCGAGGGGAGGCAGCCGAGAATGGATATAAGCCAGCAGGAGTGGATAATTTCTTATTCTTTGTGTTGACCCCTCCTTACTACCCCAGCAAAAATACCCTCGTACACAAATATTTAATGTGAAGCCAGAAATTAGTTTCTAAATATTCCAATGGGATTTGTCGTGCTTATAATTTGTTTGGCACTGATAATTACATCTTACATTTTTCCAGCTTTGCTTAAAACTGTGTACTGCTCACCCATGCATTTAATTATTGCTCTGTGACTGCTACAAGGTTATTTATTAATGAGTTATTTTATCTTGATACAGTGGATCTTTTCTCTTATTCCCCTCCTTAATGTTGTGTTATTTTCATCAGAGAAATTTCAGAGAGTGAATGCAAATTGCATAGCTCCAGAATCTTGTTCTCCCTTACTTTGCTATTAGTATGTCACTATGCTGAATGCTGATGTGTCTCCAGTGCTGCACCACTGTAATGATATATCCTCTTTTATATGTGGTTGTCAGCGCAAATAATTAGACCTAAAAGTTATAGCTGAAATATAATCCAAAAATGGCAAGGCCCTGTTTTGGAAATTGTCTATAAAATGTCAGCACTCAAGGATGCATTGGGAGCATAAATAGTACAGCATTGTTTGAGCACAAGATTAGACTGTAAATGCATTTTTTCTGGTTCCAATTTTTCCTCTCCTGCTGTTGATTCTGTCAATAGATTGTGAGACTCCAGCAACTGCCTTTCCATTTGAAGTCCTTCCTTAAAATGATAGCGCTAGGGAGAGATGAAAGATGTCTACAGATGAGTAAACCATGCAGACCAATGATCGTGTTTGAGGATATCTCCTGAATCCACTCCTTCCCAGCTCCGAGGAGGTGGTTCCTGAGGAAGGCAGGAGTTTTGGGCAGGGTAGCAATGTGTCGAGGCGAGAGTACACCGCGTGCACCAAGGATCCTCCAGGTTGCCTGGCTGGAGTAAGGAAACTGCTGCAGTGTCACCTTCTTAAAAATCTGCCTCTGCATCACTCTGCTACTCATCCCAATCAGGAGGTTAGAGGAGAGCTCTCCAAACTTGCTTTTGCTGTGCTGGAGGCCAGGAAGGAGCAGGACAACCCAGACACTGCTGGTTCATCTTCAGAGTGGGCAGGACTCCAGACTGCTGCTCCTTTGTGCAAAGGAAAAGCAAACAGGAGAGGACGTCAGGACAATAGTGCAGGACCAGAGCAGCTGGGATTGACCTAGTGAGGAGTGGAGAAGCGTGCAGAGCACAGGCACAACTCTCCATCGTCATGGGGCAGCACCCAGCAAGCTTGTGATGGTGGTGTCAGGAGGGGAGAATAAAGCCCAGAGTTAGGTGCCAGCTGGGCACAGTGGGACGGAAACCCAGAAGCAAGACCGGGCAAGTATAGTTCTCTGCAAGCGAGAGGGAGGGATGTTAGCATTGTCGTTTGCTTGTCTGTACTGTGGCCAAGGCAGCCAGCAGGAAAAGCAGTTTGGTTTCCCCTTCCCTAGCAGCACTGCACGGTTTTGGAAGCATGGGCAGTCCTCTTGGCACTGTTGTGTTTCCAGCAGAGCCCTGCTGTATGCCAGCAGTGTCTCAACATGCGAGAGAGGGGCTAACAGCACCAGCCTGCGAGCCCATAGCAGTCGTGCCCAGGGCTCAGAGCCTACAGCTGTTGCAGAGAACAGCAGGGAGGAGGGGTCCCTGGTTCTCCAAGATAGTGATGTTGTCCTCAGAGGGAACCTGAGACATTGGGAAACAGCGGCTCCCCTGGTGAAAGGAGACGAGCAATCGATTCATGCTCTTTGCTCTCAAGGCAAGGAATGTGCATGTTAATGCATGCTGAATTATTAACTCTCAGTCTCAACCTTTGTGGCTGTTGTGTTGCCTGCTCCCCTCCCTTCTCCCCACAGTCCCCCCAGTGAGTGAGGATCCAGTCTCCGAGATGTCCTTTCTCACTGTCCTGTGGGATCCAGGGCACAGGCTCAGGTTGCAGGGCACTGCTCACTGCTTAGGGGTTTCACTTCACTTCCCAAGGAACACTCTCTATGGGGAGGTGTGCTGAATAGTGGAGCAGCACAGAGCCCTTACGATGCTTATTCTTGGGATGAATGACAATGAATCTCATTTTTGACAGTCTGCTGGTTTAACTAAACCTCTGAATTATACTATTGTCCATTGAAATCATTTTAATATTCACAGCAATTTTCCCTGTGCTGTTCTTGCAAAACCTCCAAACCACCTTCTCTGATCTTTATCCAAAAAGAAGATTAAAAAAAATATTGCAAATTCTTGTCAAGAAGATTCTAATAAAAAGGGAAATTTCATTGCTGCAATAAATGAAGAACAACAAAATTTTCTGGACCACTTAAGGTAGCATCATGGGCTAGCCCATGTGATTTGACTTGTAAATTGGACAGAAATTGTAAGAACACTGCTTTTAAGGAGTTATACTGATTTAAATTATTACCAGACTCTTATGCTAGAAAAGCAAGTGACTTAAATCGCTGGCTTGAGCCTGAGGAATGTGTTGATGGTGCTCTACAAGCTGCTGTGAGAGCTCTGCCAGCTCTCACTAATGCTAACTGACAGCATCTCCCCTTCTCCTTCCATACTGACTGGGACAAGAAGCTGCCAATTATCCCCCAAGAGGATGGGAGGCTGATGCAGCCTGTCCCTTCCTTTGCAGGTGCTCTGGCCAGAGTATCTTCTGAGCCAGATCTCTCACTGAAGGCATTGCCTTGATCCTCTCCTGCCTCCCCTGTTGAGAGCTAACCCAATACACATCGCATCCATTCTTAGCAGCTGCAGTGCCTTGGGCACCGCTGCTCTCCAGTGCAGGGCAACAAGCCCACCTTAGCAGCTCTGCCTGTGTGCTAACTAGAGGAGGCCAGCTCAGTCAGTCTGAGTTGAAAAAATATCGTGCAGAGGCCTGTTTAACCACTCATCTGTTGCCAGGCTTGAAAGCTGAGGCCGCACACAGCTTCCTGGCGTGCCACAGGCTGCAATATGCAGGAGACATGGCCTGCGTTGAGGTCGATGATGCTGCAGCCTGTCCACCCTTTTGTAGGGTTTGATCTGCAGGAGAGTTTTCCTTGCCATTCATCCTTTCTGTATGCACACAAACACACCATCCACCTCTGCTGCTCGCCTGTGGGTAGGACAGGAGAGAGCCTCTTCCAAAGTGGCTCAGCCCTTCCCTTCTCCATGCAGGGTGCTTCCAAGAGAGCCTCCGGCCCCTTTGAAGTGCATCTCCCAGGAGGTGGTGGGCTGCTGGCTTCCCAGCAGGAGGGGAGAAGTGGCTGCAGTGCCCATGGACGCATCAGGGGGGATGCAGCACTGATGGGGCTTGGCATGGCCCCAGAGCCACCTAGAGAGCAATGCTTGACAAGGGCACTCAGCGTGGGGTGCAGGGGAGCCTACAGCAGGCTGTGCTGTCTCTGGTCTCACAGGGCTGGGAGTCAAAATCTGTTTGTGTATGCTGGGCTCTGACCTTCCTGCATGATCTCTTTTGATCCCATGTCCTTGTAGGTGAGTTACTGTGCTCCTTCCCTCTCTGACTCTGTAGTGGCCTCCAGTGCCTGCCAGCCTGTGTGCCTGGTGCATGTGCGTGAGTGCTTTGTGGACACCTATGTGTTTATTCTCAAAAGTTTGCTCTTTTTTATTTTAATACAGTGAGGATGGGTGGGTTTGGTCCTTGGATGAGGATGGAATTTGCACAGCTTCTACTTGAAATAATTCGACACCATGTGCATTGGAAAACAAAACCTGACTCTTAATGAATGGTGCTGGGTTGCTGTGGTTGAAAATACACACCATCATGATAAACCATTGCCATGTCCATCAGGTTCTCGTGTGTAGTGCTTGAGTACACTTTCAGTTCTGTCTTGTTTGGGGAGTGCTGCCCGGACAGTCAGGTGTCACTGGCTATTGCTCATGTAGCTATTGATTTGAGATTTAATAATTGATTAAAAGAAACAACCGGCAAGGCTTTGGATTTAGACATTAGGAAAAGAAAAAGAAGCAATCCAAGTTATCCTTCCCCCGGCTGGTAAGGAGCTAATGAGCCCTGTTTTGTCACCAAGACAATGTGCAGTACACACACGATGTTGACAGTGTTGTCTAATTTATCACGAAGTCTTAGCTCTGTTGTACATGCTAGCGTGGGGGCTTCCATGTTCAGTCTCTATCTGCAAGCCTGTTGGTTTGAAGATGAATCATCAAAGAGAGCGCTAGTGAAATTTGATTTGGGGAGAGTCAGCTTGGCAAGCGGAGCTGACACCTCTGCAGCTTGCTGGGCTGTCAGCAGCTTTACCATTTGCGGAGACGCTGTGGTGGCCTGAGCCAGGCCAGCAGAGCTGTGTGCCCCCGATCCCCAGCACCCATGGGGCCGGTGGTGCCTGTGATGTGTTGTGAGCTGGCACCACTCAGGCTCCTGCCTGATTTCCACCTGGCCCCAGCTCTGCGGCTGTTTGCTGCTCTGCCAGCCTGAGGCACTGACAGAGAAGCGGAATTGGCAGGGAAAGGCTTTTCGGGAGCTGGTCAGTTGTGAACGCAGCCAGTGCTCTGGAGCTGCCTTTCTGATGGAGGAGGCTAGAGGAGATCAGGGCTGCTGGGCGAGACACGTCCGAGCAGTTTCCCTTTTTAACTACAGACTAAAATGAGCTCACCCAGAGGAGACAAAGATTTACCGAGCTCAGTTGTTTCTCTACCCTTGCTTAAATAGGCCCATAACACTAACCCTGAAGACGGGGGCCTCATTTCTCAGTGTCATTTTCCTGACGGGAATGCATATGGCAGGCAGCTTTAGAGCTTTATTGTAGCTGAGAGTTGCTTACAAATAAGTCTTGAATGAAATACCCAGCAAGGAATTGATATGAAGAGAAGCTGTGCAATGAAATAAGGAGGAATACATCTCCCGAAGTGCTGCCACAAAGGTGGGAAGGGTTCTGCCAGACCAGCTCACTTCTGTCAAAATGGATATGATCTCACATCTGTCAGGATTAGTTCTCTCCTGCCCAGCAAGGTGATCTGTTCAGGCCCTGACAATGTCATGCAGCTCTGGTGACTATTTTTTCTGAGCCAAGGTAGAACCTGAGTTACATTTTTAAAGGAATTATGTTTTATTTAGCAGCACACGTGTGCTAATTCAGAAAGAAACCCTTCTGCTGCTCCTACCCAAACCCTGTGAGGGTTAGGGGACAAGTTGCTTTGCTCCAGAGCTAATAAATTGAGCAGGTAATTCCGTTTTGCAGAGCTTCAGTGGGCCCTGCACGGAGAAAGTGTGTGACTGGCATTTGTGTATGCTCTCTAATTAGAGAGATGTAATTTAAATGTAGGAATCTTTCATGTTAGTAATATGATTTCAAAAGGCTGTGTTTGGAGGGAATGAATTGAGCTATGCCTTAATGAGTTCTTCTAATAAGATGCCAGTGGCTAAGGAAGGAGAGCAAAGTGTGTGCAATTTGGCAAAGCAGTGAACAGCTTTTGCACTTCATTTTATCTGTCCCGAGGGATAGACAGGCAAAAATGTTGAACCCCCTCACCTATCCCTGCAATGCAACTGAGTGCACTCTGCTGGTTCTGTGGCCCTACTAGCTGTCTCCTCCTTGTTTCAGTGCGGCGTGTTGCTCCGCGATTCTCTATCCCTCCGAGCAACCACGAGGTGATGCCTGGTGGGAGCGTGAACCTCACATGTGTGGCGGTAGGCGCTCCGATGCCCTACGTGAAGTGGATGGCTGGTGTGGAGGAACTGACCAAAGAAGATGAGATGCCCGTCGGTAGGAACGTCCTGGAGCTGAATAACATCATGCAGTCTGCCAACTACACCTGCGTAGCCATCTCATCGCTTGGCATGATTGAAGCTACAGCCCAGATCACCGTCAAAGGTAAGGAACTGTTCCTTTTGGTGTTCCTACTTTGGGTTTCAATAGTGTAGCTCTTTGCCAAAGTGTTTTTGAGTGCAGCCAACTGACTGCAGTCTCCTGTGACTTTTACACTTTGTAAGGGAAGTTCCAAAACCCACAACTTTTGTTTTTCCTGTATAATATTTACTTTGGAGGTAATTTCCTTTCTCCCTCCATGTAGCATGATGAAAGGCAGGCTTATGTTAGGCTGGGTCCCTGTTATGCCATGAGGGAACCTCAGTGAGCCTGTCCTTATCCCAGCAATTGGGATATCCCAGCAATTTCTGGCTTGTTCCATGCATTGGAAGTGTCAGCTGAGCACAGCAGCAGGCCACGGGCTGTCCTGGGATAGGGGTCTGCAGTCAGAGAGCTTTTTGCACAGAGATCTCTTCCTGCAGTAAAGGCAGGGCAAGGAGGTTAATCCCAGCAATGTGAAGTGTCTTGGGTCTCACCAGAATGAGCATCCTAATGAGCATCCTGCCCCCCTGCAGAGAGGAGCTATACACATTCATTTTAAAATTGTTTCATATTCCTTTTCTCTTTTTCTTTTCTCTTTTGGGCCCAAGCAGGTCCACACTACCCATTTCCTCTTTGCAGAGTCTTTGCAGTGGATTTGTAGCTCAGATCTCTACAAATACGTCAGCTTTTGAGTCTGTCTGTTCTTGCAGCACCGCCACCCCCCACACACACACACCCTATGGCCGCCTTTAGCATCGAGTTCTTGCTTTAACAAATCACAGGCTTGAGTGTTAGCCCTCTCCAACCTGCAGATTAACAGCAAATTCTCTTTTCCATGGTGCTAGTCAGAGGATGCTTTTAACCTTAGCCACACACCACTCCCTTTACTCACAGCACCTGCTAGCTGGTGCCTTTGCCAGCCTCTCTTTTCTTACAGAGCACAGGGGTTGCTTTGGTTATAGTAGATCCCCAAGAGTGTACAGAAGAGGCACAGTGGGAAGGTGGTTTGGATGTGATGGGAGGAGGTGGGCACTGATGGTTCCCAGTATTTACCTCTTTACCTGGGACAACTCTGTCTCGCTTTCTCTTTGGCTGACATGATGCTCACTACCACCACAGGACTGCAGAGGCCCCCGGGACAAGGAGTGGTCTGCTCAGCTCCTTTAGTCCTTTGCCTTCCTCCTTGTTTCTCTGTCTGTCTTTTCTGCTTCTCGACTCTGCATATCTTGCTACCTCTTCACCTAGCTCCTTCACCCAGTGTTGCTTCTCGTGTGCTTACTGGAAAGTAGATGGTTTGCAGGGCAAACAGCAGAAGCAAGATGACACAGAGCTGACAGCAGTAAGTGCACTGGAAGTACCAGACTTGCCCCTTGCTCATGTGCAGGCTGCACACCCAAGAGCTTGCAAGAGTCAAGCTTGTGGCTCGTAAAGGAAAGGGTGGATGAGTGTCATCTGTCCTTGAAAACCTGAGGGAGGCTGTCATTTTCTTGGATACTCTAGGAAACGTTGCTTCTGGCTCTGCTGTTGGGCAGGATGCATTTGCCTTGCCTCGGTTCTCCATAGTAGCGGTATGGTGTCTGGTTGTGGCTTGCATGACCTTCTCTCCCACGCCAGCTCAGCCCTCACTGATTTTCACAGTATTCATGTTGCAGTAGCACTGGAAAAGGCAGTCAGAGCAGGCGTGCTCCTGTACTAAAGAGCCTTCCCTCCTCAGATGAACCATGCAGAAGCTGGAAATCTGATGGCTTTGCCAAGGAACAGAGTACTTCAGGATTTTAATTTGAGTTGAGCATTTTTCCTAGTTCCTCGTCAAGCACAGCTGCACTAGGAGTTACTAATGATGTTAACTGGAGTGGTTCGTAGGAGGTTTAAGCTTGCTCTAGATGTTAATTCAGTCATTGTCTTTACATATTTGTGTACTCTGCAAATCTCTGTCTCACACACTCATTCTCTTTCTTTATTCTTTTGGTAAAATGGCATATCTAGAAATGTTTGCTTGCAGTAGTTATGTTCTCGTTAACACTTCAGAGATGCCAGTGTCACAAGAGTTCTTGTGTAACAGTTTATTGTCTGGTTGCAGTTTGACACACCACCCAGAGAAATAGTGGATGTGAAAGCTGGTAATCTCTCTGGCCATATCCCTCCTGCATGCACTGTAATACTTACAAGGCATTCCCCTACCAGCTCATCTAACAGCACTGTCCATGAACTCCCTATGGTCTAAGATGCTTTCTGTGGAAGCAGGAGCATAGCTCCAGATTACCCGTGGTGCTCTCATTGCTTTACTGTATCCCGTTGTAAATCAGCTGTACACCTGGCTCCTGGGGCCAGCCCAGCAAGCACCTTCCCACTGCCAGCTGAACCCCCATGACAGTAACATTCCTGCATCCCTGTTGAATTACCTTTATTTAGCCTGCTGCTGGTAAGTGCGTCAAGCACATCTAATAACATGATTGCTCTGTTTATCCTTCCATTAAGAACCACTTCAAGCAATATATGGTAATATAAAAATGCATGTTCTAGAGTATGAAATGATTTCTGCCTTGTAAAGAAGAATGTTAATGGGCGGTGGCAGCTCCATTTTTATCCCCGTGCACATTGCAGGGTTTGAGCTGACTGAATTATTTAAATCACACCTCTCTGCCTTCCAATTGCAGCACTGCCAAAACCTCCAACAGAGCCATTAGTGACTGAAACGACAGCTACCAGTGTGACCCTCACCTGGGATTCAGGCAACTCTGACCCCATTTCATATTACGTCATCCAGTACAAGCCCAAATCCTTGGATGGTCAGTTCCAGGAGGTAGATGGTGTGGCAACAACTCGTTATAGCATAGGTGGGCTCAGCCCCTTTTCAGAGTATGAGTTCCGGGTCATCGCAGTCAATAACATTGGCAGGGGTCCCCCCAGTGAGCTGGTCGAGGCCCGGACAGGAGAACAAGCTCCTTCAAGTCCACCCCTGAAAGTCCAAGCAAGGATGCTGAGCGCCAGCACCATGCTGGTCCAGTGGGAGCAGCCAGAGGAACCTAACGGACAGATCCGAGGATACCGCGTTTACTATACCACTGACCCACACCTGCCTTTGAGCATGTGGCAGAAACACAACACCGATGACAGCCACCTCACCACCGTGGGGAGCCTTATCACAGGGACCACATACAGCATCCGCGTCCTGGCCTTTACTTCAGTGGGCGATGGTCCACCCTCGGACATCATCCAGGTCAAAACGCAGCAAGGGGGTACGTATGGAGTGGGGTGTCGTGACTGTGTCCACCCCAGTGATGTGCATCAGGCATCACAACTGCACTTGGTGCTTAGATGGTTGCATGTCAAAGTGGCAGCTCTGCCCCACAGCCCTCAGAATTAAGCTGTCAGCTTGTCCTGGGGTGTTGGTGCCAATCTCTGTACAAGTAACACAGCCCACAGTTTTGCCTGGGATATAGTGGCTAAAAAAGTGACACGAGGTCCTGGAAGTGGATGTTGGCCCCTATGGAACTGTGCCGGGCCCTGATGGGGTCTGAGTACACGTGTGGAAGGAAGGAGCTGGAATGCAGTCAGAGGCTGGAAGTGACCTGCCTGGATCCCAGACGTGCTTGTTTGTTGCCTGGGTTGTTCCCAGGGCACAGTAAAGGGGAGAAGGAAGAAGGGAGGGTCCAGAAAGAATGAAAAAGGATATTTGCAAGTGCAACGCAGACTCTGCAAAGCTGTGTGACTCCTTTCCCTGCAACTCCTGACACTAACTGTGTGTTTGATCCCCAGTCCCCGCCCAGCCAGCTGACTTCCAGGCAGAAGCAGAGTCTGATACCCGCATCCTATTGACGTGGCTGCCTGCCTCTCAGGAGCGCATCACCAAATACGAGCTGCTGTACTGGGAAGGGGAGGATGGCACTCAGGTGAGGATCCTGCCTCTGTGACAGCAGCACTTGGGGCTGCATATCACAATCCACCAGCTGGGGAAGGGTGTCTGATAGACACTCATGGGTGTGTGATAGAAGCATGGTAATCTCTGCCTTCTGTGTAAGTGACCTCAGCGGTGTTTGTTGATGCCCAGCAAAGCACCTAGTGGCCGATTTGGGACTGAAGAGACACTAGAAATGCTTCAAAGTGGATCTGAAATGGCCTCCAAAATGTGTCTGCAGCTCCAGATCTGGCTACACTTACGCAGCAGATTGAGTGTGGCCTAGAGAGAGCCCTTCCACGTTTACTGCTGGGTCCTTAAAATAAGTCCAGCTCTAAATATCTCAAATATAGTGCCGGCTGCAGGTGCACACTGCGAACTGTTCTGTGGCAGCATCTTAGCATCCCATGGACCTCTCCTCCTCCTGTATTTATAGTGGCATGAGAGCTGCTGGAAATAAGTGCCCTCCAGATGAAGTGGTAGCGAAACAAGTCCTTTACCAGCACTGTTAGAGATGCCTGCTACTCTGTTTCAAAGGCAGACACTTTCCGTTGGGAGGAAACAAACCTATGTGTCCTGTACCCCTCATCTAATTATATAGCTAGACCCAGCATTCCCACAAGCTGTCAAGCAGTGAGTGCAGTCTGGACACCAGGCAGTGCAGCCTGGCTGTCAGAGAAGTCCACTTCCCCACACAGTTTTATTTCCCCCAGAAAGCTCCAAGCCTCGGAGTCCTGCATGACTGTAGCAGGTTGGGCAGTATGGCTGTGAGTTCCTGTGAGACCAGAATGGGTGATGGGGCTGCGTATTCCCTTGGCACTGGGAGCTGAGCACCAGCTTTTCTGTATTCTCCAACTACACCAAATAATCTGTGTCTCATTTTATTTGCCAGCAAAAGGTGGAGTTTGATCCAACCTCCTCGTATGCTGTGGAAGGTCTCAAACCAGACACGCTGTATAAGTTCCGTCTGGGTGCCCGCTCAGAGCTGGGTGTCGGAGTCTACACTCCCATAATCGAAGCCAGAACTGCCCAATCCAGTAAGTTTCTGACACTCTATGCTACTGAAGACAAAGCAAAAGCACTGCTGGTTCCGCTGCCTGGGCATGGAGTAGCTCGCTGCCTCTGTCCTTGTGGGCCTGCAGGGATGCCAACATGCAGTTTGCTAAAGGGTGCAGCGGGGAAAGTTAGCTGGGGTTTTGAATCGGGGCTCTTTGGCAGAGGGGGTGCACCAAGTGGTAAGTTCTTTCTTCATATCCCTTTGATCATGCTGTTTTTCCCTAAGGGTAGTTTCATTAAAACTGATGGAAGAGTCAAACAGGCTGGGAAATTGCTTGGGAGAGATTGATTTGAGTGGGTTTGTGCATCTCTATGAATTCACTCCCATGCAGACAAGCTGTCTGGACAGGCAGCATATGGGTGTTTGGCTCTAAATGTGACTTGTCTCCAAACCATTGGATTTTCACCCCTTCCCACCCCATTCCAGCTGCCTTGCTTCCCCAGAAGACCGTCCCTGGTCTGTGCACTTAATTGCAAGGAGAGGCATCCTTAGCAGCCACGTGTGGCTGTGACTGTCAGGCAGCTGGAGGAGTCAGTTTAGGGAAGCGGCTGTTTGTCTGGGTTGTCTGAGTGAGTGAGGCTGCTTCTTCTGGGACTACAGCACTACGGGAAACCAGAGCAAGCCGCAGCTGAGTTAATAGAGAGGCTAGATAATGAGGTGACCCAGGCAATATCACTTTCATCCTCGCTCTGCCCCATGTGATCACAGAGCAGGAGTTCGCATTGCTCTGATTGGCAGCTCAAAGTGCTACGCATAAGCAGATTAGGGCTATCAAAGGGCCCAGCGATAAGCTCGTTTTCACTAACGATTTTTGGGCTTGCCATTATGCAAAGAGCATTAAAAGGGGGGAAAAAAGACATTTCCGTTATCACCGTCTGTCTGGGATTTACTAGCTATGTGGGGTGAGCAGTTGGCAAAGGCAGCCAGCCTTCCCTGCAGGGAGGGTGCCAGCATGCACAGCAGCTGAGAGCTTGAGATGGCCATTAGAAAGGGAGCTCAGGCAGGGAAGAGCAGCTCTGCTTACTCTTGGAACGACCTTCTCTTTGAGGAAAGCTCAGCTTCATTAACATAACAGTCACAAGGATTCCTCCACCTTATGTGAGCTAGTGGTGTCCTAGTGGTGCAGGATAGACAGGTATGAAAATGGGGAGAGGTTCAGATCATGCAGTTATAAATATTTGAACATGGAGAACAAATTCTGAGTGTGGAGATTTGTATACCTATTTCAGATAGCTTTTGTATTGGTAGGCAAAGGTTGAAGCAACTCTCCTGCCACTTAAATTAATTCTATCAGTGGATGCTCTTATCCTTGAATACACTTAATCAGAGACGGCTCCATGCATAAATGAGTCCTTCAGAATCTCACAACAGTCCAAGTAAGAGAAACCTTTGCTTTGTGGACTTACCAAGGCAGACATCCTCCCATGACCACGTGATGTCTGCTTACAGGAGTTCTCATACTGATCCTGTTCTGAGATTGTCACCTTGATGGCCAATGGAGCACTAGCTGACTGGTTCTGGCGTCTGTGTAGTAAAAGAGATGTGCACCTGTTGGAAGAGATTTGACCTAAAGTCACAGAAATATCTTGATTTGACTAGTGAAACCCCCCTTACACTGAGGGGACTAAGAGTTCACCAGTTTATCCAAGATGTTACCGGTTCTTGGCTTACAGGCTCCTGCTGGAGAAGATTTCTGGTGGCCCTCTATTTTGTGAGAAAATCCTCGGCATTTTCTAAAAGGCTGTTCAGTGACAGTAGCAAACCACTGGCAGAACAGTCCCAGGACAGAGTGGATTCATAGGTACTAGCAGTTTAGTCTTTCAGAAAGCTCTACTTTAGCTTGGCAGAAGTTGTGTGCACAATGCACGACTTCCACACAGAAGGTAGTTGAATCAGTCCCTTTGGCTTCAGAACTGACTAATCTAGAAAGACTGCTACTTCCAATTTCAAATTGGTCTCCTCGCTGCACTTCCTGGTCGCCTGAGGAAGGCTGTTGAATCTTGGAAGTTGACATATTCAGGTGGGACGCAAACTGCAGGAGCAGTCAGACTCCTGCTTTCCAGCAAGCCTGTCTTCAGGCTCCATTCCTGTCCCTGACAAACCAGTGAAGGGTAAGGTAGGAGGAACATCATTTCTAATGAGTCACTAATGGGCTGGAGAAAGATATCTGTATTGATGCTGCAGGGCACTTCTTGGCGCATTCCTGCTCAGGAGTGGTAAGAGATGCTTCTCTGGCAAGGCCAAGAGGGATGCAGTTCCCCTTCGCACCCTTCCAGGAGCACAGCTTGGACCCCATCTCTGGAGAAGACAGCTGCCTTCTGGGCTGTCTTTCCTGCTAAGCAGCTTGTCTAGTTGCTGGGCTCCCTACAAAAAGTACAAGTAAATCTGCTTTGAGGACGGAGGAGTTTTCCAGGAGTCTGCAATGCCTCAGGCAAGCAGTATGATGCGGGAGAGGAGCATCAGCTCTGTGCCCATTAGGCCTTAACATTAAAATGCTCACTTGAAATATGAAGGTGGGTCTTGAGGCTTCTTTTTCCCTAACTGAAGGAGTAGGTAGGCTGGATGGGTGCAAAAGGCTGCTGTGGTCCGGTGGGGGAGGCTGGTGTGAGTAGCCTGGAGGCAGCAGAGGATTTCACCGTATGTGTAGGTGAACGCTGGCCACCCAGGCTGCTCTTTGCTGGCCCCAGGAGGAGCACTTCCACTCCTTATGCATTTTAAGTTGATCCTGTTCATGTTATCAAGTTTTATTTTGGTTTCTTTAAGTATTAATCTGAGTTTTTGCCTTGCTCATCATGTGTGTGACTCTTACCCAGTCAACAGCCAACATTTGACCTGCCCACACTGCCAGCCAAAGCTGCCTTTGGAGAAGGAGCTTGCTGTTGCATTCCAGGGTATGCTGTGGAGGCCAGAAGAAGTCTCTTCTGTGAAGTGTCTCTCTACAGACAGTGGCAAAGGAAAGGCTTGCCAAGCTCCTTATGTCTCACTTGTCACCTCTGAGTGATGCCACCAGGCGCTGTGCCTACCTTCTTGCCTTCCCTGAATTCATTCTTGGTGTTGCTTTGGTGCTATACCTTCTTTCTCTCTTCCCTGCCACTTCTCTGCTGATTAACCAAAGGAGTGTGAGGATTCATTTTCTACCCCCTGCTCCTGATACACCAGATCGCAGGGCCAGTCCCGCCCTGCCTCCTTCACAAAGGCATTTTTGCTTCTGTGCGTTGCTTTGACTTCTGTTTCCCCAGTGTAGCTTCCATAGCAGCAGCCTTGACTCAGCTCAGGCATCGTCGCTTCCAGCTCTATTGCTGCCTGCTCTCCCCCCATCTTTCCTCTCTCCAGGCACCCCAGCCCAGGCGTCAGGGACAGGCCCTGCCCACTGAGCCACAGAAGTGAGCACTAAGAGTTACATGCTACCTGCAACTGCCTCTGTGAGCAAGTGGATCGTGTCTCCAGCAAGCAGAGGTCACCAGTGAATTGGGAGGTTCTGCTGGCCCCAGCTTTCCCAGATCTTCTCGCATTGCCAACCTGTGCCTAGCAAAGCCAAGGCACCATTGTTGTGTGCTTTAATTATTTGAGGCAGTTATTAATGTTTACCTTTGTGCAGGTGATGAGTGGACAGGCTTGTCCCCATGCCCCAGGAAAGCAGGTTCTGGTGCACCGATCGCTTCAAGGACTGCAGCATGGGGAAAGACACCAGCCTTTTTTCAGGCATTTCTGGGTGCAGTGAAGGATGGAAGCAGCCCTTCACCTGCCATGGCAAAGCAAGATACCTTGTACTCTGTTACTGCTTTGCCAGATACAGCATCCTAGCCTTGGAGAGCACTTTTTATGTTGATAGTGCCCTGTCCTCTGTGCTCAGGGCTCTTGCCTTCTGTTCAAGCACCCAGGGAGGCGCCCATCTCCCTTGTGCCTTCCCTGACTGGATGGGATTCCTCCAGGCTTCCACCCTCATGAGAAACATCTGATTACAGCTTCTTTTCCCTTCGTGTGCACGGCGTGGCCTAGGCAGCACAAATACCTCTGCAGGGTGACTGTGCTGTGCGTAAGTAGAGGTCCCAGGATGTGCCTTCAACGTCCCTGGGCAGTGAGGCCAAGTGGGAGGAAGCTGCTGCTGCTGGGAAACGGCCCCGTGCTGCTGGTGTCCAGACGGAACAGAGCATCTCCAGGGCACGTGGTCTGGTTTGTTCCCTTCTCCTGCCTTGCAGAATTGCTGTTTTATTGCAAGGCTGCCGTAGCCTTCATTCTTCTCTCCTTTCCTAGTCCCTCTTCTCCCTCCTTCCCCCTCCCCAAGATTTCTTTCACTGCTCTTCCCCAGCAGTGCTGCATGCAGGCAATTGCTCCTCATCCTGATGAGAAGCATCTGCTGCCCAGATCCCGTTTCTCCCCCTGTGGCCAGTTAACACTGCCAGGCTTAGAAGCTGACATGAACTGCAGGTGGTTTTTTAGCCTGGGCGGGGATGACGCCTGCCCACTTTCCCCTGTGTACCTCCATAGGCCAGGAAGCTGCTGAGGTAGGTAACCAGTTTAGCAGGCATGAAGCAGTCAGTCGCAGACATTAGGCACACATGCAAAGCCGTGCAGTCATGGTATCTCCTGTTTCCACGTGGTGCCTGGCTCCCACATGTGTCAGGGTGCCGCTCGCAGCTGATTGTCGTGATTTCAAACGCTGCCTGGATGCGCGCCAGCCAACCTCAGTCACCTGCTTTGTTTCCTCCACTTGTCTAGGAGCGGGTTTTTACAAGCCTTTGTGCAATCTGGTGTGTGAGTTTCCCCTTCTGCCACTTTTGCCTTCTGTAGCTTCCTACCTCTTCTGGTTTCCATCTGCTTCAGATCTTCATTGAAAGCATCTTTCTTCTCCCTACCAGTCTCTCTCCCCCGCCCCTTCCCTTAGTGCCATTTGTTCTGTTTGGTAAAGCAAGCATCCAGGACTGCTTCGCAAGAGGTGTTCTCTGATGCAGAACAGCAATTCTCTCTCCATGCTGTTCATCAGGCTTTCAAATGCAAATTGTCCCCAGTGCCGTCTTTGATGATCTTTGGGGAAGGCAAGCAATTGTCCAGGAGGCTACTACCTGAATTTCGGTGTGTACTGTGCTCAGTTGGCTGGGTAAAAGTTCCCTGTGCATTTTGTTTTGTCCTTCCACTCATTTCCCTTCATCTCCCCACTTCATTTATTTATCCCCAGCCCCCTCCGCCCCACCCCAAGAAGTCGAGTGTGTAAGCACCAGCTCCACTACCATCCGGGTAAGTTGGGTGCCACCGCCTGCCCAGAGCCGCAATGGGGTTATCACCCAGTACTCCATTGCGTACCAGGCAGTGGAAGGAGATGACAACACCAAGCATGTAGTGGATGGCATTGGACGGGAGCACTCAAGCTGGGAAATCAAGGACCTGGAGAAATGGACCGAGTACAAGGTGTGGGTAAGGGCTCACACCGATGTGGGGCCAGGACCGGAGAGCATCCCTGTGCATGTGCGCACTGACGAGGATGGTAGGTGTTAATGAACAGCTCCTTCAGCTACCACTTTGGGGTAACCAGGACTCCTAGCTGGAAAAGAGGGGGAAAGGAATGGGAGTATTGGCCTGGGAGAGTGCTTTTCAAGGAGGACCAGAGGCTGTGAGGAGCAGTGCTTTGGTCAGCTGTTCCAGGGAGTGGGTCTCCATAGTCGCCCTGGAATTGGGGATAGAAGAATTGCTCTGCTGGACCTTGCTCTGATATAGTGGTGGCTTCCAGGCTGTGGGTCAGATATCCCAGTGTGATCCCGTCGGGGTCCTCTGTGTGTTAGCTTTCTGCACGCAGGAGTAGGCATTCCACTGCTTTGCTGTTTGGGCTTTTTGATCTTTGGTGGTGGTGGTTTCCATTTTACTGAAGGTTACAAGAGTTCTCCCAGCCAAAGGCTTCTGTCACACTGTGAGGTCAGGACTTAAAAGTTTACTTGTTGACCTGAAATCCAGCAAGCTAAAGAAGGGGAAAGAAATCCATTTGAAACTTGTAGATATTGCAGGAAAGCTGCTTCCTGCCCCAGCTTCCAGGCAAGCCACAGCTTATATAAATCTGCTCTTCCACTCAAGAGTCAGAATATCGCATGTACGAAACACTTTACTGGATACGACAGCTTTAAAGAGAAATTGCTTTATATTAGCAGGGCTGTCAGTTATGTCATCATGGCTTAGGCCATTTTCTTTGAAAGTGCCAGTGCTCAGGGTGACAGTAGGAGCTTCCATGGCTTCATGCTGACCCCAGGAGCTGCGGATTTAATGGGAGAAGAAAGAGATGCAGCGTCCAGGCAAAGAAAGGATGATCTCTGCGTTACCCAGTCAGCGTAGGAAATTGAAACCAGACATGCTACAGTTTCCCTAAATGGGCTGCCACTGTCCCCCACATCTCAGTGGCCCTGGAAGTGGCGTCTGGGAATGCTTGCTGACTGCATTCCTGGGCTGGCAAACACATCTGTGTGTGCCCTACTGCCTGTATTGTTTGCTTCAGTTCTCATTCAGTAGAGTCTTAGCCCAGGGGAAGCTACTACCCCAGAAATGTCGCAACAAAGTGTCTCGGTTAGTTTTCGGGCACCGTGGTTGGACATTCCAGCTTAGCTGTCAGGAGTGATTTCATATCCCTCTGACATGCTGATGCTCGGTAGATACCCATGATGAAGGAATGAGAAATGCTAAAGTGTGATCTGAAAACAAATTGAACTTTGCCTGTTTGGGACTCAGAGGCAACACATACTTCCCATAGTGCAGCAGGGTAGCACTCCTCGAAACACTGATCTGCTCACATTCGCGTATTTCCATGTCCCTGCAACATCCTCGTATCATGTCCTGCCGAGGCCTCCTGCCTACTCTTGCCAGCAGAACTTGACACACAGCTGCTGTCTGGTTCTCAGGGAGAATCTTGTTTTTCGCTTTGACTCCCGACTGTGTGTGTGGGCAGGTGACTCGCTAGGGCAGGAGAGCCCTGTGGCTTGTGCAAGGTCACTGCACTGAGTGAATTGAGGATTACAGCATAGGCTGCTCCAGCCAGAAGGTGGTAACTCTTCAAGCACAACCCCCTCCTTTCCCATACCTTGAGCTAGCCTCATGGTGCTAAAATGCTCTATTCCTCCATTCTCCATTTTATTTAATTATCTACAATTAAGAAGGACATCTGGAGAAAGTAATGAATTGCCCTGCAGCTTAAAAACTGTGCTTACCTACTGAGTAGCTGTTTCTTCCCATCTAGTTGGTTGAAATAGCAATACTCATTACGTCTACTTGTCAGCTATGCATCCCTAATTATCTCATGCTGATTATTTCTTACTGTGTTGAGAATTGGGGTGTACAGGGTTCTGAACCCCTGGGTTTTCCCAGGCAATGGACAGTGGAAGGGGCGCTGCAGCAGAGGTGCTAGGATGGAGCCTAGGTCCTTTGCTCAAGCACCAAGCACTCGTGTAGCAGCAGTATCCTCCGCAGGCGGCACAAACCTCTGCTCCCAGCTGCTTCAGCTGGAAGGAGCTTTCCAGGAGCAACGAAGAGGCTAATTTTTTAGCATTGACATTTTTGTCACAGTCAATGCAAGAGCAAAAAGTAATAAGGAGGTAATTTTTCCAAATGGTAAATAGGGTATAAATACATTTTTAAACGGGCCTTACCTTGCAAGAAAATTGATATTTTCTGGGCAGTGTAATTTTTCATTTTATTATCAAAAAGCATTCAGCTAGCCGTGCATGAAATACAGTCCCCAGAGCTGTCACAATCCCCACGGGCCCCTTTATCTGGCTGAGTTCAGTGACTGCTGTCTCTGAGCTCTAGGTTATTGTTTTAGGATGGTGCTTTTCCTCCTCATTAACCTCTTGCTGTCACAGGGGAAGAGCAAGAGTGCGTGTGCACTCTGGCTGGTGGCAGGTACCAGGGCTCCCCCTAAGGCAGGCACGGCACCCAGCCACACTACCTGGGGCTGTTGGACTGCGTTTAGATGTACGCAGAGGGAACTGAGAGGAGGTGTTGTGACAGGTAAGATACAAAGAAGGCTTCAGAACTCTTGCCCATGCCGCAGGCCACCCTGGTTACCATGTTTTTTATATTCTGCTATATTTTCATGTTATTCCTCTCTCACCTGCTGCTGGTGACAAGAGAGGGGTGGGTGGACCTTGAGTCTGAACCAGCACAGCAGCTTTTCTTAGGGGTGCTCCTGCATATTACAGTCATGCTCCTTCCCGCTGAGACTAGCAAAGGTGCTTGGATGCTGGGAAAGAGTCAAGGATGTGGTCATGCTGGAAAACTGTGGTCTGACCTCCTGGGTGGGTAAAGGGAACTTGTGCCAGCAGAACAGACTTTGCAGTAAGGTGGAGGGAAGGTAGCAAAGGAGTGAGAGGTAGCTGACAGCAGTTATGTTTTCCCTGCTAACTGTCTGTCCTGTGT